>CM040747.1:2710447-3310447 GCA_022829145.1 Albula goreensis
CCGTTGCTGTCCCCTGTCCTATCGACCATCTCCAAAAGGAAAGACCTAAAAAAACACCACCACAAAATGCATCATCAAACTGAAAGGAGGGAAAATGAAACAGCTAAAATGACACAAAGTCTTCCACAACGCTCCCTGTCTATAATCTCCCTGTCGCTCGTGTGTTATGTAGAGACAGACTGGGACTGTAATGGGTTATAACGCTCCTGTAATCATGTTGTGGTGTGTGAGAGGGACACCCCCACTGTGGTTATCTGTAACACTGCCAGTGTTATCTGCAGGGTGAGAGTGACAGAGGAAGGAGGGAAGATGTGTTAAACCTAACGTGATCCAGATACAGGGCTGGACATTGGAAAATGGCCGACCAAAATGGCTGACACAAACCAATCAACCATTAAAGAAAGAGGATCCTTAAAGAGAGGAAGCAGAGGACCTCACGGTCACCAAAAATAGCACAAACATTTAACAGGTCAAAGTGTGCATGCATGCACTATTAGTTAAATGATTTTTAAAAATATCAGAATATTGACAAAATACTGCACAGCTTGTCATGAGCTTGACCTCTTTCTGTCCTCTGATAACTTCTTTGCTGGGATGAAAATTTGTCAGAAATGATTGTGAAATGAAGAAATGGAGGTCTCCTGAAAGCTTTGCATACTAATACGCCCCTGTAATACATACACATATATCTGTACATATAAGGTGTGGCTATGAAATAACGAGACTGGGCTTATCTAAGTCGAACCACAGTGTGCATGCACAAACCACGTGGTGTACATTGACCAACTGGCAATCATAAACAACCCCTGAAAGTTTCAATCGGCTCGCATCTTCAGTTTGTTCTTATGCATCACTTAAAGTAGACGTGTTTTTCTAACGTGTCAGTTCAAAAAATCGAGCAGCACAGCAGTAGGGGAAATTGACCAAAACGGCTTCCGAATCTTTTGTTTTCTTCATTAACATTAAACTGCAGCATTAGCCTCATTATTTTATAGCCACACATCATATTCACATCTATGTGCATCCCTATATACATTTATGCATATTCAGGGGCAGTTTGGTGCCAGGCTTTGTCCTCTGCAGGTCTCCCCCCTGCCCTCCCAGGCCGTCCTGCTGAAAACCTCAAACATGTGGTCAGTCCCCATTACTTTAACTGCTTCCAGCGCCTTCAGATCCCGACTGACCTCTGAGAGCAATCAGACGCAGGAACGCGCGCAGTAAAAGAGCAGCCCCCAGCGGCTTGGGTTACCGCCGTCAGGAAGGCCGAGGAAAAACAAGGAGCCAAACATCACGGTCCTCTTTTATTACCTATGCCTTGCAGTTATGAGAGAGGGCACCGCTCGGCACCAAACTCGTTTTTCCTCACTCTCTCTATCACTCATGTTCTCTCTCTCTCTCTCTCTCGCTCTCGGTACCACATACTCTGTCTATCATTCACGTTCTCTCTCTCTCTCCTCTCTGAACCACACACTCTGTCTATCACTCACATTCTCGCTCTCTGTACCACACACTCTGTCTATCACTCACATTCTCTCTCTCTGTACCACACACTCTGTCTGTCACTCACATTCTCTCTCTCTCGCTCTCTGTACCACAAACTCTCTCTCTTGCTATCGTTCTCTCACTCTTTGTTTCTCTCAGTTTAAAACTTCCTGTGGGGTGTTTTTTAGTTAGTCACCCATGCAGGGTGTGGTAAGAGCCTGTTCTCTTTGTTTTTAATAAAAGGGCACTGAAGGTCTTCCTCTCTTTGAAGTTTTTATTTTATATTTTTTTCTTTTTAATTTTTGGATGTGTGAGGTTCTGCACAGCACAATGCAGCTGAAACAAAGCAATCTTTTAGGATATCTGTGCAGCTGAAACAGAGCAGTCTGTCAGGCGATCTGCGCAGCTGAAACAGAGCAGTCTGTTTAGGCAATCTGCGCAGCTGAAACAGAGCAGTCTGTCAGGTGATCTGCACAGCTGAATCAGAGCAGTGTTTCAGGTGATCTGTGCAGCTGAAACAGAGCAGTCAGTCAGGCGATCTGCGCAGCTGAAACAGAGCAGTCTGTCAGGCGATCTGCGCAGCATAATGCAATTGAAACTGAGCCTCAGTCATGGAAATCATTTGCAGGCCATAGGCTGGATTTAGGAGAATCACTACAAAAAGATCCAGCTGGCTAGTTCCTTGAAAAAAACCATGAAAAAACCATCAGTGTACCAAACCGGTATCTGTGGCTGGCATGCTGGGACGAGCGGACAGACCACAGCAAAACATCCAGTGCTGGGTCCCAGTCCGGCGCAGGTTTGGGTGTTGTGTAATAGTTACGGGGTTGGGCTTGTGACTTAGAGGTTGCAGGTTCAATTCCCAGGTGAGGCACTGCCCTCGGACCCTTGAGCAGAGCACTTGTACCCCTCAGCAGCCCAAACAACTTCAGTGAAATCCCTGCTGTAGAAATGCATACTGCATGAAAACGTAAACAAGTATCAGTTGCATTGAGTGTCTGGTAAATGCCACAAAAAAATGCCACCAACATCATTTCATACTGGGTGTGTGACGGCAAAACCAGGCAAGTCTGACACCAACTCCCTGTAAACACACTTCTTTCACATTCCCACTTTTACATTGTTTTTACTTCAGTTTAACTGAAGGAATTAGACTCAGGGGGTGGGGGTGGATGGGGAGGAAGGGTGAAGGGTAGGAGGTGGAGAGTAATGTTTACAGCAGCTGTCAGTAAAAGACAGTTCCTTCCTGCTGAGCAGAGAGTGTCCCACTCCTCAACTCAGCCATGGGGGGTGTATGGGAGGGGCTCCTCGGCTGTCACCCGGCCCCCAAAAAAACAGAAACACAGAAACAACACCTTGATGTGCCTCAATCTTTCCTTATTCTCTATCTCTACATTTTGCAGCGATCGCAAATGGAAGCGGGTCGTTTGGTTGGTTGGTTGAGGGTTGTAGGGTTCCCATAGCGATCGCAGTTTTGGTTGTGGAGGAAGGCCCAAGACCACCCCCACCTCCCCACCCCCCAGCCATCCTCAGAAACACAAACACTGACCCACGATCCGTTACTCATAAAAATGACCGCCTGACTGATGCGGACGCAGCGAGTTATGGCAACCAGGGGACGCACAACTCTTTACCCCCTCCAAAAACTGAATGCCGTCTGATTTGTGGTCATCCGCCGTAACAGGCCCTGCCATAAGGGTTACTGTATGTCATCTATAAAATATTCAAAAACCATCATTTTAGGTATGAATTTCCAAGGTTCAGTCTTCAATTATTTCTATCAGAAAACTGCAGCAGTCAATACAGGTAACTGATAGGCAGAAATATTGTCTCTAACCTGTTTTACAGGCTATTATGGAGGCATGTATTCTGCTCTGTGAAAAAAAAAAACACAAAAAGAGAGCAAAACAGCTGGAAAAAAGATAACTTTCAACATCCGATAGTTTCCTGAACAGGAAGAAAAAAAAAAACAGATGGCTTCAGTCAATATGATTGCATAACTCCTTATACTAAAAACGCATATCACTTGAATAAAAATAAATAATAAAAAAATAAATATAATAATTAGAACATAAAATTGTGATCCTGTACCTTTTATAATTATGCAATAATGGAAATTGAATACAGGTGCTTCCCAAAAATAGACACAAACATGTTTACAGAAACGTGAAAGTTTGATTTGAGGAAGCACAACTGCGTCTCATGCAAACTTTCCACTGCGTTCTGCTCATTCCACTACAGGTTTGTCATGTCATTAAAAATATTCTTTATTTTTGCCCTAAAGGGGATAAAAGAAAAGAAAAATATATTTCATCAAAACTTTTCCCAAAACTGCTCCATTAAAATTCACACACAGCAACACACACACACACACACACACACACACACACACACACACACACACACACACACACACACACACACACACACACACACACACACACACACACACAATACATTACATAAAAATGAACCAGTCTTGGAATAAATAACATGCAGTTTCTATGATTCTGTTTTCAGTGTTTCAGAAAGGTCATGAGCTGCAGCACTGGTTTCACCTACACAATGAGGGAAATATACTACATGACTTGGCCGGCAGATTTTTCCCATAAAAAAACCCTTTGATAGTTTAGCCATCTGGCCAGAGCCCAGAAAACTCCTCATAAAAGAGGCCCAAATAAGGTCAAAGGTCACCCCCTTCCTGGGTCAGGAGGCCCGTGAAGGTTGTTATAGTGGACTTTACTAAAGTTGTCAGTCGCGATCCCCTTGACAAATTAATGCGCATTCTTCTTTTTTAACAAGTATTCAATTACAGTCACAAAGAGGAATTTTGTTGATACACTCTGGCCAGGGAAGACTCAGGTCAGTGAATGGAATCTTTGTACGCTCTCTGATCAGAATTTTTGGGCTGCATGAATGCTTGTAAAACCAGGACATGATGGCGGTCAGTGAAGCCATTTGAGTGTGTGAATTGAAAAGGCACATATTGATAAACGTGCATGTATCGGCATCTTGCAAGGTACTCATTGTCAGTTGTGTACACATGTGTGTGTTTGTGTGTGTGTGCATGCATGCGAATATCATCGTCAGTTTAAAGCTAAAGCTGTTACTCACCACACGAAAAACTCACAATAACTACAAAAATAAAGTCAACTGAAGACTGACCTTCCGAACCTTTTCACTTTGAAAACAAAGAAATGAGGAACAACTGACTTAATAATAAAAAAACCCCTCATTTTGCACGTTGTTGAAATGTGTATGAACACAAAAAAGTAAACAAAGCAGCTGTGTGAATGCGCACTGGGGTGTTGTTCCCTGCTCAATACGTGTCAATTTTCAAGGTAAAGGGTCCCGTAGTGGAGCGGTATTCCCATATCCCGGGCCATTTGTCAGCTGGGAAAAGGCTGAGCACATTCCAGACATTGCATATCTCAAGAGCTTGGGAGAAGCTGGAAAATTTTGGGAAGAGCCCAACCTCCGCCTTCGCCCTTCCTAACCCCTTCTCATGCCATTATGCCTTTAATGGAAGGAGTGCGGTTTTTGTTTTGCTGTAAGAGATAAAAGTCGTCCACTACATGTTGCTTTTGAGGTGGTACAATGTCAGTCGTTTTACCTTGGAATCCATAGAAATGGATGGTGGCCCTGTTGGGCGAGACTGATGTTAACATCAGCTAAGGGTCAAACCCTGGTTGATTTCTCCATTTTGCTTAATTTTCCAAAGAGCAGATTTTGATCTGACCACATTGCTGGTGATTTATTTATAATTTATAGTCGCTCTTTGCTGACACCCTGACTGCTCAGATGATAGAAATCTGTGTTTCAGCGTCACCCGGCCCTATGTTCGCTCCTCATATGGAAACTATACGGCTTAAAAACCTCGCTTTTGTATCCACACGCAGTACATTAATGGTGCATTGACCACCCCACAATTAACCCTGACCTGCCTGTGGTAAGGTCACAGTGGCCGTGGTCCCTGTTAATGAGACTGGGATTAACAAACGGCCGAGCGAGCCCTCGCCCCGATGTCCGGCGCACCATTTGGAGTCCGCTGCTGAAACAACACAAAGTCCTCATTGTTGCTTTCATAAGATGATATAAACTGTACTCAAACATCAGTCAGAGAAAATATAAATCAAGAGGATTTTATATGAGGAACAGAAATATCACACACACACACACAGATATTTATATACACACATAAAAAAGGGGTTAGTCACAACACATACGCAAGCGCTATATTACTACTATATTTTCAAAACATGTATTAAATCATATCTGACTGTTATCAAGGTGGATTTCCATCCTGTGTCCAGTTCATGTAACGGACTGATTCATTTTAAAGTGCCAGTTCTGTGACAGAGATGTCACGTTAAAGAGTCCATATAGTGGCTGAGTGAAAAACAATTGGCTGGATGATATTGATAAGTAGAATTGTGCTTTGTATAAACACATTGTTTAACCATAACACTTTCTTCTACATATGGCATACCTACACTGTTCATACAGATGGTACTTTTTTAGAGTATCTTTTCAGAGGTAAATTTGGCTGGAGGGCACTTTACAGGGTTGTAGGTTTGAATCCCATGGTATGGTATTTAGTGTGTTTCATTATGTATAAATTTTACAGAGAAAGATGTGAAACGGGAAGTTGTCACACTTATAACTGCTTAAAAAATTAGTCCTTACATCAGCAATTAAATACTATATCCTCTCAGACTGAAGTCCCCTGTTCCATTACACAAAACCCACCCCTGTCCCATACAGGGAATGTTTGCTTAGCCCCTAAAGCCTCAAATATCTGCTTCCTCTAAGCTTGTCGAAGGACAGAATCTGATGTTTTGCAGGATTCATGATGTGACTCACCAGCAGAATTCTGTTCAATTGCATTGCTCTTTCAAATACCTACTCTTCACATATGATGTACATTTTTGGGGCAAAAAGGAACAATTAAAGAGAAACTACTTTGGGTTTTGGGTTCTGAGCATGCTCACTTTGACTTTTGCCATTGTGTTTTGAAATGGAACTCATGGCCATTAGAGCCTTAGCAAAACGCTAAAGAATGTCAGAAGTATAAATATCAGATGAAGAAAAGAGGAATTACAGCAGAATGCAGTACATGGACACGCCTTTGGTGCTGAGAACTTAGCAGCTCATTCATTGTGTGGGAGTTAAAAGCACCCTTGGTTTCCCTGAGAGACAGAAAGAGTGAAGCCCAGGGTGTTTTTGGGTGGACATTCCAGGGACTGAAACACCAGGCCGGTACGGGTCACTGACTCTGTGTGCGTCAGACTGACTGCTTTCCCTGGGGTTCATTTACAACAAAAACTCAGAACTATATTTCACAGGTCCCTCTGTGTGGCTTAGTCTGAGGAGGTGCTCGATCCTGTGGGGCCGTTTGACTCATCCTGGGGTGTTTCTCACCTATACACCACTTCCTGCAGTTTGGAAAATAAAAATATCCTTTCGCAATGATCTGCATCCGAAAATTTACATATCAGAAATCAGATGAGTATCTGGACTGTAATGGTACATTCCGTGATTTACTCCTGAAATATTTTTATACATTATCTGAGATATGGCTTCTCATATTACAGATGTGATGTAGCTATCCTGTTTATAAAGTTCCACAGGAGGGGGGTGTTACTTTTACACGCAGTTACGTGAACTCCTACATAACCTCTCTCTGCTTCACTTATATGAGTATTTGTTTATATAAGCTTGGCTGGAGTAGGCATTTAAAGTCTGACTCCCTCCTTATTGTCTTACTGTAACTATTTATCCAAAATGTGTTGAGGCTCACCGCTTACTTAATTTCTAAATTTCCTGTTTCCTGTGAGAGGGAAGTTCAGAAGTCACCTGCCTTTCCTGTGCTCCCATTCAGCCATATTCGTCACTGTCCTGTTCTATAGTAACTCAATATATACACCTTCTTTGTTCTGGCCAAAATGCTGTCAAAAAGCCATTCTTAAACGACGGTGAACCTGCACTCGAAATGTGACGTGTTGTCCCGATGGTGCGGGCTGAGACAATGAGGTGAAAATTCCAGGAGTCAAACCGACAACGTGCTAAAATGCCCCCGTGCTTATTATTGCAGCCAGAGACGAGCTTCGGACTGCCACGCTCCATTCATCTCCAAAAAGGTGGCAGTGAATAATACGCAGTGAGGGGAGTTGGGTTTCACAGAACGGAAAAATAGATCCGGGAAACTGCCTGGGTCCATCTGCTCCATTAAGCGTGGTGGGGTGTGGGGGGTGGAGAGACTGTATCTATCCTGTGCAGGGGGCGGGGTTGTGTTACACCTGAACAGTGTTTGGGGCGGGGTTGTGTTACACCTGAACAGTGTTTAGGGGCGGGGTTGTGTTATAACTGGACGGTGTCTGGGGGCGGGGCCTGTGTTATACCTGGGCAGCAATGAGTTGGAGATGACTCTCTTTTCAATCAACATTTGTCCTTAACTTTTACTTACAATTGAATTATTGGAGTTATGTCTTTCCCCAGCAAGACCAATTTGGTGAGTTAGTTTTAACTCAAAGAGTTTAGATAGATTGACAGACAGACAGACAGACAGACAGACAGACAGATAGATAGATAGATAGATAGATAGATAGATATATATTGTATTCATCCCTTTGGAGAAATTCAGGGTCAGATTTGTTGATCGGTGAACTTCCTGTTGCTTTGTTGACCTCTCAACAGCTGGGATGACATTGCGGCAGCACTGTCACAAACAAGAACACAATTATACGTTCATCAAAGTTGTCAAAGGAGAGTCATTTAATTTCCTTTAATTTTTTATTTTTTCTTCTTTCCTGTACTGCTGTCTGTATATTACTTTTATTATCTTTACATTCCCACAACTTCATGCTCTGTTTTGATGTTTTATAAATAGTTTGTTGAAGGACCTTGTGCTTTTTATATGAAGCATGGAAGGTCATCAAACGTGTAGTTTTGGATGTGAGAACATAACTCCTTGTCTCCAGGGCTTGGAGCAGGGGAATGCAGACATTTCTCCCCACATCCTACACTGATAAATAGGAGCTGTTCCTGGTTTCATTACGCGTTTCCTTTTTAAACAGAAAAGAAAAGAAAAGAAAAGAAAAAACATATAATGATGAAAACAGAGCACTGATTGCAAAGTGCCATGGAATTCCTCGTGGTATGAGATTCTAATTCTCAGCTTTCCCACAATCAGAGGGCATGCCTACAGACAGAGAGAAACACACACACACACACACACACACAAACACGCTCACACACACACACACACACACACACACACACACTCTTTCACACACACACACACACACACACACACACACGCACACATACATTCATTCTTTCTCTTTCTCACACACACACACACACACACACACACACACACACATTCTCACACACACACACACAAACACACATTCATTTTTCTCTCTCACACACACACACACAAACACAAATATTTTCCCACAGTTCTTGCCTGGAGGGGGTGGGGGCAGTTCATTACAGCAAATGGTTATTAATCTTTCCTAATTATAGGTTTCTCTTTGAGGAAACTACCCCTGTAGCATTTTTTTCACCGCTAGCACCATGTGCTGGCAAAATCAAAAGAGTACCTACAGCAGGGTCTTGGTTCTTATGACTACGGGGGAAACTGCCCGCTGACGTTATGTCTTAGAACACACAGGAAGCATCACGCCGCGCCACATATCCGCCGCCGAAATGCAACGCTGCTGCTGTACCGCGCGGTGACCTCAACCCAGCGCTGTCTGACGTAGCGTAACACTATCTCACAAATAATCGTTATGGGCCTTGTGCACACTCCTGTGCAAATGACACTGTAACAGAGCGTTATCAAGATACCGCATCCAAGCCGGTGTGATGCAAAACAATGCGGAGCTTGAGTATCGTCGTTATATTTTTTGTCCGTAGCGTGATATGGTGCTTTTGGGTGGTCTTTTTGAACAGCGGTGTGACCAGAGAGGACTGACTCTGTCACGCTCGTATCTTAACTCTGCCTCAAGCCTCAGCGCCGATACTTGCTATTTTTCGTTCCTTTTGCCCAGTGGTTCTTGTGATATTCCATTTCATTATCTTGCCTTGTGACCTTCTTGAGGTTGCTCTGGGTACGAGAGTCTGCCAAATAAATTATGAGCAGACCAGAAAGCCTCCCGCAAATTGTTTATGGGCCCAAAAGGAGCCGCATGAAAGTGAAACTTTCCCAGGGAGGAATACAATTAATTAGGTACCCAGGCTTTGATCCATTTCCTGTAGAAGTGACTGTTTTTGTGTTTTAAATACAGGTAATTACTCTGTGAGAGGGGCCCTTGTGTACAGCACACCAGCCCATAATAACACCCCTGGTGCGTATTTGCCTTAGTTTGGAAAGACTGATAATCTGTAACATGAGAGATAGCGGGAGGGCCATGTTACTTTGTGACATCGGCGCGCTGCCTAACCGTGACGACTCCGCGGAGCTGCGCGGCCGTGCCAGGAGGGAAGGCGCCTTTCCCGGCCTGCATTCCAGGCTCCGGGCAGGGGGAAGAGGGGGGATCCATTTTGGGAGGAATGCGTCAGCAGAGGTGTAATTGTCCTCTCTGTGTCTCTCTGTCTGTCTCTCTCTCTCTCTCTCTCTATTCTGCAAGTGCTCATCCAAAAGACACTCTGATGGCAGGAGACCCCCTCCCATCCCCCGTCTGATAAGCGACTGAGTGACGGGGGGGGGGGGGGTTGGGAAGGGGAAGGGGAAGGGGGAGGGGGAGGAGAGAAGGAGGAGGAGGGGAGACAGATCCAGCTGGAAAGAGGTGGGGGTGGATGAATCCACATGAAAAGATCAACTTCTGCCCCCCAAAAAAAAAAAAAAAAACTTTTCCACATTCAGACCCCCTCCTCATCCTCCAGCTCACATATGAGTCACATGACACTGACGGGGACCCCCCTCTTGACATTCCCACATGCTACGGTAGAGGGCCGTGCCGTCCGGCAGAGGATCATGGACGGAATCCACCACGGCCAGCGCTGCATACCAGCACAATCACACTCAGGACGGGTCAGCTCGGACACTCAGGCCGGCCACTCAGACTGACCACACACACTGACCGCAGACCGAGGCTAAGGGCCAGACTCCCTCAAATGCATTCAGTCTCTTTAAGGGAATTTGCAATAAAAACAGATTTAACATTAGAACAGTGTAAGTGTGGTGTGTGCTACTGGAACACAAGACAGCACATACTCTGGAATGCTTTCTTTTCATTTTTAAATAGTTTTGCTAAAGCACTTTTTGACACAAATTGCATTTGACTAGTGCCTTTTACTGATGTTTTTTTCTGAAATATAAGAATAGAGAAAATTATTTTATCTTGTGATGTCCCTGTAAACAATGTGTTGATGTGAAATATTTCCATAATCATTTGTACAATAATTACTTAATGTGTGCGATTAAAAAATTGGCAGTGTGTTTGAATGAAATAAATAAGCAACTATTTGGTCATAAGAGTGCGAAAATGAATAAGTGTTAATATGAGAGTTAGGTTAACAACAACAACAACAACAACACAATGATGCTGAACAAATTAAAACTTGTCAAATCATACAAAAAAACAGGATTTGACAACATTAAGTGTCTACAGGGGCTAAAATTGTGTTGGTTAATGCTAGCCTCAGAACAATTAGGCTCTGCAAAGCTAATGCGCCCTGAAGACCAACAGGTCTGCCAGGAAGGCAGGTCGTATTTACCTTGAGGAACAAATGGAACTTTATATTTGTTGACCTAAATCTGCTTAAGAACATGGAGCAAGGCAACACTTCTTAAATTTAACTTGAGCCTGTTTACTTTCGAGCCGGATTTCAAATTGTGAATTTGTGTGGGCTTTCGAATTTAGAAAATAAGCAGAAGAGGAACGGAAAAGGGAAAAAAATATTTACACCAACATCAAAACAAGGCCTTACTGGAATGCATGTATTAATGTCTTGATGAAAACATCATTGAGGAAAGCACCATGTGTCATGCTTGGATTCCCACGTAACGCGCCCTACGAGAGGCCAGGACTCAGTCTCCACCCCACACCGCTCTGTGCCGTTGTCCCTCAGCATCTGCCTCCTCACTCCACTTTGGAAAAATGAAATCAACGAGAAAAAAATCAAAGGAATAGCTGTATAATTCAACACCCTCTTCAGTCTTTCAATGTTTCTTTCGGAGTGCCACTCTTACTGTTTACTTGTACTCTTACTGGAGTGCCGCTCTTACTCTTAGTGGACGGGGCAGCTGTTTAGTGTAATGGTAAAGGAGTTGGTTTTTCTTTATCCTGAATTACTTCAGTAAATATCCAGCTGCATAAATGGAAATGAGTCAGTTATAACCTCCCTTTTGCTTCGGATTTCTCAAAGCTTCACTCTGATTGGTAGTTAAACTCTTCTTGTGCTTTGAATCTCGCGTAGTGTCATTTCATCTGCAGGTAGAACCTTCCTTTGCCTTCACTCTCTCATAGTTTCCCTCGATCAGCCGCTAGGACCTGCATGTGCTTTTTCCGTTAGCGGCGCAGGTTCTCTCGTTCTCCAGTGTGTTGGAGGGGGCCCCGGGCTCTGCTGCCGCCTGAGGTACAGCACTATGCTGGGGTCTTTCCAGCCGTTTGGCCTCTGGTCCTCTTACCCCTCTCTAGGGCTATCTTTGCACTTTTTGTACCATTAATATGCACTTTGCCTTGAAAGCTGCTCTGGATAAGAGCGGCTAACAAATGCCCCTAATGTAATGTAATGGTCCCCCTCCCCGTCTGCTCAGTGGGGACCGGTCAGAGGACTGTTTTAGGGGGACGTCGCCCCAGCAGCCGGACCTCTGGACCTCTGGACCTCTGGACCTCCAGCTTCACACATTACACCCCGGCCCATTTCACCACGCACTCCCAGACTCACCACCTCCCTCCCGGGGGCCGGGCCCAGGCCTTCTCAGGGGTGAACTCAATCTCCTTCCTCAAATTAACATGCAATCAGCCGAGAAATTTCTCGATCTACCAGAGTTAATTATTACCACCGCCTCAGCTTTGACGGGGAGGGGGTGCACTTCAGGGAAACCGTCCAGAGCGTGTCTGATATAAAGTGCTGGTTCTAATTTATAGCTCCAGCGCGCACACCTGAAAGGAGACTCATTCACTACGCCACTATGTGCCAAATACAGAGCCTGAATCATGGGCTGTTTTCCTGCCCTGCCAGAATGTGTTAGCACATCATATTCCAGAATGTTCCTTCAGCATGCACAGAATGGCAGATTGGGAGTCTATGTGTGTTTTGTCTAAAGCTGATGAGTGCCCGGACCTGTTTATTTAACTTCCGAAGTTATCAGGTCTGCCGCAGCTGCGCACTACTTCCTGAGTGATTTCTGCATTGGCACGCTCCCGGTTTGCGCTCCTTTCCTTTTCAACAGCGCCACCCGTGGAATTTGGGGGAACTGCAAGCAAAAACAAAACGGTGATATTACCGCTGAGGGAATTTTCCAGCTAAACTAATGAAACTTCCATCTGTTCTTATGACATAATATTGGATAATCTGCTGAATTATTACATTATAGGTACCTTCTAAAATGTTTGAGGAAGTGCTATATTTTTCCTTGAACCTCACAGCAGATATTTACATTCTGAAGTTTTTCTTTCACATTCACACATGTACTCACAGTATGTCAGCATCAAATATCCATAAAACAATAAACAATAAAACAAATGTAAAGCATTATTTTCCTGATAATCACTGTAGAAGTATTACAGTTAAAATGTCAACAGTTCTTGCACTGCCCTGTGAAATCTCTTGCAGTGCAATTAGCACAAAAGGTTTCAAAAATGCTCATTGTTTGCAAGCCCACAGCTGTATCAACAAAACTATCAGAAATGAAAAGCAATGTTTGTATGCAATGAGCTCATCAAAGGACTCAGTGATAAGACTATGGAACAGATTTGATAACGAGAGTCAGAAATAGTTCTGCTGATTAAGTATCGACAGCAAACAAAGACACCCGCAAATACAATTTAAGTCTTCTGGTTTTTAACATACCAACATTCCGTAAATATAAACAATCACATTTGTGACAAGCCTGCATATTTTATGGCATGGGAGTGTGGGGGCTTTGTGTTGCTGGGGGGAGGTGTGGAGGAGGGGGATGACACTGAATTTGAGCCCTGAAACAGAATTAGTCAAATATCTCATCAAAGTCTCAGCCCTTATCTTTGGCCAAAGTCACAGTGCCTGTAAGCAGAGATGTGGCCGTGCTGGGCGACCGCGTGCCACGGTGAATATTTGAGTATCCCTAAGTGGAGAGACCCTGGGGGCTGGGGGAGTGGAGAGACCCCGGGGGGGGGGTGCTGGCACATGGGCAGACCCGTGCCCTCTCCTGCCCACAGACACACAATGATGCCAGGCCCACCCTGTGCAATGTAATGGCCCCTGTGATTTTGGTGGGGGAGAGGGGTGGGGGTGGAGGGCCACGGCCCTATCCGCACCCCTGCTGGGGGGGCTAATTAAAACTATTTCAGGGACAAAGGAGCGAGCCCCCACACCCCTGTGGGCAGCCATGCCACAGATATGGTGCCAGAGGAGCACAGTTGTTCGGGATTAACCCCCCCCTCTCAAACCCCCCCTCTCAAACCCCCCCATCCACAGCTACAGATGGGCTAATCTGCCAATTATGGCTGGGAGATGCAGCTGGGCGACAGGTCGATCGGAGCGTTTAGCGTTTGGCCTTCAGCGCACGCTCCGCCATGGCCATCACACCCCCCTGATATGACAACATATGACTGCAACCCGCTCCTTTCTGCCAAAAGAAAAAAAAAAAAGAATATATAAAACGAAAACGAGAAAATGAGAAAGTGAGCTGAAAATGGTACATAGTTCATTGCCTCTGTTATCACGTTTGTTTCAGTTTCTTATATATACAGTGCGTGTCTCATGATGTCCTTGTAAATGTGGTTGCTGTCTCACCACTTTCTGAAGCAATCAGAGCAGAATACTTAGAGAAACTGGTGACAAAGCAACCGCAAATTCTCCTCACAGAGCAAACGTTAAAAAATGCTAATGTTTGAAAATGAGAGGAAATTGGATGGTTTTAATGTGGCTCTCTCCTGTCTGATTTACTGCACAGAGTGGAGGATCCCTCCTCA
Source organism: Albula goreensis (assembly GCA_022829145.1). Taxonomy (NCBI): domain Eukaryota; kingdom Metazoa; phylum Chordata; class Actinopteri; order Albuliformes; family Albulidae; genus Albula; species Albula goreensis. The sequence continues at coordinate 2,725,060 of CM040747.1, forward strand.
ACAGCCTGAAACACTGGATGAGGAGTTTTGCTTTTTACACAGAAAACTGAACTCCTCCCGCTCAGCGGAGCGACATGTGGAGTACATGCTACAGTCAGTAACACGCCTAAACGGCGCGGGCTATGCAATTAACACCTTGTTAAACGCGTGTAAGGCCGCGCATATGGTGCGAGTTACCTGCTCCTGAAACAGCCACGTTAAGCACAGCGGACCGCTGCAGAGACGGAGCAGCTGCAGAGAGCGAGAGCGACCTGACAGTCAGAGATCCCCGCCATCGCTTCCAATGTAGTGAATCACTGGGCCAGATTCAAACAAACACACTCAGGCCTAGATTTATCAAAGCCTGCAGCACAGAATAAAAACATTGCACATGCTATTCAGTGTCATGATCTGTGATTGGACCTAACAAATCACCTAAGCCAATGACATGGTCTTTTACTGCTTTTGTGCTACCATAACAGTGTTGCACACACTGAATGCTACAACACACACAAAAAATGCATGCGAGGTACTTATTGACTGATATATTTTTGTGGTGTGTTTCCAAAATCAATGTGTCGTCTCTAATCGGGCTAAATTAATTTAGCTACCTGAGCAATTTGTTGGACAGGATGGCTTGCAGAGCAAAGATTTTTTCCATCTCTCACAATGCAGATTTATTTATTAATGAATTCGTTTTACAAGCCCATCGCACCTAAACCCTGCTTTACTACTTCAGTTAATCACAAACTGGATGAAAGTCCATGAGAAATTTTATCTTTTTCTTCCTAATTCACACTTCACAATCAAAGCTTCGAAACTGATACTACAGTAACCTTAGAGAATTTCTGCAGTCAATGATTATTCAGGTCACCATTTCCTGGGCGGTTAATGCTTTGGTTTTTATCAGTCTTTAACAGGCAACGGCGAGGACGGCCATCTCTACAATAAAACTGAGCGATCTCCCACCCGGCCTGGCCTGGCCCCGCCCCCCTCTGCTCATTGAGTCTCGCCTCTGGTCAGTCGGAATGTCCATTGACTGAGTCACAGCCATCCAGGCCTAAAATTACAGCTGCACCAAACCTCACCCTACCCCCACCCCCACCCTCCCCCCGTCCCCCCAACACCCACCCACTAACTAGACGTTTTAGTCGCATCACTGGGCGGTGTGACCTCATTAAGTCCTGACTCACAGTCTAAATATGGGAGTGTCCGTGTGTTTCCACGACGACCATGACCAGCGGACGTATTTCGCGATGAACAAGCCCCGCGGGCCTGTGGGAGTTTGTGGGAAATGGTTCGGCCTGCGATCCGGCTGACTTTCAGCCTGTTCCTTTTCCTCCTCTTGAACAGGAGGATAATGACACTCCTCCTCAGAGTGTGAGCATGAAAGACACATGGCTGAGCCATTAGCATAAAACAACATGAAACCCTGAAACAATAAAAACAAAGACACAAGAGGAGCGAACTCAGCTTCATCTAAGTTCACCTAGAAAACTCATTTGCCCTGGCAAAAGACGGCAGTTAGCAAAATGACACATTTATGGCAGGGCAGAACTTCCGCTACCTGTTAGCTGAGAGTTCAAAGTTCAGCAGGCCACAGGCCCAGTCTAAAACAGGAAGTCCTCATGTTCTACGATGAGTGTTTAAGTGTACTATTACAGTATTATATATTGTATATATATTGTTTGGTTTTTAAGTTTCTCCTAGCCATTTTTAATCATATTTGCTCCCTCAGTACTAGAGGTTTCATCAAAATTTATTTTTTTTTAAAAAAAGCCAAGGGCTAGATTCAGTCAAACCCACTTAGTTTTGTTAAGGACTTCTGCAATTCAATCTAAACAGGATTTACCTCGTATGAAATACCCAAAAATAAGAAAAGTGGTTACTTTTTTAAAATACATTCAAAGTTTTGAAGAATTTAATATATTAGACTTCTTTTTCTTTTATTTTTGCAGACAGACATGGGGTATTGTGATCGCTTGGATACTGTAAATTTAATTCAGATCCATGCATTGTGACAAAGTCAAGCGGTGACACTAAAATAAACCCTTTGTGACATGCAATCTAATCCATATTTATGTAACTTGTTTTAAAACGCTATTCTCACATTATTGTTTAAATTTAAACAGATTTAAAAATGCACATGCATGATGATGAAGCTAAATACTTTTTCCAATAAAATAATTTGATCGATGCGGTTTGCATTGGATCCGAACGTCACATGAGTTGCAGTTTGCATTTCCTCTCCGTTATTCACTCACGCAAACACAGTCTAATCACGTTACCCCCACGTGACCGAGTCTAATACATCTTTTATAGTGTTCCATTTGTCTGCACCAGCGACTGTGTGTTCTGGCAGGGACCGCCGCCGTGGAACATTAATCTAGACAGGAATTCTTGCGGCCAAGGTGTTGACAGTTGGGTCTCATCCGTGCTTTTAAAAGGCATTGTTGTTATCTGCACGGCTGGGCCACACTTATCTGCCCAAAAGGAACTGTATGTAAAAGGAACAATAGAGATGACTGAGTGCTTTCCTCAATCGGTGTTGGGTTACCTTTGGCCTTTTTTAATAGATCATATCTGTCTTAGGGCTGGACGGGGAGGGGAGATGTTGGGGTCGTCTCCAAACTTTTTTTTGCATGTGATCCTTATCAGGGGTGAGATTTTGGGAATGGTGCCTCAGTCATAAGCTTTGGGGGGGGGGTGAGAGGGGCCGGGGGGGGGGGACCTCGGTCTATTAAACCGTGCTAACAGGAAACACCCAAAAGCTGCTGTCAGACAGGAGAGATCAATCTAAACAATGCGCCGCTTTAAGGACGGACTGGGGGAATCTTGCAGAAAGAGCAGCACTCCCATGACAGCAGCGTAAACAAGCATCTGCAGGCAAAGGGGGGGGGGGTAATTAGCTCTGTGCGTCACCAGCCCCGTAAACTTTCCAAAACAGCAGTCAAAGCGGCTCAGATAGGCCACTTTTTCAAATATTTTTACAATTGCAGAACAACTGCAGAGCAGGAAGAGTCTCCTAACCCAGCTTCATGGACATTCCCAACAAAAGCACCCCAAAGAATCCGATGCATGTCAGAGGGAATTAGGCATGGCTTATAAACCCAATTCTCCTCTCAGGGGCAACTAATACAATGCATCCTGTAGGCTAAGATGAGGGCAATATACTGCCTGATTGGCATTAAACAGTACACTATGCAGATAAAAAACTTAATGAATGAATTATTATACAGATTAAAGTTTAGAAACATTAAAATATGCAGGGTGAGACTCTGAGATCGTCTTGTGAAAGCAGCAGTAAAGTTATTTTGCGTGACAAAAGAGAGTATGCTAATGGATGCCATTATAGCTAAGCTGACAGTGTGGGTGGGATTCAGCTTTAACATGGGAGCGAATGGAACAGCGCAAACACACCACAGTCACACACACTACACACCACAGAAATACCACACAATCAAAGCCACCACACAATATTCACACATGTATCACAACAAATCTCACACAGTCCAAACGCCACACGATCCTCACACCATGTGACCACACAGAGAAGAAGGAAGGCAGTACACAGCTGGAAGGGAGCATAGAGCTGGCCATCAAGTGACATTAGCCATCAACAAAACTTCCAGGAATGGCGATTGCTACACCTGTGGGTCAGACCGCAGTCAGAGACACCCCAGCATACCTGTACCTACCTGTACACACCTGTACATACCTGTACCCCACACAGAGATGTTACCATAAAATGCACAGTCACTGTAGGGGTGTTTGTATATCACGGTTCAATTAAATCTCACAAAATGGTACAGTGGTAGCAAAGTTCTTTGGATGAGATTCAATTTGAAAACACTTTGTTTCTTTGACATGCAATAATGAGTCTCTCTAGCAAGAGAATAATTAATTACAATATCATTTTATGGTATATTTTATTGGGAATAAGCAAACACATCCAATGGAATGTGTTTTTTTTTCATTCTGAAATAGAACAGAAAATGCTCTTAAATGGACTATAGTCTGTGTTTATTAAACTGCATATGCACTTAAAGAGATTCAATGCATTTTATTGGGTGCTTGTGCTTTTTATTGAACCTTGCCCCTCATCTTATAAATGTGTGTATGTGTATTTAAAAGCTTAAAATTTCTATTATGATTATTGTTGTCCCCATAAACTGTTTTTCCAAACAAATCCTTACCTGTGATTATAGGAGGCAGCAGAAACAGCAATCTCTGATCAACTGTTTTCACATTTTTTTTTTTTTAAACTGAAGCGTCAAATTACATCAGACCACCAACAAATTCAATAGTTGGGGGAGGGATGGGTGTGGGGGTGGGGGTGGGGTGGGGCAGGAGGAGGTGTGGGGGGGTATGCTAATGACGCAGATGTTTGCAGTCTTCAACACATTCCTATCCCCCTATAAAAACAAAGCATCTCCAACCCGAGGAGAGGAGAAGAGAGAGAGGAGAGGAGAGGAGAGAGAGAAGAGAGGAGTGGAGAGCTGTCTCTCTGTGCCAGGGGACTCTGTGTGTGCACATGCATTCACTTAGTGAAAAATACAACAAAAAAACACTAAAGATATACCTGACTGTGCTTTACCTTTGTGCTGAGTTCACTTAAAAGTTGAACTTTTCTTTAACACTAAAAGCGTCACTCATTTTGTGGTGACATAATTGTGAAAATGTGTTCTTTTGCATGTTTTTCACTGGAAAATGCCAAAACCATAGAGTTTCATGTAAAAAAAAAAAAGTGATATAGTGTGTCATTTCTAGTTTAGTAAAAATGAAAAATGGGTCAGTTTGCCACAAACACAGCATCAGGTTTCAAATAATCTAACTTAACTGCTATTTTAGACATAAAAAATTTACTTAAACTGTCATAAATGTCATGTATATACATATTATTTTGAATTATGAAAAAAATATCTTGGTGAATGCTAGGCAAGAAAATTAATCTGAAAAGAGTTATCTTGTAAACATAATTTTGCAATATCCATTAAGATTTTTTTTTTCCCCGGCGCTTCGCCACTGCCCTCAGTTGGATATTAACACCTGGCTCGAATGTATTTCAGAACGCATTGGACAGGCCCTGTGTTCCCCCGTTCTGTTCTGATTCGGCCCGGTCGCTCGGCATTCACGCATACAGTAACCCGATCCGTTTGGACAGGAGATACTCTGTGTTTATCCTGCTCCTTCCCTCCCTCAGAGCCGCATGTTTGGTCAGAGGAGTTTGGGGGAGGGTCGCTGCCCCCTCCCTCCCTCCCTCCCTTCCTTCCCCCCCTTCCCCCTGACAAACTTTCCATGACACAGTGGTTTCGGCAGTAATACTGTCCAGCCCCTGGCTCTGAGACACAGGCCCAACCGGACATCTGTCAGCGAGCCCCTAACGGTGACACGCGAGGCTCAGAGAGTCGGCACACGGAGCATGTGAGGTCACCCAAGACTAGAGCGTAGATCTGAGAGACCCTGCTCTGTCTTCATCTGAATGAACAAATCTCCCCCCCCTCTCTCTCTCAAACATTTCCATTGTTTCAGACTCGAATTGAAATTCTGCACATGGCTGTCCTCTCTAAAACAAAAACAAAAAAAAAGGACTATCAGTTGGAATTTCAAAATAATCGTTTCACTGTTTTACACCTCTTCCTGGAGCTTACGGTTAACTCAGGTTAAATGCAGGATTTTAGGAATGACTTGACGCGTGTTTGAAAAAGAACCACAGGGAAAGTTATTTAACCAGACGCACCAGGCTTAAGTCAGGTCATTGACCTTTAGCGAGCTGATTGAGAAACTCCGTATATGCCCAACGTCACACTCAGGCTGGAATTTTCCTCTCATAAAACACTACCGCATAAGTATACAGCGGATTATGACAAAGGTAACATAAAACATCATTCATTTGTAAATGTCACGTGTGTGAATTTAATGTTAGGAGCATAGTATCAATTTGGGGGCTTGTGTTAGAAATGATCTTCATTTATGAACACGTGTGCATTACAACAGATTATGTGCTTGTGCTGTATCAATGCAATCTGGACTTGTCGCTTGCAAATAAACTATTAATTAAATATATTTATCTTTATATAAATGTTATTGTTGTTAGATTATGAGTTAGCTTGGGTGAATAACATGATATTACTGGATAACTTCCCTCCAGTGCGCCATGTAGGTCTTTCTCCCTGAAACTCGCTCATAATCACCTACTTTCACACCCCTTCATGCTGGTGAGACAGTACAATCTCACATTTACAGGTGTTAGGATAGTCTCTTTATTATAACATAATTATAGACATTAAAAAAGCTACAGCCTACATGGGCCAATGATCACAAAAAAGCCGCACAAAACTACAGACTCTCCTCTGTCTGTCCTCCTCTCTGACAGAATCTGCTTCTCTCCATCCTCATCCTCTTCTTAATTTCATCGTGCCCCCGTTCTGCTCCGGACAGGTATCTTTCTGACGACATGCCAGCATCTGGCTTCTTGTTCTCTCATTTTACGCTACAGTTTCTGCCTTTTTGGCCAGCCCAGCTGACACAAAACATTGCCAGAACATTGGCAAAAATGTAGGTCATATCCTCACTGGAGCACAGAACGATGTTGTACTTGTGAACGTTCCTCCAACATTCTAACAATGCTACATTGTTTCCACATTGTTCCGAAGAGAATGTTCTGGCAACCAAAGACTTTTAGGCCTATTGAGCACTAGAGTATGTTTTTAGAATTGATAAGAGATCTGTAGGGTAGTCAGCTTTGTGATGACAACAATGCAATCGGTATATAAATATGAGTTAATGTAAGCATATGCAATATTTGTAAATGGTATAGACATATATGCGAGGTGATTCCCAGTATTTATTTAAAAAGTTGTAATTAAAATAAAAACTTTCTCCCAATAGAATAAAAAAATGTTGGTGGGAGAGATCTTAGATCTTGAGAGACTAACTGGGTAAATTAGAGGATAAATAAAAATAAAACTATGTAATTTTCCCCCAGGCAGGGCCATTTACTTGCTAGCAAGTCTGATGAAATACATCCAGGTACACACTTTCTCTGGAGTTCATCTTCAAGCTCTTATTGATTTTCCCAGAAGCCCTCACGTTCCAGCCATGGCTGGGTGTGTGTGTGAGATGATAATTGATATTGATGGTGTTGAGTAGAACAGATCATTCCGCTGTTCCCTCTACGGCAAAGCTCATTTACAGGCTCCTGTTGCTGATTGCCGAGGCTTGGCACCCTCTTGCCTACAGGACCAAAATAATGCGGGGGGAGGAAGGGGATGGAGGAGGGGGGGTTAAAAGCCACAGGAGATTGGGGGATTCACACGTTCACCTCATTTTAGGGAAATGGAAGATGAAACAACACAAAGGAAGATAAAACAAAGGAGGCATAAAACGATGGCGCTGCGTTCCCTCCCTCCTCTCTTCTCCTCTCCTCTCTGCTTTTCTTCCATGCATGGGGCTGATGGGTTTAGGGATTTTTGAAGTTTTGCGAATGAAACAGCATGAAATGATCTGGACGGGACTCAACGGTCCGGGGTTGTTTTTTTTGTTTTTGTGTGTGTGTGCGTACGCATTAGGGTTAAAAGTGCTACGCTTCAAAAGAACAAGAGACATTTCCTACCGAGCAATTAGGAAGCTCAATAAATAAGCAGCTGGAGGAGGGAGGGGGGGGAGGGGTGGGGGCAGGGGGCTAGCCACCCTCTTCAAAATCAAAGCTAAACTCAAAAAAGAATTTCAGTCACCTCTTCTATTTATTCAAAGCTACCAGCGGGCATAACTTGATTTTTAATTCTGCCGATGCCGATGTCCGAAGGTTATGATTATGTGTAAAAAAAAAACCAAAAAAAAAGTAAAAGAAAAACGTATCTCTGCTAAAAGTCCACCAGAGAGCTACTGTCATTGTAGATGAGTACGCAATCAGTATCTGTGATGTCGTTGTGCGAATGAGGAAAGTGACCTCACTCCCAAAACCACCCTGGACTGACTACACGAGGAGACCATGTCTTTTATGTGCAAATATCGGATTTCCAGGCTGTTTTTTTTTTTTTTTTTTTTTGAGACAGGGCATGTGTGAGTTAAGATTGTGGCCATCTGTTTAAAAGCAATGGAATCTTGGGACAGCAAAGGCTCATGGGCCAGTGTGCCTGGCTATAGCATAGGACTGAGGCAAGGACATGCAAGGGCGTTCGCACAACTTAGACCACTGCGACCAGAATGGCCGTAAAACTGACCACTACGTCACCGAATGGATGAGGACGTGTAGCAAATTGTGGGAGAAAACAATGTTAGCTGTGTCGTGCAAATGGCTCTTGCAGCACCTTTCCTATATGCAGGGTTAAATATACCAGCGGTTATTCACCTTAGAATAGTCATTTACATTCTCAGATTTGAGCTTGACTTTGTTTGGAAATTTTCTGGAATAAATTAGTATGTGTTTATAACAGAATCCATTGGGAAGGTATTTCATTAGAAATACACAAAGCACAGCAAAAGAATGAATAAATATAAATCTGATTTACAAAATGCTTGGTGCACCCAACCGTGTTATCCTCCACCCCCGCCATCTTTTTAATGGACATTTTTGGTGCTGCTTTTAACCGGTTTGCCACCCAAAAACGTCTGATTGTGACAGCTGCAGCTACAACTACTGAGACTGTTACTACTACATTACTACTGCTAATAATAATAATCATAGAAATAACAACAACAACAATAATTATTATTATCATCATCATCCTACTAATACTAATAATACTTCTCTTCTACTGACCTGTTATCTGAGCGAGTGTGTGCATGTGTGTGTGAGTGTGTGTGTGTACGACTGAGTTACAATGAGTAAGTTACAAATGGGGTGGTTAAATCTCACCCCCATCTTGCCTGGGGGGGGCATGTCAGAGCGCCAGATCGACGCATGGCCCACATCCACAGCAGAGCACAGAGGACATGACTCATCTGTCTAATTAACCTGGGGGCGTACCTGAACAGCTCATTCTAACACACCCGGTGCGGGGTGTGCCCAGGACGTGCGCTTAGTGCCGCTGCTCTCTGAAAGGTTCCACTGCATCCTTAGTGACCACAATCACACCTGATGTTTAATACCCATCCCAGAGATAGCCCTGTGTGCAAAAATCCCATTGTAGGGTTTAAACATTAAACAGACAATGTGTTTGAAATCTTCCCTATTGGTTAGATATTACACCCCTCATTCAGGCCAGCAGAGGAGTAAATTTAACAGTTTTTTTTTTTAATGCTATTATGCACTAACACAATGAGCACAACCTTAAACTCACAGACCATGCCATGATACCATTTTTGCAAAAATATCAGCTTATAAGCTATACTTTTCTTATCTCAGACCGCTATGCTAAATCACTTTTTTTTAAATATTACAAACTAATTTACCATATGTCCATCAACCTCCCTAATATAATCACTCTAGTGTTCATATGTAGCACTGCCATCCAAAATGCTAAACTCCTGCGCTGATACAACAGTTTAAGCAAACCAAGAGCGATTCTGTCATTCCTGGAGAAACTTCCCACTGCTCAGCCATGGAGAACAGCCCTCACTATGTGAGTGAGGTCCTCTGGTCTGACAGAATCTGACACAATGCATACCAACATTTTACTGTTATTTTTGATAGGTCTTCCAATTTAAAGTTGACTACGCCAGACCTATTGACCTATTGTTTATCCTATTGTATATGGAATACTTTACATAACATACTATGCACAGACATTTTAATGGACCATGCAGACTGACCACTGTCTAGTAAAGAGCTCTAAAAAAATAATAATATTTATGTTTATGATTGTTCAAGTCAAAAGCGGGGCCTAAAATCTATTGATATTTGTGCTTGTGATGGAAGTCCTCGGACATCACAGGGCAGACCTGATCCTGAGGGCCAGAGAGGCTGTAAGTGTGCAGAGACACAGCTCTGAGGGGCCGAAAGAGCTGGAGCACAGGCACAGCTCTGATAAACAGCTGTAGGAAATGTCCACGTGAAGTCAAAGCCGCTCAAGGACGAGCCAGCAGTCACTGACTGGAGAGGACCACAAGATTTTTTCCCACAATGACATTCTGGATAACATTTTTTAAATGATTAAAAAATGTGTTTCAAATTTTCTTCCATTAATCAGATTGGCCTTTCCTATTTAATGAAAATGTTATAAAAATAGGATTTCAGTCAAAAGTATTTTAAAACACAGATCATTTCAAAGCTGCTCACATTCTGTGCATTAATTCTCTGAACATTATGGGATGATTCAGCTATGACAGAAAGAGGAGACACCTCTCATAAAAAGGAGTTTGTCTTTTGATCTAATTTGTATAGTGACACTATAGAAATTAACCTCCTAATATTCCACAACATATATTTCATACTTGATTATTTTTTAAAGACGGTAGCTTAAATCAGCAAATTAAGTTAAAGACGTAAATCTTTGCATCCCTATTCACAGAAATGCAGCAACATTCCGCCTTGTTTATATCCAAATTTAAAAAACCTCAGAGTAGGCGGACATGTCATTTATTTTTTTACTCACATATGTCCTCAATCTTCCTCTTAGAAATGACCATTTACATTCAGATAAAAGGTTCCAGCGTTCCACAGCTCTCTGCTTCAGAATGGTCACTTACTTCCAGAAAAAAACGGGGCTAATTTCCATAATTAATCACTGTTAATCAGAAGCAGATGAGGCTGCACTTGCGGCCTTTTAAAAAGGGGCGCCATTTCTTTTTGACAGGCGCTGTGAGGAAATAAACGAGCTCATCACGGGCCTGATGGCGGGCCGTTCGGTCGCTGGGGCTGCGTCTCGGCCCCTCAGGTTTATTTAAGAGTAACACAGACAGTATTCACTCTGTACCCCACACCACTCACTAAAATAGGAGCCGTGGTGAAGCGCTCCAAACAACTTATATAAATGTCATTTAACAGATAACAAGCCTGTTACTGTAGCCTGTATTTAGGGCCCTGGCTCTGTAAACCCCATGAATTTGTGTGTGCGTGTTTGTTTGTTCAGTCCATCCAGGGGAAGCTATAGAACGGGAGTCAGTTTGATGCTCGGGCTCTGCGCTATATACTGCGCGCAAGCTGCAGTTTCGGAGCCTGTCACTGTACGCCAAAGCACGAACGGCCAATCGTACATGTCAATTTAAAAAAAAAAAGGCCATTTACTTGCAGAGCCGGTGTAAATACAGTAACTTGAATGAGGGCCAATCGAAATGGCCGCAAACCTGACTCACATCCAACGTACAATTAAATAGCCTTATGGGCAATGTAAAAATGAAGTGCTTTTGTTTACCCTGGTGCTTTTGTTGAAAAGTCCAGATCTGTTGTGTTTTCTAAGAAATTAATCAAGTGGAAGATGAAAGACCTTTGGCTCAACAGGGATCAAATCTTACTTAAAATGTCAATGCCTCGACTGTGGTGGGAAGAAAGCTGCTGACACCAACAGAATAATCCATATGTACAATAAACAGATGGGTTAATTGCACTTAATGGCACACAAAGTCATTTGGCAGTGCAGGAATTGTGGAGGAAATTGAATCCAAACGATACACGGTCAATGACTTTGCAATTTAGACACAACAGTTCACACAGCGTTGTGGGATTAAATCAGATTTTTCTTCTTTTCTTTTATTTAAAATGAATCTCAGCTGCAAAAATGAGCTAAAATCAATTTGGGAAAACAGACTGGATCCAAAGCGTTTGGCTGAAATGAACAGCTCTGCCTCGTCATCATAGACGGAATCAAACAAAAACCTTTCACTCATCGTGGACTTTTATTGGTCAGCTCCAAACTCTAAGGAAGACTTCTTAAGATTTCCTGCCATTCTCTCGCCCCAACTTTAGCTTGGTCTTTCCTGAAGCTTTTTGGGGTCAGGGAAGGTGTGTCACCCACTGCAATTTCGTGAACCATCTGTTGGTGGAAGCGGCTTTTTTTGGGACCATTTATGACTCTATTCAAAGGCTGACATCCCAAAACACAGGAAGGAAGGAACCAAGAAGTGCCATACAGTATCAAGAGGTCTGTGTTCACTTCCTGCAACCTTTCTAACAAAGCATGCGTGCACACACACACACACACACACACACACACACACACACACACTGGAGCACCTTTGTGTAAGACAAAGTTTGGACCTCTGAGGGCAATAAAGCTGAATGTGTGTGTGTGTGTGTGTGTGTGCTTGTGAGTTTGGAAAAAGAGAATTCTTTGATGAAGCCATTTCAAACATTAAACATTCCAGCTTTAATTAACAAAGAGTTTATTTATAATCGCTCCACTCCAATGCGATAACATTCTTATCAACCATCAAATGTGTCCCTTACCCTCATATGAGCCAGAGAAAACGCACATTATGTTCCTCATTATGTTAATTTACAGTACTTCAGTTACTAAGTATTTCGGTCCCAGGAGAAATTTATTATATGATGTCACAGCTAATTGGGATTGAGGGACACTTGCCCCCAACCACCCATCACACACACACACACACACACACACACACACACAAATACACACACACATAAACACACACACACACACACACACAACACAGTCTCACACACACACACACAAACACACACACAGTCTCACACACACACACACACAGACACACACACAAACACACACACAAACACACACACACACACACACACACACACACACACACACACACACACACACACACACACACACACACACACACACCCCTTCCCCCTCCTCCTCAGGAGAGCTTGGGATTAGTCTCTGCTACTCTGAAGATAATAGATCAAAGGGACACATCAGAAATCACGTCCTGTCTGTCCCATATAGCACTCATGATGGAATGTTACGAGCTCTGCCTGACCAATCAGAGCCTCAGAGAACTCACGCCGGATCAAGAGAACTCCGCTGGAGTGGAAAAGCCACAAACCAGACTTTCCTTTTGAGTTAGGAAATTCAGAGTCCATATTTATTAGAACAAATATTACATCAGTACTGAGTACCATTAATTTTATCTGCCAACAGGCATCAGACCTTGTGCAAGTTATTTTTCCCCCGTATACAGTAACTACTAAACATGATTATGGAAACCTTCTATTTTGCTATGGAAAAAAAAAAAATTGGAAAAAATAAGATAGACGAAAAAAGACAGAATACAGTTTTCCCTCCCAGCTGTAATGTATCTGACAGAGCTTGATGTAACACAAGCAGAAGCATTTGCAGTGGAGCTCGGGTGAGACAACAGCTCTCACAATTTGGACAATCACTGCCACCTATAGGCAGCTCTAGGGAATTACAGAACATTCTTCACCTCCGCGGTGTGCGGCACACTACGCAGCTCTGAACTGCTGCAGAAACAAACATTTCAAACAAATGTGTGTGACTGAATGGCGTAGTCATATAACCAAAAGAATATTTATTAAACTACTTATAATTCAAAAAAAAAATCATGTTTATATACGGTTGTGAAGTTTTATCAAATGTTTCACTTTGGTCAAATGAGCAATATCTGTCATTCTTCAGGTCAATATAATTTTAATACGATATGGAATTAAAACCTAACAGTGTGATGCTTTAGATGCGTTCGTTGTTTTAGGCTCAGCATTGATACGGACATTACAGAGATGTATTTTACGTTTTTCATATGCCTAGTCTCAAAACATTGAACCTGTTGCTGAAACAATGGATGAACAAAAAATACATGCTCAACTCAATTTTTAACCATTCGTTATGATCAATTTGATGAATCAGAGATGAGATATGAAGACCTGTTATCTGCAAAACAACCCACAGAACTTCAGTGCATAAAAGACATGAACATATGCAAATGCTTGCATTGGTTTTCATTTTTGTTTGTTGCCACTCGAATCGAAACTCGTATGCAATTTCCATCTTTGCGATAAGCATGTGCAAATGTACACAGGATGGTTATCCATCTTAGCATTATAATAAAAACAGTTCACTCTTTAATGCATTCATGCATTTTGGTTACATTGGATGACTTTGGAGTGGTAGTGTAGTATAATGGTAGGGAGCTGGGCTTGTAGCTCAGAGGTTACAGTGTAGTATAATGGTTAGGGAGCTGGGCTTGTAGCTCAGAGGTTACAGTGTAGTGTAATGGTTAGGGAGCTGGGCTTGTAGCTCAGAGGTTACAGTGTAGTGTAATGGTTAGGGAGCTGGGCTTGTAGCTCAGAGGTTACAGTGTACTGTAATGGTTATGGAGCTGGGCTTGTAGCTCAGAGGTTACAGTGTAGTGTAATGGTTAGGGAGCTGGGCTTGTAGCTCAGAGGTTACAGTGTACTGTAATGGTTATGGAGCTGGGCTTGTAGCTGGGCTTGTTAGGGAGCTGGGCTAGCTCAGAGGTTACAGTGTAGTGTAATGGTTAGGAGCTGGGCTTGTAGCTCAGAGGTTACAGTGGAGTGTAATGGTTAGGAGCTGGGCTTGTAGCTCAGAGGTTACAGTGTAGTGTAATGGTTAGGGAGCTGGGCTTGTAGCTCAGAGGTTACAGTGTAGTGTAATGGTTAAGCTGCTTGGCTCAGAGGTTGTAGTGTAATGGTTAGGGAGCTGGGCTTGTAGCTCAGAGGTTACAATGTACTGTAATGGTTATGGAGCTGGGCTTGTAGCTCAGAGGTTACAGTGTATTGTAATGGTTAGGGAGCTGGGCTTGTAGCTCAGAGGTTACAGTGTAGTGTAATGGTTAGGGAGCTGGGCTTGTAGCTCAGAGGTTACAGTGTAGTGTAATGGTTAGGGAGCTGGGCTTGTAGCTCAGAGGTTACAGTGTAGTGTAATGGTTATGTACACAGGATGGGGAGCTGGGCTTGTAGCTGGGCAGAGGTTACAGTGGAGTGTAATGGTTAGGGAGCTGGGGAGCTGGGCTTGCTGGGCTTAGCTCAGAGGTTACAGTGTAGTGTAATGGTTAGGGAGCTGGACTTGTAGCTCAGAGGTTACAGTGTAGTGTAATGGTTAGGGAGCTGGGCTTGTAGCTCAGAGGTTGAATTGCTTCAATAAATATCAGTTTACGAGGTGTATAAATGGAGTGTGTTACACTAAGAGTGTGTAGCTCACTCTGGATTATGGGATCTGCTAATTTGAACTGCTGCAGTAAATACTGCTGTATAACTGGACAGTGTGTAAAGATGTAAACTGTGTAAGTAACTCTGGATGTAAAGCTGACTGCAAAATGGCAAAAAAGGTCGAAGAGGACAATTCCACTAACTACTACATGTGCCAAGGTGCCAGGGTTACCAATGGTGTCACAGTTGTATAGATTCTGGAGGACCACACACTCCAAGTTCTGACAACTACAGACCCCAGGCAGGTGGTCATGGGTACTGTAGTTGTTACCTTATGTGCTGCTAAAATAACTACAAACCACACACCAGGATGGCTTGATCAGAAGTGGAACGATAAGGGTGCTGAAACACCAGTAGGATCAGTAATAAAAGAGATGATAACACCACAGACAATAGAGGAAGAAATACATGAATAAACCACTAAAAACAGAGATTTGGAAAAAAAAAATCTCCAGAGCACAAGAATCTAAAACTGTCAGTTTTAATGTTTCAATCCCACACTTCTAAAAAGTGCAATATAAACTCTGGCAGCTCTGAGACTAAAATTTATATTCTTCCAACAATTAGAATCAGTCGGTATTTTTCCCTGTCCAGTGCCACTTCCACAAGCGGTTGATTTTGCTGATTTTTTTTCCTTTTTGTGGGATTTCATTCATTGACAGGTTTCCCTTAGCCTTGGCAAACTTTGAGCTGATCAATACTATAAAAGCTGCCTAAAGTTGACAGGCCGCCGTTGAGCTGGGAAAGCTATTAGAGCTGAAAGGAAAATCAATGTGAAACTGTCCCTGAGAGAGTCCGTGCAAGCGAAGCCTTCACCATCCTCCAATTACTACGAGCTGAAGACGGGGACGCCGCAGAAGGCCAGGCCGGAGACGAATCTCAATGAACACAATGTGCTCAGGGCACTTCTGTGGAAATATTGACAAACAGAGGACTGAAAAACCACCCCCCCCCCAAAAAAAAAAAATAAATAAATAAATAACAGACTGATGCTCTGGCCACTGTCTGCATGGGAGTCCATTGATTATGGGATGTAGTGCTGGGCGTTTGCTCCAGGCTCTCATTCACTGTCAGGAAGGAGAAGCAGAATAACAAGGGCTAATATGCGGGCACCCCCTCCCCGACGTGGGGCGCAGATGTGTGTTATCTTTGAGCTGCATGCAAGGAGGAAGCCCTCGTACTCATCAAATCTCCAAACCTGCCCCCGGCGCTGGCTTCGCCAAGCTGAGTCCTGCTGTCTGATCTCTTCCTGTCAGAAATGCACTTCGAAAACAAGCAGCGCTAACAAACAACTGCACCACTGATAACCTGGAACCCGAAAATGGACAGAGAGCAATGGCAGCGCGGCGGATTCGTGTTTTTGTGCCTCCTGTCCGTATCTCGACCATCGCACTCTGCAGATGCTATCGGCGGACTGCACACGAGCAGCTGGAGCAGACCCGATCGGCAGATCGACATAACTGCTGAGGTCGGCGTGGTTTAACTGTTTCTCCTGGCACTGTAGCATGACTCGAGGTGCAAAAGTAGAGGCACTGTATGAAAAACAACTGGAGTTCGTGTAAGCCTGACATCTCACCCTGCCATGAGATAAAGGGCTCTTTTTTAATGGTAAACACTCATGGTGCAATGGTCAAAATAGTACGTCAAATACCTGGAATTACTACTGTAATGTTGGTTTCACCTACACGGGACTGACTTCACAGGCAAAGAATGTTAATGTCACTTGACTGTAACATGTAAATTTCAGACCTTCACACTGACTGGATTTTAAAATAAATAAAGGACCAAATATTCAGTACAGTACTGTCTTTTATCATTGGACAGTAAAAAAAGAGACCTGGAAGTCAAGAGACTTCCACTTTCAGGACAAAAGAAAATGCATGTGGACACATTGCATATGTACACAACTCACGAACAGCCACTCACACATATTAATATGCACACTCACACACACATCCAGTCTAAAATGAATTTGAATTCTTAATTTTTACTTTAAAATTTCATTTTATCTTCCTCAACACTAAGTAAAAAAAAAAAAAAAACAGATGCAAAGCCTATAGTATACAGCAGTATAAAACACTAAATGAATAGCTCTATTTTGCATGCTATGGGTTTTGAACAGGCTAGGAGGTACAGGATGCAAAAGTTTTTCTGAGTCACAGAGGTGTTTTTCCAGGAAACTGAAACCCACGACAGAGCAGCAGGCCTTGCCAGTGATGCGGTGAGACAGGGTTTGTCACCCAGTCAGACTCCACGCTGACCTGAGGAGGGCCCCTGCATGTCTCTCCACACGCTTATCTCTACCCAGGCCCTTTGCCAGTATGGTTCCCACGCATTGCCATGCCGTTTTGCATAACCAGACAATCTCCACCTCAACGACCCCTTCCTCAAAGTTATGGCTCTCTTTTTGGACAGCAAATGCACTTGTGATGGTTTCAGTCCTGAGGTTTCGCCGCTCAGCTGGAAGGCCGGCTGAGAGGTGACCGTTACACACCAGACACTTCGTGTGCGGCGAAGACTGCAAAGCCACTCTTTAACCCTGAACCGCCCTTCATCACCCTTCGCTTTTACTTGATAAATATTTCTTCTTATCTGGGGTGGACATTTGGGATCTGGAATGAATGAGCATCTAAATGCAATGCAACCTGTTACAAATTAAACCAGCAAAGAAATAACCATCAAAGTAAAGCCCCAGAGGCCATCGGTTTCTTTGTTCACCTTGTAAATTACATTGCATTACAGTCATTTAGCTGATGCTTTTATCCAAAGCCACTTGCAGTTGATTAGACCAAGGGCCAATCCCCCCCCTAGAAGCAGTGTGGGGTTAAAGGCCTTGCTCAGGGGCCCAACAGCAATGGTGTTCTTGCTGGACTGGGACTTGAACCACCAAGCTCAGGGGTCCCAATCATGTACCTTAGCCACTAGACTATAGGCTGCCCTTGTACACACATTCCCCTGAATGAGCAACTTTTCCGGGTCTAAAGATGCAATGTGTCAGCTCAAGGTAATATTATTCGTGCCACAGTCTCAGTTGTCTGTAGAACATTCGACTTCAGTCGCCGGCGTATTCCCGTTGGCTGTATCGTTCCTGTCTGTGTTTGCCAGACTTGAAAATTTCTGGCAAAATCTGTGTGAATCAGGAAGGGGTCAGCTCATAGCCCTCCCCCCTCCCCAGCCCTTCTGGAATGTCTGGAATTTCGCCATCCAGCACCAAACCACATTCCTGATTTAACGCTAACACAGCTGAGGCTCACCAGGAACGCTGCTGCATACGCCATCAAAGCAGCTTCACAGCACAGTGAAGGCCATCTCTCAACACCACACCGACACGGCCTCAATCACAAATGTAACTCAAACTGGTACACGATTCTACGTTTGTGCTGAAGGACTTGTGTAAGGAGGAAAACTCAAAGGTCCTGTCTTTACTTTACTATGGAAATTTTTCAAACAGCCAAACCGAAACTTTTGAGGAGACCAGGTCCGATGAGGACAAAAACCAGGAGTGGTCATGACTAGAATCAAAGTCAGAGGTGCGTACGATGATCACTGCACCCACCTGAGTAATCTTGACATCTCACCTATACATCAAAGACTGCAGCACAAGACTGGTGTTGCACAATGGTCTGGTTTTCAAACTGATGTCAATGAAAGCATGAGCATTCTGGATGCAACAGCACTTTTGCTGACTGCCTCCAGAAGCATTCTCGCATTACAAATGTAACATGTCTCTTCTGCTTGTCAACTTACTGTGCAAATGTAGGGGTGATTCTTTTTGTTGCCATGCCAGCGTGGGCCTGCCGTCCGATGCCTTACCCTGCAAGCCCCCACTGTCCTGCCTCTCTTCGTTCCTGAAGCTGATTGGTTGGGATGCTGAGCACTAATGTTCAGCGCAGCACCTGTGTGGTCACAGCCACTGTTTCAGCGTAGGCATCACTTACTGTCCCGTTCCCTCTTCCTTTCACAACATTTCTGAACAACTTTTTTTCTGCCCAAATGGGACAGCTGAGAAGCTGGCCTTGCAGCTCAAAAGCTTCAAAGGCTAAATCTACACATACACCGCCATAACACACTTTCTGTCCAGTGGAATCTAAGGTCTGACTTTTCTGACAGTCATTCAGTGTTGAAAATATGATGGTGTGGGGAAGGCCTGAAGAATTTCAGACAAAGTACAGGAAAAAAAAAAGGCATCACGTTCACCTACCTGCAGGAAATTAGGCGAGAATGACTTTATTGTAGGGTGGAGTCAGTAAGACCTAGGCTTCTTCCATGACAATCAGATAATTCGTTACTAAAAGGAAGAGAGACCCTACATGAACCATAAAGGCGATTGCACATTTATTTTATTTCTTAAGGTAGTCCACTTCAGAACAGGGTGGCTTCTTTGAGATGATTCACTGCTCAATACTGACCTTAAGAGGGTTCGATCGTCCTGGTTTATTGAAGCTAACATTGTTAGATCAAATCAAGTACAGACAAAAATATCAGGATTTCAAGAACACAGACAGAGAGAGAGAGAGAGAGAGAGAGAGAGAGAGAGAGAGAGAGAGAGACATTTCCTTTTGCAAGAAAACGTATGGTACTGATGAACATGGTTGATTCCCTTGTCTATAATCTAAAACAAAATAAAAAAAAAAGATTGTTTTATTCAAAACATCATTAATTTTCAGTTTTATCATCAATCAATGACTCGATTTTCTACTCAAGTATTACTGTGATGTTGTGCTGCTGTATCTCCCGTTTTAATTGAAGAGGAAATGACCAATGACCTACGGCTAGAAATAAATAACTATGGGTTAATGTTCTGCTCTAAAGAATGGTCTCGGTTTGCTAGTGAGGGTTGGGGGTGGGGGGTCACTCCTCGATGGTGACCTCCACGGCCTGGGTGTCGGAGTAGATGTTCTGAGGGGACAGGGGGCCAGGGGGGTGGGGCTGGGGGTGCTGACACAACAAGAGGTAGGCTGTGGATGATGACACCCTCTGAACTAATACTGATGTTTGGCACAACCAGGGTGGCATCATCGGCGGAGGAGGGGTTGCTGTGGACGACCACGGCTTGCTTGTCCTGGTCCTGGGAGGAGAGGGGCGGGCAGACTGCGGAGGGGGCCGGGGTGGGGATCCCGGGGTTCCCCTCCGTAACCACGGTGACCTCGGTCCCGCCCTCCTGAATGAGGGCGCTGAGGCCCTCCAGGTCGGAGCAGGCGGCGATGAAGGTCTGAGCAGTGGGGTCCGGGGGCTGCAGCAGGGCCTGGTGGAGGGCGTGGGCGTGGTTTGGGGCGGGGGAGATCTGTGTCAACAGGACCGTCTGGTGCTCCAGGGCCCCACCGTCCCCGTGGGGGGGCACGTTCTGGGGGACGGGGGCCAGCAGGTTCACTGCCACGTCCTGCCCGTCGGGGGCCAGGAGGACAGGGCCAGCCTTATCCTGCACTGGCGGGTCGCCGTCGGCGCCCGTCGCCGTGACGAAGCCGCCGGCGGTCTCCGTTCCCAGCTGGTGGTGGCCCACGATGATCTTCAGGTGGGCGTCGCCGTAAGGGGCCAGCTGCCCGAGCTCCGGCGGGGGGCAGGGTGGGCAGGGGGCCTCCCGGGGCTGCATCTGCAGCTGCAGGAAGGTCAGCTGCGTGTCGCGGTGCTGCTTCCTGTGGCTGCGCAGCGAGTCCTCGCGCACGAACGACGCCTCGCACAGGTCGCAGCGGAAGGCGCGGGCCGCGTCCAGCTTGGCCCGGTAGCGGGAGCTGGCGGGTTTGGGCGCCTCCTCGCCCGCCTTGGAGGCCCTGCCGTTGCTCTTCTCCGGGCATTCGGCGTGGTACTTCTTGCGGTGGATCACCAGGTTGCTGCGCTGCTTGGTGGCGAAGCTGCAGGACTCGCACTTGAAGGGTCGCTCCTCTGAGTGGATGCGCTCGTGGATCTTCAGCGCCCCCTTGCTGGAGCAGGAGTAACTGCACTTGGGGCACTTGATGGGTTGGCTGGGCTGGTGCTCCCGGGAGTGCTGGCGGAGCGCCGTCTTGTTGCCGCACTGGAAGTCGCAGTCGGGGCAGCGCAGCGAGTTCTCCGTGCCGTGCTTGATCTGCACGTGCGACTTGAGGTTGCCCTTCATGGCGCAGCGGTAGTCGCAGAAGTCGCACTTGTACGGCTTCTCCCCGGAGTGGATTCGGATGTGTCTCTTCAGGTCTGAGTTGATCTTGAACTTCGCTTCGCACAGATAACACTGGAACGGGGCGTCGCCTGGACAGGGACACAAATTCAGCTCAGTTTTATCCGAGTGCTGCTTTTCCCAAGAGCGTTGTTACAGAGCAGCTCTCCAGGTCTGACAATCCCCCAGAGCCAGTGTATGTGTATGTGTGTGTGTGTGTGTGTGAGTGTATTTTTTCAATTTCCACCAATCTGGATGTCCATTTGTATTCAAAAGCCAGCCTGCATTCTCCTATGAAACACATAATGACAGCCAGTGTGTCTTTCCACCCTGCAGCTCACAGGCTGAGGTTTCACACACATACAGGCAGACTGTCTTTCCCTCACTGACCACTGGAGGTCACTGGTGAGCAGCGAGTCGCGGTTGTCCCCACTAAGTACGGTATGGGCATGCTACTGTACTATGAGGCCCATGCACCACACTGGCGCTTTCAAAGGAATACTCCACCCTGCAGCCCTCACCACAGGTAAGGTGCGTGTAAATCTGACAGCATATAATACTCAAAGGTTACACTCAGGCATTTAACAGATGCTCTTATCCTGTGCAACTTGTACAGTTTTACTGTGCTACACACTGTCTAATTACACAGCTGTATACATTACAGGAGCAAGCTGAGTTAGGTACCTTGCTCAAGCAAGCAGCAGAACCACCCTGCCTGGACCACCGGCTCCCTGACCATGGTGCAACACTGCTGGCAGCTTTAATCTACAGTGGGGCTGCTGCAGCAGAGGCCAGGTCTCCCACTTTCAGCAGCGTCCGGGTTACATTAGGCCTGCTGTGTGACTGGCAGCAGCATCTCCAGCGGAAGCAAAAGTTGTCTCACAGCCGGTGAAGTCACTGTATTATCACATTTGCGGGATGACATAGGCAAGGGGGGGTGTAGGGGTGGAGGGGTGGGCGGGGATGGTGGTTGTCTAATTACATTCTAGCCCGAGGCGCGCTCGCAACCCAGCTGGGCAGTGTTTTGCCATTCAATTTAAATAATGAGGCGACACAAGCGTCTCCCATTCTTCACAGTCATTAAACTTGCTGGATGCTGGCGTTTAACACCATACAATCCATTGAAAGCACAAATTTACTACTACCAAGAAAATCGAGAGCTTCTTTAAATCCACTGTTCAAAGTTCAGGGGTTTTCCATTCCATTAAATGCGGTCAGCTATTGAGATCCCCGAGTTTCTAGATCTGGGATTTATTTTAGAAGTAATTTTTTCAAGAAAACTGTACTTTTTTCTTAAAATACACAATCAGCCAACAAACCTCTAGCACCCTGCCCATTAGACTTTGAAAAAGGTCTTTTGAGAAACCTTTTCCTTCAGTTTGATGGATGCGTGTGCTACCCAGCATGGAATGCCTTGCAAACACAAACCCAAATACCTAAGACTTCCTGAAATTTATATTATTACATACGATATTTGTTATTCAGTTTTTGGCTGCCTGAAGACAGATCTCTGCAGTTTAAAATTAAGAGGAAGGATTTGAGAGCAGCTAGCCTCACATGGATGGGGCTGCTCTGGGAAGCTGGAGGGAAGCTTTAAATCCATAATTACAGGCTGAGATGGTTTGAGGATGGATAGCTGTGATTTAAAATGAAGGAGGAGGAATAAAAACAGGGTAGCAGTGTAGCATAATGGTTATGAAGCTGGCTTTGCGTCTCGGGGGTTATGGATTCAAATCCCACCCAGGGCACTGACATTATACCCTTGAGCAAGGTACTCTGGGATTGCTCAGTAAAAAGGTATGATCCATCTATATAAATGATAGTGATGTAAGCGGAGTATGTCACTCTAGATAAGGGTGTCTGCCAAATGCCTACAGTGCACTGCAGATGCAGGGGAAAAGTGCATTGAGGTGAAGGAGGATGTGGTGATCATTAAGGTTTGGAGGCTGGCCTTATTAATGGATAGTGTGCTAAAGTGTGAGCCAGTCTGGCTAAGGGTCAGTGTGTATGAAATGTACATGGTGGAAGAAGGTCTGCATGGACAGGGCTAACCTGTATGCGAGTGCAAGTGAACAGTGAGCTGGCTAGAGTTGTTGAATGTAAGCGCTAGAGAATGATGAGTTGCAAACCTGTTTGACAGCACAGGTGCTGTATTTAACTAACCTGTATGTTTGAGCAGGTAGTGTAGTCACTAACCTGTGTTGGAGCACAGGTGCTGTAGTTACTCACCTGTGTGGGAGCGCAGGTGCTGTAGTTACTCACCTGTGTGGGAGTGCAGGTGCTGTAGGCACTCACCTGTGTGAGAGCGCAGGTGCTGTAGGCACTCACCTGTGTGAGAGCGCAGGTGCTGTAGGCACTCACCTGTGTGAGAGCGCAGGTGCTTTTGTCACTCACCTGTGTAGGAGCACAGGTGCTTTTGTCACTCACCTGTGTGAGAGCGCAGGTGCACGGTCAGCTGGCTGGAGTTGCGGCTGGCGTAGGGGCAGATCTGGCATTTGAAGGGCCGCTCGTCGTAGTGGATGCGCAAGTGCTTCTTCAGGCTGCTGCTGTCGGCCGCTGCGTAGGCGCAGTACTTGCATTTGTGCGGCTTCTCACCCGTGTGCGAACGGCTGTGCATGTTCAGCTTGTCCCGCCGGCTGAAGCGCTTGTGGCACACCTCACACTCGAAAGGCTTCTCCCCTAAACGGGGGGTACAGCGGGGAGCGGGAAGTGGGGGACACACAGAGCTACCGTTTAGCCTGAGGGGAGCTAATCATGGAGTAGATATGCCCGCAAGCTTTCTGACAGACTGGGGAAGGGGCCTGGGGCCTTCCACTATACAGAGCAAGCAATATTCAAAATTAACCTCGAACCCTGAACGTTTTCAAGCGGTGAACAAAAGCAAACGGTCTGGCCCCAGAACTGTTTGCATGCCAGCTAAAATTGTGAGCAAAGCTGAACTCATTCTGGTAATACTTTCAACAGGCATTATTTGAAATTTATACTCTATATACTGTATGTGCCATAATTTAATCTTCTCAAAGACAGGTCAGCACTACCTTTAAGTTCATCTCCTAACCATGTGATGATGACCTCATACCTGTGTGTGTTTTAAGGTGCCGCTCCATGTCTTTCTGACCATACTGAGTTTTGAAAGAACAACCTGGAACCAGAAATCGAGAAACATCATCAATCATTTTGAAAAGTTAAAATAAAAAAAAAAATACCGATAGACACATCTAATTTGACTACAAATAAACAAATGGTAACCAGTAAATTTAAAACAAAGACTTAACACAATCCACATTCCATTTCATCAACATATAAATTCTTCATGCTTGCCCTTCTCATCCGTCACATCTCTAAAAGCAAGTCTTGTGAAGTTGTGATTTATGGGATGTGTTTAACCAGGGCTTAGCTGCTGAGTAAATGTCAGTAATACACAACCCAGAGCCACAATGTGGTGCTTTGGCCGCAGCATGGAAGGAATGTGTTTCCCCCGCCGTTAAACAGAAGCACAGACCTGAGAAGCCACAGCTGCGTCTCTTTGAAGTCAGCGCGGGTTTTAATTTTTTGGAAGGCGTTTTCTGCACTTTGGTTTGGATCTTTTTGACACCTCTTGGAACGCAGGCCTGGTACGTTTCTTCAAAGACAAACTCTGCGCCGGATTCCGCTGTAACAGAAATGAGACAATTTGAGGAGAAGTCAAGAAGAACAAACGGGCTGCCCTCTGTTTGATATTAGGAGGGCAGCCCGTTTGTTCTTTTCGACTTTTACAATTTGAGTAGGCGGACCCCCAGCTCCACCCCCCTGACACATGCTTCTCAGAAGCCTTGTCATTGCTGCAGATTCACATTAAGCAACACTAGTGCACAGCAGAGCAACAGGATACAACTTCATTGTCTATTCTAAGGGGTGGAAATTCATCTTTGCCATCAACACAGAAACACAGAAACAAATAACACTGTACACACAGAAAATATACCCAAGGCAAGACAGCGCCACAAAGTTATAAAATATAGCTCAAGTATAGAGTACACTGCATATCTAGCTATGCCTATATTGTGCTGCTGGGGCTTTTGTTGACAGGCATGCAGTATAAAAACTGATTTCCAATGCTACCCTGACATATATAAAACAATGAACATACATACACCTATGCTGCTTACTGAATTTTGTCATAATTATTCCCATTAGGTGGGTCTTATGGTGACCAACATGTGATTTTTATTTTTATTCAAAAAAAAAAAAAAAAAAAAAAAACTTCCCACTTTTTTTCTCCTCAGTTTGGAGAGACAAAGTAAGGCCTGAGTCACCATTCCACCACCTGCGGCCACCCACCAGGAGCAGAGCCTCACTCCTACTAAAAACCTGCCTGTGAACGGCTGTGCAGCTTCCGTCCGCCAGCGTCAAAACCATACAAAACAAAACAGAACAATCCATTGGACTGGCAGATCAATATGGACTGATCAAAGCAATTGAAAACTACCGGACATCAGTGAACAAGAATACCAAGTATGGGATATATTATTGTTTTGGATAAGCACATTCTCTTGCTTTGGATAAAAAAAAACAGCATTCCTTGACAATGCAAGCACAGCCTCTCACAACATGTGACTGCAGAGGTAGCTTTAAGCTGGAAGCTTTCCACATAGACCATGCAATGATGTGCTAATTCGGCTTGTTAATCTTTCTTGCTCACAATGAGCTGCACAATTAATAGCAGCCTATATTTATCATAACCACAATTATGGCTCGTGCAATTAGCTAATTGTGAGAAGTTATTTTATTACGACGACTGCACTCTATTTAGTTACACTGCTGCATCTGGCCAAATTATGTTTATTAGCTTGTCTGCATGTGATACTCCTGCGTTCATTCAACACTGACAAACGAATATGCCAAATCCTTGCGGTGTGTCAGGGCTTGTTCTTATCCACATGCTGATTTTCATGGCGACTCACAGCTAATCAATATCGCGGCACGTCCCACATACAAATGACTGTGCAGCCGAGGGCTCCGCTGACATCTGCTTACGTTAGCGTGCTTTGACAACTGCAGTGCTCTCCGACAGCACAGTTGACACACATCGATCCAGCCGTTTATGGAACTCTTTAATCATGAATCTACTGGGTTCACAGGCGAATAAGTAGGGATTGCTCATGTAAGGCTACTTATGCGGTGCTCTCCGCACAGATTAAACCAGCTTTAATGAATGAATGTACAATTCACTTCCTAGGGAAGCACGCACAGAGAGCGTAAACCAGTTAATATTTCTGGATACATTTTCATGTGACGCTACTGATGGATTAACGCTCGTTCACACTATCAATCGACTTCCCATTAGATTTCCACACAGAGATAGTGCACAGATGACCGTGTAGGATAAGGGGAGGGGAGGCCTGCTGTTGTATTTGAGGTCATGTGTTATTGTCTGAGGAAAGATAGATTAGGGGCTTCAGTGGTGAGGTGTTTTTTGCCACCATTAACATATGAAAAGTCCTAGACAAATTACCGAACCTCAAAAGTTGCTTTTGAGGCCCAAGAGTCTGTTGTGATTGGTTCACGTGTGTCAGCGTCAGCCTGTTATGCAACACTGTTGAAAAGGAACACTTGCAGAAACATGACGTCTTCAGGGGGCATTTGTCAGAGGGACTTCTCCTCAGAACCGACTCGCATTCACACATGACCCCTAAATGGAAATGTTCTGGAACCTTTTGGGATGAGGCTGCATGTATGAAAGGGGTCACTGTCACAACATTAAAAAAAAAAAAGTATCACTGAACTGAGTCCTGCGGAAATGTGAAACGACACATAGAGGGATCTTTCAACATGTACGTTATTGCTGTATGCGGAGCAGTTCTCATTATCAAAATGTCCTTTGTCTGCATTAATTCAAGAAGCTCACTCCCTCAGTTTTTCTGAAAATGTTACAGATCTCAAATTCAGAGAGAAAAATAAACTAGACCTAAAGAGAGAAAGAATGTTATGGTTGAACTTATGAGTGTTGGAAAGAGCAACAACAAACTGCAATGTTCCACCAAAGATAAATACACCAAAAACCTCTAAATGCCAACACACAGCCTTTGAAATAATGCACAACAGTGCTTGGAACAAATATCAACTATCATAAACAAATCTATGATTCATCAAGTTTTTCTCACTTCAGACTACAAGGCCAGACTTCAACTCCTACTCATTCTCACCATAAGTCCGAAAAACAAACTACAGCGGAAGAATATCAACATCTTTTTCAACGACAAGTTCTGTCCAGCCTTCATTTTTGGCCAGCTGCACTGCTAAAACTCTGACTGATGAGTCATGTGACCCTAGGCTGGCCAGGGGCCCCCAAAATAAAATGTTCTTCAACCTCATCCCAAGGCTGGGGGTAGGTTACTGTCCACGATTACATCATAGGGTCCAGCACAGCGCCCTGTTTTTTTTTTTTTTTTTTGTTGTTGCTTACCTGAGATGGTTGACATAGTACCAGGGGCTACCGTGTCCGACGCTGGCACCTGGCAGCCGTTTTGCTTGTGGGCGAGAAAGACCTCGACATTGTTGTACTGCTGCTTACAGACGCCGCAGATGTGAATATCGGGGACGACTTCAACCAGCACATGAGTCCCTGCAGACACTGAGCAGACAAAGTTCAATTTAAAAATAAATCTGGTCAAAGACAAAACCCCATGTCTCCCTACAACACTTACAACAACACATGTTAACCTCCCCCTGAAAAAATACATATAATTGAGTAATTATTACACAATCTATAACAAGAGCAATGACAGTAATAATCATAATTATTAATGACATTAAAGCAGAACCTGAATATCAATAACAACAGCAATACTCAACTGTATAGTTCTACAGTGAAATTAATTATTTGTCAAAGTAATAACTTGGCCAGCTAGTGGCCACAGGAATGTTACAACAGTTCTACTGCATTGGCTTCTGCACAGGATGGGTGACATTTGTTTTGCTTTGCCTGTCCGTACACAGCAAAGACGGCGAGGTGATGCACTCTTAAAACACTGTTGCGTTCCGACATCCTTCTACGTCGCAACAGAGCACAGTCAACCTGCCCATAACAACAGTGCTGGCTGCTAACTCGTTAGCCGTCACGGTTTTATATGGGATGTGCAACACGAAAATACAGAAGTTAACTTGTTAGCTTATCTGGCTGGGTACCTTGTGACATGGGAAATTAAGTTCTAGCCGACTCCTGTACGCAGCAGGAACTGTAAACACAGCTGCAGGAACTGGTTGGCTTTTAACTGTCTCAAGCAAAAGGACAACTTACCTTCTCCGTTAAACGATGCCATTTGCTAGATAGCTAGCTATCAATTACTTAGCTAGCTAGCTAACCAACTATCGATTCGGTTATACAAACCAAATGTTATATTTATTTTAGCTCAGCTTATTTCATATTTAGAACGATATTATAAGAACAACATGTATTGTTGTTTTACGCTATACTTTAGAATTTAGAAAAACTGGCCAGTCCATTTGATTCCCTTTGGTGCACCTATAGCCCAGCTCTCTTGCTAACTAGCTAACATTTCTGAGTCGGCATCTGTGTCTCTAATGCTGCACGTCAATTTCACGACAATTACTGGCTGCTTTGCGGCACACTGTTACAAGCACGTGAGAAAATGTATTGTCAACAGTGGATCATATTGAGCAACCCTGCAGGCTTCATGACTGTAACGGAGCGGCTGCAAAATAAATTACAGTCAAAGAGGGTAGGAGACTATGATATATCCGCGGATACGGTAGTAACATGATTCTCCCCGTGAAAAGCTAAACTATAAATGGTATGGCCACTTTTCTTTAAAACAAGTGTTAATAATACACACATAAAGTCATATAAAAGTTGAAAAACAATGCGGTGTACACACACCAAAAGCCAGTCTGGTTATAATTTTCAGAAATAATTTAGGAAGTGGTCTTTAAATTTAAAATTTAATCTAAAATTTCAGCTGGTTTTCATATATGCGAGGTGAAAAAAGTTTTTTTTTCATATGTTCAAATGTTTTTTTAGTGGTGGACGATATTTCAAAATAACTAGATCGTTGGAAATCACACCTATAAGGACATGTGCCATTTTATTCTCAGAACGAAAGCAAAACAAAATTTTCCTCTATTTATTAGAAATTATTTTTGTTTAGTTTGAGTCTACTAAATTACTATTCTATTTATTTTCAATCGCTGTATCAAAAATATTCATATTTATTTTGTAAATTTTGGACTTTTTACACGGTCAGTTGAAATTGTTTTATTAATGTTGGCAAGAGGATCAAAATGAGTCCACAGGAGGTATGGTGGCTCTTGTAGGATTGTTTACAATAAGAATTTACAGCTGGCTCCTTGGTGAGATGGCCAGTCTCTTGATCATTCACTGTAATTCATTAACACGCTGTTCTTACATCCCACTTTAACTGATGGTCACTGTCCCTTTCAACATTGTAAAGACATTGAAAAATATCCCTTTTGATGCTGTGTTGACAGACCACCTCCTTAATCATTATACTACACTGCTGCAAAATATGAATTTATCATGTCATTATACAAATGTGTAGCCACTTCCTCCTGAGTCTGTATGAGAAGTAAATAGGTGGCTGATAATAAATCTAATAATACATCTACAAATGTAATGATATATGTATATAAACGTTATAAATGTTAATATACTTCATCTATATTAATGTGGCAGAAAAAGCCATTCTCATTTCACTTTGGTAACACTTAGGCCTAACACTTAGTCCTAACTTCCACTTCACCACATTTAATTTCATGAAACAACCTGGAAAACATACCTCTTCCACTAAATATGAGATTTTCTGTACACAATCAAAATATGAAATCAATACCCACTTTGGGTACGTAGGTTAATATGTAGTTGTGTAAATGGATAGAGTGTTATAAGGCAAAACTCCATAAGTCACTCTGGATAGGACGATCTGCTAAATGGCTGAAATGTCCATGTCGTAATTCTGCCCTACCGTTGGATGTGTTTGGCACTTAGCGATGTGGGGTCTGGGAAGGGGGTTTGCCCAGCCCAGTGCAGGAAAGTAGAGGCCCCTGAGTGTGACTGACACCAGGCCTGTAGGGTTGGGGCAGGTGTACACTGACAGGGGCAGCTACGGCAGGTACAGGCGTGTGACTGACACCAGGCCTAGGGTTGGGGCGGCAGGTACAGGGCCCTGAGTGTGACTGACACCAAGCCTGTAGGGTTGGGGCAGGTGTACACTGACAGGGGCTAGGCAGGTAGTGTGACTGACACCAGCGCAGCGCGGGGCTAGCACGGCAGGTACAGGGCCCTGAGTGTGACTGACACCAGGCCTGTAGGGTTGGGGCAGGTGTACAGTGACAGGGGCTAGCGTAGCACAGCGTAGCGCAGCTACGGCAGGTACAGGCCCCTGAGTGTGACTGACACCGGGCCTGATTTTCACTGGCACATCCTTAGCTGCCCGATTGCAGTGCAGAATGCTGATTCCCCATACGCGGTAAAAACCGCCGCGCTGATCCTTCTCCTGCTGAGGCAGCAAACACATGACAACACATTGAGCTGTTCCTTATCAGCCATCATTGTTCCGACTGGTTCATTACTGCAGTCTCCTACCTGTCTGTGCACCCCCCCCACACACACACACACACATACTCACGCTCAGGAGCTCTCTCTCTTTTGCTTTATGCTCTCAGTGCTTTAAGCAAAAGAGACTACACTCTGATAACATGTTTGAAAACAGAGACAGGACAGAAATACATTTGAAATGAATGCAGCATTTGTGCACACACATGCACACACACAAACACACACATACATGCTATAAAGATGGAGGCTGATGTAAAGTGAAGGAACTGCGGTTGCTAAATTGATAGCGTGGAACACGAACAGGACATCAGTGTGGTTTTGAAAACCTGCTCTCACACATGTGTGTGCTGAATCTATGGAAGTAGCCATGACAGATGGATATAGACTCCTGTAGTTGTGTTTTAGGAAATGATGTATTAAAAGGTTTCATGATTGTCTGGATGACTTCAGTAACCAGACAGGTTCGTGCTTTAGGCTGTGGGGGGTTTCACATAGTCCTGTGTGCTCAAATATGACTCTCCCATTCATAAAACCTGTCTGACCTCCTGAGCTGTATTTCCAAGTCATTAACTCTCAGACATAATTTGTGAGGGACGTTGCACCCCCCAACATAATGTTAAAAATTGTGATCGTATTTAGCAGCATTCACAGATATATAACTTTAAGAACTGGATAGATATGACACATCTGTGAAATATACAACCACATAACTCATGGCATGTTGGAAACAGTTTCCGGAGGAAAATTCACAATTGCAGACAAAATATTCGTACCTCAGGCTGCCGTGTCAATTTTCAGACCTGGATAATTGTGCAACACTATTTTCAACCAAGAAGATGTGATATATGGCTAAAACACGATGAGTCCATGTGGCCCTTTGGGTGGACAGTGGAAATAAAGGTGTGCAGCTGAATACGCTCATGGGGGGATCCTGGCTGCATTATTCATATTCATATAATGCAGGTTACTAAAACTGTAGAAAGCAAAAAGGCACACCTCTAGGGAACTGCATAAGTCCTAATCTTTAACGTTCCCAGTAATAATTACCAGTCACCCCAGTTACACAGTCATTACAGATCGATTATTCAGTATTCTCAAATTATTCCAAATGCAATTACCACATGTATATGTTTATATCCTTTGATAAAGAAAACATCATAAAGAATCTTGTTTTAAGATTAATGTCGGTTTTAAGATTCATTTCGCTGAGCATTTTATCACTAAGATTTTTTTTCCCTTGATTCAATATTGTATTCCTATCTGAAAGACGTCAAGTAATTTTTCTTAAATTATCTATCCCATTTGTCGATAAAATAGCTTATTTTTAGTGTATTTTTTATTTGTAATATTTAGGTTGCATTATCACAATGTTTTTAAGTGTATCCTGCAGTAGGTGCATAAAATAACTCCAATTAATTGAGACAAAGGGCTTAAAAAGGGTGTTATTAATTCAGCCAAAGCTGAGCAGACTGAACTGTATGTGATGGCTAAGGGTTACCAACTATAGTAACAACAGCCACCTACAGCTGAAAATATCAGCTTACTTACACACTGCTTCACAGAAAAACATCAAACCAGCTCAGCAAAAACAACACTTATTACTACCTAGGGAGGGACATTAAATTGCTTGCTTTTAGATTTCTCTCGCCTCATTCTGCTTGTCGTGTTGGAGCGAAATGAAAACACTTGAAGCTCTGCTGATCACAGGTGGGGTGCACTGGATGTGAAATTAGAAATTACGCACACAATAATATTTCTTTTATTTGTGTTTTTGACAGGGGCAATGTACAGCTTGTAATTTGAAGCAGAGTTAGCTAAAAGCCCATCTGCGTCTGTGGTCACTGGGTCGGGTATTACAGAAGCAGAACACAGAACACTGTTTCATTGCTATCCCTTTTGTTTCCAGCAGAGGGCGTCCTTTCTCCTCTCTTTTGCTCTGTTTCTCTGAATTCAGCTGTGTTTTATCCTTAGGACAAGCATTTACAGTAATGTTACCAAAGCAGAACATACAGAAATATAAGTATAAATATAAGACACATGATCTGATATAAAATATTGTAAAAAAAATGTATAAATATTGACAAAAACTTGATGATGACGATCGTTCTAGAGGTGATAAAACAGCCTTATAAATGACAGTAATAACATTATATCAGTATTTTATAAGTATAGCTAATTCAAAACACCATGCATTAAAAGTTAATTAAAATGTTAATAACAATAGTAAATGGCATAATAACCTTAGTGTCATTTAGATACCTTAGATGAAATAATTTAAACGTTTTAGATTCCGTTTGTCTGGGCGCAGAGTGTCCCCTCTATGTCCCTCATGTATGTGTGACGCATGGCGACATATCCACCTGCCTGTGGGGCTGTCTCTCTCTCTCTCTCTTCTCCAAACTTTAAGTTTCTTTTATTAATATTCTGTCGCTGTTGGGATGATTTCAACAGACATATTCATTGTCAGGTCTCAGGGTAGTGCAGTTCTAAACTCCTGTGCCAGGAGACCTGACACTCCTGCACCTGTTCTTCTTTTAGAAATGTTTTATCGCCAAGCAGAAGGCGTACTACCGCACTTTCCTCTGAATATTGCTTTCATGTCATTTCAGATTCCTCATCATTTCTCAGCATCTGAATGACATAAAATCCTACCAACACTTCCACGCATATACTCTGTGCATTGCGACTGCTTTTCAGCTCCAGTGAGTCAGGAGCCGGGCATGAATTCTTTTAGTTACCTGCACTGGTTCCTCATTCCTTTGATTGGTTTATGAAATTCTACACTTACTGGATTAGAAACAATCTAATTAATGGTGACCTCAAAGTGAAATGGTCTGAGAGAATACATTTAATCATCATTTAACTCTGTTAGAGTTAAATTAACACTGAACATTTCAATCTTTAAGCATCTTTGTATTCTGCAGTCGCTCCAAGCCCGTTAATCTCATCGGGAATAGACTGTCTAAACTGATTTAAGTTATGGGGGCCCCGCCGCTGACCTCGCGACTCCCCACCCCCCCTACCCCCGTCGAGCCGTCAGTCCTTCACCATGTGTCAGTCACCGAACCGTCGGGGAAGCTGGGGTGCCTCGGCACGCCCTCTCGCTGGACGTGAGCGCCGTCAGCTGCAACGCAGAAACAGATCCATGCTAATCCAGCCAGCCCGGGTACAGGGCCTGCATGCAAACGGGCCCCGCTTTTGAAGATGGAGGCGGCGGTCAAGTAGCAATTACTGCTTTAATTTATCACCTGTCACTAAATTAGGCTGCGTGACACCCTTCTCTCTCACTCTTCACGATTCCTGTATGTGTGTGTGTATGTGTGTGTGTGTGGCGGGGGGTGGGGGCGGTTTATCACTTCAAAAGACTCAGAAGACTTTCTGCCTTTCTCTTCCTTCAGCCACACTACAGCTTCTGCATTTGATGGTGAAGGGTTCAGAAATTTGTATGAGTTTACAACCCATAACCCAAAATATCACCTATTTTTAATTCAGTAGTCTTTTTTTACCATCATTTGAATAAACCATGCTTTTCCAAATCACTCATTCCCAGCACATACACGTGCAGTTTGCTGTAGGTGATTTGCCTCCGCTGCAAAGCCTAATACATGAACGACAGAAGCACACTGCAAGTCTAAAAAGTCCAATATATCAGTAATGTTTATAAAATATTCACCTCTGAATAGAGACAGTCGTAGCTGTCAATCAATGTTTCACTCTGTGACAGACGTGGAGCGCAAAGCTCTTTATTTTCACAGTGTCTGGTACCTGAGGAAAATCAGTAATTGCGAAGCGGGGGGAAAAAATAGGCATTCGCTAATCTTTTAAACAGACCCCGTGAGAGTTGAACTTGCTTTGATATTTCAGCGCAGATTTTGCACGCCACATCATAGCAGCGGAAGTAGCGGGATCCGCAGCAGTCCGACTCCGACTCTCTGGCGGTTGAAAGTCCTACTTAGAGGCTGAGTGGGCTCTCTTGACCACACTGCATTTTCCGTCACTTGAACATAAATCCGCTGAAAAAACACCCAATTGTGAATGTGCATCATAAAGCATCCCCTTTACATATGGCAGACACATGATACGCGCCTGACAGACGGAGTAATTAAAAAGCCTTACGGCCGCGTTTTAATGCCTGCAGAAATGCGAACGCTGCTCTTCAGAAAGAACTCCATAGTTTCCACTTTGATCAGGCGTCAGCACACATAATTAGGCCCAGAGAATTATGGATTACAGTTTTGACAAACCAAAAAAAAAAAAAAAAAGCTCTCTTGCTTTTTCTCCGAAATCTCTATCTGTGTGCATTAAAGAGCAGTCGGGAAGTCGGTTTGGGTGACATCGAACGGCCATTATGCTCCCAGACAAGTGACTCAATTCCTCCACGTTTCCTGAGACATGCTTGAGAATATTTTCACAGGAAGTGGTTGCCATTCAGAGTCCCGCACTCTTAGAAGCTTTGTCAGTGTCAGTAATTACCACAGATGGCCTGCCAAAAACTGTTAATTGCACAAGGTGTCAGTGAGGCGATTACAATTGTATTTATGTCCTCAAATCATATTTAGTTCTTAATTCTTAGACGTGTGACTAGTAGCTAGTACCAATAACAGTGGCCCCCTTCAAACTAGGGTTGTGATCATCACATGTTATGTTGCCTGTTTTGTAGAGTCTTCATTGCACACTGTGTGTCTTCAACACATGAAACCATCTATTCAGCAGCTGCTCTCTGGCTCTCCAAAGCATTTGGAAATTGACATTGTACATCCATGCACCGTGGACCATGTCTCTTCTCCACACTCCATCTGAACGCATTGAGCTGGTGAAGTTCTACAAGTGAAATTAATATTCCACCTGTGAACATAACCGCAGCATCCAGAAACTACGCTCAGGTTTCCTGTTTCAACTTTGTGTTCGTGACTCGTCCAAAGAGATAGAGAGTCTGAGATAGCGAGATTCCCAGATACAGTGTATCTAAACAAATAAATAATTTAATACGTTTTTAAAAATATACATCCGAAGCTAGAAAACACCCTTCACTCTCAAATCCTCCCCTTTCCATTAAACCGCACCAGGCTGCTCAGAAAGCTCTAATTTCTAGCTTTGCAGGGATTGGGAAATGACACCTTTCTGAGCCGATCACAGGTGAGGATGTGACAGCTGGAAGATAGGGCGGAGGAATATGCAGACGTCTATGAGAATCACAAGGTTAGAACTTTTCCCTTTTTCCATTTATTTCCCCAGGAATTATTTATTAAAGGGAAACAGAAGAAGTAGTCAGCACCAGCAAACACACGGCAGCCTCCTCTCTAATAGAATGAAGGGCTATGGGAAGCGTGCTGTGGAATCGCTCTTTCTGTGTGTACAACTATCAAAATTATTGCTAATGCAGTTACCCGCTGTTCCGGTGGCAATCTTCGCCAGCAGGTTAGGTAACCCTTTGATCTACAGTGCGATCTCGGATAAACAATGCGGTCTTGTAAATAAGCCTGTTGCAGGTGTGTGCGCAGTGTTGACTCAGTCTGTCTCATCTGGGTGAAACAGATGCACGTACAGGAGCTCAGCCTGTGATGCAATATCCAGGAGGATGTGTCCACAGGCCTCTGGCCCCACTGAGATGAGGGTAACCGTGTCGGGGGGCCGGGGGCTCTTGGGGTTGCCATTGTCACATTATTCCCCCTCGCTCCCCCCTCAGAGGCAGGGCAGCTGCTTACAGCCTCCTAATAGCTATGAGCTGTCACAAGGTATCACGGCGGGCGGCTATACACGGCCAGCAGACGTTTTAATTGCGGACTGACTTGTAGGTTGTCAACAGAAATTATAATACATTTCCACCTGAGGGCACCCGAGGAACACCATTAACCCACGACTCACCGCCGCGGCCCTCCTGGCCCGGAGGCCTCACTGCGCCACCAGTAGGCAAAGCCCCACCGACCATTTGGGACCTGTCAAAACGGCCGTGTCGGACAGGGGAGGGGGGCAGGGATGGGGGCACCTGCTTTTCAGAATCTGAGATGGCATCGCCTCCACCCTCGCCATCCCAAGATGAAGGATTCCATATTAAATGCCAGTACGCATAATGCATCATTCTTGTCTCCCCCAACATCTTAAAAACATTTTTGATGAAATATTTACACGCCATACTTTGTCACCCCAGGGCCTGCTACTTAGGTCGTGGTGAGTGGGATTTGAATCATTTCTCTCATTACTTATTCATTTACCTATTTTCTTTGGTTTTAATTCAGGAAAAGCTCATTTGGAACAGGCAGTCTGCAGGTGATTTCAACAGGGACCGTTCAAGGTTGTACAAGTAGGAACATTTTAAAAAGTGATATTCTTTCATTATTTTTTTCCCAACTTGAGCTACAGCAGGTACAGAGATAAGTTTATGGAAATAGAAAAAGAGTGAAAACTCGAAAGGATCAAATCAAATAGACATGTCTAAAAAAATACTCTTTGAGCCCAAATGTCGAACTCCTACATTAAATATAGCTATCCTAAATATTCCCCAAATCATAAGTTTGAGCACCTAATCAGAAAAAAAGATAAGCTACATTTTCTGCAGCTCCACACACACACACACACACACACACACACACACACGCGCGCACGCACACACACACACACACACTCACAATCTCATATGCACTTAAATCCGAAAACAACTGCGAACAGTACCAGGTTTGTAAATCAGCGATTAGCCCTGGTTCAGAGTGATGTAATTTGCGGCCTGGCGTGGTTAGCATAATGTTCTAATCATTTTCACACAGAGCATGTTAATCACACACATGGCTGATCACATGGTTAAACAAACCATGGATATACCCAAGAGGGAGGGGCCAACATGGTGTATCTTAATGTGATTGGCTCAAGCCTTATCCATATTCAAATTACATCACTGAGGTGCCAGATCTCCATTTTTTACTTTGGCTTAGGCTCCAAAGCATTTTCCAATAAGAACTAAATAAGGGGTTGACACTATTTCTTAATGCAATGATTGGTATGATAAAAAAAGACCTGAAATACATTCTCCATGTACGTTCTAAAATACAGTTTGGCCACTTTCCCAGGCCACTAAGGCCAGTCTTAGACTAAAATCCTCTTCAGGTGGAGATCTTCATTGAAGTTTGAAGGTGGAAATCAAAAACCACATGCGGAGACTGAAGGCCAGTTCCAGCCGGAGATACACCCTGATTTCACCTGAGGAAATGACTACTCACCTGAGAAAATTTCACCTGAGAAAGTAAAGAGGAAGCAGAGAGAGGGGAACGTGTGTGTGAGTTTGCTGGCTAGCTGGGAAAGTAGCATGTCCCTCGTTTTTCCACACAGGAAATTGACATTTGCGGTGTAGTTACTAATACTGTAACTGGCATGTACATTTTTGGAACTTGAACCATTGCGTAACACCATTTTTAAAACAGGATGTGCGATGTTTATAGCTTTAAAATATTAGGATAAGTCTCTCGACCCTTTGTGATGGTGTTTCTGATCTCTATGAGGTCCACAGCACGGAGGTGGGAGGACGGCTTCAGTAGGAGTGAAAAATAAGCAAAAAACGGCCTTTGATGAACATAATGGAGGGACAGAGAGATGAAGAGCTACAAAGACTGACGCAAAACAGAGATTGATGTTTCCACCGCTGCGGCTGCACCCAATCCGCTCTTTTGCCGCCGGGTTCTTCAGTCTCACGGCATAATCCCCAATAAACCTAATTAAGGCCACAGGGAGATTCCGATCTCATCAGCATAACTTTTATTTATCTGTGGAGAGCCGAGAGCCGAGAGCCGGGCCTTTGCACCTCAGCTGATGCAAGCTGTTTGTCATCTTTTCTACACGACACCCCTCTTTACTCAAGTCCCAGAGATGAGATCTGAGTCTCAGCCATTCCAGAAGACGATAATAAAAAAAAAAGAAAACTGTTAATATGTGGGTGTCCTGCGGGGATGGGGGTGAGGATGGGGGTGTTTGTCCCAAAGTTACATGTTTGGATCAAGCTGCATGACAAATTATACACACATGTACGGGCTCCTCTGGTCAGCAGCTGCCAAAACTGTGCTAGATAAAGCAGAACTGAACTCTGGGATACGTCAGACGTCTCTTAGCCTGTCTGTACATGCAAACAGACACACGCTCAAGTGCAGATGCACACATGTGTGCACGCGATAGACACACACTCTCATGCAAACACACACACTCACAACTACAAACACACACTGGCACACCTACCCAAACACATGCAAACACACACACTCACAACTACAAACACACACTGGCACACATACCCAAACACACTCACAGACACATACAGACATACAAACACACACACACACACACACACATACACAGACACACACACACACACACACACACACACACACACACACACACACTCACAACTACAAACACACACTGGCACACATACCCAAACACACTCACAGACACATACAGACATACAAACACACACACACACACACACATACACACACACACACACACACACATACACACACTCACAACTATAAACACACACTGGCACACATACCCAAACACACTCACAGATACATGCAGACATACAAAACACACACACACACACACACACACAGACACACACACACACACTCAGCGTAGGGGTCTAGATGAAAACAGGAAAGTGGAAAATCACTATGAAGCTCAGGAGTAAAGTCAATCATAAAACAGACAGAAAAAAATCTGCATAGTTGTAGTCGGCGCAGGCTGTAAATTCTTCGGAATAATATATCAAACTCTGAAGGGAACTTTTGAGTGTAACAGAAGATATTTCGCACACTGTGGTGTAAATATTGTCTGAAGTGCAACTCTTCAAAGGCATCTTGTGTTAATCTGGCCCCTGCAAATATGACCTCAGCCTATTCGATACAGCCACTGGCAGGGAACAACTGTGTTCATGAGGCAGAATGAGAACATGCCTGTCTGGTTACTGTTACTTTTACCATCACTAAATGATATAGCACAGGGGTTCGTGCCTTAGTCTTGTAATTAGTGATCGTCCTGGTATGAGCAGACCTCCTGAGCGGAACACCAGCTAGCTAGTAACAACAACAATGATTAAACTGTTCAGTGCATTTTCAATGTCTGTGTGTTTTTCAGTGTATCCAAACTATATTTTAATCATCCATATCTTCAGAGCATAAAGATTTTCAAATGAGAGGAAAACAGTTTTAAATTCCTTTAGAGGCTTTTAGCAAGGAGGATCTGGAATAATAATGTGGCGCTGTTTTTTTCCCTGTTGTGTTTGCAGTTCTGAATGGGGTTGTTGACCCAAGAGGTTTTTGGGTGGGAACGTGCAAATCTG
This sequence comes from Albula goreensis, assembly GCA_022829145.1. Classification (NCBI taxonomy): domain Eukaryota; kingdom Metazoa; phylum Chordata; class Actinopteri; order Albuliformes; family Albulidae; genus Albula; species Albula goreensis. The sequence continues at coordinate 2,765,120 of CM040747.1, forward strand.
GAAAGCACCAGCAGGGGGCGTCTGAAGCCAAGGAAGAGTCTGAACATTTGCTGTCATGCATTACTGTCTTCATGAGGTAGACAGTTTGGGGAGAAGGCATGTAAGCAATATACATGTAGCACATAAACACGAAACATGTCATATTTGTGAATTCATGTCTCACGTGTGAATTGCGCCAATTTTTTTTGAAAGTGGAATATAGTCATATTGGTTCAATCTTTTCTGTAATTGTTGTTTGCTAATAACAGCCTATGATAATGTCAGTTGTTTTTGTGTGGACTTAAAACAGTGCAAGACAACTCTAAAACAGCAATCATTTCGGATTCTTTTAAAATAAACATTTAAAAAATGCTGAACAGAAGTAAAATAAAGGCATAGAGATGTTTAAAAAGCTGAAGTCCAGCTGGGCCATGTTTTGAATTCAATCTAAACAAAATAATTAGATGGGGAAAGACAGTGAAATGTTTAAACTGAGTTATGGGAGGTAGGGGTCGGGGTGGGGGTGGGATTGGGGTGGGGGTCGGGGGGCAGGCTGCGCTGGCGGACAGACCCTCACAGGAACAGGCTCATGAGGACAGGGTCCCTAATTGGTCGAAGGTGTCACCAGATAACGAAGCCTGGCCCCACACCTGTGTGAGCCCCGGGACCTGCTCCACTCACCATTCGAACCCGCCGCTGCCAGGTGCGGAAAGCCGTCAGCAAGTCAAAACCCGATTTGAAATGAGGGGAAGTCGGGCCGGAGCACCCGACAGCTTCTGAGCCCCCAGAACCTGAACACCTCCAGCGTCAATAATAAATAATAAATAATTAGTAATAAATTGCAAAATCAATTCTCACTCGCTTATTTTGTATTAAAACCAAGAAGTGCATAGGATTTTCTTACCGTTTACGGTATTTAAGGTTTTCTTACTATGTAGGATATTCATGCAGGGTATTCACATTTAGGCTGGGATTCAATCAACTTTTGTCCTTATCTTTGGCTCAAAATTAAACATAAGCATTCCAACAGCTTGGCAAGTTCAGCAATCATGAAAATTAATATATCAAACTGTTCTTTAAGAGAAACAAAAACAGCGTAACACTCATATTAAATTGTAATCAAAATGTAAGGACAAATGTTGATTGAATCTTGGCCTTATTCTGTTTAAAGCACACAAACTTTTCAATCAAAACAGACCAGTCTCATTAAGGTTATATTTTCCTGTATTTTATAATGAAAAGAACACCTTCCGAAGGGCATGTTTGCTTGTGCTCAAACACAGTGATATAATGGAGGTGATCTGCTTTTAAAGATTTGTGTTTGATTGAATGTAGTCCATAATGTTAGAGCATACCAAACAAAGGCATTCATGTTTTTAAAATGAAATCTGTTATCAAAACCCCAGATGACAAGCCAGTACGCAGGAAATATTACAATTGTGTGTGAGTGTAGAGTGCTTTTTACTTTTAATATATACATCTATTTAAATTATTAATATTGCTAAAATAGAATATCTCTTAACGTTATTCTGATATACAAGTATAATAATATTTTTTTTTAATTGGGAAAGTTTCATAATCACTTCTCTGAATCATTATATTTATAGCTATAGTTATCATTGCATTTTCAGCTATATGCAAATTTAGGATGTGCAAACACATACATTCACTGTGACAAGGACATGCACTAGAATTAAACAACCAATACCGTTTTAAATAACAAATAACATTATCTGCACAGCACACTACGATGGCCGTCAGTGTACTTTGAGAATAATGCAGTAAGTCAAAGAGTAACCTCTCCCTCCCACACACACACACCCACACACACACACACACACCCACCCACACACACACACACACACACACACACACACACACAGCTTCCCAAAAATAGAAATACAGTGCTAATGCTGTCCTGGTAATATGTGCTGCACTTGTTCACATGAGCTTGTGATAACTCAGTGGCCACACAGCCAGACACAGAAAATTGCAAATATAAATAAAATTGCCCTGCACTGGGCTCAGTTACATGCACTGTGCATTTACCCTTTACCCCTTACGCCTTTCTGTGAGAGTTATGGAAGGAAGCACCGGGAGCAGAAGAAAACACTGCAGAGTGTTCACACTTTTGTGATTTTATTTAGATTATTAAGCCATTGATGGAAAAAAAAAAACATGGACTGCTTTCATAGTAAGCATAGCGGCTATGTTGGAAATATATTATTATTATTATTATTATTTATTATTATTATTATTATTTATTATTATTATTATGATAATAAAAATACTAATACTGCTACTACTATTACTAATAATAATAATAATAATAATAATAACATTTTTTTTCAATTTGGTAATCATTAATAATCCTATATACCTTCATGTTCATTTGTCATTGGTTCATTCATACATATAAAATTGTCTTTAACTCAGAAATGCTTGAGTAAATGCTGCCAGCAGAGGTTACGTCTCTCGGCTGGTATAACAGTTCTGTTTATCGCACTGAAGTGGGGAAAAGAAAGTGAGAAAATCATCCTTGGGTTTTAACACGATAATAATTAAAATTTTAACATTAAGTTTTAACATTAATAATTAAATATTGATAGAATGATTATGGTCTATTTCCGGTCACAAGACCACCTGGCCAAAATAAATAAATTAAAACATCCATTGCAAAATGTATGGTATGAAAATTAGAATTATTAACTAGATTTATTTTTATGAGGTAGCTCAAATAAATAGAAAAAAACATATTGCCCATCTCTCTGTTGGTAGATAGAGATATAGAGAGATTATTAATGCACACACACACTGAGAATAAATAAACACTGTTTTACACACAGGTTTTACTATGGATCTCCTCACTATAATTTATCTTGATTCATACCTTAAATAGTTTTATCCCCTATTCGATACTTTGCATTCCAGTGTGAAATGGTCGGTCATATTTCCATAGATCACTATTTCCTATATACACATTTTACCAGTGGAGCAGCACAGTCTGTCTGTAGACGTTGTACACTCACCGTCGTCGGGTATGGTCTGGATTTCTGAGACTGTGTCTGAGACTTTGGCCAGAGTCAGTGCTTAAGCAGACTGCAGTTGCAGACAGCCTGTATCTGCTTAATGCTCTGACTAAAGCCCAGAGTCAGCCCAGCGGCTGAGCTTCCTTTGTCTTTCTCTCTGAGTCATGGATGTCAGTGTTTCCTGCTGAACGCACTGACCGCTGAACTCAGGAGCGCCGATGTTTTGTGTTGTGAAAACAGTGAGATTGGCTTAAAGACGGTACTTAAGTACGAAACCGGGGGCCTGAGCTGAGGTCGCTGTGCATGCTGTGTGGTGCATAAGATGAGCAAGAGCCCAGGTCAGCAATAGAAAAATAAAAATAAAAATAAAACACACACAAGTGAGAAGTTTAGTAGTTTTGAGGAGTGGGGGGAGGCCTGATCCACACGCAGATCAGATGTCCGGAGCATGAACACGGGCTCCACAGGAAGGACAAACCTTGCAGAAAATAAATCAAAGTGAAGTCTCAATAATTACCTATTAAAATGGAAATATAGCCAGTGTCTCATCGCAGGTCAAATATAGAATTCTTTCCCTTTTTTTTTTGTAAATTGTGATTTACTGCCCAAGCTGTGCAGACCGCAAAAAGCATCCATTTAAATTATCTTTCATTTGCCAGTATCTGAAAAAGATGAAAGTTTGGGAATATTTTGCAGAGATGTGCTTGTGTGTGTTGGGCTCTTCTGTTCTCTGCAAAATAAACAGTAATTATGAGTAAGTCTTGCAGGGACGGCCGGGGTCGTGTTCCTGGCTGTGTTTTGGTCACATGTTCTTACAATGGCCACAGATTCAAACTAGAACGCAGCGTGAACTCTATGAGAAAAATGTATCTTCCGTACATCATGAGCTCTGCGTCACAATGCGAGGATGAGGAAGTGACACGCGTCTTTGGGTTTGAATATTTATGCTCATGTTCTGCAAGATCCCACTACAATGCTGTTGAATCGGTGACTGTTTTCCAGTGGATCACTTCCCGTCGTGTTTCAGACATTTGATCTGAGCGGGTGAGCCGCGACACCGTCTCCGGCCTGTACGTCCACGGACAGAAACGCTCATGCTGCACTGTGAGGAGGTCTCACGCGAAAACGAGAATGTTTTTTTTTTTAAACTTTAGATAAGCTGGGCTTTACGCTTATTTTGGCACATCTTCAATCATGACTTGGATGTCATGAAAAAGTCCTTATTCCCAAAATGTTTCTCCTCCAGACCTCAACCTCCCATCGAGGCACATTTATGTCGTACACACAAACTCCCAGCTCTATCTTTGTGATCTTAAGTACTCTTTAACTGGGCCCTGAATCCCGGAGGACTGAATCACAGATGTAGGATGCGGTGGATTCTGAGCAGGACTCGCCGGACTGCAATCAGCGGGTTTCAGTTTTGACTCCCAAGAGGCCCTTTGTATCCTTTCACTTGGAGCTCCACCAGAATTTCTTCAGTAAAACAACATTTTTTTCCAGGCGATAATGGCCATGATTCAGTGAGCATTCGTCCTGCACTTTGACCGTATTTGCACTGCACTTTAAAATGTGTTTTCGGATCTTCCCTTTTGCTGAATTTAGCTTTGGCAGAAGTCATTTTTCAATGCCACTTATTTTTTTTTCGTTCTTTACGCTATTACCAAATATAGCATGGAGGTGCAACCTTAGGTAACGCAATCTACCTAAATGCATGTGCCGTAAGGGTGTTGTTTATGACAGGCACATAAGGTTATGTAGTTAATAGCATTTACTCCAGGCTATAAAATTCAGCATTGTACGGCAGCAGAAAACTAAAAAACTATTGGGATGGTAAGGAGTATTACAAAAGTTTTATTTTGTGTTGGATTTCCCCTTTAAAGAGATGTATTCCCTTGTGAACCGTATATCATATTACCCTTGGAGCTCCCAAAAACCCTCAGAACGTCAGAGCTCTTTCCTTACCCAGCATTCCTTCAGTTTGGGCATGCACAGAGAAACTGGAAAAAATTATTCCCAAAGTCAAAATAAATCAGTGGATACAAGAAAATGTTGCAAGATCCGAATGTGGAACGGAAATCTGGGCAAATGTGTGTTTGAACCGCGACGTCTGTTTGACTCTAAATAAATCTGCCATGAGTTGAGATTTTTATTGAACGTAGATTCCATGATACATTTTGTTTTTTACAGTGTAAAGACCTCTGTGAGACACTAATAAATGGTTGTTTGTTTTCTTTTTCATTTCCATAATTTGGTAATTGAATAATGATGACACCTGAATTAATCAGGCCATGTTGGTGGATAATGAAACTAAACTGGCATTGATCTGTAAATCAAAGTTAAGAAACATTGACAGAAACAAGTCCAGCGCGTAAAAACGCAAACTGTGTAACCTGTGCTTATATTGAAAATATGCATATGTCAACGACCGCTGGTAACTAAAAAGCAGGGTGTAGCGGTTTTGTCTTTACCGCTCTTACTATTGGATGCTGCTCACTCAGAGTCATGGGCATGTGTGGGGCTGGAACAGACACTTTAACCAAGCACTCAATCTCAGGTCTGTTTAAGACACAAGAAAGCAAAGAGACCAAAGGGGGAGGAAGTTCAGAGGAGAGGCAAGCTGGTGCCTTTTGATCTCTCCTGCAGGGCGATTAGGCTAACCGCGGAGGGCAAACCTCCCATGAGCGCCGACAGAAGAAGGGACTGTGCTGTACCGCGCGGCCTGCTCTGCTAAACGAGAGCCAGGAGCGAGAGACCGCAAAGGCTGCAGGTCAGAAAGAAAGCCCCCGCCCCCTTCCCCCTTTGGGGGATGAGGAGTGTAAATGCGCCTCTGAACCTTAAAATTCACAAGCTAAATAGCAGGTCACGATATGTGAGTCGCACTGGCAAAGCTAAACAGTGGGTCACAATGTGTAAGTCACACTGGCAGAGGGGCCTGGCTAACAGTATCAGATCCTCAGGAGAGGGCTACCCCGCCCGTCCCGCACAGAAATGGCTGAAAGCCTCCGCTCACTCGAGCCTCTGAAGAAGAGGCGAAGACAGATAAACGCCACGGCGCGCTGTAATCGTAGACCTGGGGACTGAAACCTTACAGCTGCGATCGCTTATCGCGTCCTCGCTAAAACCTCTCTCGTTGTCAGACTGACGATCGGCACCGGGGGCCCAGGAGCGGCCTCCTCCGCCGATGGAAGCCATTTGTCGTCGTGGATCCGGTTTCCAAAGAGGCGTGGGGCGGGTGGTCCTGAAAAGGGATCCGGAAATAAAAGCGGGCCCAAAAATCGAGAGCTTATCGGGCTGAAATCACGCACTGGTGCGAGGTTAGGGACCCACGTTTTATCCTGCACCATCCGTCCTGGATCACTTTACGGGAGAAATCATCAAACGGGCCTGTATTTTGTTTCCACTATTGGTTTTTCGCTCCACTTATATGATTAATGGACTACAATCGCAATGTGGGTGGCAGAAAGACAAAGGTATAGATTTGATCACAGTCTCTTTAAGGACATACACAGCGCAGACAAAACAAGCATTTGCATTACAGCATAAGTCTCTGAGACTTTCTGACTTTACTGGAGATGAGCAAACATAATTTGGAATGGGTTATTTTCATTCTAAAATAGAAAAGCACTATTACGCATACTCATCAAGAGACAGTTTGGATTCTGAACACAGTTAGTAGTGTACTGCATGGACCCAAAGAGGCAATGCAGAACAAAAGAATAAAATCCAATTTTAATCATTTCATATGGAAATCCATCAATTCCTGATGCAGTTCAAGGCTAAATTTATTTAGCCTCATCTAGAGATATGAGGGGAGACTTTGGCATGATGCGCCAAAGGCGGACCAGTGAAGCACATTTTCACTACATGCCATCCCGTCACGCTGTCCCTAAATGCCAGCATCCCAAAAGCGCATTTTCAATTCATTCTGCTGCGTTGGAGCAAGCTGGAAAAAAAGCAGCCTTTTTTTTTGAGATGCCACTAATTATCTTATGCTTTTATTTACTCCTCTTTTCATTAAGGTATTTAGCTGTCCTAGTTTATCCGGGAATGAAAAATAAATCTTAATCTCTCATAACCAAGGAGAAATTAATGTATAATTGTGACAAAAATGGAGAGAGACAGGGACTAGGAAACTGCAAAGAAGCAATTAAATTTGAATTTTGCACTTGTATTATTTAGCAGAGAGTACTGTAATGTCAGGAAGATGTCACATGTGAGGGATACGGGAGTTTGGCGTTCCGTAGAGCACGGCTGCCAAGGCCTCGCCATTCCGATCGGAATACCGCGTGTCACATGACATGACTATCCTCCTCTCCAGCTACAAAAAAAACCTCACCCATCCTTATTTCAGGAATTAAGAGGAGAAAAGGGGGTTTTTTGAAAAAAGAAAGAGAGTCAGAGATGCTGAAATGACAAAGAAGAAGAGAAAGAAGAGGAAGAAGAAGAAGAAGGAGAAAAAATAGGAGCTGAGGTCCATCGTTAATACAATTTGCTATTATTTCAAAGACCAAAGCTGGGCCCGTCAGCTGGGCGGCCATTGCTAATGAGATCTCTGGTAATACTGAGAGTGGTGGGCTGGCTGTCATCCGCTAGGTGATGGTTTTAAGACTAAGCAGTGATACTTCATTAATTAACCTTCACATTCTATGTAGATCCACTCATCAAGATGCAGTTAATTAAAGAAAGGTCATTCCAAGGGCTGCTACCATGCCGCGGTACAACGGAGGGACAGGGCTGTGCTGGGGGGGCGACTGGGGAGGGAGGGAGGGAGAGGGGGAGGGAGGGATGGAGGGAGAGAAGGGTGGGGGCGAGGGCTGCAGGGAAAGTGTTTGAAATGGCATTAGAGTGCCACTAACGCCAGCCTCCGAGCCCCACTCCTCTCTACCCCCAAAAAAAAACACACCACACATTAGAAATGCATCTGTTTTTATTTTTCCTCTTCGGTTTCTTCTTTTTCCCCCCTCTCTCTCTCTCTCTCTCTACCTCTCCTTTCCTTGTGAAAAGCTCTAATGGATAAAGCGACTTTAAAATATTCATCGTTCTCGATTGACAGCGTATATCTTTTAGCATCTCCGGAATGCCAAAGTTTTTTCTTTTCATTCATTCTCTCTCTTTTTTTCTTTTTTATTTTGCAATTCTGCCTTCTTTCATTCTGATTGCTGGAGGAAATGAGACTTTTTCTGACCTGAGTCTCCGTCTGAAAAAAAAAAAAAACAGACGCCACCCGAGAATGAAACCCTTGGAACTGAAGAACACATCAAATAGTCATGTTTGGTGTGTGAGTGAAACTCACTTCTGGCAGTGATTTATTTATTTATGGATCTATCTATCTGAACAACTGTGTCCTCAGCGTTACCACGCATGACATGCCTGATGGCCACTTGCATGTGGTGGGAATTAAATTCCCACTTCCTCGTTTTTGTTCCTTGTGGGGGGAGAAGCAGGGATGTGGGGGTGGGGGGCGGAGTGTGTGTGTCGATTTGGTCAGGACCCTGACTCCAAACCTTAAGGTCTGGGGGTTTGAAACCTGAGGGAGACGCTGCTGTTTTACCCAGGGTGAAAATACCTTACTTCTGTCCTCTACTGAACAATTAAATTCTGCTTCATGCACTGGTTTTATTGTTGGAAACATTTTGATGAAGGTGTGTGTGAGTTTCAGGGAAATGAGCTCATTGCTGTTATTGTCGTGAAGGGTTCTCTATCTTCTTCAGTGTGTTGTGATCTCAAACCCTCGAGGCTGAGGATGACAGAGCTACTGAAACCCAGCGCTGTAACTAGGGGGCTGCGAGCTTGAATCTCAGCATCACAGGGCGTTCCAGTTTTCAAGCAACACACTCCTCTGGCCTAAATTACAGCAGTGAATATCCAAACCATTGAGTCCATCACATGCTAAATTTGGGCTCAGGAGCTCCCGGACACAGGCTTGTATTAAGCCCATGCTGATTGGTCTGGTGTTCAGGTGGTCGAGAGAAAGAACAAAGCTGATTGGCCAGAGATTTGAGGAAGTTGTTATCACTGGAGTGTCACATGACTTTTTACATTTCTGTCTGCCATAAATCAGGACTGATTAATCTGGAGTGTGTGCAGGTGGCAGGCCTCAGTCAGTCAGTGGTGTAGGTAATATGGAGTGTGTGCAGGTGTCGGGCCTCAGTCAGTCAGTGGTGTAGGTAATCTGGAGTGTGTGCAGGTGTCGGGCCTCAGTCAGTCAGTGGTGTAGGTAAACTGGAGTGTGTGCAGGTGTCGGGCCTCAGGTGTCTGTGGAGTGAGACGCATGTTTAACTTTCACATCTGTGAGTCCCAACATGGCTGTGCAGCCTGCAGCACCTGCATTCACAGAGAGAGAGGAATTGAAATCTCATGTGTCACCGCCACCACAACGCACACACACACACACACACACTCACAAACACACACTCTCTCTCACACACACACACACACTCTCACAAACACACACACTCTTTCTCTCTGCCTCTCTCTCACACGCAGACTTACACAAACACACATATGTATACTCACACACACACATTTCGTACGTACACACACATACACACACACATACACTCATACAAACACACGTATTTATACTCACACACACACATTTGTACGTACACACACATACACACACATACGCTCATACAAACACACGTATTTATACTCACACACACACACACACACACACACACACACACACACACACACACACACACACACACACACACACACACACACACACTGCCCAGGTCCATCCATTTTTTTTTAAATTTGTAAAAAGTACTGCAAAAGAAACCCTTTAAATTCATATGCTACTGATGGGCGCAAAAACAAGAAGAAGAAGAAAAAAAAGAGAAAAGAATCTTTTCATTTCACATTGCTCTGCTCAAACAGTGCCGATTATCAACATAAAGGCTGGCTGGCAATTTGTGATGGTAGAAACGAAACGCTTGTGTTGAACAGAGAGGATCAAGACAGCATTTTAGAGTTGAGAAAAATCTTACTTACAGATTTAATGGGAGTGTACCCTGCTCGAGCAGAGGACTCTGGAGGACTGTTTCACTCAGAGATGGAGAGTCCTTCAGCTCGGGCGGCTTTGGGGTGGAAAGGCCAGAGCCACAGGGAGGAGGCAGCTAGGGACAGAGAACACCTCTCACACGGCTCTGAAAAATGATCAGTAGTTTACCTCACAGTTATCATTTAACATGCTTTCCTAATTGGAGCTTAGAATTAATGGTATGTTTTCTGGGGGGTCAATAAATATCTGCGAGCAACCCACAGGGAAAATGTTATTCTGGACTTACAAAAACTCACACGCTGAGTCAGTGACCTGTAATGAAGCCGGGCGTGTCCGAACCAAAACTTCTCCCTGGGATTTACTCCCTCACAGGAACACCCAAGATGCGCTGTACGTGGGTGGAGCGATGCGGTTTACTGGGGAGAGAGTGGCCTGACACGCCCCGAGTTTGAGAAACTTTGGAGTTTCCATGTATATACTACCGGGCCGATGATCAAACAAAGCAGTCGTTGTTGAAATTAGAGTGAGCTAGAGTGGCGCTACACTTTGCCGTTTATCATTGGCTTGTCTGAACCAATCAAAAAAAGTTTTATCAGCCACAGCGATTGCTCATTGGCCAAAATCTTGCAGTGTCTGGAAGCCCCACCCATTTTTGGTTAAATGAAACCTTGCACTGGAAAAAAGGCCAATAACACCGTAGACTGGGTGATGCAAAAAACAGGTTATGAACACATTAATTTGTGGTTTACAATCATTTCCAAGCTGTTTATTAACCATTATATGAATGATTTGCTTATGTGTTTGTAAACATTACTAAATGACACTGTCTGTGGTTGAAACAGGCTTATCTTGGTAACCACTCTTGTCTGCCTTCCTGGTGCCTGTGCCAGGTCAAAGGTCATAGTTCATCCTCAACACCTTAGCACTGGCTCAGTGATGGATTGTTGTTACCAAGTCAAATTTCCCTCAAGCCACAGACAGTGTAATTTACTAATTATCACCAACACATCAGAAAATCATATGTAGTGATTAATAAACACATTACTAATGATTACAACCTACTTATTATTGTGTTTGTAAATTGATTTTTGCATTACCCAATCTGAAGTCTTACCTCCAGGCCTAGTCATTACATTACCACCAGAAATAGGACAGATGAAATTGCCCAAATATATCATTAAAATAAACGTATTCTATTTTTTTTTTAAATCCCCTATGGTAAACCTCCAGATCTAATGTAAAGATGTTCTTATGATCAAGTAAGTCTGTCAAGTGGGTGAGCGTGTAGCGGATGAGATTCAGTGACGAAAAAAAAAAGATCACTGGAGTCTTTAGGACAACTTTTTCTTTTGTTCGAGTTCAGCAGTTCTGGCAAATTGCTTGGTAAGCAGACAGAAGTGCTAATGGGAGTCATATTAGAAATTACTGCTTTTCAGCTGCCAATTTCCCAGGATCTCATCTCCTGCCATTCGCTCAGCTGTACGCCACCGAGCCGTCACGGTTTTACCTTTTAACCGATGACAAATAAGCGCACTCAGCTCCGTATATGATGCCAGCGACTTACAACATAAACACTGCTCCAAACTCACAGGTAGATTTGCATTTTATTGTTTAATGCTTATAAGATTGTTTATGAATATATAAATCTAAATATCGCACCTTATATTGTACATTACAGGCATGGCATTGGTTATTATGAAGGCAGATTCTCTTGACAAATTCAATAAAACAAAACCTAAAAATGAGAATGATGATATGTCTATCAGCTCTCTGAGAATTTAACCACCTTTTTTCCCGTGAACGTCGAATTATGGATGTGTCGGTTAAATGGTTAATGCTCACCAGTCTTTGACATTTGGTCAAAGACGGACCGCCAGCATTGTAGTATTTTAAAATACATCACATTCCAGAAGACTGATAGTGGTGAAAAGGGGAGGTGGGCTCTTTTCAAAGTTTTAAACTTCATAATTTCTGAATTGTGCTGAATCGCATATACTTGCGCAATGATAAGGCGAATATCCACCTTTCAGGCCAGGGAAATGCTAAAGCAGAGTAAATGACTTTGTGGAATTAATTTGAGTCTGCTTTCAGAATCATGGGATACGTCTGCCTGTTTCTGCCATTTCCGTGAGCTTAGAGTTTTAATTCGAAAGGGAAAAGTGTTAGTGCCAGTTGACATTTTTTTTTGAATGTTGAGTGGGGGAGAGCTGAAGGTTTTGGAGTGGGAGGTCCACGTCACTGAGTGACAGCTTACATAACCTCGGCACCCAGCGTGTCACACAAACCAACCCGATCGCAAAGCCCAGGGTATGCGGTGTTATTTTTTCCCCTTTACGTGACAGCTCTAAATTATTTTCAATGTTGTGAAAAAAAAGTCACTCCTGTCCTTTGGGAGTTTGTGTTTCTGATCTGCCAAAATATATTACGGCAGAAAATAATGATTAACAACTCAAAAAGTGTAACCAGGCGGCCAGTCAGTCACTAAGCCCGTGGTGTACCGTGCGTGTTTTTACACGCGCCGGTGCGGGGGTGTGGGGTGGGGGAGGGGCGAGATTGTCCCGATCCAAGACTGCGGTCACATTGCCGGTTGTACTGCGCGAGACGGCTGCCATTTGTCGCTGCGTGGAGAACAGGATGGGGGTGATCCGTGGCGGTAATCCAGTTCTCCCACAGGGCAGTGGATTTAAGCATCTTGTGGAGTGTAGCAGGTGGAAAAAAGAAAAAAGAAATAAGTAAGCTGGAAAACAAGTGTGGCTTGCCCTCTCGCTACGGTAACCGTTGACCCCGGTTACGTTGCCATTACTGGAGCTAGCGAGCGAGCGAGGGCGGGCGAGCTACCGCGGCTGCCGGGCCAACGGTTGCTAGGTGGAGAGGCATTATAGCTGGCCCCGGTGATAATTTATCCGGCGAGCGCGGTGAGCCGTCATGTAGCCCTGACAGGAAGCCGCAGCACTTTATCAGCCCGCCTGTAAATCAGGCGCGGGCCCGCGTGCGGACGGCAACACTGTTTGATCTCTTTCAGACACTCTAATAATCTGCTCCCCCTCCTGATTGATACCTTCACACAACAACAAAGCGCATTACCGCGGCAACCAGAGAGCCATCTGTGTATCCACTCAGGTCATCATCCACAGCGCCGGGGGTGAGGGGCGGGGGTGGGTGAGGGGGTGCGAGGGAGGGGAGCGTGGCTTCTGTCCTTCCAGATGTAAGAAGTTGCAGGGGCTAACAGGTTTTTCACAATATGAGTGGTGTTTAAAGTGGGGGGGAAGGGTAGGCGGTGGGGGAGAGAGACCCTTCTGGCGGCGAATCATTTGCTATGGTGCAGTGGATGGTCCTACACAACTATATTCCCTTCATCGAAGAGAGATGGCACCAGGATTAATGCAGTTACCCAAAGGATAAGGAAAAAATAATAAAACGTTCATGCCGCCTGATCTCCTGTTTTATTACTTATAACGCATTAACGGCGTCGCATCCCATGAAGGAGTTTTGTTTTAAAGGTGGCGATCAGATACGTTTTAGTGTGCCTGGAAACCATGGAACGGACCGGGAGCAGACGACACCGTGATAAACGCAAGTTACGTGTGTCAGCTTTTCCTCGCAGTTCTGCCAGCGAAAACGCGCCCGTGGGGTCTGGCGTTGGGTGCGCTTGATTTGACAGAGCTCCAATCATATGCTTCCTCATCGCGCCACGCAGCTCCACTCAGCCCGCGAGCGTGCAAACAGCGAGACAGTTTTAAAGCCCCGGTCGTTTCGGCAGCGTGTCCTCTCCCCTCCTCGCTGTGCTACTCTCTCAGAGATCTAATGATTGTGCCACTTCCAACATCCCCCATAAAGCGGTCATATGTTGGTATGTGATGCAATTTAAGGAAATATTCTGCATTCGCTGATATGCAATACATTACACACACAGATGACACTCACTTAAGCTGATGGTCATTCAGAGCGGCCGCTGATACCAGCATGCCTAATAACTACATTATTATATTTATTTATTTATTTTTTATTTTTTATTTTCTTTAAATTGTTGCCCTAGCAGGGGAAGTTAATACACTATAAGTTTAATCTTAATAATACTCCCATTGGGAATGCCTGGAGCACAATAGAGAGGAGCGCCATTTACATTACAGAACCACTTGTGCCATTCAGTTCTTCAGATGTCATCGGCTGGAGCGCGGAAGAGAGGGCAGGCCCGCCTTGCTTCGGCCTGGACGAGAGATAGGGCCTCCACTTAGCTACCCCTGGATTCAATAGACGTCTGCAATGTGAAATGAAATACAGGGGCTTTCAGTCAGAGCGGAGAGGGGAGGGAAGTCAGTCTGCCTTTAGAGTGCATTTTTCAAATCTACTCTTTTTGCCTCCAGAGCACATTCATCACCGTGGTCATGCTGTCCTTTTGTCAGAGATGTCACAGGAGACATACTATATACTGATGAAGCAAGTTGCCGACGACGGCCTGTGCCAGTTCACTTTCCATCGCTCTGTGATTTATAAAATTATATGCCCTCAAAATAATACAAAATAATAATCATTCTGGGGCTTCCTGGTGTTTTGAAAGAGCATTGTATTCAGACTGGCTGTATATCCCTCTCAGAATCCAATACACAGGAAAAAAACAAGACGCATTTGAGGAGATAGAGAAAAACTTGCATTGTCAGAAAAGCAACATCTAATACCAGATTAAGGACTGCGGTCATTCTCTTACCAAAAGAAAACTGCATTTTCAGAGCTGCAGCTATCCGCATTATCAATTTCACAATGAAAGTTATGGAATGCTGAAAAAATTGTGATGTAGGCCCGTAGGTCTCTCACTGACAAGACAGATACAACCTGAAAATATCAACATATGAAAATGATTACGGAACAGCACCAGGGAATTAAGACAATAAATAAAACCAAAAAGGTCATTTGGGAGGAAATGGAAAAAAAAAAAAAAAACAAACAAACAAGAGGAAGAGAAAAAAGCAGTGATCCAGCGCTCAGACTCTCTGGTCCATAGTAAATCAGAGCTGTCTCATGTCTGCCGTTTTAAGAGATTACAGGTCAGACCATCACTTTTTGTAAATAGGAAATGAAAACAAAACAGAAAAACCGAAGACCATCTAACAATAAAACACAATTAGGTGTCGGCGCTGGGATCGGCAACGCTGTCTCATCCGAGCTCCGTAATGGAAAAGGCGACGGGCGCGCGCGGGGGGGGGGGTGGGGGTTGGGGGGGAGGATATGTTGGGGGGTTTCGGTGGCAGGGGTGGGGGCCTCCATGTGCCCATCCGCCCCCCCCCGCCCCCCCTGCTCGGCGCGGGCACCGGAGTAAACAGAGCGGTGGAAATAGGACTCATTAGTGTTCTTCTCATAATCAGCCCAATAGACAAGGTTGATATTCTGCGGCACTCTGGGTAGCACTCCTGTGGGACCGTCGCTTCAGGACTGCGGGGCTAACAATGCTGCCTGCATGCACTGCCGCCGCCGCCCGTTTCTCCCACCGCTAAAAGGAATTGGGAGCATCCAACGGTGACGTCTTGTTGCATACATCAATACCATCTTGGGGGACAAACTGTGGAAAAATCCATTTGCATTTCTGTCTTATTAAAATTATAAATGAGCAATGTGCGTCGCACGTCAGGCCAGACTTATTCTAGGCCTCTGAATGCATCAATAACGGCGGCGGGGAGCGCCTAAGAAGGTGCTCCGCACATGCTCAGTGCGGCCCCTGCCTCCCTTTCACCTGGGTCCTGAAATTCTTCAGGCTTTGTCTGTCTTTTTGCATGACTTTCGGAGCACATTAGGGCTGCAGCTAACAACTGTTTTCATTATGGATTAATCTGCTGATTGTTTTCTTGATTAATCACTTAATCGTGTGGTGTATCGTACATCAGAAAACAGTGAAAAATGCCCATTACAGTTTCCTAGACCACAAGGTGACACCATTAAATGTCTTTTTCTGTCTGACAAACAGTCCAAAACCCCAAAATATTCAATTTACTACAATGTAAGACCAAGAAGAGAAGCAAATTCTCACATTTGGGAACATTGAACCATCAAATTTTTGGCACTTTTGCTAAGCAATGATTAGCGCAGCAATGATTAGTCGATCAATCGATTAGTCGATCGAAAGAAAATGAATCGGCAAATCGATTGATCGACTAATCATTGCTGCGCTAGTGTACATGTACCATTATCTATGCAAATAAGCTTAGCTTCTGACCCAATGGCATCATCACATGGGTCACTGAATGGGCGGAGCTTTTGGGGCACGTAATATTCTTGAAAGAGCTTCAGGACACTCAATTTCACATGGTGGTTGCGTAAAAAAAAGGCTTCAGTGAAGTGCACACGTACACAGACATAAACATTATTACAGTTACCGCTGTCGTTTACCATTCTGATAATTCTGCTTTGAAACCGTTTCAGTTAATTAACTTGGGCTGAAGATCCAAAATCAGATAACTTCAGACAAATGTTTAGTCTGTTTGGTCATATGGCGACACTGTCTCAACAAACTGCATTCTCTGGGCGAAGTGAGCGTTGTTTCAGCAATTAATCCACATTAGACAAGTATGCAGTCATTTCTGGTGTTCAGACGGCTGACTGAATAATGGAATTCTGGGTTAAATCTAACAGTGTGTCCTCGCGTTTAATACAAATCAAACCAAAACATCATTGCTTCATTCTGAGGCATTCTCACTGGAGTTCAAAATTGCACATGAAAACAAATATTTACATTTCATAATTATGCACATAATAGTCTCTGGCCCCTACCGCACATTATTTGCATATCTTGGGGAAATTTACAGATAAATTTATATCATTAAATAAAAAATGTCCTGCTTTAAAATAATACCCAGAAGTGTAACTGGCATCACCAAAATCAGAACAATTCATATTCAGTTCATATCAGCGGCGTTTTCAGAGCTATTAGTGATGGCATAATGGGCCTCCCACTGCGAACCGAGTCTGTCGATACTGAATTAAAAGAGCTCCATCCATTGTTTATTCCCTGTTCCCCTAAGACATAGGTGCAACAACGGGCAGAAATACCAAATACATGAACCTGCAATGCAGATGGTTAAAATACATTTTGAAAACATTTGTTTAGAAATGAACTTTTTTCGTTAAGGCTAACTGGACAGCATGCACTTGTGCAATTCAACATACATGTACACATAATAAAATCAGATACCTTAAAATGCACTTGTCAGTTAACAGTTTTTTATAGGTCATCCATTGAAGCTGTACACCAGAAACTCAAAATAGGGATATAGGAAGCCTCTGCACCTACTCCACTGTGGATTCAAACCTGCAATCTCCTCATCTAGATTCCCTAATGAGAGCCTAGCATGGCTGATAGATGAATGCTAGATGTTGTCATTTTTACTGATTAAAAGCAGTCATTTAAGAGTTTCTTATGGGTAAAAATCACTTTCATTGTGTCTACCAGTGTTTTGCACATCCAGTCTGTACTGCACAGTGCATGTACTACCTGAGCAGAATGATCCAGCAGGAAACATCCAACTGCTGGGAGGCACAGTAAATATCACCTTTCGTCTTATCTCCAAGACCTGTTTTTCCGGTAAATAGGGGAACATGTAACTCAATATACTGCCTGGAAATTGCTTGCGGAGGACATTGTAGGTGACATGTTATATTGTCTGTGTGACCCAGGAATAAACAGTCAGATTAATAAGTAATGCAGATATATAGATAATATTTTACTCGAGATTCTTTTAGTGAGATTAAGAGGCTGATTCGGTTGAAAGCTGCAAAAAGGTAAACGGTGCCTCCTTGAACCCCGAGGGTGTGTGGGGGCGGCATCTCGTCGATGGCTCGTTCACTGCTCGTATGAGCCGGCGGAACGGGAGGTCATGACACCATGCTGCTAATGTCTAACCTCGGAGAGCAAAGGTATGGTATTAGGCCACGTACGTCGTGGAAATTAAAGTTTAAATCTTCAAGGTGGCTTAAACATTGCAGATCTACTGACCTGATCATATTGTGTTCATCAGCAGACACAATAAAGGGCGTGGTCATTCATCTCAATCTGCATATGGCCCTGTCATTCTAAAACCCCGCCCACTACCATTAGCAAACCCCGCCCACCACCGCTCTCAGACGGAGCTCAGAGGCAGATAGTCCAGCCATTGATTTTTGTGTACGATCTCTGTGCAATTTAGTGAAATGACTCTTATGTTCTCTGATGGACTGTAAGTTTCAGCAAGCCCGGAGTTTTCGGTGTCAAATCTCAGATAAATTTCCAAATCTGAGACTCACACAGCAATAATCTCTAATAATAACAAGAGCGATTGTGTTTGCGTAACGGTGTTGACAAATACAGAAAAAAAGATATTTGAGACATTATTATCTGAGTGCGAATTTAGAACTGGGAATATCATTATCCACATAAAACCATCAGCATGTCATTGGAACAATAACATTCTCTCAGACAGTGACACATTTTATCTGGGCAGAAGGAGAACATTACCACACACACGCACTGTATATATTGATGTTACTGCCATCGTAAGCTATTGTTAATCTATTTTAATTGTACACTAAATGCAGTTTCCCCGTGCGTTTGAAATTGCTGTGCTAAAACGCAAACACAGTATTTTTTTATCCTTCTTGGCTACTATGCTGCACTTACAGGGAGTGAGACAGTGAGAATAATTCTAAGTAATATGAAAAAAGCAATCTTTTCCACCGCAATACCATACACCCGAGGCATTGGGTTATTTGTTGCCATGGTGGTGCTATCCTAGAACTTGCACACTTTAATAATATGTTATTGTATTATTTGAGCCTCAAGATAAAATTTTATTTTATTTTGGGGGATTAACTTACTGTCTTGCAAGTGTCCCGTGATATTTGTTGTGTTTCACTTCATCTGTGAATTATTTAGACAAAGCAAAAACAATAAAAGGCGAGATGGAAAGCAGAACAGGCCAGGTTTTTGTGGGTTGCTGGCGCTTTCATTCGGCTTCCTTAAATCGATCACCTAATTCTGTTTGGTGCCAGGGAACTACGACCACAAAAAAAGAGAGACGCCATAACCCCGTTTTCTGAAAAATTTAATTTTTTTTTCCTTCCCTGATGAAAAATATTTTCAGATGGACAGAAAATTGGCACAGAAGAAAAATCTGAGCTGTTGGTACTTTGAAATGAAATCCACACTGATAATGTTCTCTGATTTTTTTATTTATATAATAATAATTTTTTATGGACAAGGATACACTTGAGGTTTTGTTATATATTTGCATATTAGCTAGCGGCTCCTGTAGGCTCTTTTTTTTTTTATCAATATATGACAATTGTGCTGTGCACAATGTCTCCGGGTACCTTAAATGAACATTGTAAAACTGTAAACATCATTACTGAGAGGACCAATGGTAGCACGTCAGTGAGCGACTGCTGATTTTTTTTTTTCTGGATTTAATTTGCTCTTGTGTCAAGATGAAAGAAAACAAATAACAGTATGATTTTTCCTCCTTGACAATTATTTAAATATAAAGAACAGTCGCTAATTATGAGAAAACTCCATGTTAAGTCACCTTATAACTCGTGGCTGATCGCCCCCCGCCTAACGAGCTGATGCAGAGTTAATTCCCGTCACTCTAGGACAGCACAGCCAATCACGAACAGTCAATTAATCAAGCTGATGGTGGAAACATTTGTTAAATACCCCAAACATTTTATTTTCCGAAAGCGTGCAGGCATAAATAGATGCTGCAGTTGATTCACAGCGTATGATAGAAAGCAGCTGCTCGTAGCAGGTTTTTTGTAGGGTGGAGAGTCAAAATTAATCTGCTGCTTGCCCTAAACTGTTTCTGGTGTCTTATTTCCACTGAATCTAGGGTAAATAAGAGCTTCTCGCGTTCAGAGGATGCAACCTAAAATAAAAAAACATAATGCTTCAAGACTAATTACAGGAAGAAGGACATCTTAAGAGTTAGTCATATAGTTATAAAGTACAAATTGCACTATGTATGCATGTAGCATATATGCTTATATATATATGCTTATTATATATGTATATATATTCTTATATATATGTTTATTCTTACTTCCTAGGCATTTGAATGCATACCAACCAAAATACTGAAATATATAGGGGGAATATATATACATTTTACATAAATACAGGATATATATGTGTTTTATGTGTTTTTAAGGGTGTCACTGCAATTTCAGTTGCTAAGCATGCAAATGGCCCAGTACGTACACCTGAGAAAAAAATAAAAGAGTGCCCTAATTTCTGTTCAAAAGGTCATGGTGGTGAGTTATGGCTGTGCTTTCACCTGAAAGCTATTCCCTTGTTAGACTTGACAAAGAGAGCCTGCCATCTCACCTTTTAAAAAATAGTGTTAGGTTGTAAATGATCATTTGTGGAAGTGTTAGCTACTGGCACTTACTATATCACAACTCATAACTTCACCATTAATGCTGTGAAAGATTTATGCTCTGACATAGTGTCCCTCAAGCCGTTTAAATCCCATGTTTTTATTACTATCATTACCATATTATCTGTGGGTTCTCTTTGTTATCAAGCGTACAGACTGACTGAAAACTTTCATTCGTCTCAATTACTTGCATGTGTTTTGGACCTGCTTAAAGTGTAATAAGTACACACAGAGGCGACTCCGCGTCTGAGCCCTTGCGTTGCACAAGCAATGCGATGTAGAGGTAGACTCAACTACATTTTAACTAATAACTAAGAACCATTTTATATAATTAGCCCTAACCTTAGCCCTAACGTTAACCACAAAAACTGTTTACTCAAATTGTAATTGCAGATAGCAGTGTATACAGACAGCAGGTGTACGGTTTGTGCTTTTGGTTAATGTTTGTGTAATTATCACATAATTACTGATCACCAGTGGGGATGCTGAGGGTATAAGCATGTGTATGGATTATATCCACCAAAACATCTATTGACGTTTATATTAGTCTTTGAAGTTACAGTACGCCCACCTCCTCAGACAGTATACCCACCTATTAGCCTTATTACCATTAATACATATGGGCTTTGGAGTTACAGTATGCCCACCTCCTCAGACAGTATACTCACCTATTAGCCTTATTACCATTAATACATATGGGCTTTGGAGTTACAGTATGCTCACCTCCTCAGACAGTATACCCACCTAATTACCATTAATACATATGGGCTTTGGAGTTACAGTACGCCCACCTCCTCATACAGTATACCCACCTATTAGCCTTATTACCATTAATACATATGGGCTTTGGAGTTACAGTATGCCCACCTCCTCAGACAGTATATTCACCTATTAGCCTTATTACCATTAATACATATGGGCTTTGGAGTTACAGTATGCCCACCTCCTCAGACAGTATACTCACCTATTAGCCTTATTACCATTAATACATATGGGCTTTGGAGTTACAGTACACCCACCTCCTCAGACAGTATACCCACCTAATTACCATTAATACATATGGGCTTTGGAGTTACAGTACGCCCACCTCCCCATACAGTATACCCACCTATTAGCCTTATTACCATTAATACATATGGGCTTTGGAGTTACAGTATGCCCACCTCCTCAGACAGTATACCCACCTATTAGCCTTATTACCATTAATATATATGGGCTTTGGAGTTACAGTACGCCCACCTCCTCAGACAGTATACCCACCTAATTACCATTAATACATATGGGCTTTGGAGTTACAGTACGCCCACCTCCTCAGACAGTATACCCACCTAATTACCATTAATACATATGGGCTTTGGAGTTACAGTACACCCACCTCCTCAGACAGTATACCCACCTAATTACCATTAATACATATGGGCTTTGGAGTTACAGTACGCCCACCTCCTCAGACAGTATACCCACCTAATTACCATTAATACATATGGGCTTTGGAGTTACAGTATGCCCACCTCCTCAGACAGTATACTCACCTATTAGCCTTATTACTATCAATACAGGGGAGGAGTTTGAGAACTTCCTGTTTCCCCGGCGCACCTGCAGGTCCCGCGCAGGTGCCTTTCGAGCGTGAGCCACACCACGTTGCTGCCGATTGGCCTGACAGTTTCTAGGTGGAGGAATCTATTAATAGTTTACCTTTCCGCTGTGCCGTTTTATCATCCCCCCCCCATGCTTGACGGCTACCTGCTTTGAGAGGAAGAGGAAGAAGAAGCGGGAAAATAAAGCTTGTCTCAGTCCTGTGCGCCGTATTTCATCGATGGCGCGTGGGCGAGGGATATCAATAAAAACAGTGGCGGTGACCCGTTCCATTACTCACACGATGACCTGGGAGAGCGCGGAGGTTTTCTCCCCCCATGAGCTCCGCCCCCCCGGTGGTCCGACGGGAGCCTGTCCCGTCCCTCGCCGGGTGAGGAACGACCCCATTGCCGTGGAGACAGGAAGGAGTCGGGAAGGAGGGCCTAGAAGAAGAGAGACAGAGAGACATCGGCTGTGTTCCAATACTCTAATTTGTCTCCTCCTTTCCTCCTTCCTCCCCTCCTTTCCTCCGTGCCCCGGAAGCTGATTATGTGTCCTCCTTACCTCCACTGTTCCAAAACGAAATCTCGCCTCCTCCTCTCCTCCTTTCCGGTCTCCTCCTTTCCTCAAAACGATGGATACATCGCTGCATCCTATCGCGGAAGTCTTTTCACATTTCTGGGTGATATCATTGTGCTCCCGATCAGTCAGATTAAAAGACCATCCCACTGAATATTTCACCATCGAAAATTTTCTAAAACATGACAAGGGATTTACCAATACTGAAGGATAAGTGCCAGAACAGTAAACAGTAATCTGGTAATTTACAATAATGGAAAAACACAAAAGCGTTTTCAGGCATATCCACATTGATGCAATATATTCACGTTTTTGAGATAGGAATGGTAATTTTACCAATGTAAAACTGAGCAAGTTTATGTTGCGTTAAGTTTCTTTATTCCTTATAAAAAATTTTATGTTACATCATGAGCAGAATGCGAGAAACTGACATTTGTATTTTAACGCATGAAAAGGGCTGGCAGCGTTAAAGAAGCGTGATTGGCTTTGGTATCCTCAGAGCCAGTTGAAATTATTACTTCATCAATAGCTGACGTCGACTTTGATGACGGGCGAATCGGATTAGCTGTTCCAATTTTCAATTCATCTCCTCCTTTCCTCCACTAATTTCCTCCCCTCCTTTCATCCACATATTTCCGGCATATTTTCGGGGTAGGAAAGGAGGGGACGAAACGATTGGTGGAAAGGAGGAGACAAGGAAAAAGTATTGGAACGCAGCCCTGATCAAGGCACACCAGCCACTGGACCACAATGGAAAGGTAAAGGTCACCGGGAGGTCAAAGTTCAAAGGTTATACCGCCCCACCAGGGCAGGCCTTGGTTCGGTTTGGGGTTCTGCCGGCCATCCCGTTTGGCTCCCATGCCATGATGACACACCGTGAAAAACCATCCCCCCCATCCCTCCCAAGGGGTGGTGTCAGTAAACAGAGAGGGTGACCATGTGTCAGAGTAAACTGATACCTCTCGTCTGCTCTTCTCGGGGGGGCTGACCCCCGGGTACATCGTCACAGCAACACTGGACAGCTCGGGGCTGGGGTGATTCATGACCCTGACCCCATTTCTGACCTTTCCGTGTCAACACTTAAGAGAATGACTCGTGTTCAATTGGGGGAGCTGAAAATGAGACTGAATGCTTTTTAATGACTTAACCCCCCATAAAGCTCCCCTCCCATAACCTCTACACGTTTAAAGTTTAACAAATTTTATGAACATGTATATGTTAGCTCAAAAGAATCCCAAATCAGTAAATCCATGCTGCCCTTCATCTCAAAATGAACTTTAGTTCTTTCTCACAAAACTCAAAACTTCTTTCAACATTTTCTCTTTTTTCCTTCTTCTTCTTCTATTTTTTTTGTTGTTTTATTTAAAAACCTACATTGGTCTTCACCTGGGCCTGCAGGCCCGGTCTCGGCGGTGGTCGCTGTCATCAGTCAGCGCTGACAGGCGGAGTGAAGGCACCACACCGCTCTCACCCCGGCTGACGTGTCAGGCTTATCACGCCGCCTGACGATCCCGAGGTGACATCCTCCACTGAATCACTGACATTTCACGGAAGGTGCAGATCTATCCGTCTCTGTCAGGCCGACTTGTCTCTCCGTTTTAGCATGCAGCGAGTTAGCATATTGATCACTGGGAATCGGTTGAGCGAGGAGCCGTGGTTTTTTACAGTTTTTTTTTTTTTTACTTTTTCCTCATTCTGCAGTGGGTATGGAGAGTCCCCTGGACATTCCTGTCGCTTTCCGGTGGGATGGCTTTTAATCTCACCGGCTCGGGGCTCCAGTCTTCCAGGAGCCCCTGGGCACCGTCGTCAGGCCTTCGGCGTTCTGAAGCACGTGAAAACGGCCACATTGACGAGCCCCTCACATGGAGGTGTACATTCAGATTATGGTCTTTGCTTCCTCCTCTGATTTTTTTGGTTTAAATGCTTTTTGCCAGACGTCTAATGGGGGTTTTGCGCAAAAGGAAAAAAAAAATACACCGCCTATAAAAAATAGACGACTTCCCCTTGCTACCAGCCCGACTTTGCTCATCTGAAGCACACAAGATACTTACTCCTGCAGAATCATAGAACAGCATGTGAAATAAAAAATTATAAAACACTCATTCTAGACAGATAAAAATATGTTTCCTTCAGTTGCATTCAAACAAACATGATTCAATGTGTGAATCATGCATAGAGGTTATAGAAAATGTATATTTGTGTGTTCGTAACACCTGCGCATCGTTATGACTTTAGGCAGACAGGTTTAATCATTTAATCAGCGCAGTCAGGGATTCAGAGCTGATGAAAGAAGGGACACTTTCTGCGCAGAAAAAGCCCCTTGACAACAAGGTAAACAAAGTGAGTAAACAAATGCTCCTGGGACCAGCCATTAATTGGCTGGTTGCTTTGGAGATGATTTGAAACAGCCCGGTTAATCTTGCACCCTTTGTTTCTCTGCCAGAGCAGGCTAATTATTTCAGTAATTACCTGAAATGCATCTCAGGTGTTTCTTCGCACATCTTGTGAAACGGCTGGGGGAAGAGGTTACGCCGAGTCAAAGCAGCAAACACAGGAATTCCAGATGTTTCTGTTCCCCTCCCACAATGCCTGTGGGAGTTGGCCGTTTTTCGACACATATTTTTATTGTGACAAAAACGCAACCAGGTCATCTACCTCAGAGCTTTCCTTTTCTCCTTGCCGAACTACCAAGCGGGGCCGGGACAGGTGACCTCCCCCGACGATAATAAAATATAACCCAGTTTTACAGCCGGCCTCGATGATATCCTACGCTCATACATGCATATTGTATCACTTATTGCTCTCCAGGAGGTCAAAACTGCAGAGATACTTACATCATACGCTATAAACATGACATCATTAATAACACTTTCATATTCAGAGTTCAACCGTGCTGTCGATTTGTTTTTGAATTAACAGCCTAACAACCTGGAGGAATGAAAATAGTAAATAGACTTTCTTGCTTATTTTGTGTATTGTGCACATAATTACTTTGTCTGTGACAACATCTTTACTTTCCATCATTATTCTCACTGGGTTCTGTGCCTGCAGCCAATGCTGGAGTCTCCTACTTGGACATAAAACCATTGTGGTTGCTTGTGTTCTGCTACTCATTGCAACATATTTTTCAGGCGGCACTCTTTCAATAATAAATAATTTCCCGCAGAAATACATGCGGAAACTGTTCTGATAGAAGAATTAACAGAGGAACGTTCTGGCATGCTGAAAGCAGTGTCAGAGACATGGATATACATAATTCTCTGCAATCCAGGTACACACAATGTGTAAACGCATGCACACACACCCACACACACACACACACAGCACAGACACACATGCACTCACACACAGCACAGGCACACACATGTGAACACATATGTACACTACACACACACACACACACACCACACACACACAAAAACACACATATACACACATACACACATAGCGATAGGGAAAATGATACACACATGTATGGAACTGTTTTCTTTCTTAATTTGGCTTGTAACTGAAGGTCGAGGTCACAGGTTAGATCACAGGTAGGGCACTGTTGTTGTAATATATCATAATATCCAGCAGTATAAATGTGTAACATGTTAAAATGAAACCTGAGTAAGTCTGCTAAATGCCCAAAAAGGAAGATAAAGTTAATTATTTGAAACATATTTATTATTTAGTCCAGACAAACATTTTATAAACTTTGGGTTCACTTTTCTCACGTCATGTATTAGCTGTTATACGGCTAGTTTACACATGTCCGGACTGTCCAACCAAACACGTTCCCAGAGTTTTACGCTCCCACTTTCACCTAACAGCAGACTGGGTGGAGTATGAGGGCTCTTGGGCATGCAGCAGCAGTAGTCTGAGATGCTGGAGTTGACTTATACTGCGAACACAATATGCCTCCCTTTTGTTCCAGGTGAGAGACTGAGAAGGTTGCTGGTTGTGTCTCTCTCTCTCTCTCTCTCACACTGTCTCTCACACACATGCACAAACACATGCAGAGGAGACAGTCGGTCAGCGCCATACCAGCGTTTTGGCTCTTCGTGAGCAAGCTGCGCATGAAATCATGAATGAGCGGCCCGCAAATCGATGGAGACCGGAGACCACAGACCGGGCATCGTGCAGAAGCCAGCGCTCTTGGGGTAATTTCCTGCGTTGTGCTGCTGGGGGTGGGGGTGGGGGTTTTTGGGGGGGCAGGATTATCCCCCCCTCTTACCAGCTCCCCCAAATGCACCCCTTCTCCTCATGTCCACATCACCAGGAAGGGAGTATGGGCCTGAAAACATGCCTCCTCCACCCTCACCCCAATCCCAATCCCAACCCCCCCTCCTGTCCCCCTCCTCCCTCCTCCCTCCCTGACGGACTTTGGATCAAGTGAGGTTTTTATCCTCCGCTCTCAAAGTAAAGGGCTTTTTCTTGGTCCTCTTCCATGCAGCTGCGCCCCGTGACACATGAGCTGGTGCGGTTCCCCGCTAATTTCTGATGCCCGGCTAAGTATCCTCGGATTAGCGTGTAGCAACGCTAATGCACAGAGTGAGACAGAAAGCCCATCAAGAGCTTTTGGAGCAGGCCAGTACACTGGTCTGAAAAACGCAGAGAAAGTGGCGTATTTAATCTGTTTTATGCATCTGAGTCAAGACCACTTCTTGATGCAACACATTCCAGAAAAGAGTCTGCTGGATGATGAAGCTGAAAAGACGGCCTGTGGAGAAGGGATACTGGGTTGGCGTGTCTGCTCTTCTTCTACCTCCAGAAAAGGGAGATGACTGTTTACAGTGACAGCAAATTGAAAGTTAACACTGCAGTGCAGTTTACGAAGGCGTAATAAAATGAGCAGACCAGCTGAGGTAGTCTCGTGAAGCCCACAACGCATATCGTAAAACGTAATGAAATACAGGAATGACTTTACATTGATCTGAAGACTAACAAGGACTGAGTGCGTGTCTGTGTGTAATTGTGTGTGTGTGTGGGTGTGTGTCTGTATGTGTGTATGTCTGTGTGTGTATATCTGCATGTGTGTGTACCTGTGTGTTTATGTGTGTGTATGTCTGTGTGTGTGAGTCTGTGTGCATGTGTGTGTGTGTGTGCATGTCTATGTGTATCTGTGTATATCTGTGTGTCTGTGTATGTCTGTGTGCGTGTGTGTCTGTGTGTTTATCTGTGTGTGTGTGTCTGTGTCTGTGTGTGTTTTGTGTGTGTGAGTGTCTGATTCAGGATCCACTATAACACATTCAGTCTGCATTCTCATTGTCTGTTAGTTAGCGTCCTAAAGAGGGGGATGGTCACCTTCACCCTGTCTGTGTGAGCCCCCTCCTGGGGAAACGCGCCCATAAACTGGGTGGAGATGAGACGGACTTTGGCACGGCGCCCATCAGTACAGGCATGCCATCACGCAACCAGCCGGTCCCAGCGTCACCGAGAGAAAAAAGGGGAGGGCCGCGTTGCTTGGGGTCGTCGCTGGGCGGGTGCCGGGGTGGGGGGTTGGGGGGCCACAGGAAGGATGCATTTCGGGGCGGTCTTGTGGGCAGCGTTTCGGGGCGGTCTCGGTTAACGCGGCTCGCTCCCCCACCCCCCCCCCCGGCTCTCTCCCCGGCCTGCCCTTGGAGATGGGCTGCATCGCAGGTCCCAATCAAAAAGTGGTGCAGATATAATTTGTCATCAGGGATTTCCTGCCTGAGAATTATAGAGAAGATACAGCCCAATCGATAGTATGGATTTTCACCGCAGCGGCTGATTGTCCAATTGCCGTGAAACATGTACAGAGATAAAAGGGCATGGCTGCCATTTTGTAACAGTCTGCAGACTCAGCACCGGGCCTGTCAGACGCTTATAGGCTCCTGTGATAGAAAATGATCACGCTGCGGTGTCCAGGTCCCATTTAACACACTCCCCTCACATGCCGAGTGACTTATAGGGGAGCTCAGCTCTCTCTCTCTCTCTCTCTCTCTCTCTCTCTCTCTCTCTCTCTCTCTCTCTCTCTCTATATATATATCTTCCTCTCCTCCTTCTGATTCTTCCTCCCTCCCATTTCTCTGCCACTCTGTCCCTGTCTCTCTCTCTTTGTCCCCCTGTCTGTCCCTCTCTTTCTCTCTCTCTCAATACATGTATGTATTCCTCCCTCCCTCTATCTCTCTCCCCCTGTTTTCTCTGTCACTCTATCTTTGTCCCTCTCTCTTTTCCCTCCCCGTCTCTTTCCCTCCCTTTCTCTCACTGTCCATCTCCATCTCTCTCTCCCTTTTCCTGTCACTCCCTCCCAGTCTCTCTCCCTCCCTCTCTCTCTCTCTCTTTTTTTGTGTGTGGGGGGGGTTGTCGTTTCTACAGCTGGTGCGGTGGCAGAGTCGTGCTTTGTCAGCGCATGTGGTGAGAGCCGAAAAGACAGACGGACTCTCGCTCCGCGGGACCCCCGTACCACTCTAACGCTAACGCCCCTGCAACGCCGCTCCGCGGGACCCCCGTACCACTCTAACGCTAACGCCCCTGCAACGCCGCTCCGCGGGACCCCCGTACCACTCTAACGCTAACGCCCCTGCAACGCCGCTCCGCGGGACCCCCGTACCACTCTAACGCTAACGCCCCTGCAACGCCGCTCCGCGGGACCCCCGTACCACTCTAACGCTAACGCCCCTGCAACGCCGCTCCGCGGGACCCCCGTACCACTCTAACGCTAACGCCCCTGCAACGCCGCTCCGCGGGACCCCCGTACCACTCTAACGCTAACGCCCCTGCAACGCCGCTCCGCGGGACCCCGTACACTCTAACGCTAACGCCCTGCAACGCCGCTCCGCGGGACCCCGTACCACTCTAACGCTAACGCCCCTGCAACGCCGCTCCGCGGGACCCCCGTACCACTCTAACGCTAACGCCCCTGCAACGCCGCCGGACGTCTGGTCGTAAATATCTCCGACGCGGCGGTAAATCCACCCTGTCCCCCGCGCGGACTCGCATCATGTGACCCCTGAGCCTTCCACCCTGTGATCATCACGGGCTGGGCTACAATGTCGCTGTGTTGTTGTTTGGATAGACTGGATATCAAATCAAACCTGTGCTCCCTTTGCTAATATCTACCCTGCGAAGATTAGGGGGAGGGAGAATACAGAGCAATTCATTGCAAAGCTTTCGTGGCAATTATATCCTCAGAGACAAAGCATGCAGTAATGAAATGTAGTAGGATTATGCACTAAAAATGAAATATATGTTATTTTACAAGTCACTCATATATTCACCTATAGTATAGAATTTGTAAAGGTTTCTTTAAATCTAAGCTCTGAGTAAATAGGATAGCAGTTGCCCTTGTAACTCAGGAGGTTGCAGGTTCAATTCCACCAAGGGCATTATCGTTGTACCCTTGATCAAGGTACTTTGCCTAAAATTGCTTCAGTAAACATTCAGCTCTATAGATGGATGTTGTAAAAAAAATCAAACCGTGTAAGCAACTCTGGGTAAGAACATCTACTAAATGTCTCTAATGATGTAATAATAGATCGAGTGGATGAGCTATGTTGATTGGATGAAGACTGCTGTCTGTATAGCTCATTTATTTATTTATTAGCAGCATCCATGCCATCATTCACAGGGAATACTGTCAACACAAAGCTTAGATCTACACAAACCTTTAGACACGTTAAACACAGTATTTACATTTGTGTTTGGGTGTCTGAAAGATGCATTCAGTGTGAATGATGGTTTGGATGCAGCACTGGCGCTTTTGCATCTGAAATCTCTAACCTCCATCCCAGAGGCTGTGTCTGCACCAGCTGGTCTCACCTAGACACGCTCGGCCCGGCTGCTCCTCTTCTTCTCCTCCTCCTCCTTTCTTTTCTTTCTTTCTCTTCTGCGGAGCAGACCGCTTGATTAATTTAGCGGGAATGAGACCATTAATCATTTTACAATCGCGCACATCGGCACGCCCCTGTTTTTAAGGGCCAGGCAGCCCAGAGAAGTGGCCCGCCGAGTTCTCCAGACCTGCTAATTATTTGGCGTTCTCTCTTTTCTGTGACCTCCCACCCCCTCAACCAAATGCCCACCCCCCCCCTTCCCCGCCCACCTCAGCCAAACTGAAATCACAGACGCTTTATACCATCCTGTCTGTCTTTGTGGGTTTTCATGGTCTTAACCCCACTATAATGCTACCCAGGTTATCTTAACTTCAACGTGTGAAATCAAAGAAAATCGACTTTTGTGGTACAATTACTCATTCTTTCACTAACATGTCAATTTTCAGGCCTGGATTGTTTTGCTACTCCTTTTTAAAAGTACAAGATGTGATATATAGCTCACAAATATCAGGGTGGGTCAAACAGAACTACACTATTGTGACATCATATCATGAGAGCTGCAGAGGTTGCAGGTTCATTTCCCAGAGGGGACAGTGCCATTGCAACCTTGAGCAAAGTACTTAACCTCAAACTACTTCAGTAAAAATACAGTGCTGCATAACTGGATCACATACACACACACACACACACACAAAGACAGAAAAGTGAGTCGCTCTGGATAGGAGGGTCTGCGAAATGCGAAAATCATCTTATCGTTTTGTATACAGTCAGAACTGTATTTTTATAGTATTGTACTCATGTATGTTGCAATTGCACAGTCATAATTTTGGAACTCTATTCCACCCAGTTCTGTGTACTTAATGATGCATGTTTTTAAACATTGCACTGTGGACCTGGGAAGCATAATTTCGTTCTACTGTACACACAGAGATGTCTGGCATAGAATGACAATAAAGTCTACTTGAACTTGAACTTGAACTAAAACTTAATGTCATGTAAATGCTTGTTTCCTTTGATTATGAAGAGCAGAGTGGCTTTCTCACACATATATTACACCCCCATTCCTTTTGTACCCCGGCACACTTAATACCAGCAACAGAGTCCACCATGATGGAGCCAGATCGGATCTCCGGACCCTCGGCACCGCGACACGACTGGACCCAGCAGGCCAGCGGCACCCGCCTCCTCACAGAGACCCTCGGCACCGCGACACGACTGGACCCAGCAGGCCAGCGGCACCCGCCTCCTCACAGAGACCCTCGGGGCTGAAACGGGGACGCTGGAGATCTTACAGTCCATCATCTCCCCAGGAGAACCCTCGCCAGCGTCAGGATTACGGCTCTGTAATTACCCGCAGTCTGCGTTATTGGAAACAGGTGGCGGCTGCTTGCGAATGCATTATTCTCACCCATCCTTCTGCTCTGGTGGGGCCACCGATTCCTCCCAGCCCCAGTGCGCTTTGGGCGATAAGAAATAACGAAACAAAGTAAAAGCAACTATTCAGATGTGCTATTTAACTAACATATTTAGACAGCATCTCAGCTGGGGCGGTGGTTATTTAGTGATTTGTGCGGCACCTCACTGAAAGCACACACCGAGTTTGAATCTAGGCCTATGTACAGGGGTCAGACAAAATAAAGGAAACACAAAGCACTGTATGAATATCCAAAAATGGATGAAGGAGGTTGGACCACTCTTTGGCTGTAGAACAGCTTTGATAATTTCTCTTTAAAATATGAAGGGAGTGGAACTCTCATATGTTATGGAATTTCTGTCATATCTCTAAATTTGCTGTGGAATCTCACATATAAAAGCTTCCATGAGAATATATTTTAATTACCGGAAAACTATTAGATAAAAAGCGATTTACATTGTGACTCTCGTAAAACGTAAAACAATCTCTGATTTTTCCAGCCTCTTTACGATAGTATCTATGAGCAATTTTCACATGCGGGATTTGAGTAAATTAACACGGGTTGGATTTAAAAAGCAGAGCAAAGTATAACAGCATCTTCATTGATACTCAGCTTCTGCAGCCCATATGTTCTCCTGCTTAGCTTCTGTTTCTTATACCGTCCATATAATGCGCTGTAACATGCATGCAGTAACTTACACTTCTGTAAATTCTCACAAAAGGACATTTATGACTCTGATGTGATGTAAATCACTGTGCAACTGACCAAAAAAATATTGTAGGAACGTGTCCTCTAGTTCCTGTAAGAGTGCTGTGAGTATATTACTATATTACTGTGCAGGATCTCAGTGCGTCAGTAAGTACCAAAGGTGCTATGGCTTCTGCTCGGCAGCGATGGCGTAATGGACTGAAGACAGAAGTGAGAGTCGCTCCCCTTTGATCTCTAAGAGGCCTATAAACCATTTTTTATGTCTGTCTGTAACAGTCATCAACCCCTCTGGAAAAGAATGACTAAATTGGCTCAATTTGAGAACATTAGTCATTTAAAAAAAAAAAAACTCATGGAAAATGAAAGCCTTCAGATGCTTTGATTTCGGCTTCTGAGAAAGCAAAAGGAAAGAATGGGTCCGAGAAAACCGAAAGGCTCAGAGGAAACCGGGACGAGATGACCTTATAAGGAAAACAGGATGACCTTATAAGGAAACAGGATGACCTTATAAGGAAACGGGATTCCCATATTCGGCAATCCTGATTTCCGAGCAGTGTGGGAACCAGCGGTTATTCGCTCCGAAGTGATCGGTCCCATCGGTGTGGCGGGACTCCAGCCAGCAGGCCTTGCCCACATTATGGCTCAGCCGCTCCCCGTCTGGTAAACGCACGTCACGCCAAGCAAGTCCTTAATGACTGCAGCAGAGCGCAGAGTGTTATTGCAGGCAAAACAACAGCTCATTATGACTCTGCAGCTGCAGGTAGCGGTTATCCCGTTGTCAGGACGACAATCAAATGGATACCAGGAAAGTTTTTCCGTCACTTTTTTTTTTTTTTTTTTTTTTTTTTTTGATGACTGAACTGCCGATGAGCGCGCAGACGTGCAGGATCATTATGGGCGTCTGTTAGCATGCTGCTACTTCCAACAGCTGATGTCTGCAGGGCCTCATTAGGCACAAGGCAGGGTTGTAAGGAGACCGCATGTGTCATCTTTTTGAGCAGATCTGTAAATCATTTCATTTGACTATAGTTAACTCCTTGAGGGAGCTGCGGCCTGGGCTGGAATGCACTGATGAAGAATTGTGGTTCTAGGAAACGGCAGACAGGAACCAGAGGGATGCAGAAAACTGCACTGAAAGGTTTTATACGTACACAAACTCACGCTGGGACAAGTTTTCACACACACACACACACACACACATACACACACACGTATGAACTCATGCACATACACACGCATTCCTCACACACACACAGACACACACTCACTCACACATTACCATCGCACACACACACACACACTCAGCACGAGTCTCTGTACCAGCAGCACGTGTTTTTTTTTGCTCTGGCCCTGTCTCTGTGTGAGGTTTCACCTCTTTAAGTTTCAGGACCAGGGCCCAGTGGAGAGACCGGGGCCCAGCGGAGAGGCCACAGCCCAGCGGAGGGCCGGGGCCCAGTGGAGAGGCCGCGGCGTGGGTCCCACCCACCAGGATGAGGCTGAACCTCGCCCCAGGGGGTCTGACCTTGAACCCGGGCATGCCACCCCATCCCAAGTGTGAGACGGCCACATCGCTCGAGTCCCAAGGCAGGGCCCGAGCCGCGCGGTCGCCCGGCGCCAGCACACACGCTGACACGCTGACCCCCCCCGGGCCCCTCATGGAGTCTGTAGCATCAGGGCCGCGGATGAACCCCGCGTCCTCGGCACCGCTCCGCCACGGCTGTATAATTACACCTAAACGGCGAGGTCAAACAGAAACATCGCCACAGGGCTATGGAAATCATAACAATGGCACTTTTATTTTTACACTGCTTTAGAGCCGCACTCTCTAACTACTGAACGATGGAAACAATAAAAAGGACTGCATGAAAATATTTACTTGCTTTTTTGCCAGTGGTTTAAATTGTTACTATTTAAATATTGTTCATTTATAACCCTCAGTTTTTTTTTTTTTTTTTTTTTTTTTGGTTTCTTCCAGTCTTGACTCTTAAAGGTTCCGTCTCTCATAATAAAAACATTTTTTTAGCAGGCAGTATCTGCAATGTGATTGGTGCCCACAGGTTTCTGAGGGTGGATTTGATTGGCTGGGGACAGTTTCACACACACACACACACACACACACACACACACACACACACACACACACACACACACACACACACACACACACACACACACACACACACTCCTCCCTCTGACATGTACCTCCATAGTATGGCATTGTTGAGGATAATAACTTTTTTGGTTTGCTAATGTAGAGATTTCCTGAGATCTTCTGAATCTACTGTTGTACCACATACCACCATATTGTGAAGTTCACTGCGTGTCTGCTGTGAAGTCACACAATCAAAGCAAAACGATGACAGTTTCAATGATGCTGCAGCTACCACTTATATCACACTTTCTTTAATTTTTTTGCAGTTGTCAAATGAACAACTGTTCCTCTTAATAAATCATATGCTCCTCAAAGAAACAGATTTTTGATATAGCAAAATTCTCCTTCCCATGTGTGCTGCATCAAGATACTCCTTGTTCGCGACTATCACAATGTAATCATGATATCGCGATTCGTATCCTATCGAGAGGTAGCTACCATTACCCTGGCCTGGCCCAGTCAGTAGGGAGGGTACGTAGATTCGCCCTAAAGCAACCCAAAGTTGATCACGAACCGCTAAGCCCAAAGTAGCGGCATTTGTTATGACAGGAGCCATGGCTATGCTATCGTCCCGGTGACAGGGACTGGACGGCAGGGGCTGGGGTTGGCCCGGCGAAGCTCGCTTGGCGTTCGGCACTCAGCGTTTCTGTTATGACATTCATTAATTTTCTCTGACACGTAGTATACATTTGAAGTCTCTTCCCTGAGCTTTGCCAAGAGCGCTAATGCTGAATAAGGTAACCGCTCTCTGCATTTCAGGGGTGGGTTCATCTGCAGAGATTCAACAAAAAGAAATGAAAAACTAAAAAAAAAAAAAACAAGCCTCTCTTTGACCTTGCTCTGGAAGATACAAACATGACATCCCACAATGCAAGGCTTTTCTTGGTCTTTAGCCTTCAGCCAGAGTACTATAAGTTCTCACATTCTCATTCTTTTCTGAAGTGAAAATAAATACTGGCCCTGCATCCCTAACCTTATGCTTATCTATTAAAATGGAGGAAACATCCAGAGGAGGAGGGAAGAAAGATGGTGAACAGGACCGCTACTTGCCGAGGCTCAGTGTTAGTCTGTAGGCCTCTGGTCTTCAATTCCGGCCCTGTTGGGCTAAAGGAGATCGCATTATACACATTCACATTCGAGTAAAATAACACATGCAGCACTGACAAAAACAGACATTACAACTGCAGAAAATGTATGTGGAAGGCCAGGTTTTTTTTAATCGACGATAAAGGGGTTGGGTGGGTCTGGATGGAGGCCCAAGGTACGGTGTGAATGGGTGGATTTTCAGCCTATGGTGAAATACGGAGAAGGATTCAACCGTTCTGCAATTACACTGGGGCATTTAGTAGACTCTGATCCAGACAGCTTACATCATGTATATTTACGCAGCTGTGTATTTTACTGAAGTAATTTTGTTTAAGCACATTGCTCAAGGGTACGACAACAATGCTGTACCAGGGAACTGAGCCCACCATCTTGGAGCGGGAAGACCTTAACTGTTATACTACACTGCTTCCCCACCGCTGCACTGAATGGTGGGAAAATAACGGCAAAGGGCCGGCTGCAGCAAGTGTGAGGTCATCCAAAAAGTGTGTAAACTGTGTATCACACTTGATATGCAGCAGATCAAAGAGTGTACGCATGTTCATCATACATTTTGAGGTGTGATACGGTTATAAAGTCATGGTGAGATCAGTTTGCATGTACGACCCTTGCGCTTCGAGATTGATACACGTCTCTGGGTTTTAAATTAGCACTTATGTGCCAAATGCCCTGGATTGTACCTTTAAAGAAACAAACAGGATGGTTACCTCCTCTGGGACCCGGGAGGACAGACCGGCGCTTCATTATTATTTCTTAATTTCTCAGAAAGAAGGTCCAAATCTTCAGAGCAAGCGCTATGCCCGGCTTTGACTCAAGGTTTTTGGCAGACGTTCAGTCTGCAGCAACCGCTTATTAGGAGAGGAAATAAAGCATTTTCATAACAAAGGGACGATATTTATTCAAGAGGGCCGCGGCTGCCCTGAAATGTGGCATGCACGCTGCGGTAATGACTGTGCGTCGTGTGGGCATGTGCTCGCGAAACTCGATGGGCAGAGAAACCATATTTCGCCACTTTGAGGGAGGCATCGGGAAACACTGAGATTTCTATTATCTTTTTTTGCCGTTATTGCCGCAAACAAATTAAAACGCGTCACTCGACTGACTCGGGCTATCAGTTGTCGTTCCGTAAGGAAACGGGCGTCTTATTTCACCGGCTCTCATTGGAGATAGCTGCCTGTTGACACACTCCGTAATTGAAGAGGTAGTCTAGCTGTGGAACACACTTAAGCGGGGGTGGGGGGGGGGGGAAACCAGCACCTGATCAGAGCCTTTTTATTTCTTTTGAGATGATTTCATTTCACATAATGTCTATTTTACCGCCTGAGATGCCATTAATTTGCATGATGGCGAGTCAAAGCGTGACACTTTTATTTAGACGTTTGTGCGATGTTTTTTTGGAGACGAATTGGTTTGTGTTTTTCTTCTGTCACTCTCCACAGAGCAATTTCTCATTATTTCATATCTAACAGAGAGCCTAGCAGTCGCCTCTCTCCAGGCTGTGTGAAGTATTGGGTCAGTATGTCATTCTTTAAGTTGTGACATGAAGGCGGATTTTGGCACTGTTTATGGAGCTGAGATTTAACGGCCCTTTCATATGTTAACTCTCTGATATGCTTTGGAAAAGATAACTAAGTTTGCACAGTCAAACTGATTAGTAGTAGCACAGCGAAATCCTTATTTGGTCAGGCAGAGGAACAGAAGCAAACAGCTAAGTGATATAATAAATAAAAAAAAATTATAGATCGCACTCAGTTACCGCGTTTGTGTTTGTTATAATGCTGTAATTGTTTCGCAAACACTGGTTTTTTACTTCTGGTTTGTAATTTACATTTGCTTGGGAAGACACTTCAAGCTTCTCCTTTGTTTACCTCGTTTTCGTCTGCCTCTTCTCTCCTCGGCACATATTTTATGTTGAAAATCATCAGTTTTAACAGCTTTCACTGCGTCTGGAGGAGGAGGAAGGATTTTCCTGGCAGCGCGAGCTGATTTAACGGGGCTCGCGTAATACGGTACGTCTTCCTCCTCCAACGGCTTTTATGAGTGGTCGTTATGGCGACAATGGGAGCATTATGAACTTTCACAAAAACTGGCCAGTCACAGCGGCCGGAGGGAAGACGATGGTTAACGCTCTAAATTACGGCCGTCCACAAAGGAGCTTACACTGCCTTCGCCTTCATTAAGCACGATTTTCTGTCCGTCTATCTTTCTTTAGCTCATTCCTTTCATCCTTTTCTCTGTCTCTCTTTCTCTCTCTCTCTCAAAAAAAAAAGAAGAAACAGAGTTTCAGCTGAGTGAGAATCATTCCCCTTTCAAAACCAAACCGGGCCCACACAAGCTTTCTCAACGAGCTGTAAGTAAACGCTGAGCTCGGTAGCCGCGCGCTGGAACCCAAGGGCCCGTCTGGGGCTCCGGTGGCGTCGCGGTGGGAGGCGAAGCCGCGGGATCGCCGGGCCTCCTTCCCCTCGAACTGGAGCCAAACGGCAAGCACTTAAGGTGAAGGGCTGCGGAGCTGGAGAAGTAATTTAATCTGAGACTCTGCCCAATTCCCTGGGTAGCCGAGTTTAAGAAAGGTTGCGAGCGGGAAGCCGGCGCCGGTGACCTCTTCCCAATTACTGGTGAGCCGCACAACACATCACAGCACCGTCCAGAGTGACAGTCATTTAGCAGCGCCTCATCTGAGCGAAGGACCCGGAGATGGATGATAAGGGAATAAAAAATGATTTGCCAGGGCCCCGTTAGCCACTTTCCCCACCGCCTGCAGCTCTGCACTCCTTTTTCTTCTTCTTCTCTCTCTCTCTCCCTCTTCCTCATTCCCTCTTTCTCTCACCACCCCGTCCTCTCTCTCTCTCTCACTCTCCCTTTCTCTATCTTCCCCCTTTCTCTCTCTCTCTAACCTTGTTCTCTCCATCTTCCCCTCTGTCTCTCTCCCTTCTCCCCCCTGTTCTCTCTCTATCCCTCTTTCATTCTCCTCTGTCATCCCTTTTCTCCCTCTCACTATCCTTTATTCTTGTTCTCTCCATTGGCCCCCCTCTCTCTATCCCTCCATCCCTCCCTCCCTCCCTCCCTCTCTCTCTTTCCTACCCCCGGCCACCCCCGCTGGCCCCCCCCCCCCCCCCCCCCGCCGGGCCGCCACGTGACCGGCGCCGCGTGATTATTGGCGCGATCGCTCATGTAACAGCCTGCCCAGCTATCCATGGGGGCTCCTGAATTTGTCACTGTCAGTTCCCAAGTGCTCGCCATTGTCTGGGAAATTGTATGTGTAAGGCAAAGAGATGCCTGTGACCCAGTTCGACAAGGGAGTCGGCGATGTGAGGACGCTCATCACTAAAAAACAGCAGTTTGATGTGTCCTATTATGTGTCCCAGCCAGAGCCATAAATAATGGTGACAAGTTTTTTGTTGCGCGTGAAAGTCCTTGACTCTACCTCCTGTTCCTGCGCCTCCTCTCTGGAAGCCAGAGACTGCCAAGCACCCCGATGATAGATGGCACGGCCAGGCAAATGACAACGGGATAGATTTTTAGTTTGTGCTTTGGAAAGGATCAGTAATGGTGCTTTGCTGTACAAAGCAATAAAAACGGGAAGGACAAGAGGAGGAGGGCAGTGTGTGTGTGTGTGTGCGTGTGTGTGTGTGTGTGTGTGGGGGAGGGATGGTGGATGGAGGCAGGGAGGAGGGGTAGGGGAAAAACGAAACCGAACACTCGGCAAAATCCATCGCTTTCCGTGGCGGCTCTCTACAAAAAAAAACCCCGCCAGCCCCAGAGAAGAAGACTACAAATAATAATTTAAAAAAATGCATCGGAAAGACGATTATCCCCCAAATACACACATTAGCATGGTTAGCACTACTGCGCTAACGAACACAGGGCTGGGGTGACTGTTTTGGGGGTTGGCGGCAGGCGGGTGGGGGTGTGAATGGAAATGAAAAGATGCCGGACTGCACTAATCGAGGGGCGCGGTATAAAAATCGTTATTGCTCCGGCGCCCGCCCGCATTGCAGGAGACGAGGCGACAGGGGCGACTCTCAGCGTCTCCACGAAACTTTGATAGATGTCCGCGGTAGTTGAAATACCTACTGTAGGCCTCTGAAACCCTCATTGCCAATTAGGTTACTGATAGATGGTATTATCATTCAACTTAATGAGAGAGGGCTGACACCCAGACCCGGTGGTAATGCGATCATGGGCTTCCACCGCCGGCCCCTTCCTCTGCCATTAGATCACCTCTCCTCTCATCACAAAAGCGAACTGTGCGATGGCTTAACGACGTAATCATTCTGGCCTCATTCCCTTCCCCAACGCCATGCAGGAACTGGCGGCCACCTTCCTTTTACCGCCGGCTACTCGCTCCTCTCCCAGGAAGAAAACGAACCTCGCAGGCAGGGGAGGGAGGGAAAAGAAACGGCTCGGAACGAGGAGAGACGGACGGCATTATGAATAAAACGGTTATGTATTGTCTCTCCCCGCGCTATTGACATTAGGAAATCAATGAGCTGCTGTAGCCCCGAATCGCATCATTTGCTTAGGAAATGCATTCTCAAATTGGTCTAATTCGTGATTAGTGTCCGCCCTTAATGCTGTTCTGTTTTAATTTTCCGTACACGGCTACTGGCGGAGGCACTAAATCACGGAAACGATGCTGCGTCCCTCGTCTGATCCACCCTGATATACAGCCATCATTTAAGACCGCGTCTGATGACAAAACATCTCTGTGTTGTGAGAGGCTACCGGAATAAAAACAGCAGGTTTTTTTTTTATAGATATTCAGATTATACATACTATATACAGTGGGGTCCAAAGGTCTGAGACAACTAGTGGAAGTGCTTCTATTTCGAAATTCTTTTATCATTCCATGCAAAACATTTCATAACAAACTATGTTACTAATCTGAGAGAAAAGCAGAATTTTTGACAAATGTGCATGAATTTCATTATGTTTTAGTTCTTGGTGCCATTTGCTTTAATGACAGAGTGAGGGAGCTGGCATGGACTCCACAAGCTTGTGCAAAACCCGATGACACATGTTATCCCATGGTCCTGAGCGCCCAAAACTTTCTTGGTCTTTAAGTGCCCCAATAAATATTCGGTGGGGTCTGACCTTTTGTAGAAAGTAGTTAACATCATTGTCACAAATTTGCTTAAATTTTACCTAGAAACAGTGCATAATCTTAAATATTTCTTCTTTATTTTAAATGACATAACTTTTCTTAGTTTGAAATCTTTCAAAATCCTAAAACTTTCTGTTTATTTCCAGGTTGACATGAAAAAAAAATTGAAAAATAAAAAAAACATTCTGTGTGGTCTCAGAGTTTTGGACCCTACTGTATGTAAAGTCATACTAATAAGCTCATGGTAAACAACAGCTCTGTTCAAGTCTAGAGTGTGCGAGAGCTTCGTGTGACAAAGCACAGTACTATTAGTTTAACAGCGGAGATCAATTCCACTCTTAGGTTTTGCGATATTTATGGGTGTAATTTTCAGAAATATGGTTTTCTTCTGAGAGTTTCTGGAGCCTCCCTGTTCTTTCCCAGTTCTTTCAGATTACATTTTAATTAAGCAAACACCAGGAAGCCGTGACATTAACAAATTCACCGCGTCGCCTCGTAGTTTAAGTCAACTTCCGGAGGATCCATCACGGGTATCATTGTGCATTACTGAGCCAATTAAGCCCCTGCACGCGTCCCCAAGATTTCCACAAACAAATAAAAGGGTCACTCTCTATCTATCACTGCAATGCACCTGAGGTTTCAGGTTGGGAAAATAGCAAACCAGTAAAAAAAAAAAAAAAGTTTGTCCTTTTCATGAATATACATGTAATTTGTCTATTTTAGAGAATCTGCATCACACTCTGTACAACTGACTAATTATTTGAAATATACTGATTACAACTTGCTGTGAAAGTGGCATTAAAATAATTACTGCTGGGCCCCCTTAGAGTTTGTACATTTAGCACAGTACGACCATTAGGAATAATCTGTCCAATTAAAGGTTGTGTAATTAATTAAGTGCACATTCTGTGAAAAGGAGAGAAGGGAGAATTTATCAAGCTGCTGAAATATGACCTATCTTGTCCAAAAGACTAATATGTTTAAACAAAAGATGAAAATTGATGACAACATTATTTGTAACAAAATGCTCACCGCGCAACTATGATACATTTGTACTCAGATTCAGCATCTTAGCGCTGTCCTTACTGGATCTGTGATACATTGCCCACGCTACGAGGCAATAACTTTCACTGAAGGGCAGTTCGCTTGTCTACAGGCAGAGAGCTGTTGCTTTATTCTGCTTGATCACCAGGCTGGGCTTACGATAAACACTGTCTGACCAAAACATCGAAAATTTAGTATGAAACAGGTTCATGGTGTAAATAATTAACCGGCTTGGGGGACACTGAAATAAAAAATGACAAATTGTACTGGACATATATGCAAATTCAACTGAGAGGGAAAAAAATAATATAAAAATAAAGAAATCAATCAATCGATAAATGAAATAAATAAGTCCATTGAGACCCTTCATGACTAATTTGTACCAAACTGGAACGCCACGACAGCCAAACAACATGGATGAACTTCTCAACTTGTTCTGAATTCAGTATTGTAATTAGCTCCATATACTTCATTCAGAACCTAGTTCTGCCAACGCCTGTTAAAACGAAAATATACTTATAAATAATACTTTTTGACCGAGTGGCATGCAATTAAAAATCTCTCCCAGTTAGTAACCACAACAACAAGCACAGTGGCTGTACCAGAGGTCACGCGCGGGCTTGGTGCTAACAGCTGAAAGAAGGGCAAGCCGCTCACACCTTTCAGTCATACCGCCACCAACTTCGGTTTCAACAAGATCGCCGTGGTTATTCTTGGTGTATGTTTGTGCCTGCATATGCGTGTGTGTGTGTGTGTGTGTGTGTGTGTGTTGATCTGCTTTTCTACCTCTCCCTGATACAAATACACTCTGCACATCCAGCACATTAATATTTACGATTGTACAAGTAGTATAATCTCTCAGAAATAAACACAAGTCTTTTTTCAGCTTCAGTGTTTCAGCTTTGAGTATTCATCACAAAGCTGATTGGAGAGTGAATTGTGAAGACGCTGAAAACAGACAGATCATCCAATAAACTGAAGCTGTGATTTTTTTCTTTTTCAGTGGAAAGAACAATCGCTTGATTGGCTGTGACAAGTCAATGATTGACAGCTCATTATGGCTCCACCCACCATGGGGTTTATGAAGCCTCATTCTCCCATATTTATGATACAGACACAAAACAGACAGTACAGCAGGTCTCAATTTTATTTTATTTTTTTTTGTTTAACTGTTCCCGCCTGTTGTTTGAGCTTTTGCTGACAGGTAGCATAGCATCCTAGTTAGCCTGTGTCCTCTTCCTGCTTTGCTTGTGTCCTTGTGTTTTTTTGTATTTCTGTCCTCGCTAAGCAACCACTCGGATGAGGAAATGCATTGACACTGCTTTACGTCACAGAATCCACAATGGCTTCCATATGCGATATCCTGCTGTGACACCGAGACGGTCCGCTGTGGGTCTCCTGAGATCCTTAGCTCCTAATAA
This sequence comes from Albula goreensis, assembly GCA_022829145.1. Classification (NCBI taxonomy): domain Eukaryota; kingdom Metazoa; phylum Chordata; class Actinopteri; order Albuliformes; family Albulidae; genus Albula; species Albula goreensis. Next base: position 2,808,411 of record CM040747.1, read on the forward strand.
ACACAATATGCAAATACAAACACCAGAGAGAGCCCATGAATAAACTGTGTCAGTCTTCAAACGTTAGAAAATGTGAAAAAAAAAAAAAAATAATAGATGACTTAGACTCTTTTGTCAGAGACGGATCTGTCGAGGAACATCCCTAAGTCCCATGCTTCTGTGATGTCATTCCAGAAAGATTTCATCCAGGAAGTGTTATTCTAGTCCTTTTTTGTATGGTATCAATGTACTGTAGACAATGATGGCTCAGAATTTTTTTTACAACATATTCCATTTTTTTTTTTTTATCGCATTCAAGAAACACTTGCGCTTGCCTAAAAATGGTCTTTGCGAGGGCGGTTTCAAGGAAGCTGTTGACAGTTGACTTCAAGCATAAACGTAGCTATCCCATTCACAGTTGGGTCTTCGTCTCCAAATCAGAGCTGTGCCATTCCTGTTATAAACTCCTGCAAAGACATTTGTGCCCCCCCCCCAATCTGTTTATCTATATATCTACATATGTGTAGCATTTATATATAAATTCTGGATTGGCCAGAAACGCAAAACTGTGAATGTTATGAAGGTGTATAGATGTGATAGAACAGTACACAGTGAGGGCATAAACAGCTGGATTTGATCACAGTCACTTACTCTCTTTAAGGACGTGTGCTATTCTACCTTACAATGAAATTAACAGATTCCAAAGACCACTGATATATAACATGTTAAAAAATAAGTATGTTATGACACAACATCTGCTTTGATATAATCCAATATGCCTTTTAAGAGATTGTATCGTATCTGCCTCAAAATATACATTATACAGCATTTAGATTTATTGTACAATAGTAAAATGAAAACAACATATCTCCCTTTCTCTCATGCTCTCTCTCTCTCTCTCTCTCTCACATGCACTAAATCCCCTCTCTCCTTCTCTTTCTCTCTCCCCCCTCCTCCCTCACTCCAGTGTAGCAGAAAACACCTTGTGTTGCAGACTTCCCCTTCCTCTCTTCCTGGTGGGCAGCGGCAGGGTCGGGAGAAGCCAAGCCCCCCACACGCGTGTGTGTGTGTGTATGTGTGCGCGCGCACGGCTGCCACCGTGAGCTGGACCCGCGAGAGGAAATAGCCATGGAGGACGGAATTAGGCGCACAACACAACACATGCTTTCGACAGATTTTCTGGCGCGCGTTCCGCTCGGGTCCTGGAGCTGCTGTCTCCGGCGGCCGTCAGGGGCGACATCGAGCAGCCGCGGAGCTGGCCAGGGCCTGTGTGACATCTCCCCCCGACGCACACGCCGATCGCCGCGGTGAACAGGATGCAGCGCTCAACACTGAAAGGGGGAAAAGCTCATTTCCTGAGGAAAGTGTGACACTCAGAAAAAAACGCTCATAAATCAATAGCATATGTTTTTCTGTGCACTCCTCCGTATGTGCAGAATGTACTGCCCATAGCCCGGGGCTGCTAACCCTTGTTCAGATTAATTTAGAAACATTTTTCTTTGTTTTATGCATTTATTGTTTCTTTTGCACCACAATATGTAAAGCATTCATGGACATTTTTCATGAGTATTATGTTAATTTAGGACTAAATCAGTAAAGAGATACCTGTGTGCAGCTCTCCTTTCTATTGTGTTGACACACAGAACCAATTTACAATCTTTCTGCAACCTTGCATTTAGTCAACAAAGATTTTATATCGCCTGTCTCATTGACTCAACACGCCATTTTAACCTCCATTAAGAGGAGAAAAATTTCGGGCAATTGCCAAGAAACGAACAGGAAAATTTCAAATCACACAGATGTTAAGTTCATTAAAGCAAATGAAGGAAACTACCAATCCTGGTTAATGCGCATTTTGTTTTCATTGAAGGTCTGGTATGGATTAGTGTTTGTCATGAATTATCCAGAATTTACAATTTGGAGAAATGTTTTTGACATGAATTCTCAAGAAATGGGCCGTTATAAATTCACACGCAGGACGCTCACGGATGATTCACATTTTTTCCCTTGAAACATGCCAGGAAATATCTGTAGCTGTTTACCTAAAACATAACTGTACTTTAATACTGTAATATTAGCAAGCAGACTGATATTCTAGACAAAAAAACTGGATATGTAATATTCAAATATGTTTAAACATAATATCTGAGATTGAAAATCGAGTAAAACAATTAGATGAATGGATGAAGCACTTATACACATTAAATAAGCTGAAACTTGTGAACATGATTAACTATACTGAAAGAATTAAATAATTTTATTCACAAGATTATTGTACATGTATATTTTACTCTTTAAAATGTGCCCATATAATTATCGCTCTTGTCCTAAATGAACATGATTGATAACTTATGACAATCATCTGCAATACAGAGAAATAAGCTACAGCGACACCAGCATTTCCACAGTTCTCCTGGGCCTCGCCAAAACATGTTAGGAAAACAAACACAGACACCGATGTTCTTCCCGTCTGCATGCGAAAACATCTCGACGGCACGCGGCACGTTCGCGAGCACATTCCGGCTACAAAAGTAACTGACTGAATCATCTACCCAATGTTCTGCCTCTGAAATTAGGGGGAATCACCCTGACAGTAATGAACTCTGAAGTGGGGCGCAGGGGAGTCTGGGGGCCCCTGTTCCATGGCCCAAGAGAAGCCCCACTCAGCGCTACATGTATCGAGATGACATTATTACATTATTGATTCGCCTGGCTGACACCCTTATCAGAGGCGAGGCGACTTGCACAGATTACGCTGTGCGTATGACCCATTTACAAAGCTGAATATTTACTGGGGGGCATTTTGCCACATCCACGCACCTCCCCAGCCTGGTTTGGGGACTTGGGTGGGGGGGAGTGGCAGGGATAGGGGCTGGGTGGGGGAGGGTCAGTGTTAAAGATTCTATCAAATTCACGGGAGGTTTGAACCTTTGAGCTGTAGAACTGCTGAGCGGTTCCGACCCGAGCAGACTCCAATCACTGGTCGAGATGTTCTGGGCTATGAGCTCAGTCAGACTCAGAGTTTAATTTTTTTTTGGTTTTTGACGCCGGGGCCCCTCATCGGCCTTTTGAGGGGTTTGTGAGATGGAAAGGGCCGGATTCTTATTCCGAATCCCTGAAAACTGTCAGCAGGAAGGGACGGCATGACAGCACGGCAGCCCGGGAGAGAGAAGAGAAGTGGAGGTGAAGGGAGGCATAAATCCTACGTCCTATATAAAAGAGAAATACTATCGGTGTCAGAGAAAGGTGGGATGTCCTAAAATGAATGATAACAGGCTCATTAAAAATAACGGCCGGCTGCATGATGAATGACCATCCTTCCAAAAAGAGCATGGACTGGCAACCTCCACAAATTAAGACAGCAATGTGTTTCTGTTAGAGAAATTATCCCCCCCTTCTCTATTCTCCATAAAACAGCTAACGCACCAGCCCAGTGTTTCCGGGTGGTAAATAAAAACCCTGTCAGAACGCAGCACGCGTTATTTGTTTCTGAGGTTTGGTTTGTCATCAGGGCGATATTTGATTGGTATAGCCACATTGTAACATTATAATTGGCCATGTTTTAAATACCACGAGGAGGACTTGATTATGTACGCTGTTCACTTGAGTAAAACTGTGTACGTATACTCATATAATGGATAGTTAAATCTATTCCCAGATCTCGTCTCACCACTCACAAAAACAACAGTACTCATTGGTTGTTTGACTTTGAGTGGGTGGTCCAAACCTCAAAACTCAGGTTCAAGGGATGTTATAAAACTCTCAGGTTGACTAACACACACTTTCCCAAAGCTGTGATTGGACAGCCTGGCCCGTCTTGCGCACACTTAGGGTGTTTTCATAAACTACAGTACTCGAGACAGAGTAGCCAGCTGACAACATAGGTTTATGGAGAATAATGATGACATCAGAACGAACGCAAACGATTCTTGGAACTCCCCCACCGCCCCACGGCATTCGATCTCGATCTCGTGTCTAAGTCTTGAGACACGAACTTGATCTCCCCAGACAAAGGTTTCCAGTCAGCGGGGGAACATCGCGCGCAAATTCATCAGAGTCACGTAAATATTTATCTCCCAATGTATACACAGATACCATTCGGTGAAGGCTCCTCCGCGCGGATCTGCGTGGTGATTGGCCCAGCGGGAGTGGGGTGGGGGTGGCGGGTGATTCTACTCATGCTTCATCACTCATGCACTTTTGAACTGATGTATTTCAGACCCTCCGTTAGGGAACGGGAGACACGCCGACCAGCGCTTCTGTCCGGGTTCTGTAAACACTGGAATTCCACGTGTGTGAGAGCACCATCTGGGCAGGACAGGGTCCAGCTTCTTTAGGATCCAAGCTTTTAGAAAGGCAAGGACCATGGAGCAAAAGTGCTGCGGGGCAGGTTTTTCAGACTGTGCATGTGGGAAAAGTTTACAGGCCCATCCGCATTGGTATAGTTGAGGGTGATGCATACGTTTATGTACTGTGCCCACCTAAACATCTGGTAACGTACAGCTTACCCACATACTAGCCTTATTAGCATTAATGTGTATCTGCTTTAAAGTGACAGATATGCATTAATACATATGGGCTCTTACAGTAGACTCACCTATTAGCCTTATTACCATTAATACATATGGGCTTTGGAGTTACAGTATGCCAACCTCCTCAGACAGTATACTCACCTATTAGCCTTATTACCATTAATACATATGGGCTTTGGAGTAACAGTATGCCCACCTCCTCAGACAGTATACTCACCTATTAGCCTTATTACCATTAATACATATGGGCTTTGGAGTTACAGTATGCCCACTTCCTCAGACAGTATACTCACCTATTAGCCTTATTACCATTAATACATATGGGCTTTGGAGTTACAGTATGCCCACCTCCTCAGTCAGTATACTCACCAATTAGCCTTATTACCATTAATACATATGGGCTTTGGAGTTACAGTATGCCCACCTCCTCAGTCAGTATACTCACCAATTAGCCTTATTACCATTAATACATATGGGCTTTGGAGTTGCAGTATGCCCACCTCCTCAGACAGTAAACTTACATTTTTGATTGGCTCAGACAAATCAGTTATTGATAGCTCCAGCCAATCAGTATTCATGAAACTTCATCCCAGTCATCGCTAGTTTGTGATAGCAAGATGTCAGAGTCAAAGCAGAAATTTGTTTTCATGATGTGCACACACTTGATATTTGCATGTGCATAATTTACTTTTTATGTACTCAGTTTTGGATAAGAACGCAGTGCATACAGCAACATCCTGTCGCAGAATGACATTGTGTTTTTGATTGTGTTTCAGATGATTTCTCTGTCTATACTCCTGCTCGTCTAGCCTTGTTATATTCGCTAATCACAGAGTTAGTCCAGATAACAGCGTCGCCTGCATGAATGAATGTAAAAGTAAATGAAAGTGAAACAAAAGCCGTATGCTGCCCTTCTCCAGCCTGCGCTTCACCCAGCCTAAGTGATCTGTATTAGTACTGATGTGTTGCACTCACAAGTTTTCTTGCCATTCTGTCTTTGTAAGTGTTGGTAATGCGTGCAAAATCACTCTGCATGCTAATAAAGCTTTTTTTTTGTATTTTTCTGTAAAACTAAAGATGAGAGGAGACAGAGAAGCTTCATAAACTCAAATTTGGGAGGAGCAATCATTTGCTAAAAGTGACTAACTTATCTTAACCAATCAAAGCAGTTTGCTGCACAGAACAAACGACTAGAGCCAATCAAATGCACTTTGTCTCTTTCGGGACATATGCAATTCTATTTTATGAAAATAATACATTCCAAAGGACATGTTCACATGTCTCCAATACAATATAATATACTCAGAATGTGACAATGATGTTGTAATGTAAATTCTGTTTGGATTGAATTGCACAACTGGTTAAAGAGACTATATGTATTTGATTGAGATTATATTGCACTGGAAACAAGGAAAGAAAAAATGGAGTTCTGTCCTGAAGTAAAATACTGTATGCAAGATGCTGAAGTCTGTTTTGATCGAGCCAAAAAAGTTGATTGATGTTCTATTTCCATATTTACGTGAATATTCCGAATATATAACTGTGAATCCATGACACAGCACATTTTAGTTAAATATTTAAATTTAACTTTCTGATTTTAGTATGTTCTAGATTTTCATAATATTTGTATACATTTCTAGTTTGTAATACTAATGATGTAATTTTATCTGTATCTTAAGCAAGGTAATTTCTTTGATTTTGGAATCTATGTATATTATCTGTTCAATTCCTAGCATGCCATCAAGCTTCACCTGAAGTTCTGTCTGGGAAAAGTTATCCAATTCTCTTCATTTCCATTCTAAGTGCACATATTTTTCATTCATTTAATGCTTGAGACAGTGGGTGGACTCATCCAGTTTGATGAACTCAATGGTCCCCAAATGAACTTGCCAAAATGTGTGTGTGAAAAAAACCAATGCTTGTACTTGTCTGAAGTGAAAGCGAAGGTGACTGAATCCAGACCCATAAGTCACACAGTGTAATACTGAGTGTAACACTCAGCCCAACAGGCTGAAACTGAATGCTTGGGTATTTCACCGCTCACAGAGGCGGAGAAGCCAGCTTGGCAAAAATGAACACTGGTTTAACATCCTTTATTTTCAACACCCCAAACACAAGCTTACAGTTACCCTAATCCCATAAACCTGGCTCAATTAATTTCCTTTGCTGGCATTTTCACCACAACTTTATAACAGAGCTGTACTGAAACGGAATGTTAACAGCAGAGCCTTGATGTCCTCTAGTAAAGAAAAGAGCAGTTTTAATGTCTTTGCTCAGCTACACAGATGGCTAGCCCTTTTAAACCAATGGGGCCATGCTAAACTATGACATACTGGAACATAGCTGGGTTTGTATGACAGGTTCTGGTGTAGTTTATATTCCAATGCGTTTGGCCCGTGGGCAGTGATATGTTGTGCAAATTTCAATAGGAGGAGATTTTCTCTGTCTCAGGCTTGGAAGAGGGCAGAGAGAAGATACAGAAAGCAATTAGCGCCTGGAGGAAGACGGGGCCGAGCGAGGAGAGGAGGGGGGTGAGGGGAGCTCGCCCGTCCTTCAGAGAGGGGCTCTGTTTCCCTGCCCTCGTCCCGCTGTCGCTGGGGTGAGCTGGAGGATACTGGATGAGAGGAAAATCGCCAAAGTAGGTCAGCGCTCTCTCCTGGGTCAAGATGCGTACCTTTTTCCGGAATGTGCTGCGGACTTGATAATGTCAGCTGTGACAATAACGCCGGTACACGAGACTGGGGGGTCTCTGCCGTCGCCTCTGGGTCCCTCCGGGCAGCCTCCGTGATCTGGCTACTTATTCAGCCCATCAGAACATGCTGGAGACACCCTCTGGTGCCTCTCCGATCCCCTCCCTCACTCTGCCGAAGTCTGCAGCCTCACCGGCACATCGCCTGAGGTTCCTGTGACATGACTCCTGTTTTATATCAAGCGATCAGGTGTTACAACTGAGAGATACTGTCCCTCCCCAAAAAAAACACACCCTCTCACTCTCTCTCTCACACACACAAAGATAACATTGGTAACCATTGAGGTCATTTTTCGGTGGTTCAATTCTGAATGGCGATAAACCACATCAGAAAAGATAAAAATAAACATAATTACCGGGATAGATCCAATCAAAAACGTTTAATTTCATTAAGGGTATAAGAGATTAAAAAGCAACAGTGTATGCGACTCTGTTTTAGAATGAGAAGAACACATTCCAAAGTCCATGTTTGCTTATCTCCAATAAAATAGAAAACATTTTTTTTATTTGGTCTGTTTGATTGAATTGCACATGTCCTTAAAGAGGCTAAATGTGTTTGATTGAATCTGGTCCACTATCTATAGTCAGACTGAACTGAGGGCTAAAGCATATAGAATATAGACAGACAGGCTTTGGGCCTTCATTTCCATTGAGCTAAAGGTGGTATGGATTCCACAAGTTGAGCTCCATCGAGATTTTACAGGCGAGTGGTTAAGAAAAAAAAAGCAACAATAAAAAAAAAAAAACAATGCTTAGAAATGAGCAAACAAGGGCCAGATTATATTAACAGCATCATCTCAAGTCGTGCCACTCTTCATGTTGACATGGGAAAATAAAAACAGACAGCCATTTTTGTGATAGATACGCTCTTCGGTACAAGCGCCTTCCCTTCACACAAGAATGTAAAGTAAAAACACAGATACCCCCGTGGGACGGGAGAGACAATAAATTCTGCATAAGAGCAACACATATGTTTTAAATAAGGAGCTCTCCATCACGGCCCGCCTCTCCCAAAGTGGAGATGTTTTATTTTATTTTTTTCCTCATTCATGAAATGAAAAGGCCAAAACTATGCACTCCATCGAGACATCAACCAGTGAATCTGCGCCACACAGAAATAGCCTTCCTTCAAATCCCTCGACTAAACCATTAAGGTGTTATTTTCTGAGTGGTTTCTTACTCTTGATATACAGCTCTTGTGATCTGGCTGACAGTACTGTAGCTCACATCAGAAGGCAGTGGCACCAAAAACAGTTAAAAACAGGTTTTTTGGGACAAACTGTAATTCTGATATGCAAGTTTTTGTTTTTTTTGACTGACCCAGAGCCCTGATAAAGACTGAAATATGCTGCATCTTCATAGGTTAAAATGTGAAGCATGCACATTTCACATGTCAAAACACATCCATGCCTCTGCAAGGCATGCAGTTTAATTCAGGTTAAAATTTGAAGCATGCACATTTCACATGTCAAAACACATCCATGCCTCTGCAAGGCATGCAGTTTAATCCAGGTTAAAATGTGAAGCATGCACACTTCACATGTCAAAACACATCCATGCCTCTGCAAGGCATGCAGTTTAATTCAGGTTAAAATGTGAAGCATGCACATTTCACATGTCAAAACACATCCATGCCTCTGCAAGGCATGCAGTTTAATTCAGGTTAAAATGTGAAGCATGCACATTTCACATGTCAAAACACATCCATGCCTCTGCAAGGCATGCAGTTTAATTCAGGTTAAAAAAATGTGAAGCATGCACACTTCACATGTCAAAACACATCCATGCCTCTGCAAGGCATGCAGTTTAATTCAGGTTAAAATGTGAAGCATTCACATTTCACATGTCAAAACACATCCATGCCTCTGCAAGGCATGCAGTTTAATTCAGGTTAAAATGTGAAGCATGCACATTTCACATGTCAAAACACATCCATGCCTCTGCAAGGCATGCAGTTTAATTCAGGTTAAAATGTGAAGCATGCACACTTCACATGTCAAAACACATCCATGCCTCTGCAAGGCATGCAGTTTAATTCAGGTTAAAATGTGAAGCATGCACATTTCACATGTCAAAACACATCCATGCCTCTGCAAGGCATGCAGTTTAATTCAGGTTAAAACGTGAAGCATGCACATTTCACATGTCAAAACACATCCATGCCTCTGCAAGGCATGCAGTTTAATTCAGGTTAAAATGAAGCATGCACATTTCACATGTCAAACACATCCATGCCTCTGCAAGGCATGCAGTTTGTCAGGTTAAAATGTGAAGCATGCACATTTCACATGTCAAAACACATCCATGCCTCTGCAAGGCATGCAGTTTAATTCAGGTTAAAATGTGAAGCATGCACATTTCACATGTCAAAACACATCCATGCCTCTGCAAGGCATGCAGTTTAATTCAGGTTAAAAGTGAAGCATGCACATTTCACATGTCAAAACACATCCATGCCTCTGCAAGGCATGCAGTTTAATTCATTTTTAGAATATATTTTAAAACTTGTTATTTTACAGTATACCCCACCACTATACAATGCAAGATGTTGCATATAGCAGACTGTAAATATACATACCTATCCTTTTCATAATAAAGCATGCTTTTTGCCTGTGATTCATAATTGTTGGATTCTATGGCTGGTTTCAGTCAAATGCACTTATTCTTTAAGGGCATATGGAATCAAATCAAAACAGATTTTATATTACAACATCTCTTTCTTTGAGTGTGTTATAGTTTATCCGAGACATGTCTCAGATATAATGTCCTTTAGAAGCTATTCATTTCATTTAAAAGCAGAGCAACATTTGCCTTTTAAGACACCAAAGTCCATTTTAATTGAGTTGCGTATTCCTGTAGAGAGCTTGTGTGCGTTAGCTCATAGTAAATCTTACAAACACAAACAGAAGCCCATGAGATGTGTATTTACTAACATCACTTTCTTATCCTCCTAACCCAAGAATATTGTCAAAAGACCAAACATGATATGAAAACACAAAGAAGTCCTCTACACCCCTCCTCCCTGCCCCCCACACACACACGTGCGAACACACACACACACACACAAACATACACACACCTGACAAGTTAAATTCCGCTGCCCACTCAACGTTCCCTCCCTCCACAACGAATTTCCGTGTCGCTGATCGCCAGGTTCGTCCAAGGCCCAGCTCTTCCTGCAGGACGGGTGACCTCCTCTCAAACAAACGCTTGAATGTCTCATTTATCGATTCAATCTCCCAGCACCACGGGGCCGCCATAAAACCAACTCCTCGCAAATGACAAGAGCTATCAAAGTGGGAGCCATCCAGATTCATGTCTTTTTCCATGACGAGATAAGGCCGGTTCAGTCTGATTGCAAGCAGATAGCAAACAATGAGTCATTATTCATATGTGCACAACACACATGCAAGCAGACCCTATACCACTATGTGGGATGGGAATGTATAATTCTTTTAGTACTAGGGAAGTAGTGTACTGAGTGCAAAGGGAAGTAATTGGGGTTTATAGACTTAATTTAAGTACTTGTACTGCTTGATTATATGTAGCTGTACACTGATAAGACTTCATTGAAATTTACAACAAGTAATCTGCTGCCATATGGGCTAACCAAATGGAGAGCGCAGACTGGCAAAAGCAATCAGCTTTTTAATTAACAGAATTAACAGTGCGATGTTTAACTATAATGACAGCAATAAAAACAGGAGATGAGAAGTTGATGTGACAATCGTAGCCCTGAAAAAAAAAAAAGAAGCAAAAAAAAAAAAAAGAAAACGCACATAAGTGTTATTTTCATTATTTGGAACAGCGACGATAAAACGGCGTGGGGGGGGTGTTGTAGCGGACTGTTTGTCACGCGTGCCACCCCTCCCGCGCTCATGAGCACTAGTTATTAACATTGTGTTGAGGAGTAATAAAACACGAGGCTGACTGATCTCGCTTGTTTACACGGGTCTAGGCGAGCTCCCCGTCGCTCCCCAGACCAGGTTTGCATCATGAACGGAAACGCGATTACGCTGCACTCGCCGGTCGCTTTGGCCGCCCCCACGGCTCCCCCTCCTCTGAAGGTGGGTCCCCCCCAGGTTTCCTCAGATCTGTTTCACGCAGGGAGTGTTTCCTCGCCACTGTCGCTGTAAGCGCGCTTTTGTGGGAGTTAAAGACCAGGGTCTGCCATGAAGAGCAACGTGACAAATGTTTGTGAAATGCGCCTAATAATTAAATTTGATTTGATTACGCCATCATAAACCATCGTCACTTCATTTTTATTGGCGGAGGGTTTGAAATTTGATGCTTTGCTGTTCCAGTCATTTTGGAAATGTCATGCAGAGTTCTTATCTGTGTTTTCACTGCAATGTAGATCACTGGGTAAAATTACAGATTTAATATAACCACTAAAAATAGTCAGTCTCACATTGGTAGGGCAATTAATGTAACATCTGGTGGTAAGATTGGGTGAGAAACCATGGCTACACCTGTGATGATGTCAGTGAGAACAAAACACCTCAACACAGGCTCTGATCGTCTTACCTCTGATATAGTGAAACCAACAAAGACTTCCTTTTCAATTTTCTTTTTGCTTTCACAGAGTATCAGAACTGATCACCAAGGTTAGTTAGGCCCTTTAATCCTCTCCCGTTAAAAGCCCATTAATCAATTAAGGAGAGGTATTGTGATTGGCTGAGGAAGGTCATTGGAAGCTGACAGTGCGGGAATGACCCCCGCTGCTCGCAGAGAGGGTGATAAACCACGGCAGCAACCGCTGCCCGGGCGCGGCACAAAGAAAAGTCAAATTATTAGAAATAATGAAAAGACATCAATACGAATTCAGCAGAGGCTCGTTTTCCGTTCTGTTTTCGACAGCATTTTCTGCCTGTAATTTTCTCTAAATGTTAACGTCACCCAGCCCTGCCTATTGATTCTATTATTTTTGACCTTGCATTAGTGTCGGCTAATCTTGCATGCCATAAAATTTCATTTCATAGTGAAAATTATACGGAGGCCCGGAGGGTGAGTTATGCACAGGTTGCGGCACCCATGGGAATCATAACTGCACACACGGGTAAACAAACCGTAGAGTTAATGTTTCTTAGATGACTGAGCAGCACTGGAGGTTACATTTCTTGTAAAACCTAAAGGTTTTTTTTTTTTTTTTTTTGCCGAGGCGACAATGCCTCTCTTGTTGAGTTCGGTTCAGAGGCTCAATCACAAATGAACATGGGCGTCTTCCAGAAGGAAATTGTTTTTCCAATTCTGAAAGGGGGGAGGGGATGGGGGCAGTTGTGGGGAAGGGTGTGAGTGAATGCTAATTGGGTCAACGGCCTCTCGAATTTGCAGTGATTTAATATGTCTCATCACTTGGATCATACTGAGAAAGACGGAAGATTTTTACCCTCTTATTCCCCTTTTCTGTCCAGACAACAATGGTACATGTCTTATAATTGCTACTGGATATTATTTTATATATAATACTGTATAATATTCATGTGAAAATGATAATTTTTGAGCTAATACCCAAATTTTTATCAAATTATTTTGTGTTTTTTGGGGTTTTTCAAAATTGTATGTTGATTACAACTCCTGAATAATAAACAAAACTACTCTTAAACAAAAAAAAAAACTAAACTAAATTTGTATTAGCTTTTTGATATACTGCACTATCAAAGGGGACATGAGCACTATTCCTGTGAATCTACAACATTAAGATGAATCCCAATGAAATGGTTTGCCTTGTGTCATTGATTGTCACAATTTATCCCTTTGGCTCCATACTGACATATTTTCATGCAGGAGCACACAGTCAGTTTCCTTGTCTAAAAAAGTCAAAAGGGGCTGAGAGAGAGAGACAATATTACTGATCTCTGCGTTTCATTCGCAGTTAATTATATAATTTAAAAGATTTGAAGGGATCAATTGGATTAAGGGAGATTTGAGCAAATCTCAGAGCTAATATGTAACAGTACTCACTGAAACACCACGCCACTTCACATGTATTACCTGATATTCCCATTCATCTGAAGAATAACACACACTGCACCGGAGTATTTTGCAATGACATAACGTATAGTTACACAACTGCATGACACATGCGGCTGAATAATATCATTAATTTGCGTATTGTTTTAAAATTAACTATTGCAGTAATGACAGGCAGCAGTGGATATAGATTATTGAATTTAGAATGTTTTTGCTCATATGATATTACCCCAAATGTAAAATATTGATGTGTTATTGAACATGGAAATATCAAATATCTACACATTGGCTGGGATACAAGCAGATGAGCTTAGTCTCATTTAGGGCACATGTTATTCTGTTTCAGCATGAGAAGGACACGTTCCAAAGAACATGTTTTCATGTCTCCGTCTCCGAAAGAACAGAAAATATGCTGGGAAACTTATTTTGATTGGTTCTCAGCCTTGGTCGGTGATATCCCAACACTGCATTACACCTCTGCAGTCATGCAAGTCCTTCCATTCTGGTGATATTACAAAGGTGAAAGGGGTGGCTGGGTGGCTCATCCAGTTAAGGTACTGTTCCAGTGTCAGGATGTGTCATCTCCACAAGAGACTTTTGCTTTTTTTAAAGGATGGGGAAAAAAAATGTCATACATTTTCAATACAAAGTAAGGGGGTTGGGGGGGGGGGCAGGGAAGGGCTGTTACCTAACATTAGCATGTTGATTTGGGGGGGCAAGTGGATTAGTGTAGGACAAGGACAGATCATAGATGTAATGTTAAAGACAGAAAATCATGTTGGGGTATCCCCAGCGACCCCATTTCAGCAGCGATTTTGCAGATATAATATCGAGATACTTTGACCTAATCACACAAGGATCTGAAATATGAAACTTGGCAAGATCTTGCACTACCTTTAAAAATGATTGCAATATTAGTAGAGATAAAAACAGTTTAAATACCATGTCCCACAAGAGTGACCTTATCTCTCTATTTTTCAGCGAGTCCTGAAACTTTATTGTAAAAATTAGAAAACGGGTTAAATTCCATTTTTATGAAAGTGAATACATCAAAGTAATTACCTCTATTACATGTTCGCAGAAAATGGAGGTGATTAACATGCTCTGTTCAATATGCATGGGGCCCTCTTGAAACTGTGAGGTGTATATGAACGAGAAGCACTGGTCCCTTTTGAAGAGGGAAAGAGGAAAAGACTATTTCCTTTGATGCAAAGGGTTTACAATACAATTCGATCACAACCACACTAACCAAATCCCCCCACCCACCCACCTCTGCCACACACACACACACACACACACACTGTGCAAAGAATTGTGGGCCACGTTCTCATGATAAATCGAGCTAAAACACGAGCTCTAAATTTGTTTGTGTTTTATGAGGGAACGGAATTATGCTGGTTCCATTTCACTCAATTTCTTTACTCCTTTGAGGGCTGTAAAACATCTGAGAAAAAATTAACCTCAGTCTGCACTTCATCCTATTGAAAAACACAGCACATTGTCTTAAGCAGTTAATGCACTATAAATAGGCGGTCACTAATTGTAACAATCTGCTATTTCTTTCTTTATTTCCTCTTCCTGCGCAGTTTCTTATCCTGTTTAACCTCTGAATTGTGGGTGAACATGTGCTCTAAAGAAGTCATAAATAGGGGAAACAGGTAAAAGGACGCCCAGCTCAAAACCACAGGGGAACCTTTTTTGATACTATTTATAAATATTAAAGAACATTAATTAATCATTAATAAATCATTAATTAACTATGTGGTACCTAAGAACATTTAATGGTTCTATACTACATACCAAATGGTTCAATAATGATTAGGTAATATAAAGCATTAAAAGGGTTTTCCTTTGATTATACACACTGAACTCCTATAGGCCCATTCTGTCTCAGACTTTTGGACTGAAGCAAGGTCCAGCAGGACACATGGTCTGGATTTACATGTGGCATGTGTTACATAAAAAACCATCAAACTAACATACAATAAAATATTAATTGGTAATATTTTATAAGGCAGTTTGGTGTGTGAAAGACTGTTCTGTCTGCCTTTTGACATAGAGTCTGGGGCCTGATTTGCCATATTAATCATAATTGAAAATCACAATAAGAGTACATAAAAAAAAAATCTGGTGGTGAAAGCAGAACCATCAGTGTATGTATCCGATAGCAACCATCACCGTGTATGTCTGTTTGACTGGCACATGGTAATTTTAGGGAACAGTTTTTGAAAATATTGATATTTTATGACAGCGAATATGGCACATTATTGCTATTACTCTGCATGTTGCTGTCTGCTTGAGGAACAGATACCTTGATAAATTAAATCAGGTAGAGAACAGCATGGACACAGTTACATGTGAAGATCCAAGACAAGTATCCTTCGGAAAAAAAAAAAAAAAAACAAAATCAGATTGTCTAATTATTATCCAAATCTTTTATGATGGACTGAGGTAGAAAACAATGTTATACATGGTTTCTATACGCAGAAATTTGTACATGAGAAATGATTGCAAATGAGAAAGGGCTGTCAGAAATAACATATGAGAAAAAACAACATTAGATTTGTTTCATTACATGTTTAGAGCTTGATGATAGATTGCCTGAAATGAATTGCATGTTTTAACCTGTGGAGAATGGGAGTTATGGTCTCCTGATACACGGGAAAGAAAAACGGCAAATGGTGTTTTTCATCCAGAGGTCTGAATGATTTGCATTTCCTCATTTCAGACTGATTAACACTTCGTTGGTATTCATATGTGATGAAGGTCCCTTCAGCTAGAAGATTCTGGGTTTTTTTTCCAAACCATGTAATGTATACCAAAAGCCTAGTTGTCCTTATTTTCATCATGAAATTCAAAATACTATTGATTGACGGCCTACCACAGCCAAACCTACCCCCGATTTACTAATAGAAATGTGTGTAAAATGTAGACTGAGAGTGATGTCGTAGAAATTTGATGAGGTTGATGGGAAAATGACATCACCTTATTTGCTCAGTAGTTTATTGTACACAACAAGCAGCACTGCCATTAGCAGGTCATAACCTACTATTAATAATGTGACTTTACATAGTGACGGGAAACGCACAGAACACCAAACTTTGATAAGAAACAAGAAGCAAAGTTACCTCATTTACACTTTTTTTGTCAAAAAGGTGTAAATAAGGTGATGTCTCTGGTTTTATTTATCGAAGTTCAGCCTGAAGGATGCCCTAGTGTATTTTGAAGCAGAGATAGTCCACACAGAGCCCAGATGTGGGCCTATGTCTGGATATGATTCTATACATCCCTGGATTACCAGTGAAACGAGGCATACAACAAACTCACAAAAACGCATTAAGGCTGAAGACTGTAGCCCACCAGGTAATACAAGAAAACCCGTACTGTCAGTAAGCTTGAGGGGGCAGCGACCTGTTGTGCGTCAAGAAAAAAATTGTGGGTAGTCTTCAGAATTTTCCATGTTGCTACAAGAGATTTAACTTGATGGGATCAATACTTGATCCGGGGTTTGCAGAGAACGCTGGGTTTTGATGCTCAGCTTTTCTGACAGTGGCAGTAGTTAAGTGTTGTTGCCGAGGGAACACATGGGTTTTGACTTCCAGGTTTTTCTTTCTTCTTGGCGCAAACATCAGATGGCATGGGCTGTTAAAAACGATAAAGAAGCTGGATGTTTGATAAGCGTTGGACGACTTTTAAAAAATGAGGTTTTCTGGGTTTCTCTCTTGTCAAATTGAGCATCAAATCCTTCAGGGAGAGCGTGCAGGGTACGATCGGAGGGAAAAAAAGCACACAGCTAGTAAGTTTCAGAGCATGCTTGTCAGTCGATTTAGCACGGGATCAAACGCACCATATTTCTTTGGCAACCCGACTGACTAGTTGGCGATGACCCTTTGGTCACACTCTTCCACATTTATGTCTTGATTCCTGCCCCTGTTCAGACTCCACTAAGCTATCTCTCTCATATACCATGCTGAGAATCGCAGATGGCCCCAGAGACCATGAAAGTTAAGCCAGCAGAGAGAAATGATGTTCTGTTGACACCTGCCTGGGAATACAGTCCTCATTTACCCAGCACATATTTTATTTATCTGTTTTCTCCCAATTTGGATTGCCTGGTCTTATTAGCGAGCCGTGCTTATGGCTAAAGCCCTCTGTGCTACAGTAGAGGATAAGGTCAGGTGAGTTCATACTCTTCTCTGAAACAGGTGCTATCAAACAGGTGATATCACGCCATCGCTGGTTTTTAACACACTGCAGCCCACAAGCTGACCTTGAGCAGACATGAGATGGGAGAATCAGTACTTCATGTGTACATTAATATGGGCAGACTGCAGGCACCCTCCTGACCAGTAGGAGTCACCGTTGAGTAATAGGTCACAGACGTTCCACCGACTACCTCCCTTCCTCCCTGGCTGATTCTAGGGGTAATTAGGAATTGACCTGAGGGGCTGCTGGCCAACAGTCACCACCAGCACATTCCGCACAAACGAGCTTCATTGGTCACACTAGTAATTGTAAAATTATATTGTGTACAAATTGAATGATCTTTTATCTTTAGCCTCTCCCATGTCCTGCTGTGGGTTATACATGTTGGTGACATATGAAGAACTGTGTTGTCACGTCTGATGACTGTTTCTTTAACCTCAAAGCTCTATTTTAATGTAGGCTTTTGAAAAACACGAAACAATGATATCCACAATCTCTCGTGATTGTGACAAATATTGTGAGTTGGTAATCACTGGTAAGGCTCACCTGGGCCTCGGTTATGGATAGGAATGGCTATGTTATTGAGGTCATGCAAGGGGGAGTATGGAAAGCTAAGAGGAGTAATTACTGAGTTGTCAAAAGTATGGCGCAGCTGAATGCAAGTGTAGGGCATCCTCACATTCACGAGGAACACAATCTCGACGTCCCCGTGACAGAGGAAGGGAAGGCCAAGGGAAAGACAAAAGAGGCAAAAGCGAGGCAGATGGAGGGAATTTTTAGAATTCGCCACAGGCAACGTCGGTCGTGGATTGTGACGACGGAAAAACTTGCTCTCAGGTAATTACGGTGACTCTTTGCTCAGCTCAAGGCCTCGTCCTCTCCGCTGCTCTTGTACTTCCTGCCGCACGTCCCCGCTTGGGCTTCTGGCTCCCCACAGGCGTAGAACACAACGGGGCTGACATCGGAAAGGGCAGGGCGCGCCACACCAGAAACGAGACGAAAATGGACACGGCCGGTTAGCGTGGTCTCAGAAGGCTGAAAAGACAACCGATGAGCTGAGGACAGAGTGAATGTAAATGCTATACCTTCCCTATTGTTGTGTAAACTGCGGGGTGTGCACTCAGGGCAGAAAAACACCAGTAGCAAAAACAAATCATATCATAGAAACAAAAATGTCTGACATCAGATTTGTGTCAAGGCTACAGCAACCCTTCAGGAGGTCTAGAGATCCCACAATGCCCCAGAAACAGGCAGAACAGTTAGGGCCAAGGGCTGGGCACTCCATCAAAGCCCAAATCTGCTAAACTGGAGCAGCTCACCTGCACCACTGCGAGCTCCAGCCTGCTGCAGCTTTTAAGTGAACATTGCTGAACTGTTTTTGGGATTCACTAATCATACATTCAAGCATCGCAATGAAACATATATGTATGCGGGTCAGCTGGAGGAAGAACAATGACACGGTATTGCAGAAAGCGAAGGAGAAAGAGACAAAGCAGAGAAGGTTTGTGAAATACCCATGCGCAATCACACATATGCGTACAGAGTGGCCTTGTTCATACAATGAAAAGGAAATGACAACTGCGCCAGTCACACTGTGTTAGAGCAACTGCCGTCAAATTTTGGGTGGATAAACAGACCCAGAAATGACCTTTTAAACATTTATTCACTCGTAGTTGTTCATGCAGTAGTTTTGTTTGTGTGAATATGTTTTCACTGTTGAATTTACAGTTCTTCTCACCACATGCCAAATCCTAAACACAATCGATTCCAAACTATTGGGGATACTAAGGGATTGCGAAGTAAAGGATTTGATCGTCCCGATCCCTAAAAACACTTTGCAGCGCTGTCTCCAAACTGATGGAATACTTCATAAAATGAAACAGCAGGGGCTTATGGGAAAATTAAGGCTTTCTAATGCCTTAAACGGAACAGGTTTGCCACCATTTCCATAGTAACAAAGAAAAACAAGCAAAGCACTTACCTTTGCTGCAGGTGCAATCTAATGGGGCACGTGGCATTGAGTGGCTAGAGGGGTGCGTTCCCATGACCATACGGAGGAAGGAGGGATCACAGATTATATTTTGGGTTTACTGTTTCTTTAAGGCCACAGGGGCATGGCTCATTTCCCTCCCTAAATCTCTCATGAGGTCAGTCTTTTCAAACTGGGTGTGTTTATTGGCTCCTCGCGATCCTCGAGATTCAGTAGATAAACTTTCTCTCAGCAATACGCTCGCTGTTGTTGTTCACTCCTTTAATTGTTTCCTCGCTTGTGGCTCAATGCAGTTCCCAGTGAAAGCAATATAATGTGTCTGACCTTTGACCCCAAACTCATGGGCTTCCTGGGGGCACAGATTTAAAAAAAGTAAAAAACATTATTCATTCTAAACAAAAAAGTAATCATGAAATTGCACATTTTCAAACTAAAATGGAAATAAAGGTAAGTATGTTAGCCAGAAGGTTCGCTATATTGTGATAGTTGTATCATATATCTGGACTGAATTATGTTAATCTGAAGTTAAGGTGGTGAGACCATTCAGAAGGGCTTTTCTAAGAAATCACTGGGTGTACATTTGAGTTTAACTTTATATGCATGTCATGCAAATGTTACCTTTTGCATGTGTTTTCAATTATTACTGGACCCATCAAGACACACTTTGTACAGAAAAAGATAAACAAACTATGACTCAAACTTAAGGACGAATGTTAACTGGTCCCTGAGCAGATATAGACTTACTCCTGTCCAGCCAAACTCCCTGATTTCACTCAAAGAAATACTCAGAACAGAAACAGAGAATTTTCTCTCAGTTTGTTAATTTTACAAATGGAGTAGCAACCTAATATACCAAAAAATCATACATAACAGCACGTGGAGAATCATCTTTTCCAGAGAATTTATTTTATGGAGGGAAGTCAGAGACTTTCTTTTATGGTCAAAATGCAATCATCACATGTCAGTTTCTCAGACTCGGCCCGATTGCTTAGCAGCGCTGCAAACTGGAGCATGTGATACCCAGCCGAAAAAGGTCAGGCCGAGTCAGGAGGGAACGGAGTGATCTTCCCGGTCCTTTGTGCAGCGGACAAACCCAGCTCTTATCGGGACCGCACGTCCTGATTCGAACACACCCCGCCGTTGTGCAGCACTACAAAGATGTTATTTACATGTCCGCATTCAGCAGAGCCTCCTATCCACAGTGACTTACAAAGTTTACTTTTCCGCACTCTAACCGTTTATACAGCTGGATGTGCTACTGATCCAGTTTGCGTTGGGTACCTCCCCCAGCGGGGTACAGCAGCAATGCCCTCTGGGAAGAGAACACACCACCTCTGAGATAGAGGCCAAACTGCCTGAAATATTAATATTTTATTGAATTAGAAAATGCACAATATTCTGTGCTGACAATTACAGACATACATTACAGCTCTATGTCTGGCTCAGGTCCAGTTATTCACATCCTAAATAAATAAATACGGGATTTTCACATGTGAATGTAGTCACTCTGCTTGTTTGATATTCTCCAAACTAACCTTCAGCTGGGCTGCTTATTCATGAAGCTTCAGACCGTGGAAACAGCTGGCTCCAAACATCCCCTCTGACAGGATCTCCTTGGCTGTCAGTGATTGAAATGTCAGACCAGCGAACTGGAAGTGGACAGTGACATCTCAATCTACACACTCTCGCGCTCCGCACGCCCCCATTATCTCAGATCCCGGGCCGCTCAAGCAGTTTACTCCCGGCTAAACAAGTAGCAGCAACTCCTTACGGTGTTTCTGTCAGGGATTCCGGCCCACGTCTGATTCAGCGCGGACCGTTTTCAGGGCATTTGTCGAAGCTGACATGGAGTGCCATTATCAGGGGTTGATAATTTTACATGACAGGGATATAGTTTGTAACCTTTGGCAGGTGTTTAATGGTGCACTATTTAAAAAAAAAAAAAACTGTATTAAGGAACAAAAATATATACAAACACACAACAAAAACTATTTTGCATTTGAAAGTAAAAGATCAAGCCTGTATTTCACATTTCAAACACAGCCCTCAAAGTCTCATTGGTCAAGATTAGAAATCTGCACAACCCCAAACACACACAGAGTGACACATAGGCGTGACGGTATAATATTTTACTGCAGTGTGGATGAAGCATATGTTTAAACATAAAACGGAGGAAAAAACTGTGTATTGGCTGAAAATGCCCCTCTCTGGTGCATTGTGTCGAGACACGGGTGACAGGCACTTAGCAGATCAGCTGTAGGCCCCCGTGTAAAACATCACAGACGAGGCTGCGCTTTTCAATCCTCGTCAAGCCTCCGCCTGTCAAAACACAGATGGAACTCCATTCCTTATACGGGGGGAAGAGTTCCGCTGATCCTCCGGCTGCATTTTTTAGCTGCTCGCTTGAGTGTCTCAGCCGGGGTTCCCCGTCCAACGCACATACTGAAAGAGGGCACACCTTCTGCTGGGAGGTACAATCAAAAAACAACCAGAGGAGACGTAAACTCCCACTAAATAACAGGACTGTAAAGCAAATCAGTGCATTTGTCTTTCTACCTAGACTAGGAAAATATTTCTTTTTCACTTTACTGACCACAAATCATTTTTCAAGTAAAGTTTGAGCACGCATTTGTAGATGGTCCACCGAGCTGGACGCTGTGGCATAGTAGACACTTTTTTTTTTTTAACCAAATGCATTCAGCTTAGCTAATATAACACCGTGGAATGATGTGTAGAAATGAAGAAGAGAGTCTCAGTTTCTATTAATGAGTATGGCCATCATACTTACAGTAGAGAGCGATAATTAGTTGCATGACAACTTATTCCGTTCATCAGTAAACGTACCCCAAAAATATGACCATTCATCACACTGTATTCAGGTAGGTGAGTTTGTTATATCTGTTGTTTCATTTCACCAGAAAATGCATTCTTCAATCTTCATGCATTCTCATTCAGCACAGTAAAATGTTTAGTGTCAGTGTAACTCTAACAGAGATCACATAAGCCCACTCTCATAAGAATAAATGAGACTAAATGCACTCTGTCAGAGTTGAATCAACACTGAAAAGTGATGACTTAACGCAGAGAACGAGGGCTTTCACTGTGAAATGATCAGGGCGAATGCAAGATGAAACATCTGTTTACCAGCATCTAATTACCAGTCAGTGAGTGGCACTGATCTTTGTGAATAACTTGCACAGGTTTCTTTTTAAATAGTAAATATAATCATTTACTGAAGCTTATTGACATCAGTGTGCACCCCTAATGTACACTGAGCAGTACACATCAACATCATGAGAGTTTCCTCAGAGAGTTTATTCACACACACTGTTTTTCTGTAATTAACACACTTTCATACCTTCGTATTTAGTTTCACACCTCAGTATTACTCTTACTATTAATGCTGTTAACTTTCCTGTATTGTGTGAAATTCCAAAAGATAGATGTCCACAAGCTCATATAGTCTCAGACTTCTTATAAACACCATTTTACTGGAAAATAACATTCGCCACTTGGATGTAAAGGTTTGCATTACATTACATTATATTACATTGCATTACATTATGGGCATTTATCAGACACTCTTATCCAGAGTGACTTACAACACAAAGTGCATTTCTTTCGGTACAAGGGTGTTAAAGTGCTAGAGGGGGTAAAAGTCTCAAGTGCCAGTAGGGTTAGCATGGACTAAACCCTGTGGATGACCTGTTGAAGAAACAATACAAGAAACAATTAGCAATATCAACAGCAATTCTTAAGACCAGGTCGCTACAAGCAAAACTTTGGCTAAGTAGGAGAGCTAGGGAGGGAAGGAGAGAGGTGCATCCTGAAGAGGTAAGTCTTCAGTCTGCGCTTGAAGGTGGACAGACTATCTGCTGTTCTGACCACCGTGGGAAGGTCATTCCACCAGCGGGGAGCCAGAACAGACAGCAGACGTGACCGGGAAGTAGGCATACAGAGGAGGGGGCACCAGGCGCGCTGAAGACGCGGATCGGAGCGAACGGGAAGGTGTGTAGGGTCTGATGTTACACAAGTATTCCACTTCAGGCTAGGTTGATTTTGTGGCCCTAAACTTGTACTGAGCTGCTCTGGGCTGTTGTCTTTGCCAAAACAGAAATTACACGGTGTTTATTTTACGGACAAAATATCAGAGAAATGAAAGGGCTGGAATATGATTTCTCTAACTGGTCAAATCTCCCAAGCTGATCAATGTCACATATTTATGACGCGTACACTCAGAACAGCCCGCCTCAAGTCTGAAAATATATTTCTTTCCTCACTCTGGGGTGGAAAATGAACTGCCACGGTGAGTATATAAGATGTGAAATCGAATAAAAGATCGTTCTGAATTCATTTCCTACCTGATTCAAGGCAAATGTGATGTAATCATACAAAACGTGTGTCTCAACTAGAATATGCTGGGAAGTAGTTTCAGCACTGGTAGGGAGGAGATTACTTAGAGTTAATAAAAAGGTTTTTTGGGGGCAGGGCGGGTGGGGGGGGGGGGCGATGGGAAGAGGCAACAGACTTGTCAGGTCACGATCTTGATCAATGTTGTGATGACATATGTCAAAGTCGTCCAGAGAATGGAATATCACGCAAGACGTAAATCATTATGGAATCTGAAATTATGGGATGTGTGGAATCTTTCACCAAAAAAAAAAAAAAAAAAAAAGTGATATGTCTGAAGTTATTTGTATAAGAAAGTGAGCAATAATAAAAACAAAGGCACAGCTTGGAGCCGGCGTCTGCCTTCAACAAAGCCGTGGAACCTCCTGCTGAACCCACCCCTGGTGGAAAACGGAAAGCTATGCAATATTAATGGTGGACTTCAAGGGCCATTGGAATGACAGAGCAAATGTGGCTGAATTTACTCTTTAATATTTCACTATAACTTTTTTTTTTAACCTTATGCCAATACTTTACCAGCCTTTCAAAACTCACTGTCTTTTTCATAAATCGACATAAAAAAATTATAAAAAAATATGTGAAGAATGCCATCTTCTCTTTGAACAGGGATTATGTGCGTGTGAGAGTATGCGCTACAGGACATGGGCCCCTGTTGAATCGTACCATCATGCACATTTTATTATTTTTTTTTAGTGTAATAAAACTGAATGTTGGTTTATGTTGCATTATATGTTTTGCGGGAGTGCAGTGGGAGTCACACGATTTTTGTTAGGATGCAAGACATTTTTGCTTCTGCGTTGGACGCACTGCCTGTCTGTTCTGTAGATTCATGATTAACTCCGCTAACATGGAGTGCTGTTTGCCGCTGCCATATGAAGACAGTACATGGTAAAACTATGCTTCATGACTAGAAGAGAATACCTTAACTAAACTTCATTTTTTTAACACACGAAAATAACCCCCCATCATGTCTCAATTAGCGCTTTGTACATTTACCCTTGCATTGAAAGTTATCCTTTTTTTTTGTCTTGTTTTTTTTTTTTAAAACAGTATGGGACATCAAAGAGATGTCTTGATGGCGATTGTTGTCATGTTGACACCCGAGGCATCAGAAGAGTTCACCTCGTCTCAGGGGCCCTTTGATGGCTTTCTGAGAGTCTGCTCTTTAGAAATAAGTCTAAAACCAGTTTAAACCTGTCACGTCAAACTGAATTACTATTGCGCAACCCAAAGGTTGTTTAGATTGAAAGAATGTTTTTTTGGTTTTTCTCTTTCTTACAAGAGCAGGCAGAAAAGACAAAAAAAGGGATGATGGGAAGAGAAGAAGCATTGAAGGCCTAAAGCAGACCCAAACACTGGGCTTACTATACCACCTCATCAAGGCATTTACTAAAAAACAGCTTAATTTCCCCTCGGAGGCATAGAGAGAATCTTTTTGGCCAAATACAATAAATAAATGAGCAGACAAATGTGGATGTGACAGCTGAGAGACGCGGCATTCCTTGCACATTTCTGATGCCGATCTGATTCTTCTGGCGGGGCAGGATGTTGATTAAATCTGAATGTCAGCCACTTGACAAGACGAGACAGAACCAGACAGGAGACGTGTCCTGGCAACCGCGAGCGACGCGCGATCGAGAGGGAGCGGAGAGGGAGATGGCCTGGGAGATCTGGCCGAGCCGTCGTCGCTTTCCGGAACACGTCCGGAGAGGAATCCACTCTGCTTCCCTCATTATACCCACGCTCCCTCGCCACCTTCAAACCCTCACAGTTATGCGCACACACACACACACATGCACACACACTCTAATACACTCACACACACATGCAGTCACACTTGTACACACACACATGCACATACACACATTAACCCACACACACACACGCACTAACAAACTCACAGGTTCACATCCACAAACATGCATGTACACACACACACACACACACACACACACACACAAACACTGCTCTCTCAGCACACTCGATGACATTGGGCTTGTACAGCCAGAGGAAAGAATGGCCAGTATCAAACCAAGTAATCCATCAAACTTTTTAAGAGGGAAAAAAAGATCACATTCAATTATTTTAATCTCCGTCTCCTCAGACACATTGCTCTGGCCTGGTTCTAAAATTCGGGGACATGACTGCGTTAGCCAGTTCCTCATACACTACAAATGGATACGAAGGAGCAGATTCTGTCACGTTTCAGAAGGGCCCAAGACAAGAAGAAAAGGCCAGAGTAACGTTGTAACAGTGTAACAGCGTAACATCGTAACAGTGTAACAGTGTAACAGTGTATGGAACACGATCCTACAGCAGAATTCCAGAATAAAGACTTGTGATTGTATGGAACAAGAACCTCAGATTCTTTGAGCAGATCTCATAAAGAACGTTAATCGACGGACAGTGGTGAGACAAAACAATGGATCGTCTCCAGCATTTGATTATTGTTAAACACAAAAAGCGCAGAGACTGAACTGGTAACACTGCTAACACGTAACGCAGGAGCCCTCTGACCTCAGCAGTTTATAACGTCACACAACGTGCAGTCAGAGAATAAGGGTCAGGAACTCCTTTATGGGTGACGCTACAGTCAACTGCAAATCACTGACCATTTTTTTTTACCTGACCATTGGTTGGACGAGGCCAATGTTGTCATGGACTGTCGGACAGATGGCTAACAACATCGCTATAAACCTGGGCCTGCTAATTCAGGCCCCAGCCTGGAGAGTGTCTTGACAAAAGGAGACTCCAAACTTTCATTTCATTTTGTGACCAAAAGGGTCTAATCTGCAAACACACTGTATTCCCTTCTCTCCGTAACTGACATTTAATCTACCCTCTCACATTTGGGAGGGGTATTCTTTTGTGTCTTTCTCTCTCTCCCTCTGATTTTAAGGCAATAATGGTGTTATCCATGTAGATGTCACCATTTAAAGAGTGACTAACCAGCCCGATCAGAATAACGCAGTCAAAAATGATGCACATGGACAGACACACACAGAAATGAACAGACACATGCCATCTAACATACATATATACTGTATAAACATGTAAAGGTATATGTAAATGCACACACATACAAACACACACATATAGACATATAAACACACACACCAAACACAGCCACAAGTATGCATATGCAAACATGCATACAAGTATACACATACACACACATTCTTGAATGCATGAATCCACACACACATAAACAAACACATACATATACATATACTCTCTCATACACACACACCCACACACATACATACACCCTCTTTCTCTCTCACGCACACACACACAAATAACCCTCTCACACTGTGTAACACACAGCTAGACACATACACACTCTCAGATGCACACAGACACACAAACACACACGGTGGCTGCCCCTAAATGAGTCTGTCACTGCACCAGGATCACACACACACACACACACACGCACGCACGCACACACACACACACACGCACACGCACACACACACACACATATTCACACACACATGCTCCTAAATGAGTCTGTCGCTGCACCAGGATCACACACACACACACACACACACACACACACACACACACACACACACACACACACACACGGTATGTGCTTCTAAATGAGTCTGTCTCTGCACCAGGCTCACACACACACACGCACACACACATTCACACACAGTGTGTGCTTCTAAATGAGTCTGTCTCTGCACCAGGCTCACACACACACACGCACACACACATTCACACACAGTGTGTGCTTCTAAATGAGTCTGTCGCTGCACCAGACTCACACACACACACACGCTGCACCAGACTCAGGACTCATAGTGTAGCAGGCATTGCCTCACAGAGGTCAGAGATGCATGTAAAAAATCACTCTTCTAATCTTCTTTGTCACTCATAAAATTTACACTACATCTCCCTCTTGGATGCCTGTCATTTTCCTCCTGCCCCTGGCTGTCACTGAACGCAGATAATTACTCTGAGGGCTGGAAGCTGAGCTTGATTATTTATGGGAGCGGATGCCTGCAAAACGTATGCGCTGATACGCTCTGAGTTATTTTGCATTTGTAATCACGCTAGAAAAGGAGGTAAAAAAGTAATCAAAATCATAATAACTGTGTTTCATAAAGTGCCTAGCCGAGGCAATTGGCCATCCATCTTGCGCTGCAAATGAAAGCCAGACAAGGTCTGTTAAAAGAACTAAAACATCATGGCTACCATTGTTGCTGAGATATATAAGACTATACTTAAGTGATACTCCTATTCTTCTGCAGTGAAGTACATTCCCAACGCTGACCGTCATTATGGTCGATGACAGCTTCGTCGAGGCGATGTAAAATGTGACAGGGGCCTCGGTTAGTTTGACAGGATCCATTCATCTGCAATTAAGGTCACTCCCCCAGAGAGCATTATTAAGCCAATTACATGACCCTGTACCTCGCTCTTTTGGAAGAGAGGAAAGAGAGCTTCAGAGGAATGTGCAACACACTCAGGCACACCTTTGGACACCTATATTTCTGCCCAAAAGACCACTGATACTGTAATGGAAGAACCGATGCAAAAAAAAAAAAGGATTTGTTGCTGATCCAGCCAACATGTCTTTTCAGGTCAAAGTAGACCCAGACTTTGTCTGAGCTAACACACTGATTTTGTCTGAGCTCTGAAGACTGTGACTCAAGGTGTACTCTACTTTAACACATTGGTGAAGGAGCACTGATCCTCTTCTTCAGACATGCTGGATTTGATTCCCAGTTTGGGCGCTACTGTTGTACTGTTGTGCTGCTAATGTCTTAATCCAGACTGCTTTGGTAAAAATATCCAGTAATAGAAACAGATGTTGTGCAGAAAATTTAAACCATGTAAGTTGCTCTGGATAAGATTGCCTCCTTAATGTAGCGCTAACTTTTGTACATTTTGTACGGGTGTTTTTCACATCATCTTATGTTCCAAATGTTTAGACCTACACACACCAGTGCAGTCTGCATTACTTTAAACTGTGCCCTTGTTTTTAACCTTCAGGAGCTCAAATAAGAGAACAGCTCATTTGTATTTAGGACTTTAAGACTGCACTAATTGAATCTGCTGTCTCTCCAAGCTCCTCTCGCAGTACAAACACAGCCCAAATCAGAGAGTCCGACACCGGCTGCAGTGCCACGGAACCCAGAGGAACTTCTTCCACATTCACATCACATGATCGGCCTCCTGCAGGGTTCTGTCCCGCCCACATCACAATCCCGCTCACTGATTGGTGGGTTGGCGAAGCGGTACTCCAGCTGCCGCCCTTTCTGGTCCACCTTTTGGCCTGATCTCTGAAGCCATTGGTCAGAGTAAACAGGCCTCTCTGCTCTGACCTCTTTAGGTCGACAGCCGGGAGCCCAGTGCAAGCGGCCGCCTTCACTGCCCTGGTTTCGTCAAGGGAATTGTACAGAGTTTGCCTCTTGTGAACTTCGATCTTTGATCCTCAGTGGCTCATCAGTCAGATAATATCAGGAAAATATCAGATTAATGTTCATTCATGATTCATAATACATATACTTAATGACTTTTTATTTTTACAAAGACGCAATATTTGAGGATAAGTCAGGTATTCTCTATGAATTATTTATATGTGTGAGGGGTAGAAGTGCCCATTTATGAAAATTAATCGTGAAATAAAGTTGTTTTTAAAAATGTCAGGTAAAAAATATATTATAGTGAATGATCCTTTACAGGTACCGGCTGAAACAGATGAGCCAATGGTGGGGGGGGGGGGCAGATCTGAAAATGACCTGTTTGGAGACGCGCACGGCGCACTAGCCCGCGGCGTCTTCCACACGAGCACTTCCTGCCAGATAGTGCTCCCGCAAAGCAAACACGAAGGCAGAGGGATGTCTATCTCTCCTGCTCTCCCAGCCTGGATAAGAACACAGCAGAGCATTAATCTAGCGGGACTGACAGCACCTGAAGGCCCACAGCCCCCATAGATTTATATCAACCACGCCAATGTACTGTACCTGTGCATTAATGCTACGCTGCATCATCTATCTGTGCGCGTCAGCTTTGTTATGCAAAGATTTTTAAAAAATCTTTTATATATTTATTTATTTGTTTGCAGTGAACATGAAAGCATTCATCATTTATGCCAGATAATTTGGGTGATTACTTGAGACAAATAGACAAAGTCTATGGAGATTTGGTTGTTTGCATGACATTAATTGTGCATGTGAGGATGCAGTTTGAGATTAATTGATCATTAAAATAACGGTGGCGGTCGCTGGAGTTTCTGGAGTGTGGCGTAGACGTGTCGGAGTCTGTCAGGAGAGCCGCCTGGGCAACTCCGCGTCAAAAACCGGGGCGGTGCAAACCGTTTGCGCTCCTCTTTTTATGGAAACCCACACGAAAGGCAGATACTGTCTGTACTCTTTAGGACACGATCCTCCCATTTAAAACGTATTTAAGATTAATGCTGTGATTTAATCCCTTTGTAGTAAAAAATGTTTAAAAAAATTATGTTGTATAATTTTTCAAGCCTTCATTTCAGGCACTTAAAAGACACTGTTAGAGGGACATATTTACACACTATCCATTTATCCATTTATCCGACTTTATTTATATTTACTGAAGGTATTCAGCAGTGTGACTAAGGATTTGAACCTGCAAGCTCTCAGCTCCCTCTAATTCTCAGCTCCCTAATAATTACACTACACTGCTACTGAAACAATCCTGTGTAATAAATTAGGCAATAAATACTTTACAAGCTTATCACATACATCTCTATTTCATATGAGTAAATTGGTAGTAAATAAGTAATAACATTTGTGTGTTTACATAGTCTGGGAGGTTACCAAAATCTTGTAAGGTTTTAAATTGATATTAATTAATAAAGCATTTCAATTTTAATTAATCATATAAACATTTGAACTGCTTATTGCACGGTCTGAAAAAGTGGGCTATACAGATGGCTGCAATAATATACAACCCTAAATCTGATCTTTGGATTGGGGTAAGATTTTTAGTCAGAAAATTTTCATTCATTTTAATATCTTGTGGACACATTTCAGTATGAGCTAAACTTTCTTAAATTCTTTACCCAAAAAATCGGCACAGATAATGTACTGTTATTTAATACAGGCCTCTGTCTGCTGTTGAATTTAGCATTAAATAATAAATAATGTTGATGTTCTAGGAATGTTACAGGAAGAACATATCTAAACCTATTTAAATGTTAAATTAAGGAAGAGTGAAGATGAGATGATATACATTTATGAAGTATTTCAGCAGTCAGTTTCTAATGAAATTACCTCTCAGAGTGAATTAAGTAACACTGTTTATTGCACTGTACTGTATTGAGAAAGATTAATCAAAAAAATTAAAAACAGAAGTAAAATAGTTAATTTTAATGTAACAGCCCACGTGCTTGCATGTTACCCTCTTGTGATTTGGCTGAGTTCGGTCAGGACTCTTAACTGACAGCTAGATAAAATCCGCACAGATTTACAGAGTGAAGACAGAAAAAAAGACATTTGCCAAGTTTGTCAGCTTGTCCCAATTTTGAACAATTTCTCCTCCTTTTTTTTCCTTCCTCCCAATTTGGAATCACTAATTGCGTCTCTCGAGTCACTGAACTGCCATGTTCACCTACACGAGGAGCTCTGCAGATGGAGAACGTAACTTCCTCCGGTGTGCTAACCTGCTCTGTGAGCTTCTCTGGTGTGCTAAGCTGCTCTGTGAGCTCCTCCAGTCTGATAACCTGTGCTCCAGTGTGCTAAGCTGCTCTGTGAGCTTCTCCGGTGTGCTAAGCTGCTCTGTGAGCCTCTCCAGCATGCTAAGCTGCTCTGTGAGCTTCTCCGGTGTGCTAAGCTGCTCTGTGAGCTTCTCCAGTCTGCTAAGATGCTCTGGAAGCTTCTCCGGTGTGCTAAGCTGCTCTGTGAGCTTCTCCAGTGTGCTAACCTGCTCTGTGAGCTTCTCCGGTGTGCTAAGCTGCTCTGTGAGCTTCTCCAGTGTGCTAACCTGCTCTGTGAGCTTCTCCGGTGTGCTAACCTGCTCTGTGAGCTTCTCCGGTGTGCTAAGCTGCTGCAGTCTGCTAAGATGCTTCTCCGGTGTGCTGTTCTGTGAGCTTCTCCTGTCTACTAAGATGAGCTTCTCCGGTGTGCTAAGCTGCTCTGTGAGCTTCTCCGGTGTGCTAAGCTGTTCTGTGAGCTTCTCCAGTCTGCTAAGATGCTCTGTAAGCTTCTCCAGTGTGCTAAGCTGCTCTGTAAGATTCTCCGGTGTGCTAAGCTGCTCTGTGAGCTTCTCCAGTGTGCTAAGATGCTCCGTAAGCTTCTCTGGTGTATTAACCTGTACCTGCACTGGCAGACTACAAGGCTACAGGAGAGCTAGCCCCAAGCAAAGGAGGAGTAGCCACTGGGCACTAACCAGTAACTAAGCAATTTCAAAGTTGGCAAAGTCGACAAAATTTTACCTGGCTCACTGTAAAAACAAAGCAATTTCGAACTCAAAATGATTCTATTTCAATTTGTTGACTTATTGGCAAACAGGAAGAAGCCATTTTCCACATCTAAAAATGTGTGAAATGACAGTTTTCTTGTTTTATAAGTGGGCCATGGAATAGTTTTTATGTGCCGTCTGTTAACAAAACAGACAGCTTATAATGTCATTAATATTCATGTAAGTTGGACCCCTTGCACTCTGTTAGCTAAATTATGTTTTATTTGTTCTGTGTGTGATTTTTATAAAATAATAAATTCCAGATCTGCTATAATTATATGTTTTAAAACACTGGTTTTCCACGCGATTTTTTTTTTTTTTTTGTTGGTCGCAATGTTTTCATAACATTGGAATCACACTACAACTAAAAATATTTACATATGCGAAAGAACCAGTTCACTCTCATCTGGGTTATTAGCATTGAGTATCCCTTTTCAAATGCGAGAGTCGCAGCGAGGAAAATACACTGGGCTAAATGTTACCCATGAATATGGTAAATAGTTTCTAATAGCTCCGCCAGTGACTCACAGAAGCGCCTGAGTAGCTGGGGCGTACTGAATCAAGGATTTAATATCGCTAAATGGCTTTTTGTCAGGAATAACTGTGCTTCTTCCTCTCTTTCTTTCTCTCTCTCTCTCTCTCTCTCGATCTCTGTCTTTCTCTGTGACGGTAAAGTGCAGTTTCCAGGTGAGAATCTCTTCCCGTTCAAACGCGGTAGCGTATCGCGATGCAACCTTTTTTCCAGGATACGAACTCTCCGCGCCGCCGGCCGCGTTGGTGCGGGTGTACAGAGGGATGTATGTCTGCGGAAGTCTAAAGGCGAGTGTCGTGGAACAGGAGTCGAGGATCTTACATGAGCAGGTTGCTCTCCTTCAGTCATGGAGACAGGCCCAGAGACGGTTATGAATTTACAATTAAGCTCAATCCAGCCCCTCCTTAAGGTTTGTGACAGTGTCTCTGGCTTCTCCAAAGGGCATGTGTGTGAAACCATGAATTCTTGCGACAGGCCAGCATACCGGAGGAGCTATATTTAGGGGGGGATAACTAGTACCGCGCAGTATAATCTGACATTTGTACCACGAGGGAGTCATACTGCAGTGCTCACAAATGACAGTGTCACTGTTGGTTTGCTTCCCCCAGTGGAATAGGTTAAAGAGAACAAAACATGTTTTTGCAGCACAGCGCCCGCTCCACAAGACAGATCTAATAAAAGTATATTTGATTCCGGAGGTATGAGCGGGCCGAGGCTGTCAAAGCTGAGTGAGTCTCCGGAGCTCAAAGACATCAGCAGACAGGCTGTGGAAGGACAAAGCATCCCTCCAAGCCATCTCTCACGCAGACACGGGAAAAAAAGGATGACAAAAAAAAAAAAAAAAAAAACATAGGAAGGAGGAGTCACCGCATTCTGCCCAGCCCTGACGCCCGTCATCTCCTCTCCTCACGACTGCCGGTCCCATGAGCCCCTGCCCGGCACCAGGTACCAGGTTCAGCATGGATTCGGACTCAAATGTCAACCGTGGGGTTGCTGGGGGAGCAGGTGACCTGGATTTTTTTGCGGCGAGGCTATGCTTTCGTGTCACAGATTGTTCAATAGGGTTTTTTTAATTTTTTTTTTTAAAAGAAAGAAATCTAAAACTACAAACGTCAGAGGACCTAACAACGAGGCGAGGCGACCACGTGGAAATGCCAGCTTGGGAAACACTTGCCCCGCGGTATAACCGTGGACTCCGGAGTATTGCGTCATGCTCCCTCCTCCGACCCCGCACCGCTTACCGCATGCGCTCCTGGGTACCAGGTATCCGTGCGAGGCGAAACCTGCGTTCGTTCTGTTTGTTCCTGTAGCCGTGGTGATAATTTGCACTCGTGTCAGTCAGTCATTCGACTCCCTTTCATAAAACAACAACAGGCCGTCACACGGCCGCTGATGTAATTTTCAGGCCCTGCTGTCACAACTCGCCTCCACCCACCCCCTCCCCGCCTCGATTTCCTGCCCTCCCTGCCCAGTCCAGCCCACCCCTTCACGCCACACCTACACCAAGGTGCTCTGATCTATGTCAGCCAGCACCTGCTTCCCCCCACCTCCCACCTCCCACCTCCCCACACTACCCAACTCAACCCCCCATTCCCAGGACCCTGGAGGGCTGCACAGAGCTGCAGAAAGAAGAAGAAAAAAAAAAACACCAGCACCACCCCGGGAGTTCAATTAACGTGTCCTCCAGTCATCCAGGCAGCTGTGCCCAGGGAAGGGACCGGAAACCAGGGGGCTGCCACGCCTTGTCCCTGGGCCTTTGTCTGAGATTCTCCAGCCCCTGCTCCGCTGCCCTAATTGAGATGGATGTTTTCCTCTGTCATTTTCCTTCATGGTGTGATGGGACGTTAGCCCCCACCCTCCCCCCCCCACCCCCTTTTCTCCTTCGTGCTCAGAGTTCAACCGCACATCTCCTTCGGTTTTCGGAGCCCCACGGTCCCGCATTTCCTGGAACATTAGCAGAGACCCTCCCTTCTTCATTGTGTATTTATCCTGTATCAGCAGCTGCCGCTGGTTTGAAAACAATGCTGCTTCATTTCTCAAGTCCCAAATACCAAGAATAGCCCTGCGCTGGCCATCACAGGAGCTCCTTTCAATCATAAAAACACCGCGCATATTTATTCCTCACCCTTTCCTTAATAGCTAAAATATAATGAGCCCTACCCTGAAGAAGTTGCAGGATTAAGAGCCGAACCAGGGATAGATTTCCTCCTCTCTCTCTCTCTCTCTCTTTTTTTCTTACATTGTAATTTTGTGTTTGAGTCCTTTCTCATGGGCTCGTGTAATAGCAGTATAAATCTTTCCTTGCGTGCAATTACGAAGACTGGCATAGTATATTCCCTACTGGGTGATCACAGAACAATGACATATTAGAGGCAGGGCCGCCACCGTCATTAAGTACTGATACTGGATTTATAGCGAGACTTTAAACATAAGAGATGGCGTTAAAGAGATATGAAGGCAGACAAAATAAGTGCAGAAATCCGAGCAGGAAGCAGAACTGCAGGGGGAGAGCCTCTGTTACAGGGTTATTTTGGTCAAGCCCGGGTTTACAGGAAACACTACGGCAGCCATGGACACAGATGTCTCACATCGAACGCAATCACGCCTCTGTCCTTTGTGTGTCCGAGTTATTCTCACATCTGAGTGCTTTAAATATGAAGCACTTTTCAATTGCATTGTGTTGATTTATTTATGTGAATTCATTTACATTTTGTTTATATTGTGTGTGCTATGTATTCCTTGAATTGCATATTATATGTAGTTATGATTTCCCTGCTCTGGGTTCAAAGACGTTTGCTCGGTTGGTGGTTTGTGATGAACTTACCTTCTTAATTATTAAGCAGGATTGCTGCTAAAATGTTTTTTTACTAAAATGAAATAAAATAGACAGCCCCGTTTCTTGCGTTGTGGTTTTCAGACAAAGCCCTGTAAGAGAGACCCGGTGGTATGAGAGGCATGGCGGTTGCCTGTCCGCGCTAACGGGACATCTGTACCAGCATATGTTTGGATGGCGCGGCCCCGTCGGCATCGCTCCTCGCTGGATCCTCTCCATCCCCTTCCTCTGACAGTGACAACAGCAAAGCCTTCTGACAACATGATTCAGAGACGGCTGCGGGCCAATAAACAGACCCCTCGGGTCACCCAGCGCGGCTGACGCAGCCCAATATGCGCGGCGGAATCTGCGCGCTGAGCCACTCTGCCTATATTATAATAATAATAATATCAATAATACAGATGCATATCTGATCCAATAAGCAGAACCAGAACTGTCATAACACCCAAGTTGCCTCTATCTCTATCTTTTTTGATGTATATGTTAAATGAGTTAGATGTACGTTACGTGTTCCTTACATCTAATGGAACGTCTTGCTGTGTTGTTCATGTCATGTGCTAACCCAGATAAAATGCAGATGCAAAAATTAGTTTCTTATTTTAAGTGTGAATACCTCCATGAAAGAATCCTCATTATCAAACAGGCCACAACAATTTGCACATAAAGACACTGAAAGCTAGCCGTTAACTGTGTTTTTCCCGCTCCTCCTCTGTCAGTTAACATTACATGTTAATAATAGGTGGGGTCTACATAAATTTCATGTCATACGAGAGGACTAGAGTCCTAACTATAAGTTAGAATTTACTCAATGATCATTATTGACGGCTGAGTTTTGCAGTGAGTACTTTCAAAGGCGACTTGGGCCCGAGCAAGCTTTCAGGACGTGTCCATGCCCTTAAATGTCTTCCCTCATTATCATCTCGCACACAGCTTTGAAAGCCTCAGACGCTGTGATTTGTAGTTGTCTAAGTATGTGGATCTCAAAGCGCGGGTAGCAGAAGGCATGTCAAAGGAGCTAAGAGGATGGTGAGAATGCACATATTTATTAACTTTGAAGACACCCTTATCCTGGCTGAAGGGTACAATTTAATGGCATCCACCTGGGCAGCTGGCTAACGAGCTAAGCTTCGTGCTAACGAGCTAAGCTACCCACAGGTTACATCACAGTTAAAACAGGTTAGGGTGAGAGCTCTCATGTTATCGTCTTATCTCTCGTCTGCTTTTTCCAACTCTCAACGTCTACTGCAGCAACTTTCAGCTAAGAGCTAGCTAGCCATGCTGTTGATCTTTCCCTGCTCACAGACGCAGGTGAGAAACTTGTGTGTGCTTGCATCTACTAAATATTAAAATGACTGAACTGGTAGCCTAAATTCGGTAGAAATTTCCAGGACGGTTTTTCCACAAACATAAACTATCACATACCTGAACTCCCATCTTCCTTTTCTGGCAAAGCAGGGGTGTCACCAGACCCTATTTACTGGGGCATCTGCCCCAGTAATAGTTTGTTGTGCCCCAGTAAATGTTCATGAAAAATAACTAGTTTTGTATCATAAATTGCAAGTGTGAGGATGTGGGCACTGGGGGCCTGTGCCCCAGTAGTGCTGAACGTCGAGCAACATCCCTGCTGGCATCCCCGCCCTCCCTTTCTCCATATTTTCCTTGTTTACAGCTCGGTATTTCATTTCTCTCTCACTTCCTTCATCATCGATGACCACATGTGTCAACAACCCGGTCTATACAGCCAGGTAAGACTCTGCCCAACAACCAGACAGAGTGTATCAGTGTCACCTGTGCAAGGTAAAGCATGTCTCAATAAAACTCTTTTTAAATGCACTTTAGTTGTAAGGAAAGTTCTACTTACTTTAAATTGGTGTATTTTGATGTCACTTTACCATCAAAGTTCTCAGAATCTCAAGAATTCAAAGTTAAGCCCAATTTCCGCTATCATATTTTTGTGTAGCACTCTCAAGAGAACGTTATAAAATGAAAGCCTAACATTTCATATTTCAAACGCGATATTGGTGTTGACAACAATTGTGGTGCAAAAAAAAAAATAAAATAGATTTCTACCAGAGACAGATAGGCCGTTATAGTTTAGGTTTTCCAATGAGAGGATCTTACAAACCCTCTGGTGACAATACCTTTTAATTTCTCCTGCACATTCTCTTCTCGATGTCCCCGTATTAATGCATCGACCACAAAGGTAGGCAATTATCTTCATTCACATTTGCCACTCATTCAGACTCTCCACTCATTTCAGGGGGATAACATAATTGCTCTAAATCAAAGATGCACAAGTTTTGCAGCGAGTTAAAAAGCCATTTGAAGGGTACTATAGCAACAAAAGCAGCTAACGAAGCGCTTCGGCTCTATGATGCACTGCAAGTCCCTATCTCACATGCTAATTTATCCTGGCCTTATTGGACACAATCACGGCTACCTTTTATTGCCCCCCCCCCACCCAATTTCCAAGTGAAAGGAAAGAAATGGGAAAAGCAAAAAAAAAAAAAAATCTACCTAAAAGCAA
The DNA here is from genome assembly GCA_022829145.1 of Albula goreensis. Lineage (NCBI taxonomy): Eukaryota > Metazoa > Chordata > Actinopteri > Albuliformes > Albulidae > Albula > Albula goreensis. Next base: position 2,846,596 of record CM040747.1, read on the forward strand.
CACTAGCCGCCATGACACCCAAAGACTGGAGGGAAGAGTGGGTGAAGAGGAGGCCCCTGTATGGTGAGGGAATGGAGAAAACCCTCTTCAGTCCGTCAGTGCGACACTCACGTTACACAAGCCACATTTTGTTTTGCTCCCGTCCTCTGCCTAGTATTAAGATTTTAAAACCCGCGTACGGGGAAAATGTCTGTTTTGAGAGAGATGTATTACATTCTTTTTTTTATTGTACTTTATGTATTAATTTATTTATTTTTGTCCTGGAGAGCAGTGAGATTATGCACTTTCTCTGCGCCCGGCCAATGAAAGCCAGCCGACGTGAATGACAATTAGTTAATGAATATTTCAGTCCTGCTTGATTGTGAGAGTTTTGTTAGCGTTTCCCTGATTTCCAGCAGCAATTAGGAGCGGAGCATTCCCAAACGTACCGCTGAGTGAATTTAAAGAGCTTAACTGGGAGATGTGTTCATTGGGAAGTGTGAAATAAAACCTCATCACATTAATGCCAGTCTTTAAAGTGGCGCTTTATCATGAGGTGGTGCTCAGGTTTAATGAGCTCGCTGCCTGCTCGCGTACAATCCCAATTAGTCCTCCCACTTTTTTTCCCCCTTCCTTCCTTCCTTCCTCCTCTTTCTCCTTTCTCCCCCCTCCGTGACATGATTGCTTTGTGAAGCCTCCATTGTTTTTCGACGATTCGGTGGCGAAAAAAAAAAAAAAAAAAAAAACCCTGGCGGTTTTTAATCTGCCACCCCAAGCCAGCGTGTGACAAGCGAATTACACCTTGTTGAGGATAATTGTGGGTATCGCCTTTAAGCACTGCGCACAGTGTGTCAACACCCAGCCTGTGCATCTTTTGCCAAAATCAGACGGGTAAGGACAAAAAAAAAAAAAAAAAAATAGGCGGGGGTGTGTACCTCAATGAGACATCTGGATCACGTTAACCATGGGCTTCCTTTGTGACATGTCTTAAGAAGAGTTATATTAAATGTTATGGAGTTATTTTGACATGTATTATAAAACAGCACCGGATCCATTACAAATTATTTTTTTGGCTGATCGTTAAAATCGGTTACGCTGTCTTGGACCTGGACATCGATCAAGATCAATTGAAGCATCACATTCAGTTCTTTTACTTAAAGCAATAGTTTTTTTCATTTATCATGGGGATCACTGAACTTGCCAAACTGTGTTGATGAAGAGGAAAAATCCTTTTATTGAAAATTGAAACCAAAGCCTTGTGTTCGGTCCTTATCGAATACATTTCCGCACAAGTCCCACAGCATGATAACAGTCTGAACATTGTTGAATGCACATCTATAAAGTTACCATCCACCTAACTGTGAAAGCTGTGCAGTTTCACACAAACCCTGGCAGTTTGCTGTTTGGGATGGGTGCTAGGAGAGGCTGCTGTTTTCATCATTGTTTTTAGTGCTTTGCCCTGGGTGAGTTAAACTGGGGTTTGACCAGTCATTCTGGAATGCGGAATGCCTAAAAATGTAACACAGCAGTACTTACAAGGTCTGAGTAATCTCCCACCAAAGCCCTGAAAAGATATCAAAGCTAAAAACTGCCTCCTCAAGAATAGCTAAGCTTAAGCTACACGCCCTCTTAAAATTAAAGTAGCATGCCAGGGCACTAGCCAAAAAAGAGATTCAAGGCAAGTTTTCATTGTGTTGTTAAATTGTATAAACAATTCAGCAAGAATACCTACATTGATGTCATTTGAATACATTTGTAGAAAGTGGATTGTCTAAGGAAACACAGAAAACAGCTCACATATTCATGTACGATACATGTTTTGGCTCTGAATGCAAATTCCAATGGCTTTATTAAAAGGAGGTTGATCAGCATTTTGTTTTTCAGGTCATCACTCTCCATTAGCTGTAATTAAGTTGTGCTTCTTGTGATTTAATACATTAGTTGTTCTAAAGAAATGTATTTTATTGAAAATAAAACAAAACACACATAATGCGTCTTTGGCTAATTTCCTCTCAGGGCTGATAATACAGAAGCATTTTGTTGTAGATTAATGCTGTGCGGACCATGCCAAAAAACTCATTTCCCACTGACATTTTGAATTGTGTGAATTTTTTAACCACCATTATACTATGAGGTCAGCAGTGTTCTTACTGTTATGAGGTCAGCAGTAAGAGCATGATATTACCAGCCTACCTGTTGAACTGAAAATGGAGAAATATTGGACTGAAACGCTGCGATGGACGTAGACATTGACTGATTCTTGCTTAGAATAAATTCTTGCTCTTGCTTAGAAATCCTTGCTTGTCATTTACATTTTTATCTTATGATATATAATGATTATGTTTATGTTATGTGCATGTTGACAATTTCTTTTAGCTCCAGTTTACCTGGTCACAGGTGTGGCCTGTTGTCACAGACTTCCATCTCACTTAATTAGTTGATTACGGTTACAAATGAACTGAAGTTGTCATGTTTGAATGTGGCTAGTAAGCTGAGGCTACGTACCGAGAATCCATTGCATGATTAAATTAAATGTTCTTTTTGTAAATTACATGGTAGAACCAATGTCTGATATGTTGTTTACATTTCAAAACCTGTTTCTTTACCAAAATACAAAATATCTCCCCAGTGTTACGGTTTCTAATGAAGCTGTTTCATATCTCCATTGATAGACTGAAAGTATATTTGTTGATTGCATGTGAATTACACTGTTGATGCTAGCTTTTCCAGTGTCTCAGTTACGTCACTAATTCTTTAACATTTCATTCTCTGGATAAAACTGAAATCACAGTTATGGGTAAATGTAAAATTAAAACAGGCCAGTGTGCTTGGCAGCTCTTCGATTGAAAAAAAAAAAAAACATGAAAGAAGGTCGAAGGAAACAATGTTATGTACACCAAGCCTAAGCTCAAAACATGACAAAAAACTAAACATGAAAAAAATAATGACAATGTACATTACATAAAATACAATGGCACCATTGAGAATGATATCATTCGAGAGCGGCCGGCCATGTTTCTGGCCTGCTCTTAGCTTACGCATAGCAAAGTGCTGCTTGTGTGTCGTTCAATTGTTTGGCATTCACAGATGGTTCTCGATTCCTTGGTTTATTTTTTTTTTCCCTGAGAATCACGTCAATGGACTCAGGTAACCTAAATTTACCCAGGGAAGACCGGAGCTGCGCTGCTGCCGTCAGTGAATGCAGAAACAGAATACAGAGCCGGTCCAACCTTGCCTGAGACAACAGGATGTGATCTGAATGACATCTTTTTGTATTTCCATTCCTTTGATCATTATATCCTGGGTGACAACAGTTGTGACCTGTATTTTCTGTGTTTGCCGATGAAAGAACAGCCTAATGCCTCCAGCCTCAGTTACATCACATTGGGAAATGAATTCAATACTGTACAGACAACAGCGCACTGTAAAATGGCTGATAAACACCATTCAGCCCTGCAGAAAAAAAGAGAAGATGTGGGACACGGTAGCGCTATAGTTTTCAGCCTGTATTTAATCAGAATTGCCCCTTAACTTTGGCTTGTGTACAAAGGACTAAAACAATTGTTGCATGTAATTGTGAGTCACAGTTAAAGGCGAAAGCTGATTAAATACAGGTCTTAGTGAGCTGTACTCCAGCACCGAATTTATCCTGATGGATTTTTATCCAGGATCTCTCTGCACTAGTGAAAGGGGTGTCCAGGCAGGAACTCAACATGTATGACTTTAAGGGCCACTTGACTCTCCCTGACATCTCACAGCTATATTTAGCATCTCATAGTCTGAAAATGATGATGCACAATGATCTGAGTTTGGAAAACTGACGTCAGTGGGAGCGTTTTTGCTGCAAAAGTCAATGTTCTGACCTCCACCTAAAACAATTTCCCATGTGTCGTGATTCACGTTCCTTGCGTCTATTTAACCGTGACGCAGATATCCCGTTGGTAAAGTTACTGAGGAATATGGATTTGTCACTTTTCAAACTAATTCAGCGAATTCTAATTCCACCACTCTCTGCCTCTGTTTTATAGGTATTTGTTCAAGTAAAAGTAAGTCTGGCTGGAGGGGGTGTTTAAATGCTTGACTGGATATGCTGTTAGCAGCCTGATACGTGGTCAGGGAACAGTATATTGTGACATGACATCATTTATTTTGTGTTGCATAAGCCCTTAGCCAGGGAAGTGCACTTTGTTCAGGTATTTCGAAGGAGAGGGAATTTGACCGAAGCAGTGATAAGGTAAATGACCTGGCTCATGAGAACTACATTGACGTCACGCCTTAGACGTAGCCATATAATACCAAAATGTTGGTTTTCATAATTTAATGAAACACACGGAAAACTTTTGGAGTGAAGTGTGCATTTTTTGTTACTTTTAATACGTATATGTATTTCATGCGGATTTGAGCCAGCAACCCTGATTGTGTGGTAACTGTGTCACACCAGATCCCATATCACCTAACAGGCTGGAGGCCACCGATGCAAGCCAGTCGCTTTCCCCTTTCTCTTTGCTTCAGCTGACTCACCAGAGACACACACAACACGCGGTTTCACTTCACACCAATTCTTGGCTTTCAATGGACCACAGAGAAAGAAACTCCTGAACTCTGTTTTATTATTTATATATTTGTTTAGTAACGGAACAAATTATAGCAGCTCAGCTGCTGAGTCAGCGATCTGACCAAAGCGTTATTGTCCACATGCAATTTATTTGTCCTTAACTATATGACTGGATGTGTCATCATTATCATCATTATTTAATTATTTACCTTCTAAAATAATATTTTTGCTGATCATTTTGTGAAATAAATACTAGAAAGTAAAATCAATTACAAACACATAAATGAATGCTACCTTTTGAATGGCATGGGACTCAGAAGAATATAATTTAAACTCTAACAATAAGAGCAAATTAAAAACATATTGTTATGATGATGAAATTTTTTTTTTTTTGGGTTGGGGGGGTATTGTTGCGAATGAGACATTGTTGTACTCTAAAAATCCGATGAGCGAGTGTTTTTGTTTATCCCAGCATCCTGCAGCATTTGAGCGGTGGCTGCTTAGCACATCGCAGCCTGCTGGCCCTGTCTGTATTTCTTTTGTTTCATACGCATTTTTCATTTCATTTTTTTGCTTCATCTTGGCATCGTCATTTTTACGGTTTATTTAAGTACAGGCTTGATTTATCACCATATTTTTTGACTCCTGTGGTTCCGAACCTCGTCCTTTGGCCATTTGTGTCCCATTATGTCTTGACAATTCTATCAAGGACAGTACATTTTTTTGCAAAATAACAAAGCCTAAAATTAACAATAAAAATAATGTCAGCCTCATATTGCCTGATCACATTGTCTAACAGAACTGAATAGTGAAGAGTATGGCAGGCCTACATCAAATAGCCATTGCTTTCACAGATAGAATATTCTTTGAAGTCATGTTTTGTGTACTGTGTAAAAGGACAGGGCTTACGATACATGGCACATCAATAAACATAATCACAATTATAGTGATATTACAGATCATTACCATTTTGTCACAAACGGGCGTCTCTCTGCTTAAAACATTCCCTGTCTTTTTATGTGTTCGGTATTTCATGATTCTTAGGCGAGAAACTGTTCCTCTATAATTACCAAACAATAGGCACGGCAGTGCTGTCACAGGAGAATTATCTAGTCCTCTTTCACAGCTCTCCCATAGCTTTCTCTAGGAATCCCAGAATTACTGCTGTGGTTATTAGATCGATGAATACTTCATAAGGACTCGCTGTTTGCTGAACTGCAGCCATTACTGCAATCGGCCACTGCCGCTTGACGAGCTGGTAGGAACGTGTTTTTGATCAAAACACTCAGTGGAGGAGAATCAGTCATTAGCAGCAGATACTGGCGCTCTGTCATGGTGTTCGGACAGCTACCCTCCCGCTCCTCTCAACAGCGAGAGGCACTCGACGAAGAGAAAAGAAAGGACTATGTGTGCTCCCCACCCCCCATCCTTATTGTGTTTGTTTATTTAACTTGGATACCTTTAAGATTCCAAAATGGTATTAAGTATTCTACACTAGGCAGCAAGAAGTACAGTTTGTCTATACCATTGTTTGTGAGGTGTTTCTTTCATTTATGTTGCAGTGTTAGAAAATTCCTGGATTATCTTGAGGAAAAGATAACACAAAGAAGACAAATGTCCAAAGAGTTTGAGATATTCAACTACATTTCATTCTACTGCAATGAATGCCATCAAAATTAAAATTTAACAGTTATCTTGATCTTGTAGATTTTCACTTACATACACGGTACTGAAATTCCCTTTTCACTTTTCACATACCTTTTCACATACATTCCCTTTTCACTTACATACACGGTACTGAAATTCCCTTTTCACTTTTCACATACCTTTTCACATACATTCCCTTTTCACTTATATACACTGTACTGACATTCCCTTTTCACTTATATACACTGTACTGAAATTCCCTTTTCACTTATATACACTGTACTGAAATTCCCTTTTCGCTTATATACGCTGTACTGAAATTCCCTTTTCACTTATATACACTGTACTGAAATTCCCTTTTCACTTATATACACTGTACTGAAATTCCCTTTTCACTTTTCACATACCTTTTCACATACATTCCCTTTTCGCTTATATACACTGTACTGAAATTCCCTTTTCACTTATATACACTGTACTGAAATTCCCTTTTCGCTTATATACACTGTACTGAAATTCCCTTTTCACTTTTCACATACCTTTTCACATACATTCCCTTTTCACTTATATACACTGTACTGAAATTCCCTTTTCACTTTTCACATACCTTTTCACATACATTCCCTTTTCACTTATGTACACTGTACTCAGTCTCTCAAATTTTCACTTACATACAGTGCACTGAAATGGAAGCCTGGACTCACATTCAATCGTTCATTTCAGTAAATCACAAACACATCTTTATGGGTAAATCACGCTCATCGGCTCTCGTAACGCACCGGCACCATGTGTGCATAAACAGCAGTGTGATCTCTGACACCCAAATAAACCCAACGCCAAACAGAGCCATTCTGCTCTTTCCTGAATAAATCACCCATTTGCCTCCTCGATGTCGGTATCCTTCATTTCCCCAGTCATTTTCTCCATCATCGTTAAAAATGTGAGTCCTGGCTTCTGTAATAGGTGAGAAACTGTCTGAAATGCAGTCTCCTGCTTTATCTGTGGTATTTATACAGGCCAGATGAAGTTTGATTTTATGCTTTAATATCAAAATATTTCAGAGCAAAGTTTGAGCAATATCTGGAGTGCACAAGGGTTTAATTAACTACTTCAGCCAAAAAAAAATATATCTATATGGCTGAGATTCTTTCATACAATATCAACATCTCATTGCTGTTATTAGCTATCAGATTTCTGGGAGATAATTTTGGAATAGTTTATATTAGCTGCCTTCCAACGTTTATGTCCTTGTTATATACCCAGCCCTCTAAAATGAGACATGGGTTTAAGAACATCTGCCTTGATAGGAATAAAACCGTTATGGAAGACCACGCAGAACAGCATTGCTCAAAAGCACAAACTGGAGTTTCAACCAGGAAAAAATAAAGAATGGCGTCCGATATCAAAATGAGATATAGATTTACCAAAGATTTAATACGCGCATAGACGGGGGCGAGGAAAAAAATATTATAATCCCAAAGAAAGCCCTTAAAAGAATCAATTTGGCAAGGTGTCTGGGAATGTGACTCTCCCCGGCACGGCGATTCCGCCTGTCTCCCAGCAGAGTCGGATGAGTGTCTTTCTTCACCGCTGACAGCGAGAGCGGGGGCCAAACTGACAGTTCTTTAAAGCCGTCTGACAGAAAGCGGCATTAATTAAGTCATCGCCGGACTGTAATTGTGTTAAGAAGTAAAAATCTAATATGAGAAAAGGTTAGCAAGTCCTCTCCGGTGTCAGATTTTCTACTTTCTATGAATATTAATGTGCTTAATGAAGACAATCTTTGCTTCATCTAGCCATTGTTCAGCGTTCAGGTGCCAGCTCTCGGCACCATTGATTTGTTGTTAAAGAACAAATATGTCAGAAGAGACTGACTGTCCTGCGTTTTTTTTAATTTTTTAATATATCAGCAATTTATCAAAATGCCTTTCTATTCTGATAAAAAATCTGAATTTTATATGCGTGTTTTATTTTTAAACATGTTGTGAATGTAAGTCGGTGACAGGAAAGACTGCAGGCATTATTTTGTGCACCTTCTCCTCCTATTCATTTCAAAATGGCAGTCGTACAAAGGGAATTTGATTGCGATTTCGCCAGGCATATTGGTGAGCGAATAAAAGGCGAACTATCCATGCTGTTCACGGGGTCCGAGTGCTGTTTTTTTTTTTTTTTTTTTGCGTGCCTTCATTGACAATGCACCAGAGAGTTTCTTATTGGGAAAATAATGATGATGATGATGATCACAGCATAACAAATAATGCTATCGCTGACAAAGCAATCTATGATAGATTACATTTGAGCGAGTGCTAATTAAACAACACACAATCAAGTCATCTTCTCCAGCCACTTCAACACGTTGGAAACGCACCAGAATTTAACTACAAATTGACACCAGCTACTGCCATCTTGAACTAAAGAAATGAATCATTTCTGAGACATTATATGGGCTGAATTCAGTCAGATACATAAGGGGACAAATTCAGGCCCCCATTTAAGTGCATTTTTCACTTAAGTCTCTCACTTTTGCCATGAAGATTTAAGCATAAAATACACTTAAGCCCAGGTCTAAATTTGGCCCCTGGCCTCCTTGATGGAAAAAGCAATGCAATCAACACAAATTGTTTAAAGAGATTATGCCTTTCTATTTTTAAACGGAAAGAACACATTGTAAAGGACATGATTGCTTCTCTGTAATACAATACAACACACTCAAAGAAAATTATGTTCTTATGTAAAGTTTGTCTTGATTGAATTCCATATGCCCTTAGAGTGTGTTTGATTGAATTGAGCCCAGTGTGATTTTTTCTTTGTCTTTTTTTGGTCAAGCTTTTGCGTACATTATTAGAACTATAGGCATGTCATTTCAAAATGGATTTAAATAAGCATATAAGTCAATGTAACCAGAAAATGTTTGGGAGTGGTGATACGAACAAATATAAATTTTAAAAATCATGTCAACTTGTGTGACCTACAGCTACTTGAAAGAAAGCATTTAATAAAATGCAGTCTATGCAATTAAATCTTCACTCTGGCATGGCTTTTTGGCATATTGTTTTTGGAGCAGATCCATAGGCTTAGAAAAACTAAATATTAAAAACAAGATGAAATTTTAAAGTGGGCCAAATTAGGCTGTAAATTAGCATATCAAAAAAAAGAAAAAAAAACAACAACTTGTTACTCTGCTTTGGCCATTTTTAAGTTTGGTACATGAATACAGAGTTTCCGTAATCAGCTGTCTACTGTAAGTCATTCATGGCTCTCTGACTGATTCCACTCAAATCATAATTTGATTAAACATTTCATGATGTGATACATAAATCAATGGATAAGTTTTCTTCGTGATGAAAGGGGAGATTTTCTTTCTTTTAGTCTTTCAGCATGTAGATCACCAGCCTTCGGTAAAAGCATCTCTAAGCTAGCTAGTTAAATGCAGCTAATTCATTTGGGTGGCTGTGAGCGACCTTCCTCACTGTGTACTGAGTTTTTTCATTACAATTTTTGTAGTTTTGTTTTTTTAAAAAATCTTAATGAGTGGATGTATCGCACAGTCATAAAAATGGAGATGATTTTGAGTTATGGAGTACCGACCAGAGTGTAACTTTTAAACTTAAGTTTTCTTCAGTTAAATGGTTTTTAAAAACATGGGTTTTAACACTTTAAAGAAGTATTGATTACAGACTGACAATAAGCATATCTCCCTCTCACACACGCCCGTGTATATGTGTGTGTGTGTGTACGTGTGTGTGTGTGTGTGTGTGTTTGTGTGTGAGTGTGTGTGTGTGTGTGTGCGTGTGTGCAGGCATGTGTGTGTGTGTGTGTGTGTTTGAGTGTGTGTGTGTGTGTCTGTGTGTGTGTGTGTGTGTGTTTGAGTGTGTGTGTGTGTGTGTGTGTGTGGGAGGGAGAAAATGAGTTCATCTTAGGTTGGTGTCCCTTGTAGTTTTTAAAACAAACGTACGTCTATTTGTCCGTTTTCAGTCCAGGATTCCTATTAAATGAAAATGGCTGTGAAATGATTGTGCTGGTGACCAATGTGTCGGATTCTCTGCTGGCCAATGAGAGACTATGCTCCACTTTGGCATAAGACATGGCCGTGTGCAGTGCGGTTTATCACCACGTTGAAACTGGAGGAAGGAAGCAGAAACCGACGTTCAGCGATGCGCTGCAGTGCATGTCGTTTTTTTGTGTTATTTCAGCACGTCGTGCAGCACCAAACAAAAGCACACCTCTTTCAGACTGCCATGCAATTTAAGTGACACCTTCGCTATGCCTGGTGTACGACAAATGTGGGGTTTAGATCAACAAGAGAACATAAATATTAAATAAGGTACATACAGATGCGGTACATTTCACTGTAGCAGCCAGCAAGCTGCACACACCTGCTCAGAGAGGGCGGTGAAACTTAAACTGACCTTAACAAACATGCCACCGCTAGCAGCTCATTCCCCGATTGCTTTCCTAATCTCCAATAATGCGATGCTATTGTAACTCTCTACTTTTCCTGAGACAGTTTTACTTCCATAACAGAAAAAGGACATGTTTTAATCTCCGGTCTCTTCCATATAATCAGAACAATGTTGTGTAACCCAGTATTGCTCTCAAAATTAAACATTTTTATCCAGCGAAACACCCAATTCAATAAAAAATTATATTAATAAATGATAATTAAATTGGTAGGCTGACTTCTGTTGTGAGCTGTGAATTACAAGTGACTGGCTGGTATCAGTTTAAAGATTTCAGGCTCTCCCCAAGTAATTTAAAACAACACTTAACTAGAAATATTTTAAATAATCAAATCGTTGTGTGCAGTGGCAAGGAAATGTTCTGAAGTGCCATTGTTGTGTGTGTGTGTGTGTGTGTGTGTGTGTGTGTGTGTGTGTGTGTGTGTGTCTGTGTGTGTTTTTAATTTCCTATCACTTCAGTATTCACTTTTTTGGATGGATAACTGAGATAATGTTCCCATTGTGTTCGCCTCCATTCCATCCACAGCTACATGCAGAAGGGAGAATATTTCTGTAAATTGCTGGTGAATAATGTGACAGTAAATATCGTCTCAGACAGTGAGATACTGGGCTTTCGTTTGCATGTGCCCTCTGGAGTCAGTATACAATAGGCAATAATCATCACTTCTGGATAATATTACTCTGAAAAAGACACCGCAAGTGGAAACTCCTCAAAATATCGGTCAAGAAATCTGTCAGGCAGATAGAACATTCAGTTCAGCTCTCGCTTCATCATCGACTTACAAAACAAATTTTATTTTTAAAACGTATTTTGTTCATTACTTTTTGTCACTGTAGATCTCACAGATCGTAACAATCTCTGTTTGGTAGGGAAAAATACATCTTGCATTTGGCCAAAGTTAAGAAGAAATGCATTTTTTTTTCTCCAAGCCAAAGTCGGCCTTAATTGTGAGGATTTGTTGTCTTCGTGGAAGAGAAAATGCTTAATTATGTAGGAATGTTAATTTCAATGGTACGGAAGAAATGTCACAACATTAAAGTAGGTCAGTCACTGTATTTCTGGTTTGAATTGCTTGTCTTGTTTTGTACGAAAACTCACATTAGATAACTCAGCTGTTTTCCATCACTAAATAAACTGGTGCTCTTCAGTAAAATATGTGTTTTTATTATACGCAGATACACTGTACAAGTTCTTTAATCCACACTCAGTTTTTCTCAATCAATTTGGCACAATTTTTTTATAGCCTCTATCAAAGTGCTTAAAACAATAAACACAGCCAGAAACACACTGTTTCTTTTTTAATATAGCTTTTTTTTTGGCCTGATCCACTGCAGAATGCAGTATTGCTTTCATTTGCGAGCAGTACAATTATGTAAAATATTTCTGTCACTATGGCGACTGCCAGGAGCATTGATGACTCAGTGGTCGCAGCTCTGCTGCTTTTTAACATGAGCAGATATATTCATGCAGGTGTGTGGTGTGTGTGTCTGTGCCTCCTTACAGCGCCCTCCATTTCACTCACAAAATCCCAAAAGTCAGTTTAACTCACCCATATACTGCTCAGCTGATACCTCACATCCTGTCGTTGCACAATGGTGCAATTATACATTGTATTTGCTTATTTAGTAATTATGCACTTTTGTACAATTATTTAATGGTGAATGTTTATGTAAAATTTGTTGTATTGACACCATTGGCCGATCGAATTCGATTCTAAGACTCTAAGGACAGACACGTCCACAACGCAAGTCATTTTCATTCAATAAAGTTGCAAGCACAGCAATAGACATTTTTTTGTTTTAATGTTTTTTGTTTTAATGTCTTCTTCTAAATATGTATGTAGCTATTCTGGAGGGGTGGTGGGACTTCAGACTCAAAGCTAGTGACTCTGAAGTCACTAGCTTTGTGAAGTCCTACATCACCACTCTTTGCTTCTGTTTGATGTAAAAATCACATAGGAACTTTACTGGGAGTGGGTCCGCACATTCTGACCACTTCCCCCTCTCTCTCTCACCCCCTCTCTCCCCCTCCCTCTCTCTCTGCAACACCAGTATGAGCACGTGAACACTGTTTACCCCAGCGCTCCACTGGGCATCCTGATACCTCTGGCTCCAGTCCAGCAGCAGAATGGGAGAGGGTCTGACCCCTCCAGAACCCCCCCCCTCCCCACTGTATCTAAGAGACAGACTGTCCTTACTGAAGCCTAACACACTCTATAACCTGCTGAATGTCACGAATAGATTCTCCTTACTGAAGTCCAGTACACTCTACAACCTGCTGTCACTGATGGACTTTCCTTACTGAAGCTTAACACACTGTCTGCTAACTTTTACTTATGGATCTCTTTATGTAAACCAAACACACTCTGTAACCTGCTGAGTGTCACTGATAGATTCTCCTTACTGAAGTTTAACACACTGTCTGCTAGCTTTTACTTATGGATCTCTTTATGTAAACCAAACACACTCTGTAACCTGCTGAGTGTCACTGATAGACCCTCCTTACTGAAACTTTACCTAATCAGCTTTAAGCATTGATTTAGTTGCCTTTTACTGTAATAATTGGTAAATATAAATATGTTACAGTATATTTCATAGATGTCCTCTTGTCTTTGTCTACATCCATTGTTCACAAGCCACTCCAACTCATCCAACACATTTGTAATGAAACTCAAAGTTTTGAAGTTGTTTGTTTAGCAATTTGCCAAAATGAGTTTAGGAATAAAATATTCTTAAGATTTTATGTATGATCACCATTTGTAGTCCTGTAACTTAGGAGCAACTTTGGACCTAGCATTTAATGGTTGTGTGTGTGTGTGTGTGTGTGTGTGTGTGTGTGTGTGTGTGTGTGTGTGTGTGTGTGTGTGTGTGTGTGTGTGTGTGTGTGTGTGTGTGTGTGTGTGTGTGTGTGTTTGTGTGTGTGTACCTAGATGGTAATGGCTGTTTATGTTTTTAATACTTAATATCCGTTTTTAAGATAAATGCCATTTACTTGCACATTCGCAGCTCTCTGATCTTGGAACTGAAGGAATCCCTTTCTGCTGTGCTATCTCCGATTTAATAGCAGCCTTTCAAATCTTCTATTTTCTTCCATAAAGTATTGTAGCTTTCTTTGAATGCTCAGAGAACATTTTATTCCTCAGATTGTTCGTAGATGCAGAATGGTATGAATAACATCTTAGAAAAATATATTTAAATATTGATCAATGTCTTTCTGAAAGGGCCATACTTATTTTGGAAAACCTATGATGGTACCCTTTTCAGAAATGTGTTGTAACATTTTAAAATGTAACATTTTAAAACAAAATATAAAAAAGCCACTCGCATAAAATGTTTAATTAATAGAAGTAAAAAACGGTCAAGCTGAATAATAAAGTTTTTCCTTAAAAGTGAGAACAAATAAATATGTATATACGTACATGTGCATATGTCATGATAAGAGCAAATTACTGTAGATTAAACCATAAAAATGCACAGGTCTATAATCTATGAATAGCTGGTCAAGCACGGTTGTTGAAAAAAGTATAATAGATTTCAAACTACGCTGTGAGCTGTAAAGTATTTCTGCCTGGAAAAAAAAAAAATCAGAAAAAAAAAAATAAAAAAACACTCAACATTCTAAACATGTTCATTATGACATTAATTACTTTCTTGGTTGTATAGTGGACAAAGACTGGAGTGTAAGCGTTAGCATTTTTTTTTCTTTGTCAGTGTGTGAAAGGCATTTGATGAAATGATGGAGGACAAATGATGCGTTGCTGTGCGTGCTGTGGGCTTTGGAGGGGGAGAACACCAAGCATTCCCAAAACTTCAATATTAACCACACATCATAACTGTCATCTTTATTTAAGAGACGGGGATTCAGATGAATTCCTCTCCTGCAGTACGGAGACCTGAATCTTTGTGAAGGATGTTTCGTCTGCTATTTCTGGAGAACGGAGTACTCCAGCCCGCCACAGGGCAAACCCTCAATAGCCTGGCTGTGGAAGCACTCTGGGAGAGGAAGAGTGCGGGGACAGGAAGATGCACTCCCGGCTAGTCATTGAAGGAGTGTGCTGCGTCCCCAAAGCTCATGGATCAACATTAAAGGGGCAGGGGAAGGAGCAGAGATGAAGCAGCAGGTTCTCTGTTAGGGGGTTGATGGTTTTGGGTCTGGCGGTGGGGTGGGGTGGGGTAGGGTGTGGGGGGGGTGCCGTAAGACTGGACGTACAAATGTTGAGAGAGACAACATCACACACCTTTTTGTGTTTTTGAACATCAAGCCTGGTTGGTTTTTTTTTTTTTTCCCCAACTTGTGCTGAGAGGCACGTTAGCATGCCGGCTACTGGGACTGCGGTCTCTCCGCCGCTAAAGGTTGAAGGCCTGTCAAGGTGGTTTAAAAGTGTACTTCAATGGGAAAAAAATATAATATAGATGTGATCTCCGAAGGGCCTCATAGCAAACAGAAGGGTCATCCCAGGTATTACACGGTACAGCTCATGCGTTAGCTGGGAAGTTTAGGCCCTGATTTAAACTGATAAAAACGACAGACAATAAAAACTTCCAAACAGACCTTCAGAGCATGGTGCGCCACCTGGCAAAGCCTGCAGTTCGGCTATACTCAACCACCGTACGGGGCAGGTCTCTTTCCGTTGAGTGATTCAAGCCCAGTATCAACTTCTCCAAAGTTTATCATGACTTAGAAAATGAGAGCATTATTTCAAACAGCTAAACGGTTGAATAAAAAGATAAATTTATGAAAAGTGACTATTTCATAAATGTGCCATTCCAAGGACACTCAAGCACATCTCAGCACTGCGAGACTCTGGCTCTTCATCACTAGCAGGACGAGGAAAAGCATTCTGTTTTTTTAGCTTTTATTTTGAAGTTTGTTTCAACAGGATTTACACACTGGAATGTAAGACCACACCAATTTAATTAAAGAGCGGGAACAGTAGGATGTGACTCTGAAAAGCAAAGCAAGAGAGTGAGAGAGAGAGAGAGGGCTCCTTCAAAACACACTTTGTTGTTCGAGAATCCCCTCTGTGTCTTTTTTTTTTCTTTCTTTCTGTTTGGCTCAGTACAGCCTGAAAGTCTTGGCCATGGTTTTGCTTGGTTGTGTAAAGATTGCAGGATGCCAATTACTCAGCTAAAAGGTTGTATCCCTCAAACATCAAAGCCCCAGCCACTCATAGGCTCTCTCTTTTCACATGCCATAGACTTGATTAAAAATTTTGCTGTGCACTACTACATTGAATACCATATACGGCACGCCTCTCTTTAAAATCCAGGCTGCCATTTGAACTGAGATATTCTTCATTTCCTCAAACCTTTTGATGGTCTTCTTAAATACATATACCTGTGGAGAGCAAGGTCACACTATTAGAGCGGACTTTTTTAACCATGTACAACTATTTTTTTAGGCAATTCATTCTGGATAATAAAATAGCAGTTGATTGCAGTATGAAAAATAAAGAAAATAATTATGCGAAAGTGAAATTGAATTTCGTGAGCTGAGAACCTCAAGATGACATTCAGAAGAGGGTCGAACTCATTGACCCATTAGATTTAATGGATTTTTTGGTCAAAACAGGCAACAAACAAACAAACAAACAAACAAAACAAACACATGTTAAGCTGGAAGACGATTGAAATTAATGAAAAAAAAATCCTTCCAGTGACTGAGTGGCTGACTGTAGCTCTTTGGTGGCGTTGTGACGTTGGGATGCTCGTTCACAGATACTTTTCACACAGAAATAGACAGTTTTAGACAAATCCTTTAAAAAAAAATGTCTGCACTTTTTTTTTCAAATATTTTGATAAATGTAACCTCAGGATTTAGGGTGTACGGTTAATGAAAAAGAATAAAATGCCCTGAGATAATTTGATTCTGAGTATTAGTGTAACTGAGTGTGCAGAGGGACAGAGTGTAGACAGTGGGCTACTTACTATTCTATCTGACAGAATTTTACTTTTTAATGCTTAAGTCTTATTTATAATATTACACATGGGGCACTTTGATGTACGTTGTCAGTGGTGTGGAGCGGTGATTCTTTAACTTTTCCACAGGAGAATAGCAGTTGGAATTCAATCATCATTTTGTCCTTAGCTCGACATGTACTTAAAATCAAAGTTACTTTCTCCTCACAGACGCAGTTTGGAGACAGTTTTGTGGATTGTCGGATGGAAACCGGGAGAGAGAAAGCAATTGTTTTGGAGAAAAAAAAATGCTACCCCTTTTTTTGTTATTAGTGCATTTAAGGTTGTATTTTACTTAGGCATCATAATTTTTATTGAATTCAGAGGTCAAGGACAAGAAGAACAGACAAAAAGTTGCCTGATCTTTCCATGCCGTGGTCTTACAGTTCACATCAGCTCACATTTATCTGTCGCTTTATCTATCTATCTGTCTGTCTGCCTGCCTGTCTGTCTGTCTGTCTGTCTGTCTGTCTATATAACTGCCTGCCTGCTGGCCTGTCTGTCTATCTGACTGTCTGTCTGATTGCCAGTCTGTCCTCAAAAGATTTCCTCCGCAGCCTGACTTGTCCTAAAGGAAATAAACAAACTCTCAGCCTATCGTGGCCCTCCTGCCTGTCAGTGTCCCAGCCCTGGCCTCCCTGTCTGCTCCCACTGACCAGAGAGGCAGACAGCACTGATACACTTCTCTGTTAGACTCTTAAAGACTGCCTGGAGCTGGTCAGGAGCAGATGGTGTCTCCCTCTGGGCTGGGACCTGCTCAAAGGTGTTTTCCTTTTAGCCAGGGATTTTTTTTTCTTGCTACTATCACAGTTGGGGTTGTAGCAGGGGGGTCCCAGGCCCAGGTTCTTATGTATTATTGCACCAATATGATCCAGCTGAAACCGGAAACGGTTCACCCGGTTAAGGCACTTTTTGTACCATGTGACCCAAAGGAAGACCAACGCCGGAGCTGAAAGGATTGCTTGTATGTGTAAAGGATGCAGAAGTGAAACATAACCTGTCAACTGCTGTCAATCTATGCATCTATTTGCAAATCTGATTCTGATGACGTCAGTGCCTCACCAGCTATGAACCTCACCGCACGTCACTGGTATAATATGATTAAAGGCAAAGAGGTTGCAATGCAAAATCTGTTTAGATCCAATTGCATAAGAATGATAGTGTTTTATTGAATGTAGCACATTGTAATTTGTAATTTCATATTTACAGATTCAGGTGACAAATGGGGGAGGGGGGGATGGGGTCAGAAAATCAAGCCGTGTAAAATGTCTCTAAAGTTCCTGTTGAGTGCAAAGTTAAGCCGCTTTCCTGCTTGAAGTTATAATCTCATAAAGAGGTGATAGCTTATTACTAAATGCAGAAGGTTGAGCCAGTCATTCAACCCTCACTCCATACATGCTAAGACAGCACAAACTCTGCCAGGGGGATGAGCTTCTCTTCCGATACAGTCAGTTAATTATTGTATTTTTATCCCCAATTACAACATATGATGTGCTCTCACACACACACCGGATATATATACATATAAATATATATAATTACTGTCTTAGACTAATGCTTATCCCTCCCAGATATGAAAGGCAGAGAAGTTCTTTCTCTCTGTTTGGTTTCTCATGGCCGCTTTCCCTGTAAAAGAAGTTAAACATCAGACAATTATTTTGCCTGACAGCTAGTGCAAATTTTATAAAACATTATCTTAAGGTTGCACGATTCAAAATTGATAACACCTCAGGAGAAACATGATGTATATTTTGAGGTCGGCCGGAACATTTCAAAGCAGCAAAACTGTGGACAGACAGTATTTTTTCTGAAGGTTCAGTTCAGCTTTGATGAGGCCCACTGAATATTTTTGGTTTGACCTTCTGATGGAAGTGGACCTGAGAGCTTGTAGAATCATAAAATCATTTCCTTCACAAGACCCGGGCCTTAAATTACGCCTGTAAAAGGGGGAAAAGTTATCAACGGGGAATTATTCCCTCGAGGAAGAGATTTATGTAGTGCCGTAGGCCTGCTTGGTTTTGTGTTTGGTGAATTGTGTTTATAAAACCTGGTCAGCTCTGTGAACGAGATTCCCCTCCATTTTTACTTCTGCCTTTGCTAATCATAGCTGCGTGTTCTCGATGAAGGTCCTGTACAGCCAAAGCTGTGTTTCCTGGATCAGCATTTCATTAGACGAAAGAATGAGTGTTAAAATGATGCTAAAGAGGGTGGAAGTACATTTGTCCCACAAGGTGGGAAGTTTTACCTGCCTCGGATTGCCCTGTTCATAATCACCAGAATTTGTTTCCTGTTTGGTGATGTCACTGCATCCATGTCACTTCACACACGCACATATCGTATCACTTCCTGCTAGTAAGCACATACAGCAGAGTTAGAAAAATGTCTAAAGAAATGTCTAACAAAAGGAGTTGGTTCTTTACTCAGAAAGTGACATCAAAATACCATTTAAATAATGTGAATCATTAACTGAATGAAATGACATTTAAGGTATTTGAGGTAATTGCTGTCATATAATTGGTAGTTACAATTAATAAACATCTATAAAAATATAAAGTATGAATGTGCAGGTTTAAACTACAGGACATCATTTTCTGACACGTAGCTTGAGTGGGCTTGATTTTTATCCTAAATAAGATCTAAATGAAAGAGGTCCACTTAGGTATTCATGAATGGACCTTTTTAAAACCTTTTTAAAATGTTGGATTCCGAACTGAGGCTGTGTCTGTGATCTCGCCGTCGCCGCTAACCGCAAGAAGTGGAGTCTGTATTTTGTGTACAAACGTCTCGTTGACTTCTTGACCTCTGCTTCAAGGGTGCAGGCAGTCCCAGTAACTACTTCTGCTGTAATTTACAAATGAAACAGTGAATGTTCAGTAAAGCACAGTCAAAACATCATTTATTTTGACTCAGTAACAGATTTTGCTGAAGGAGACCAATGGCGACCGAAAAGGCAGGTAAACAGCACTTCGCTCCAGCCAAATCTTGGATCTTTTTCCCCCCATTTTTTTCTTTTTTACACAAAAACTGAACTTATTCACAGCTTGGAAAGGGGACAGCAAATCAGCCCTGGAATTTAATTTGACCCGGTTACACTGTGTATAACATTTTTCTCTGCCCAGTTATTTTAACATCTTCACAATTTATGACTTCCTGGGTTTGCAGCGAGTCTTTGCGCCTGAGCACCGGGCCCGAGAGATGGAGAAAGCTGTGCTTTCAGACGCACAGGCACTGAGGGGGATTCACCCAAGCACGCTTTTGTCTCTCTTCCCCAAACCTCGGAGGTAAGGGATGGCCATTAACAATCGGGTTAAATAATTCATTTTGATGGATAATGCGCCGCCGCAGTTAGCCGCGTACCCCTGCTGGAGTGGTCGACCTGAGGAAGCCTCCATCGTTCAGCACAACAGCAGGGATGGTTACCTTATTAAAATAATTTGTACTAGATTTAAGCTCCTTTCTAAAACTTGGACACAATGGGTGTTTTACTGGCATGCAATTTGCAGAATTTTGCAGACAATCTTTTTAGTTTACAGGTTGTGGTAGGCATATATTTGCTTATGCTTATACTAGTGAAAGTGTATACACAGTTGTTTATATTTTGATGCAATGATTGCTTTTCTCTACACCCTGTTTCCAGACCTGTTTGTGGACAATAAGCACCTGCAGTTTTAAAATCTGAAAGCCACTACATGAAGTAGCTTTGTGCAAGTTTTTCCAGGTGAGCTGTTTTCCCCAACATTGCTAGTCAAACAATTGAGCTTTTTTTCCAGTGGAGATTGGAGGATTCATGACTGAGGACTCAAACCCGCAACCCCTCAGGTCAGGTTTCCAGCTCTTCTATTCCAGAGTAAGACACTCCTTAAGGTCGGTAACCGTGTTCATGAGGAGCGTAGGTGATACAGTAGAGGAGGGCGCATGTAAATTTGATCAAGGGATCACGAGAGGCGGACTTTTTCTCGTCCTCTACCAGTAATGATAGGAATTGATCAGAAAGAAACCCCCTCAAGATATGAAACTTTGTGAACAGTCTTTCCTATTCCGTTTCATGGACGTAACTTCAGAGCAAACGAGCGCTGCATGTCTGACACTCTCATGCAAATTAGATTAGAACCCAACCTTGCTCCATTTCCTAGGCAAACTGGATTTCATTTTATATATTAATTATAACCATTCAATGTATGCAGTATTAATTGCCCCAGTTTTTCAGATACTCTAAATTAAGACCGGCCTGCGTGAGATTGTTTTGGGATCACACTTAACATGCAAGCGCGCTCTTCAATGCGTAGCCAATGGGATCGCTGCCTTCTTCTCTCACGGCCCCGAATCGTCTTTGAGACCTTCGAGAGTACTGAACTGTCAAATGCGTCCATTCTTCTATGTCTCAATTTGGTCGTGCGACTGCAAACGCCTTCCATTATTCACAATGTTTACTTTGCCGCGACTTTTCCATTCCATCCGCTTCAGATAACACCCCGTTCAGCAATATCTGCTGGCTGCTAACCTAAATAAGGTGAGAGGGGAAAGTATGTATTTTCACGAGAGAAAGTTGAAAGAGTCATGCTCAATTACTTTTATTATTAAAATCTATGTTCTGTGCATGTCACAGATCTATTGTAGAGTGGTTGGGACGTGTTTAGGAACATTTCTGAATATCCGCAATATTAAAAATGCATAATTTCGAAGAATGATTTCCTTTTGCCCCAGTTTTCTTGTTCTGCTTATTTTTTAAAGTATTCATGGGGTATGTTAGAACACTGCTAATATTGTAATATGGAAATTCTTTCTTATGTCTGAGTAGCTCAGTTGTGTATTATAACTCAATGGTATAACAGTTTAGTAGTTCTCCTCTTTCCAGGAAGTGGTCATAAATCATAAATAGTTTTAATATTCACAATATTCATCAACCAATACGAAACAGTAGCATGTTTTAGTCATAATTTCTACAGGTCTGGGATTTTTCATGTTTAAGATTAACTTGAGTCCAATTTTAAATGTAATAAAAACAATAGTAGATCTGCAATAGAGGAGGGTAAAGAGGCCGAACCAGCTGTGTAGTTTAGTAGTGTAGTTTGTAGTTTAACCACCCCGCAGTGTAGTTTAGTAGTGTAGTAGAAGTGTAGTTTGTAGTTTAACCACACACAGTGTAGTTTTGTAGTTTGTAGTTTAGTAGCGTAGTTTGTAGTTTAACCACCCCGCAGTGTAGTTTAGTAGTGTAGTTTGTAGTTTAACCACACCGCAGTGTAATTTAGAAGTGTAGTTTGTAGTTTAACCACACCACAGTGTAGTTTTGTAGTGTAGTTTGTAGTTTAACCACACCACAGTGTAGTTTTGTAGTGTAGTTTGTAGTTTAACCACACCACAGTGTAGTTTTGTAGTGTAGTTTGTAGTTTAACCATATGTCTCTGTCCCCATTCACTTTTCAAGCATCAGTCAGAACAATAATCAAAACTAGATAATCATTCTTGCGCTGTCTAAATAAGTGCATTGTTAATCTGGGTTTTAAACAATAGCACAGGTTTAGCAAATGCCATGAGAGCAGCTGTCTTCCTAGAGCGAAATACCAACACACTTCTGTAATTTAAAGCAAGTTTGGTGAACGATCTAGGTTTTACGTTTAATTCCGTGTACATTATTTCATTCTATTTTCTTTTTGGTGGGTGTTTGGAGTTGGTGGGAGTGCAGTTTAGATACATTGTAGCAGTCTTCTTTGTTGCTATGTTACAAGCCACATGCTATAGAATGTCATGCAGCGTTGCAACCCGGCAACTTCCACTCCTTTACCATGACAATACACCGCCCCTTTCTCCTCAGCTACAGTATATAGTGGAGTGGAGCTAGGCGCTAAGATTCCCTGTACTGTCATTACTTTAGAAGGACAGGTTTAAAAAAAAAATAATAAAAAAATAGCCCTGTCCACTGCCCCCTGTTCCACTAGATTGAAATAAATTTCAGCTCCACCTTCCTTCTTATGCAAATTATGAATTTATAAGCAGAAGCGAGCAATAAGTAACTGTCAGGCCGTGCATGATCTCAGCAGAGAAGAAGAACGGCCTTCCCCAGTATTTATTGAGGGGGCTGTGGAGGAGATCCAGAGCCCAAAAGGCCCCAAATCATTGGGGAGATTGTTAAGCTTCCGCAGAAATTAAGAGAATGCCGGGAAGTAGACGGGCAACACTTCATAACAATGAATCAGAGCCTGCTGATTAATAAAGTTCATTTTTTATTCCAGATGATTCAGGGTATTATCAAAAGGACACTGTCCTTGTCATTTTGATTAACAAACCCGTCTCTGAGCTGGAGGAGGACGCGCTGAACAGAGACGCTCCCCTAGCCCATAAAATAAATATTGAATGAGAATATTAACTCGTTAACCTTGACAACTATTTGTAATTTTCATAAGGGGGGTAAACTCGTGGATTCAGCACAAAAAAATGCTGTGGGGATTTAAAGAAAGGGAAAGGGGAAAGAGGGAGGAAAAGTGGGGGGGGGGCACAACAAATTAGAGAGAATGAAGAATGCTACTGCATGAATCCTGTCATTTTTATGGGCTGCAATGATTAATTTGTTTGTTCAAATTCTCAATTAAGCCAAGAGAAACTGCAAGAGCATTAGAAAAGCGGGAGGAAGGCGGCCCGGCCCCTGCCTCCTCCCAGGCCCAGAGAGACGGGTCTGGGGGGCCCAGGCTAGGCCGCACGGCGGTCCGCCCTAATATTTGGGCCGGGGAGTCACCGGGGACCCAAACAAGATTAATGAAGGACATCTCGCACACAAGAATCTGAGACAAATCGATATCGCATTCCTCATTCCATATTATTATTCCCAGAATTACACACCACTGCTGCTGTGCATTGCAGAAACAGAAACGGCGACGGACGGTTACCTGCGGTTTTGTTTTTTTTTTTATTTTTATGAGAAGGATTTTTTTTGTTGCGTCCTAAGATGGTGAGGGACAAGGGTGCACACACTTCTGTTAGCGTTAGCACGTGGTCCGACGCACATCCACTTCCAAACACCCCACCCCCTACCCAGCGCCCGAGACAAAAGATAAAATATGGAGCTCACTGTTGTTTTCCCCCAGGGTCCGATATGGTTATTGTTTGTCAGCGTGACAGATGTTCTTCAAACGGGAACCTCCCTGGTGCATTGGGCACCTACCGAGACCCGCAGCAAGAAACCACGCTGCGTCCTCTGATTCCAGCAGGCTACTGCTAACGGGGTCATCTTCCCGGAGCGTCGACATTACCCTCGTCTTCCTCCTCTTCTTCTTCTCCTCCTTCATCTTCCCTCGGCCCGATTTTCCACTCGGTTGTTCCCATGTGTCGGGCAGTACCCAGTCGCCAGATAAGGAAAACAGGAAAACAAGGGGGAAATAAAGGGGATGTTTCTCCAAGCCAAAGGAGGTGGGGGTGTGGGTTTGGGTGGGTGGGGGGAGTGGTGACACATGCACCAAGAATGAACAGAAAATGCCAACTGAAGTCATGCCAACGCGTATGGAAAAATTCAGACACTATGATTGACTGCTGCAAGCAGCTCTATGGGTTTTTATTTTTTTGTGCATGGTGTGTGGTGACAGACACTTGCATGGAATGGAGCGCGTCGTGCCAAACCATGAGAGGAGGAAAGACGGGTAGACTGCTGTATCCGCTGATGTCACCGTGGCGACTGCAACACACATCTTTACGAGAACACGGGGAACGCTCAATGACAAGAACAGGGCAGTCGGGCCCATCTAGGCTAGTCGTCGACCTACATTGTACAGAGTATCCAGTACTGCATCAAGCCTGTACCTTTCGACATTCCAAGGATCTCTGTCTGCCTCGACTACATTACCGGGCAAGCTATACCAAATGCTGGCGGCTCTTTCTGTAAAGTAAGACTTCCTCATATCAGTTTTGGGAATTTACCCTTAACTAATTTCCATCTATACCCCCTTTGTTCTGCTGACCAAACTCAACCTAAAAAAAAAATCTTTTGTAGTTCAGTGAATCACACAAAGGGCCAGATTTATCAAAGCCTATCGCACCTTTTTTAACATTCAGTTTCAGTGATGTGGTTTGTGATTGGTGCAAACAAACTACCTCAACCAATCACAAGCTCTAGTAGCATTTTAGCATCACCAAAACAGTTTTGTTTTAACTAAAGCATTTAGTTTTTTATGAACTAAATGCTTTAGTAAAAGTGGCTCTAAATTTTCAGCATAACGCAAGCAATATCCTGACACCAGGTAGGCCTCAGACATGGTGACCTTGAGGAGCAAGGCCGCATCAACTTGACCGCATCATCAAGGCCGCTTCCACTGAAAGAACAGCGGTTAAACGACACCATCAGCCAATCAGAAAAAGCAACATGGCGATGACAGCCTGGCTGCTTCTCTGCAGAGCCCAGATGCTTGGCTGCACCCGTTGTGCGTTGTTGGGGTGTTCTCTTCCAGTCTGATTTATTAAATGTGTTGATATGCATGGGTAATACCGTTATCCTCGGCTCCCTGCTCCCCACTTAGGCCCTCGCGCCTGGCTAGCGTTTAACAGCTGAGGAACTGCATTGTGTGTAATGCACTCCAAGTACAAGGGGACAGATTTAGGACTCCACAGATCACAGCCGCAGACACACAGCTGCGGTTTAGCGCGCCATTGTATGCTTAAATTGTCAGCACGAGGTTAGCAGTAGCGCCTGCTTTCAAATAATAATTCCTTAATCTTGTATTTCGTGTATATTTTTTATGAGCTTCTCTACAACATTGATTCAAGACATGTTCACAAACCCCTCAACTCAAATTCTCTACTATTGTTTTCTTGAAACTACAATTCAGCTACTGGGCCTAACCTCACGGTTTGCACATAAAAACGCATACTAATGGCGTGAATGTAGCTTACCTGTTCTGCATTGGGAAGACACCACTGAGATATTAAAAAAGGAAAAAAGCAGAATTGCTTTGGATAAAACGCAGCCCATATTATTTTTCCCCCTCTTAAAGACGCTCCACTTCATGCTTTGCCAGCACTGCATGACAAGTTGTTCTGAAAATCCGCGCGCGCTGCCAGAACGCTCCGCCGTTTGTTTTTTCAGACGAGGAAACTTGTGCACTCCTCGATTGTTAGCGGATCGTGCCAGCGTCTGACTATCACCGAGGACGCTCCTGTTCTCTCTGGCATATAATAGCCCACGACATTGGCGCGTGCCAGGGTATTGTGTATGTGTGTGTGTGTGTTTTTGGACCATTTTATTACATTTCCAATGAAATCATTTGGTACCCTTTATGGATCAGTGGAAGCATTTAATGATGTAAGTCACCTTACCTTCCATTGCCCCCCCCACCCCACCCACCACCCGCTCCAAACAAAGTGTCCTCTGTGAACGTGTGTGTTTGAGGGGTGTCAGGCTGTGCAGAGCTGTTGTGCGTTCGGTCAAAATGCTTATGAGTCAAACAATCCCCACAGGAATGAGGTGCTCTTCAGCCGACGGTGACACTGAGCAGAAGACCACGCTCGAACGCTGAGCCCAGAGAGACGGGACAGAGAAAGGACGGGTGTCCTACTTCACCGAGGGGGGTGTGTGTGTGTGTCTGTTTGGATGCTCTTCATAAAAAAAACTCTGGCTTGTGCACCGGAAAGGGGCCGGTAACATGCAGTGGAGAGCCTAACAGTGGGACTGGAAATGAGTAGGAACACTCACAAACTTCATCCATCCCAGCAGGACAATATTATGGATACATTAATCAGAATATTATTATTATTATTATAAATTAGTAATAAACAAAGCCACCCTTTGCCTTCAGAACCGTGTCAGTCCTTTCTGGAACGTTACTGTACTTGTTTTTGCTGGAATACAGACAGTTCTTCAAGAGACTTGAGGTCTTTGCAGGATGATTGAGGTGGAAATCTACTTTGCGATCTATGATCCAGAACTTCCAGTGATGGTTAAGCGATTTTCGATCTGGTGATTGGAGAGGTCATGGAAGGTATTTGACTTTGTCGTCTTGTTCGTGAAACCGCTCTTGTTTAGTAATGGGCTTGAGTCTCTTGTCGTGGTTTTGTTGAGGCATGGAAAACAAAACTGTCAACTGAGCATGGGTGTGTCTCAGAGGAGATTTATGGTTCCAGAGAAAACCACATCAGTTCTGGTGTGCCTGGTCATACAACCAAAATAAGACCTTGAGCAAAAGCTACGATGAGTCTTGTAGCCTGGAGTGCCTGTTTATGCTGCCAGCCACTGTATTCCGCTGTGCGCTACATAAACACAGACGGCCTTACATGTTTTTACTCAGCATCAAATGAGTTTACATTCGTGTCATTTTACAGCCAAAACTGCATTTCAGGGCAACTTAACATATAAAATGTGCATTTAAATCTTTCGGCCTTATTTCTCGCTCCAAAGTAACATTCAGTTCACCAGCCTGTGAGGAGAACTGCACCTGTTCTCTGGTTTATGAATTTACAACCTTGAACTAACTGCTGCAAACTGACATGGGTTTTCCCTCACACTTGTCCTCTCTCACCCTCTCACCAGAGCACGGTACTTCCTAAATATTCCCCCACCCCCCCACCTCCCAGACCAGTGATAAGGTCTGGGAGGCGAGGTTTGGGGGTTGGCTGGAGTGAACGTAATGTCCACGCCCTCTAATCAGGGCGTCGATGCCAAGAGGTCCTCCCTATTGGCGACATGCGGAGGGTGGTGTTATCTGCCGGGCTGTAAAATTGTAGGAGACATGTGGTGGAAGTGGCAGGACAGGAGGGGTTTGGGGGTGCAGGCGGCTTTTGACAGATGATTATGAGAGAGGGAGAGAGAGAGAGAGAGAGAGTTTTGTAATCTGGCCCAGGTTAGGGGGTGATTTTTTTTCCCACCTCCAAAGAACTATTGCTCTGGTGGATCTGAGGGTTGTAAATAACGCAGACCCCTTTAGCCCATCGTTTATGGAGCTGGTGATTCAGTGAGAGCGGGCTTAGCCCTGCAAAGAAATACTGTCAAATCTGGCTAGTTTCAAACCCACAGCTCTCTGTGGAATAACAGCCAGCCTCCGAGAAAGCTGGTTTTTCTCCACCTTCACAACCAAAAATTTAAAAGTTTTGGCAGTTTAAAAAAAAATATATATATATGGCTAATTAAAATAGATGAGTAAATAAATTAACTAAACTGAAGAATTATATCAGCTTAAATAAATCCACTCCAATTATGTTCTCTCCCACTGCCGAAAAATCATATATATATATATATAATATAAATATGTATATATCACCAAAAATACTTTCATTTATGCCATTTTTTATTTCACCAAAATCAGACATTTAAACAGTATTAATTTCATAGTGCAGCAGTGACAGATGGCAGTAGCGTTGAATAAAAAGCATGACACAACACAATCCTCGGCGCATTTTTTCCAAGGCCCTCACCTTGTGACCTGCAGACGGTGCTGCGTGTTCATTTCACATCTGTCAGCGTCCGCTATTACTTTCACCCGAGACAGGCCGCGCAAAGTTAATAAACACAGAACTGTACTGCCCTGCCGCATATTTATGGGCTACATCTATAAGGTCTTTGGTGAGGCCGGGTAACGGAGAGCAGAATTCATTCTGCCCCCCCCATCTTCCCCTGATAATTGATGGCATTTCTCTCATACTCGGAGAGAGGGGAGGATGACAAGTTTGGACTGTCATGTTAGACTGATTCACACTATGCTCCCTAAGCAAAAACGGCTCTACCAGGGTACTTTGTTCTTAATCACAGGGTACGTTTGCTGGTGCTATACAGAATCATTAACATATAATCTGTTACCATGGAACAGTTATACAACACCATGGAATAGTTCTACGGGAACAAACATTAATAGTTCTATATTGTACCAAAAATAATCCACTGCTATATGGGTAAAGAATTTAATTTTTTTTGGTGCAATTTAAGGCCTTTATAAGAGTGTAACAGAAAATGAAAATATTTGTTCTGATTAAATTATTTCCCACTCATTTTCCTGCCCAGATTTAAAGGACAGTAATACATGTTGAGTAAAGTGTTTGTGTTGGACGATGGAGAGGAGATGCTTTCCCTGTGCCCTGATAGGACATTGTTCAGCACTTCCCGGTCCTGAAGATCCCTGTTTTCAACCATGAGGGCAACATGAGGGCAAGATGAGGGCAACATGAGGGCAACATGAGGGCAGCATTGAGGGCAGCATAAGGGCAACATGAGGGCAGCATTAGGGCAGCATGAGGGCAACATGAAGGCAGCATGAGGGCAGCATGAGGGCAACATGAGGGCAGCATGACGGCAGCATGAGGGCAGCATTAGGGCTGCATGAGGGCAACATGATTGCTGCATTAGGGCAGCATGAGGGCAACATGAGGGCAGCATTAGGGCAGCATGAGGGCGGCATGAGGGCAACATGAGGGCTGAGGGCAGCATGAGGGCAACATGAGGGCAGCATGAGGGGCATGAGGGCAACATGAGGGCTGCAGTAGGGCAGCATGAGGGCAACATGAGGGCAGCATGAGGGCAGCATGAGGGCAACATGAGGGCAGCATGAGGGCAGCATTAGGGCTGCATGAGGGCAACATGATGGCTGCATTGGGGCTGATGAGGGCAGCATTAGGGCAACATGAGGGCAGCATTAGGGCAGCATGAGGGAAACATGAGGGCAGCATGAGGGCAGCAGGCCTCTGATTCCCCTGCTCCAGTTCGGATGGCCCCCCTCCCCTTTCTCCAGCCGTCCTCAGGGGGTTGCTGTAGTCCCCGGTCCCGCTGTCCTCAGCTTCGCGTTTCTCCCTCTCAAGCGGCAGGCAGCACAAATGAGACTGAAACAAGGGGCCAGAATTCATCCTAAATAACAGTTTCATTACTGCCATTCATCCTCCGGACCCCCACACAGATCTGAGCTTAAAATCAACAGCATCAGTCATGCTTAAGAATGAAATACATACGTGTTCACATAGATAGTGATAAATTATGGAAAAGGTGCACGTGGCACGCAAAATGAATCTTTGGAGGGACATCTTTGATGGTCTCCATGCATCCTCTTTATTTTTGTCCTTATGCGTATAATGTTTTGGTATTGCGGCGACGTTAAATGAACTGTGACTCTCCAATCATTATGATCTGAGCGGCAGCGGCGACCGGGCGTTTTTAGCCCAGGCGGAGAACCCGACACTTTCGCAGCCAAAAAAAAAAAAAATGGTGACCTTGGACAATTTTTTTTTTCCAACACATCGAAAACAACCACCTCCTTTAGCAGAGGGAAGCGTGTCTGTCCAGATGGTTTTATGCCGAATCATCTCGCTAATTGTCAGTTTTGCCATCAGAAGGATGGAGCAGACGTGACAGGGCTGGATGAAGAATTAAATGAGCATCAAAGCATGCAGAAAAAGAGATCAGAGGCAGAAACAAACCTGATCCATGTTACAAAGCAGATCCAGGTTTTAGCATGTAGCGATGCACATTTCCTTCTTTAAGCCTAGCTACGAATGTTGAAATTGATTTGAAAATGGGTCTAAAAAAGAGCAGTCACTGAGTCTTTCCTGTTGATGAGTACATCATTATAAACAAGAGTAAGGACTAATTTACACTATAGTTATAAAAACCCATTAATTACATTGTTTTTGATATCTTATCTCTTCTCCAATGCACAGTAGTTACACAACATTTGTATCAGAAATGACATTTGAGTAAAATGTATGTGCTTGTTTCTTGACTGCTCATGTCATCTGCATGTAGAATGATTCATAAACTCAGGCATACATATTATGATTTTAATATTATCATAATGTAAAATAATATAATGATCGTGAAAAACTGATGAAAAGGACACTGAGGTCCTGACTTCAGAGGTTTGCTTGGTTTATTCTGACCTTTTTTAGAGACGTATCACATCCTGTCATTTGAAAAAAAACAAAACAAAATGGCACGAAGATCAACATCTGAATACATACAGTGCTGAAAGTATTAATATTTAGAACTGAGAAAAGTATGCATATTTAGAAACATGAAAATATTGGCTGTAATAAATATGAGCTTCTAAAACAATTTCCAAAGATGCATATTCTTGCATGTACAGAGAATTATTAGTATTTTATTATTATTATTGATTTACACTTCATGAAATGAGCCGAAAAGTAACAGTAATAAAAAGGAAATCTTCAAAAACTGACCAGTGTTAGGGTTGTCATGTCTCACAGTGGGAGAGAGGTAGCAGATTTATACCATCAGTCACCAGCTATTATTCAGGAATATAAATATTAATTTTCATATAAATGTGTTATAAGTAGTGTACAACAGGAAAGGCAACAGAGTACAATCAGTAATTATACATCCGGGGATTCTTTTAAATTAAGCAGTAAGGCAGTAAGGATACTTCAAGTACTGTCGGCACTTAAATACATTTAAACAAATAATAAAACAAAAGTCGGGGTGCACAAATTAAAAACATAATTTTAATGTATATATTATTCATAAATTAGTTAAGTTATGTCTCAAATATATTCCCTCATTATTATTACATCCCACAAATAGTGAGACAGGCTTAAAGTCATTCAGCAAAAATTCTGGATTACAGCATGCAATAAGATTGTGTTCCACCTCCACCCCCAAAAAAAAAAAGATAATAATAATAATAATAGTGTGAAATCTATAGAGTGAGTGTGCATGCCTAAATCCCAAATCTGTGCACCCCCCTTGACCCCCCCTGTGATTATATTACACTGAAGACTTACCATATGACATGTGGGATCGCTCTGACCCGGGAGTGACACGTGCTAAAGTGCATTACAGTTATTGTGTTGATAAAAGGTCACGTTGCACTCCATTATAAATGGGAACGGACAGCGCCAGCATGCACACACTGTGGAGTGTGAGGAGCCACCGGTGAAGGCGATGTCAATCTCCGCGGGGACGTGGGGACGCCGCTCTGTCCCTCTGATTACAGCTCCTCATTCATCGAGTTGAAGGAGAATCAGAGCCCGTGGAGTCCATCATATGGCGTAGGCACAAGTGGGGATGGCGGGCGTGAGAGGTTCATTTATGCTCCATAAGTGCACGGCTAGGCCGCGCCACATACAGACATCATCTAATGGCACGAACTGCCGCCGGCTTTGTGTGTGGCACCATCCAATTAACAAATCGAGGATAGGACCGACTTCAGAAGTCAGAAGCACTACCATGTATTTGTTCCACCCATGCACCAAGCAGGCTAATTTAACTGCTTAGCTCCCTACCTGACTGAGGAGTTGTGCTGATTAAAATCAGTTTGGATTAGTGCATGCGTGGAACAGCTGACATGCTCTACTGATAATCTGGAGGCATGTATTTTACGATAAGACCTTGGTGTGTTCAAGTCCAGACTTGATGCAGTGCTGGATACTCTGTAGACTGTAGGTAAATGGGCTTGATGCAGTGCTGGATACTCTGTAGACTGTAGGTAAATCTTGATGCAGTGCTGGCTGTAGACTGTAGGTAAATGGGCTTGATGCAGTGCTGGATACTCTGTAGACTGTAGGTAAATGGGCTTGATGCAGTGCTGGATACTCTGTAGACTGTAGGTGAATGGGCCTGATGCAGTGCTGGATACTCTGTAGACTGTAGGTAAATGGGCTTGATGCAGTGCTTGGTACTCTAGGACACACCAGAACACAAATAGTTACGCCATTTTGTAATATCTGCAACAACCAGTCTTTTTGTATTCATGAATAGAAAATTCAGTTTGCACAATTGTTCTAATTATTTACAGAAAACAGATACCGAAGTACAGTAGGTGTTCCAAATACCTTTACAACGATAAAAACATCCCGTGTTTTGATGTATGATGATAGTAATGATCACCATCATCATCATCATCATCATCATAAACATCATCACCACCGTTGCTATGGCAACGTGGCCCCACACACACACACCACACACACACACACCCCAATCCTCCTCCCAGCCGCCCCAAACATGTGTTTGTCACATGGTTTCTGCGTTTCTGCGGCGGCGGGAAACCAGATGTTTTTCATTAGGGGTTCTCTCTCTCTCCGCCGCGGTCCATCCGTTATAGGAAGAGTGTCACTGAGAGGCGGCTGGTGGCCTTACGAGCCATCCGGGACTACGCAGGCATGGCAATTACGGCAACACGGCAGGGTCAAACCCGGCGGAGGGGCAGGGGGCGTGGGGGTGGGAGGCGGGAGGAAATATTGATGAGATAAGTGTCAGAGGAGCCGTACTACATCAGTCTGTCTGTTGTGAAGCTAAACACCTGTTAATGGGGTCTTATCAGGGGTTTCCTGTAAAAGGAAAAACATGCTCTCTTGAGGAGGGTGAGGAGTAGAAGGGAATTATTTAATTGAACAGAATTCCTTTTATGAATTGCAAATAAAACTACAAACTTAGAAAATATATAGTAAAGAACTGGAGCATATTTGTCTATAATTCATTATTTTTATTTGGCATGCATAGGCTATGAATCTCATCAAAAATGTTTGGTTATACTGACAAACAAACAGCTAAAATATTGTTTTGTATCTAGTATAGTGTTTCATACAACCTTTGCTACCTTTTGTGAGAGAGGTAGCTGTGTTTCGGAGTCTTGTGTTCATTTATTCTGTTTCTATTACCTATATATCCTCTCTCTCCAGTGTGAGCAGAATAACCTGGCTTGAGGCGAACATGTCCTCAGCATTGCAGCGGAATAACCTGCGGTCTCATTTAAGAAGAGGAAGGACTTGAAAGGAATCCAGAAAATGAACGCAAAGGCTCATTAGTCTGGTTTTATTTGACTGCAGCCAATTACAAAGCATCCACGATTTTAAAAACACTCAATCAGAAACAAAGTAAACAGGGGAAACTAAGAGGAAACAGATTTTTTTACATGAGGTTTTACTTGTGACTTACTGCCATTTAAATTACCTCTGTAGCCACACGTGCCACACACACTAGCAGATAAAGCCCATAATACTACAGGCTGTGGAAAATTTCCCAGAAGCCTCTTGTTCAAAGGCCCACTAGCGTTTTGGGGAGTTGAAGCTGTCTGCTCTTACCTACAGAAGGAAGAAAGACAAATGCTGTCTCTGACCTCAATATTGACTGGGATCAGATGCGGCCAGTCTTTTGGATTCAATAAAAAAAAAAAAAATAATACTTACTTTGCTTCTGATTGAGGGCATGGTTTTATTTTTCAGAGTCTCTATCAGGAAATTCAGTCAGCCAAAGATACCGCTAATACGGCCGTCCAGAGGTCACCTCTCATATAGACTTGCAAGCGAGAGAGACCAACGATTCACAGATTCAGCAAATGACAGACAAGACATATGCGGGTCGTGAGCAGTCCCACGGTCGGGACGGAAAGGTGGAAAGCTGATAGACACGCGGCAGACAACGGTGTCTGTGGCACGACCAAAAGCGGCATCACGAACGTGACTGCGCTCGCAGGAAGTGTGAGGGAGATAGTAACACCTGTATTGCTTACCCTGGTTGTTAAGCACTGGAAGAAAATTTTGTGCAATATGCATAACCAAATGCTGGTATAATGAGCCATCTGTATGTGTGGTCCCCTCCTTGGAGATGCCAAGAACGGCACCATCTGTGACACCGCCACCAGCTGTTTCCCTTCTTATTACATGCTTATTATAAGCTGAAGCTGTTCTCCTCTTTAAAAACAAGAATATGGGTGGCTCTCTTTGTAATCAGATTGCCTCCATCTCTATTAAAAAAAAAAAAAAAAAAAAAAACACTGGCTTGAATTTATTTACAACTCCAGTAAAAGTAAATTAACTATTTTAAAGCAACAAGAACAGCAGCACATGTTAGTTTTTGGAAGGTTTCTAGAATGTTTGCATAAATGTGCATATTTTTAAATGCTTATAATAATTATTATGATTTTGCAGATATGTAAGGTTAGTCACATTTTTTTCAAAAAAATCCCTGAAAATCTGAGCGCAGTGTTAGCTTCTTCCCTCTCTGATGTTGATCTGCTTTTTTGCGTACCTGTCAAGGGTGATTTGTTCCGAATGCATTCTCTCCCATGCTCAAATCTTGATTTGGAAGGGAATTCTCAGGGTAGAAATGATAGCTGTGCACTGGTAGGGTAAAAGAAAGGCACAACCTGTACAGTAGTAAAAATGTAAAGCATCCAAAATATGAAACGATCGCAAATTTTCAAGTTCTGATCGATCCGCAAGATTTTGATCGAGCGTGACCGTCACCAGCGTATCCACCCAACGGACAGCTGAAAGCTGCAGTGGAGAGTCTTATCAGATGGAGGTATGGCGACGCGAGACGACACGACGCCAGACCACCCCCCTCGCATTTGTCAACAAATTTAAAATCATCGGCTTCAGCTCGACATCAGACTGAACGCGCGCTCGACGACAAGCATCGGGTTCGGAGATCTGGGAACGTCCGTCACCGTCCACGGCCTTGAACTGAACAAGATGGGTCAGGTTTGAAGTGGCACTGACAAACCCAGGGTGGACGCGCTGTCGACAAAGCTAAAGAACAGGAAGTGCCATAGCGCTAGTGACAAGTCCGCTGAGACGTTCCCAGACTGCAGTCTGCCACCACAAACTCAACTGTGCAAGGAATTAGAACCACACCTATGTAAAACATTGGGCTATATAAGTTTACACTATAAGCACATCATGAAATCGATAGTAAAACCTAAGGAATGGTTCTCTTTCATGTCAATATAATTTTGCCGAATATCGTCCAAAAATTTGGCCAGTCGCTGAAAAAATGTGTATAATGTTCGAAATCATTTCTCAGTTTATGAATTGCAGAATTAAGATGTACAGCGAAAACTGCAGGCAAGAAAAACAATTTGACAATTGCAGTGAGCCAAAAGCGAAACGTATCTATGTACCTAATTTACATCTGTGTGTGTGTGTGTGTGCGCGAGAAAGTCGCTCTCCAGAGGATGTGTATAGATGTGGATTCGTGTAAAGCATCTCTCTCAAACATTTTCACCCTTAGGTGCGCATACCACTGCATAAAACAACAACCAACTTCTCCCTCCTCCCCTTCGTAAGCAATTAGCTGACAAAACCCTATACAATCAAGCGGAGGTTTGAAAAAAAATCATTAAAAAATGACAGGGCATTTATCTTCACCGCCATGCTTGTGCCCAACACGCTGAATTAACTCGGCGGAGAAGGGGGGATCCGTGAGCAGCTTGGACCCGCGTGTCTCAGTGTGTGCGCTTGTAGAGCAAGCTCGCGTGTGTCAATCCTCTAGTGGAGTCATGGTCTTCAAGCGATTCATTCTGAAATCAAGCATGTATAATTAAGTCATTTCATGAGGCCGCTTTAACGATACGTTACATGCGAGGAAATAGGTCAAGCGATTGACGTTGGGAAACGTTTGCTCGCTCGTATACTGTTGGGTTAAAAGTCTGTGGCTTATCAGAAAAAGAAAAACAAAATCCCCCACCAACCCCCCGCCCAACCCCACTGGTGATCTAATGATGTCTGGACATCTAACAATGTCTCAATAGTGTCTATAAACTTGGCCCTTTGGCACATCATTCAAATTATTATGATTATTTTTATTACAGAAACGATACCGTGGATACTGTCTAATTGGACGCCCAGGCGAAACTGGAAATGGCTGTGCCGTTTGCCCTTGGAAATAATTAACCTCCTATTGCTCAGCTAGGATTCTTCAGTAATGGAGAGAGCTGATTGGACGGCGCTCATCAGAGTAATCAGTCCATCACCTGGAGGGGGGGGGGGGCTTAAGACTGCGAGATTTACTGTACACTCTTACCTTTACAAACGTGCATGCAGGTGAGGCACGTAGCAGCACACGCTAGCCATTAAAGGGACGGCTGACCCAAATTACACATTTCTGTAATGCGTCACAAACCTTACAAGTAGTGAGAGAGTCCACAATGGCAGCCTCTGGTGTGTTGCTATGCTAACGATATAGTGGATGCCTATGTACACCCAGCTAGCACTTTGCCAATAAATGCCACAAACACATTGAAAATCATTTTAATATAAGAGTAATATAATCTTACTAATCTTTAACAACACATTAATTAGTACAACTACTATGTCAACCTCTACTCATATTAGCTGTAATATTTATATCGGTACTACAACTCATACTACTCCTGTACAACTGTACTCTACTACTGTTTTGGAAGATACTCCCATTGTTATCACTACAACTTACAGTACTACTGTTAGTACTGCAGTCATGGCTTTGATTCCATGGTTACAGCATGCATTTGTGTTGCAAAAATCTATTCTGATTTCATTCTTAATGATGGATTACTGATGAATAAGTTGTATATGAATCTGTACTTGAAATCTTGAAAATGTTTTTAACTCAAAGACAACAAAGGCATATACATCCAAACACAAATGTACCCACACACTCCATTTATATTTGATTGTTGACGTTTAACTGTTGGTTTCGTCCGTGGTCCTTTTACTCTGTGAAACATGGATTTGATTACGACGCTAAGCATCTGCTGCAGACAATATGTGTGTGGCATTGTTATACTTTTAACGTAATTAAGCTAAATCCCTAAATTTCCTTCAATGACCAGCTGTCTGTTTCTCATGCAATTTCAGCTCAGAATCAAAATCACGTTTGTGTTCCCCAGGCCTTCCTGTGTTCACCAGAGGTAGCGCATTTTAATTAGGCTAGCAGTGGCGGGGGGGGCGTCTGTGGTAGTGGATGGGGCTCGAGCAAGCCTACACAGCCAGCCCACCTTATCCGTGGCTATATGGATGTGCAAAAACCACGGATGCTCTGGACACTTGGACATAAAATGATGTAATTTTACCCTATACGTGTTCATAACTTGAAAGCTCACCTATATGTACTACCAAGAGCTGCCAAAACCCACATAAAACATACTGACTACAGTATTCTGGCATGCTGTATTGCCACCATAAGAATACAATTTACTGTACGGTAACACAGTACACCTACATATATAAATGTACAGTGCATTAATAACATACAACAGAACATCTGAAAAAGAAAAAGATGAGTAACACAAAATTAAAAAGCATAAATTATCTGTCTCTCTCTCTCTCACACACACACACACACACACATTATTAACGCTCACCTAAACCCTGATTCTACTTTTTTAAAATAATTTCAAACCATGGTTGGTCAAAACCTCGGCTGTCAAACCCGTGGATAAACCGGGCCGACTGTAACCGAATAGTTGATCCACCAAAGTAGAGGAGGGGATGTTGTGGCAGTCAAAGATGGAATGCTGAAAAACTGAGCGCTCATGACATCACTCACAGAAAGTTTTCTCCTGTTCAGACAGTTTTCCGATCGCGTGTACATGAACGGGAAAGGTCAGTGAAATGGCGTGATGCAGTTTTCACCACAAGCTAGCTTAATCCTGCATTATCGGTGATTCAGCCCTAATGAATCGATTACTGTCCACCTGAAACACACGAAACACACGTCCCGTGAAGTGAGCGAATGTATGACACAGGACAGCAGGGGTAGGATGGAATCAGGACCTGTGTTTTTTTTCAGGTGTGCTCAGCCGTATTGAAGAGCAGCTGTACAGACAAATGAGTTACAATCACAGGATGCACGAAGAGAACATTCTCTGTGATTGGATTTTAAATATCACACCACGTGTGTGATTGATTTAATTTCTGGTTTCCTTTACAGCGCTCACCGACAGCTGGAAATATCACAAATCTGAATTGCTCTGTGTATTCCACAGTTAACAAAGAAGTGATAGAATGAGGGTCTGTGAGTCTTTGTTTTTTATTTAATTTATTATTTTTTTAAAGAAATCTTTTAAGGGTCACGCCAGTCCCCTTTACACTGGGGACTGGATGCAGACATACAGGGAAAAAAAATGTGCTAATGCTAATCAGACTTATCACAGCACAGCGTGAAAGAAAAGATACATTTTTCCCATCCAAACCCAAACTTCGTTTGCTTGTCAAGCTTCAGAATTCTGGAGGGATTTCTGCCTTTTCTTTTTGGCAGCAGTGAGGAACACTGGGGGATCTCTGTAGATACACCATGGAGTTATTCACTAACCACGATTTTCTAATCGGTTTTCCGCTCAAACGAGGCCGGAGGATGCAGGTTCCTGTTGCGGGGATCTCGGGCCATCCTTCTGTTTGATGACATCGCACAGGTGCTGCTCCTGAGTGGCAGGTGCGTTAGGACAGGTGCTGAAACTCCTGGTCTTTCTTCTGTATGCACATGTAAACATGAGGCTGTTTACAAAGACAGTGACCTGGTGGACCCTCCCCCTTCCCCACACACACACAAACAAACAGGCACCACACACACACATGCACAAGCACACATGCAAACAAACAAACAGTTACCACACACACACACACGCACACATGCAAACAAATAAACAGTTACCACACACACACACACACACGCACACATGCAAACAAACAAACAGTTACCACACACACACACACACACACACATGCAAACACGCACACAAACAAACAGGCACCACAAACACACACACACACGCACACACACACTCACAATAAAACAGGCACCACACACACACACACACTTATATATACATACATGTACTTTCTCACATGCACACACAAACACATCCATATACATGCATATATACACACAGATATGAAAACATACATGCAGTTACACATATGCACACGCAAACACACAGGCACACTTATACGTGAGAACACACAGGCACACACATACACCCACAAACATTCACGGACACACATATGCTGGAACACACACACACACACACACACACACACATAAAAAGCACATGGACACCCACCCACAAAAATATGCAAACGCAAAACATCCATAAACCCATCGCATGTACAGACACATCCACAAATCCACACGCAGGCAGGTGTATACACACACACACACACACACACACACACACCCGAGGGACAGCCACGCCCACCCAAGCTGATTGCGCTTCCTTCCGGATACAGTCAACACCAGGTGAGCAGCGGCGCGGTGGCCATGGCGACAGCGCAGAACAGGGCATGCTCGGGGAGAGAGAGCGTGAGGGATGTGGAATCGCGCGAGGTGCAGGGCCTGTCAGCGGGAGCGTGCGCTGTGCGCTGTGTGTTAAAAGCTGTCAGACAGGTAAAACTGGGGTGGGTTCCTGGCCATGATTGATCACTCAGGTTCAGAGCGAGTTCAGCAGAGGTTTAGGCATGGAGAGTGACTGACACCTGTATGTCCTCAGAAAGAGAGAGAGAAAAAAAAATAAAAAAACAACACACGCAGGTGGGCGCAAAACGCTGTTTCAGACATCATTTTGGAGCACAGAGCAGCACAGATTACAAGGTCAGGTGCACTCGTTTTCTCCATGTCCCCACGTCTTTGTCGTTTGTTATGATCTCAGTCAGTCGTAGTTGTGCATACTCATTAGCAAACTCAATGGTCCAGCAAGACCTAAATCACAAACATCTGCAGGAAGGACTGTCAGAACAGGAGGTGAGAAGTGCCCCTCTGGGTTCCATGTTGCGTACGGTCTGTCTGTTTTTTCCACCGTTGTTTATGCATGCGATGCTTGGGTCATGCAAGGCGATGGCCTCCTCTGCAACAGGCAGCAGCGCAGAGCGCAAACGCCTGTCAACAGGAGTGTGGGCAGCGGTGCTCCAAAACACGGGAAAGGACCAATGCTCTGATCACACCCCCAAGGGGGTGATGTCACAATCCAAAACTGACTCAGTGTTCTCACCGAGTCTGACATAATCTCCAATTTAGACAGGCCATTTTGTAATGGCAGCCCTGTACACTTCCACAGACGTGCTCTTTTCATTGATTTATGAGGTGCACCTGTATATAATTGTACGGTCACAGAGCTATGTTTCTGCAGAAGTGAGTATACTGTCTGAGGAGGTGAGCATACTGTAACTCCAAAGCCCATATGTGTTAATGGTAATAAGGCTAATAGGTGGGTATACTGTAACTCCAAAGCCCATATGTATGAATGGTAATAAGGCTGATAGGTGGGTATACTGTCTGAGGAGGTGGGCATACTGTAACTCCAAAGCCCATATGTATTAATGGTAATAAGGCTAATAGGTGGGTATACTGTCTGAGGAGGTGGGCATACTGTAACTCCAAAGCCCATATGTATTAATGGTAATAAGGCTAATAGGTGAGTATACTGTCTGAGGAGGTGAGCATACTGTAACTCCAAAGCCCATATGTATTAATGGTAATAAGGCTAATAGGTGAGTATACTATCTGAGGAGGTGGGCATACTGTAACTCCAAAGCCCATATGTATTAATGGTAATAAGGCTGATAGGTGGGTATACTGTCTGAGGAGGTGGGCATACTGTAACTCCAAAGCCCATATGTATTAATGGTAATAAGGCTAATAGGTGGGTATACTGTCTGAGGAGGTGGGTATACTGTAACTCCAAAGCCCATATGTATTAATGGTAATAAGGCTAATAGGTGAGTATACTGTCTGAGGAGGTGGGCATACTGTAACTCCAAAGCCCATATGTATTAATGGTAGTAAGGCTAATAGGTGAGTATACTGTCTGAGGAGGTGGGTATACTGTAACTCCAAAGCCCATATGTATTAATGGTAATAAGGCTAATAGGTGGGTATACTGTCTGAGGAGGTGAGCATACTGTAACTCCAAAGCCCATATGTGTTAATGGTAATAAGGATAATAGGTGAGTATACTGTCTGAGGAGGTGGGCATACTGTAACTCCAAAGCCCATATGTCTTAATGGTAATAAGGCTAATAGGTGAGTGTACTGTCTGAGGAGGTGGGAGTACTGTAACTCCAAAGCCCATATGTGTTAATGGTAATAAGGCTAATAGGTGAGTATACTGTCTGAGGAGGTAGGCATACTGTAACTCCAAAGCCCATATGTATTAATGGTAATAAGGCTAATAGGTGAGTATACTGTCTGAGGAGGTGGGCATACTGTAACTCCAAAGCCCATATGTATTAATGGTAATAAGGCTAATAGGTGGGTATACTGTCTGAGGAGGTGGGCATACTGTAACTCCAAAGCCCATATGTCTTAATGGTAATAAGGCTAATAGGTGAGTATACTGTCTGAGGAGGTGGGCATACTGTAACTCCAAAGCCCATATGTATTAATGGTAATAAGGCTAATAGGTGGGTATACTGTCTGAGGAGGTGGGCATACTGTAACTCCAAAGCCCATATGTATCAATGGTGAGAAGGCTAATAGGTGAGTATACTGTCTGAGGAGGTGGGCATACTGTAACTCCAAAGCCCATATGTATTAATGGTAATAAGGCTAATAGGTGAGTATACTGTCTGAGGAGGTAGGCTAATAGGTGAGTATACTGTCTGAGGAGGTGGGCATACTGTAACTCCAAAGCCCATATGTATTAATAGTAATAAGGCTAATAGGTGAGTATACTGTCTGAGGAGGTGGGCATACTGTAACTCCAAAGCCCATATGTATTAATGGTAATAAGGCTGATAGGTGAGTATACTGTCTGAGGAGGTGGGCATACTGTAACTCCAAAGCCCATATGTATTAATAGTAATAAGGCTAATAGGTGAGTATACTGTCTGAGGAGGTGGGCATACTGTAACTCCAAAGCCCATATGTATTAATGGTAATAAGGCTAATAGGTGAGTATACTGTCTGAGGAGGTGGGCATACTGTAACTCCAAAGCCCATATGTATTAATGGTAATAAGGCTAATAGGTGGGTATACTGTCTGAGGAGGTGGGCATACTGTAACTCCAAAGCCCATATGTATTAATGGTAATAAGGCTAATAGGTGGGTATACTGTCTGAGGAGGTGGGCATACTGTAACTCCAAAGCCCATATGTATTAATGGTAATAAGGCTAATAGGTGAGTATACTGTCTGAGGAGGTGGGCATACTGTAACTCCAAAGCCCATATGTATTCATGGTAATAAGGCTAATAGGTGAGTATACTGAGGAGGTGGGTATACTGTAACTCCAAAGCCCATATGTATTAATGGTAATAAGGCTAATAGGTGAGTATACTGTCTGAGGAGGTGGGCATACTGTAACTGTAAAGGTTAGCCCACCCACATTTCCAAACATAACACTGCAAAACAAACAAAATTATAACAGAATTACAAAACCATGAGCATTATGTTGTAATATTCATGAGAATTAATTTGAATTTTAAATGTATAAGAGTACCGGGATTAAATCAGTTAATCTCACAAAATATAAACCCTTTTGACATTTCAGTCTGAATTTATACTGAGAGCAATAAATTGAAAGAATGGCAGAAAGAAGAAAATAAGAAAAATCCCACAGAATTGTACATGTCGCCTGCAAACTGTAAACACGTTGACTATTTTTTTTTTTAAAAAATCCAATAATGTCAATTAAAATGATTTAGTCATCTGACATAAGCACGTGACTTTCGCCCAGGATGTTGGTCACAGTTTTAATTAATGAAATGTAAAAAAAATAAATAAATGAATAAATGAATTCATTAACCGGGCAACCGAACGAACGCTTCCTCTCTTTCCACACTGCACGTCCAACATCCGCATGTTCACTCCGGCCTGTCTCTTTAATAAACTCGTGGTTATCTAGTGTAACAAATGTCTCGCTGCCATCATCAAGTCCAGGCGAGGAGGGAGGAGTTTTTAATGTTCAGTTTGTTCTGGGGATCGATGTTCGCTG
The DNA here is from genome assembly GCA_022829145.1 of Albula goreensis. Taxonomy (NCBI): domain Eukaryota; kingdom Metazoa; phylum Chordata; class Actinopteri; order Albuliformes; family Albulidae; genus Albula; species Albula goreensis. The sequence goes on from CM040747.1 coordinate 2,889,797, forward strand.
GCATCGCCTCGCCCTGCCTGTGCGGTGTCTGATATAGTATTACATTGAAGAGCTCTCCTCTGTCCTTTACTTATACCAGAGAGAGAGGGAGAGAGATAGAGGGAGGGAGAGAGACAGGCATCTGACAGCGTTCGCTCTCTGGTTTCGAGTGGGAAAAAAAAACGGAAAGAAAAGAAAACAATCCGCCATAGATCTGGGGACATAACAAGTGAATACCCGCTCATATATCTTCTTTTCCAAGAAACGTTTCTGATACTGGATTTTAAAGAAGAGATCAGAAGTACTGAGATCAAAAGAAAGACTCGCTCTTTCTGTATGGACTATCTCAGACCGCATACGAATTTTACCTGGGCAGAGTCAACGTGAAGCACGAGTTCAAAGATGCCAAGAAGGAAACAGCAAGCCCCGAAACGGGCAGCGGGTAAGGGACACATTCACTCAGCTATCACAACAATCTTGGTCAGTTTTACCGAAACGGCTGTAGCCTTTTACGTGACTATACAGCTTAAATAGTCACACTTGTCTACTTGCAACACTGGTTGAATATAAGGAATTGATATGTTATTATTTTAAAGGAAAGCGCGATTGTTCCTTCTGCAAATACTAGGAAGAGACCGGACAAAACAGTTTAGGAAGGAGACAACTCTACTGTAACCGAACAAGGTGTAGCCCTTACTACCCTTTACACTTGCAGTTCGTCCTCAGACCACATTTTCCTGGTTGTACGTACGTGACAGTTTCCCCCCTAAAAATCCTCTTAGAATCTGTTCTTTCTAAAGCTTCAGCGCGTTTAACTGTTCTAATTTTGCGCTGTACCTTCGGGTGTCTGATCTCGGCTGATCGGTGTTCTTGTCTGTAAAAACAGTTTTTTTTTAACTTTGAAACTGGGAGATTTTAAAGATGCCAGCGATAATGGACTGCCGGGGGACAATGGTTTACAATGAAGTCAAAATTCATTGCTGAACTTACAATGAACTCCAGAACCGGAATATATGATAGACAACAGATCTCTCTTTCTCACACACACACACACACACACACACACACACACACACACACACACACACACACACACACACACACACACACACACACACACACAGACACAGGCGCAATTTAAAGACAGTAAAATAAAATTGGCGTAATTTTCTTACTGTATTCACCATCGGGGCTTGTCTGCACATAACGGGAAAGTAGTTAGCTATCTGTAGTTAGAATGGAACTTTTGGTCGCATGAACGCCTTTATGTTCTGATTCGCGTTATGTAGAAACAAATCTAAACCGGAAGAAAAGTATGACCATTGCACATTAACGGGACAGTATTCTGAATCACAGTACTTCTGTCTTTTGGTTGTGTTTACTTTTTTTTTTATTTGAGGTGTGACTCGGGGTTAGTACAATGAAGTTCATTATTCTTGCGACGGAAAAAGCGAACAAAACACCCTTTTCCCCCCATTTTATTGGTCGCTTTTGATTTGACAGGTGATGGATTACCTGTCACGTGGCAGTCATTGATATATTTATTCTTGATGGATATGAATAAATCACTCAGTACCGTAACCCATGTGTGCTCATGACGCATTGCATGGTCTCCGGTTCCCCCCCTCCCCCCCGCTCAGACATGTCCAGTAATTGTCATGTATTAGAGTCTAATGTGGGTATTTTTTCTAATCCTTCCTTATAAAATGGGGGGGCCGGGAGGGGGGGTAGCCGGACTAATGGTTAAGGGAAAAGGTCGAGTTTACAGTAAGGGATCGTCCTCAAAGATTTTATTTCACTTTCTTTTTCTGCTGTCGTAAAAGCAAGGACCCTAAGAGGCAGTAGGAACAAAACCAGAAAAAAGATAATTATCCTGCGCATTTATTTATTATTTACTCAAGCCTTTTTTTTTTAAATAGGCACCTTTCTTTTGCATGCTCTATATCTAACGTTTTACGTATTGATTATCACTCTAAACAGAAGTGAGCCAAATGATGAAAAGAACAACGTGAATGATCTCAATTCTGATAGCTAGTAAAGTGCTCTGTATATGAACAGAACAAACCTGGGATATTAATATTCAAATGTGACCAACTGAAATGGCATACTCTATTATTATTATTATTCATAGACACATTATTCATATGTATTATAAAAGTTTATATATTTATAATATTTATAATTTATATACATTTAAATTAAAGTGGAGTGAAGCTGATTGAATTTAGTATCTAAAAGGCTGAAGAAAACAACAGTGTCATGTCAGTACAAATGGCATTGGATTATGACAGAAGGGACTGTAATACAATTTTGAAATAAACACTAATAAATTAGCTTGAAATCCCAACACAGTTCAGTAGCAGAGCAGCATTTTATGCTATTCTGAAAGAAAAATCCCTGGTACCACCTGTCACCGTATTCAAAAAAAGTATTTTATCTGCTCTAGAATCACAAAAAAAAAATATTATCAGAAAAATATATTTTGTTTGACAATCATTCAGATTTTGTGTTAAATGAATTGTTCCTGAGATAATCACATTTATGAGGCAAAATATGATGTCATATTTTGAATAAACACATCAGTCGGTTTAAAAAATGTAAATGTAAAATAAATTTAATGGATTTATGAATGATGTAGTTTCGGGTCCTGGTTGCATTTTGCAGTGTTGGTTCTGTGGCTGAAATCAGTTGAGAAATTATCAGTCTTTATTATGGTTTAAAAGTGTCTCTCCAGATGGTGTGTGCTGTTTGCCAATAGCGGCAAAGCTTTTTACCCCCCTTAAGAATCAGACACCCCCATCGAACAGTCCCAGCTTTCACCCCCAACCCCCCACCACCCGCCTCATTTTACCCCCCACGACCCCCCAGCACAGGAGACAGGGCACACACACACACACACACACACACACACACACACACACACACACACAGACAGACCAGGCACTCATTTCTTTCACCCTTCACTCAGCAAAAAAAAAAAAAAAAAAAAGAAGCTCTTTCTCCTTTCCCCCTTCAAACAATACACACATGATTATTTTGAGAACTTTTGAGAAGATTCCTTAGCGATCCGTTTACACGCTTTCAGCCTCCTCGCCTGTAATCTGGTAAATGTGTCAGCCCTATAGAGAAATAAGGCTTCTAGAAGAGTTTCTTCATTGTTGAGGTAATTGTCTTCTCTCTGACAGGCACATTCATCAGAAGCTTAATGGTCAATCAAAAGTTGGCAGGCAGAGTGTTTTCATTCTTTCCTATCCACTACATTAGGAATACTTAATCAAAATGTCTCCGGGTAATGGCTGTGAAGAGTTCATGACTGACTGATCTGTTGTCTCCGACGATAGAAAATTAACAGCTCGGTACTAGAGAGATGTGAGCCTGCAGATAAACAAATTGTGCATTAATATTTCATCTTCGGGACCTGGGATGTGCTATCAGTGGCGGAATATTCCTAGCTGTGTTGTCATTTCTCTCTCTCTCTCTCTCTCCCTCCCTCCCTCCCTCTCTCTTTTTTTATATTCTTGAAGGCTCTCTGCAGCTGTAACTCATTTCGCTTGATGAGTTTACTAGGGCTGCTGAGAGTGACGACAAATTGATTACCTGGCTGAGCAAGAATAGGGCGAAAAGACGCGGGCTGACAGTCATGTTATAATAATATGTTTAATGATGTGTGGAGAGGGAACAAGGAAAGAAAAGGTATTAAAATGAGACCGGAGAAGATGCAAAAAAGGGAAATAATAATAAGTTTTTTGAGAGAGTCAGCGTTCTTAAAGCCGCAGTATCCCCTGTCGACAAAAAAAAAGTCATTTTATTATTTTTTTGTCTCTCCCTTCTGCTACAAAGACAATATCACCACAGTTTCCTTCATACCCTGAGTGACCAGCTGAGAGGCATGTCGCCTCTTCCCCTGAGTAATTACGCAACCCACTACCAATTAATCTTTGTGAATTTTGGACAACTGGCATTAAAATCAAGGTCAGGCCTGTTAGATTAAAAAAAAAAAAAAAAAAAGATTTTTCGTAAGTTTGAGGGGTTAAGATTCAGAAGTGTTGCAGCAAGCGTATTTGGTTTCTTTGTGCAGTGACACTGAGGATCCCAGCAAGCCCATCTATGTAGCATACTCTGGCACAGTGGCAGTTTTTATAAGTTTATGAAGAAAACAAAGACAGCGTTTTCTTTGAGATCTGGACAAGTTCCGTTTGCTTCTGTCTCGTTTTGGTTGTGTTTTAACAATAGAATTTTCTACGATTAATGGACAGATGTCTTGATGTTGTGGTTGCACTGGAAATAAAAGGACCATCTCGGTTTTTTTGAATGGGGTGGGGTGGGGGGTCTACTCCTGCTCCCACCCCACGCTGTTTAGCAATGTAGGAAGTGTTTCCGTTTATCGGTTTTACAATAATTCTGGGCTTCAAACCGTTAGCCCAATTTGCTGTTAACAAGATAAATTGAGGAACAGACAAAGGCATTAAGTGTTGCGGTGCCAGTAAGTGACTGACAGCCGCTTGTGGGAATTGGCTAGCTGCAAGTTCTCCTAAGTGGTTTGTGCTGGAAACATGCTTGGATCAAGGCAGATGTTATTTATCCAGCTCAGGTGAAAATGATGCGGTCTGATGCAGTATTGCAAATGGCTGAAAAACATTAAATCTGAGAGAAAAATGGTGCTCAACTTCGCCGCCCTCATCTTGTTATCCTCCTTTCCCATCTTTTGTTATGGCTTTGCTTGGCTTCCCTTTTTCAGATCTTCGTTGTTACTCATGACTCCATGTCATATAAGTGGGACTTATTGAGTCAACAGTGGCGTCCCTATGAGGTTCACAACCTCTTTTCACTACCTGAAATGTGTTCTGGGTGGAGGGGATGAAGGAAGACATTCTGTTGAAACAGCAGATGTTTGGTCAGGGAAACGCGAACACGTGAACAAACAACAATGGCAATGCTGTGAAATAACACGGAAAAAGTGTTTGTGTGATCTTTCGCTATGTGATCTACTGCTTTCCTCAGCCTCTCGAGCTGCTGTTGTGGGTGTTGATGTGTTGATAGTGTGTGTGTGTGTGTGTGTGTGTGGTGGGGGTCAAAATGGAACAGGAGGGCAAGAGGTCAGCCAAACAGGAGAGGGCCGTCGGGTGTTTTTCAGCAATGACGTCCTGCGAGAACATACTGGTGCATGGCGTCAAACTCCAGCGATGAGCTGAATCACGGAAACCAAGGTCGCTCATAAGAGCCAGGGTAAAACCAGGGCAGGAGAGCCTCCTGACACTCCAGAGGTCATGATCTGCTTGGAGAACGCGACCGAAACACCTGGAGTCTGCTGGCCAATGTCAAGCCGAGCAGCACAGCACAAACTGCTGATTTGTTTGTTTGGTTTTTTTTTTTAAATATGCTTGAGGATTTTTGTGGCACGCATTGTGTCGGTTGGCTTGTTTTCATGTACTGAGCTTTCAGCGTTTCTCTTGTGTTCCAGCATACCTGTTCCTGCTGTGTGGTCCTCCTTGCTGTGACGATCCTCTAGTCCTAGTCTTCCAAGTGCACTTATAACAAAATGGATGAGGTTGTTTGTCCTTCATTTTTGTGTGTGTGAGTGTGTGAGAGTGTGTGTGTGTGTGAGTGTGAGTGAATGAGTGTGTGTGAGTGTGTGTGTGTGTCTGTGTGAGTGTGTGTGAGTGAATGAGTGTGTGTGTGTGTGTGTGTGTGTGTGTGTGTGTTAATCTCCTCCCATCTGATCCAGCATACCGTACAGTTGACAGGTGTAGATAGTCGTTTCTGAGCCTTTGTTTGTGTGAGAGGCAGACGGGGTGGCACGCTGTCTCTCAGTGAGCCGAGAAAGGGAGATTGCGAGGCTTCGGGTTGGCTTCCAGCGACATGGCGAGCGCTCGCTGGCGGTCTCTCTCTCCCTCTCTCGAGTGAGCGATTTTGCATGTTCAAGGGCCTTCTCCCTTCCCTCCCAAGGCACCTGGAGCCGCAAACTTCCCTTCTCACCTTGCGTCTCTCTCCTCCGAGACCCTCCGAGCCCCGTATCCAGGCAAATGACACAATTCGACACGCCGCTTTACTCGATCCAACGCAGATAATGATTCCGTACAGTCATCGCCGCGGAGAGGACTGTTCCCTATGATCATTATCATCATCTTTTATTGTTATTAAATGAATTTATTTTTTTATTTCTTTTTTTTTTTTACCTCAGTTACAAAACAGCATTGTGTAGGTTAGCTGAGTTTATTTCAGGCTGTCTGCAGCCCATTATTCTGCCGAGACATGAAAGTCTCAAAATAAATTACAATACCACTTTTTTCCTTCCTCAACCCCTGCTGAGCTCGTGATTCAGCGTTTGAAAGTGGACAAAAGGACAATCGGTGCCATGCAGCTTTTTGGTGTGTAAAAAAACTCGGTCAGGTGGAGCACGCCTAATCTTTTAAAGGAAGAAGAAAAAAAAAAAAGAAGAAAAACACCTTTTTAGATCCTGAGGTATTTGATTACATGAAGGAAGGTTTAGCCATGTGCTTTAGCAGTGATAAAAATGTATGTAGCTTATATTCAAATTCCAGTTGAGCGAGATAAGCTTGTAGTTACAGCAGAAGGGTCTGCGTTTGCCCTCATTTGAGGAAAGCTTTTCAACACAAGGCCGACAGACACCCTGGAGTGTTAGCCATAATAAAAGGAAATGAATGGGCTCGCTCAGATTCTCGGTGGCGCGGCCATATCTTTGTTAGCCATATGGCTCCAAAGTTGTGTGGAACAATCGACGTCCGATCAAGTTTCAACCAGATCCCAGAAGGTACTCTGCGGATGAGGAAAAGGGGTTATTAGTCCCTTTTGACTTTTCAAAAACCATAAAAAAAAACCAGAAGGGAAAAAAAAACTACAGGGGGATCGTGTTGCAGATCCTATGTGTATGTTGACTGCAGCTCACTGTGGAACATGATGTCGCCCTGAACGCACTGAAGTGCTTTCGGTTTCACAGGTGTGGTACCTGTCTGGACAGCTGAGCGTTGGGTTAGCTGCGCTGCCTTTTGATGGTAATCCTTTAGGAGGCGGTTGGTCTCCATGAAAAGACGGGAGCTTTTCAAAAGCACTTCAATGGTGCCGAGGGCAGAATGAATTTGAGCGTTTTTTGCAGAGGAAATAGCTGTAATTAAGCCTTCTTCCCTCCTAATCTTCGTCTGACTGCTCTCCGGGTATGGACCGTGTTTCCCCTCCGCAAAGTAAGACAACATACACACCTACAGTGCCGCACGTCAGGCGATATAATTAACACCGTGCACAACAATCACTGTGCTGCGTTACTCTGCGGAGCTTAGAGGCCCGTCTGCAGTGTTCAGTTATCATATGGACTTAATTAGCATACAGTAGCAAACGTGTCCGCTTTCACATGCAGCTGAAGTGCACCGTTTAAACAAATCCATTTAACCTGCCAGCTGCACTGAAGCTTCAGTGTGACGTGCTCTTCACTGCTCGAGTACCAAACCGATAAAGTTATGTCAGAATTTTCGATTGCTTAATTGCATCATTTATGGGCTATCAAAAAGTAGTGCTTGTGTAGCAAGTAGCAAATAAATAAATTCACAGACCAAAATTAAGGGGGGAAAAAATGTAGGCTAGTCAAAGGTCACAGATCTTTATGTTAGCATGTACGGTTTGTTGTACTAATTGTTTGTAGTTGTTCCAGCAAACATTTTAGAATTTAATGAGAAATTGAGGTTGAGATGGCTTAGCTCTCTCTCGTAGAAGTAGCTGTTTTTGTAGCTCTCTCTGAGAATATGTGAAATCTCATACCTCTTATGCGCTGTGTGGGCCCTTTTACTTGCTCGGTTTTGACGTATAGATGTCAATAATTAAAAGAGACTGGGAGCACTCGCAGATTAAAGCTAACCATTTCTCGACAGCAAAATTCTGATCTGAGTTTTTTTTTTCGGTCTCTTCAGATATCACATCACATGTTAAAACACTCCTTTAATGTTTTAAGTAAATAAAGTTGTCTTCTTGATGATTCGGGGTTTTCATCGGTTGGTCAGCTGCAGTTTTATCTTTTTTTTTTTTACCCACAATCCTCTGCTGCCACTGATGCTGGGCCTGCGGGGTCAGAACCCATCAGCCTGTGACCTCCCAGCGGTGTGACACAGTGTCTCAGTCTGTGGCTGCCTCTGTAGAGACATCACAGCGCGATCGTATCAGTTGTTTTCTGCTCAGTTAAGTAGCAGTTCTGACCTCCCATAATCCTGTTGTCTGATCCTCTGCACCAACTGTCTCCAGGCAAAAGCATAACATGCTTCACAACATGGACAATATTACATGGTTGTTTTGTCTACTTCATTTCAGTAAAAAAAAAAAAAAACTGCTAATGTATTAGATGTTGCACAATCTGTTTGGTACAGTCTGGTTACTGTTTTCTGCTAATTACACTATGTAGGAATTTCAGAAAATAAGAACTGTTTGCACACGCTAAAGTCCTTGGCGCTGTACCTGACATGCCTCCAATTGAGACTTTAATTGGTCCCAATTAAGATTTATTATGCAAATTAACCTCCTGCAATTATTGCCTGTTGAAGCAAGCGCCATATTAATATTTTGTTAATAGTGTGATTTGTAACAATTACTAAAGTAAACTTTTCCATACATTGTATACAAGCTATAGTGGGGGGGGGGGGTTCTGTCAATCTCATTTCTGAATAACATAAATCAGAGAGAACCATTTATGGAAAGAATAAGGGGAGGGAAATCAAGCAAAATCATGTTCCATATTCATTCTCTCAAACCTGGGGTTGAATCACTGTGGAGCCCCAGGGTTGTTCATATAAAAGAATGCAGTTATATTCTTCCAAACAACAGTATATGAACTGCATTTCTGTCATTGTTTCTCTGATCATTGTTTTTTTCATCTAGTTTAATATTATCAGAATATCATCCGATTGATGAAGTATTTACTGCTATTGGTGACAGGCATACTACTTCCTATAATAGTGACCGTCTTTGCATCGCCTTCAGTTAGTCTAATCCTGCAGTCAGCTGGGTAACATTGGTACTATCATAAAATACTTCTATTGTGTTCATAGTAGCTTTCCATACTTGCATTGCCCTTGTAAATGTTGTCTCTATTTATTTATTTATCCATTTATTTATGTAATAAATAATAAAGGAATAAATGAATAAGGAATGAGTGCAGTCTGTGATTGTACAGTGCAGGTGCGGTATCAAAGATGATATGTGTTTACATCCAAAGCTAATCTCCAACACCTGTCCTTTGATTTGATAGTATATGCCTAAGTAGAAAAACATGATATATTATCGCAACTCACACATAAAAAAACAATAAAACATCACATTAAACTTAAAATTGGACAACTGAAAAAAACAACCAGCATTTTGATAGTGTTATGAAAGTGGTCATGGATTCTGTGCATTTAGAGTAAACATGCAGCCAAAGGCCCTGTGTTCCAGGTTCCAGGTGTTCTTCCTTTTCACGTTTCTTTTCTCCTTTTGGATGCACATTTTTGTGTAACTGCTTCCACAAAGCTGCAGGTGTAATGGGGTCAGGAGAAACTGAAGTACATCCGGGTCAGTGATGTACATCCAGGTCAGGTCCAACAGGGCCTGCGGCTTCCTCATCCATGCACTCCTTTATTGGCGGTGGTATCTCAAACAGTCAATGACATGCGCTTATTCTCTTTAAAGACACATCCAAGTCAATCAAAGTGGACTGCGGACTCCTTAATAATATGTTATATTCTGTTGCAGAATGAAGAGAACACATTCTGAAGGAAAGGTTAACTCGCAACCTACAAAATAAAATGTATTCAAAGGAAATTATGCTGTAATCTAAAGTCGGTTCTGCTTGTACTCCACATGTCCTCAAAGAGACTGGAGAGTGTGTTGATTGAATTGTGTGTGATCTCACAGACTAAGTGCATTTGATTGAATCTACCCCATAGTATAATATTATTTTCAGAAGTGCACAACCCCACCCCTCTGTCACATGATCAGCCATTCCCACTCTGTCACATGATCAGCCATTCCACATTTCTGAAGGCAGTGTTCCAGGACTCATCTTCTTTCTCTCAGACATTCATTAATTGTACTTTTTTTTTTCAACAAGAATGGGCAATATTTTTTTTTTTTTTTTTTTTAAAGTTGTGATTCGTTTTTGCCGTTGAAGCTAAAGCTACCTCTGATGCGTTAATTATTTGAATGCAGCACAGGAGCGAAGGATCTCATGAACGAGCGGTTTGAGGCTCTGCTCAGTCTCATTGTTCCCTGCGAGGGAAGTGTAATGCCATGTGTGAAATTAAGATTTTACTCACCGTTTTACGCGTCGCGCAGACCCTCTGCAGCAGCGGAAGCTTGTTTTTCTGCACACAGGAGCGATGACGTTCCGATAGCTGGTCACGAACTGCAGGGAGAGAACGGTGGGGACGGAGCGAAACCGTGACCTCATTCATGGCGGCACATTTCCCTCGATATGCCTCGCATTACGTGGAATTCGTTCTGCTCCTTCACAATTAACCTGGAGCAAAAGGCACGGCAAAGAGGAAACTATTTAGTCCAGCTGTGAAAATTGCAGTGAAATTTGGAAAAACGTACCTCATAGTTACAGCACTTTATGAAGTCATGGGCTGGGAGTGGGATCCAATCAAATGTGCTTCAGTTTCTGTAAGGGCATATGCAATTAAATCAAAACAAATTTTACATTACGATATGTTTCTTCCAGTATCTTCTGATTAATTGAAGACAAGCAGACGTGTCCTTTTGGAGTGTTTTCTTTTCACTCCAAATAGAATAGCACATGGCCCTCAAAATTCAACTTTAACTGGATACCATGTGCCCTTAGAAAGTATAAGCTAATTGGGTCTCTGTACCATGTGCCCTTAGAAAGTATTAGCTGATTGGGTCTCAGTACCATGTGCCCTTAGAACGTGTAAGCTGATTGGGTCTCAGTACCATGTGCCCTTAGAATGTACAATCTGATTTGGTCTCAGTCATGATGTACAAGGTGTGGCTAAAGAGACTAATGCAGTCCCAAATCTGGTAAAGATTCATCTAAAGATTCGGTAGCCGCTTCGTTAAATTTTACCGCAAATTTCATATTCATGCGTTGCATGATTTTTGAGGTGACCGTTTTTATGACGGAAAAAAAAACACAAAACACAGATAAAACACGTCTACTTCAAGCGATGCGTAACACAGAACTGAAGACAACCAGAGCGGATTGAAACTTTCAGGGGTTGTTTAATTTCCCATTGGTAAATGTATACCACGTGGTTGGCCAATGTATACCACGTGGTTTGCGCAGGCATGCTGTGGTTCGATCTACATAAGCCCAGTCTCGTTATTTAATAGCCGCACCTCGTATGTGAAGAAGGATACAGTCGACAGAGCCTGGGAAAGGCTTGAGGTGGGGGGATAGCTCACAGGCTAATGTCCAAAGAGCCCTGAGTTCTGAACCTCATGGTTTTGTCTTCATTTAACATTGAGGCTGATGGCTTTTTGACAGCTTTATAGCTGACAAGCTCCAGGACTAGCCGTGCGGCGCAATTACGCGTGAGCTAATTTGATGAATCAACTTGATGTTCTGCAGTCCCAGTTGGCCCCTGCCAACGTATGCTCTCAATTTTCTACTGGAGGTCAAAAATAAGCTTTGAAATTTTGCTAATCCCATCACATACGAGGAATCGTGTCTTCTGTAATAATGTTTGGACATGCACCCGCCACCAAGTCCCAAAATAGAATGGAGGAGGAGGAGGAGGAGGAGGAGGTGGGGGGATTGAGCAAGGACTCTGACAAGCTCTCTCAATCAATGACTAAACGGGCCTTTAAATGAAGGATGTACTTTTCCAGAACATTCTTGGTTATTGTTCATCCTTCTCAAAAATCTGGCTCCGTTTGTAAACCCTGTGTTCTCAGGCATTCTGTGAGTCACATCTTTGAAAAAGCCAAATATGGTATCGGTTTTCAATGACAAAAGATCTTGACCTCTCCAAAACAGGAGGCATTCGTATCAGATATTTTTTTGTTTGTTAAGATAGTTGTGAGTGTCGTGTTTTTAAAATGGTGGAACCCAGATAAAAGCCAGCTTCAGCTGGTCCAAATGACGATCTACAACAGCGTTTGCCACACAAAAGTAATAATGAAGTAGTTGATAAAAGTGTATGTAGCCAATCTCACTGTGAAATGCTAATGCTCTACCTCCTGTCATTTAGCCCTGGTCCCCTGCATTGTTGTCAGCTGTCCCAGGCACTTCTGCATACAAACACTGTCTTCACACACTGGCTGTAGTTAATAGCCATTCTGCAATAAACCATTACAGTAAATCCCATAGAATGATCCTGTTCTCAGGACTTCCTGCTACTAAACAGGAACCAAGCTGCTGGCGGATGGCACAGGGCACTATTCAAATGCTTGGTTTCCCAGGGGCAGTCCTACTTTATCCCCTGCGTTCTGACATTCTGATGGTGTTCAGCCACAATAGCATGATTGAAACTCATTACAGCTGGGAAAACTCAGGTGTCCTCCATGAATGGAAAAACTACACTGCACCTGAAATAGGTGACACTCGTGTCCTGATAAAGGGCATTGAGACCAACAAAAATAAAAGACAAAGCAGAAAGCCGATGTGAGATGTGACACATTTTTTTTCTGTTTGTTATCTCTGCCGCTTCAAGCTGAACGATATAATGAGTCATTTTAAGGTGAAGCAGTGTAGTTCTTTGAAAGCCATAGCTTGGCCATTTTGAACCGGATCAAATGGCTGAAAGCCTACCGTTCTCAAGGCACCCTGTGGGGCAGCAGGAAGTGTGTTTGTGCGTGCGACCGGGTGTTTGTTTGCATGCATGTTTTGTTTGTGGCTTCCTGCAGGCTGCTCTAAAGTACATATGCAGTCATGCGCCGCATAATGTCCGTTCGAGCAACGTCTGACCACATATACGTCTGTGGTCCCATAAGGGTATAATAGAATTCAGAAATCCCGATTGGAGAACGGGACGAGCGGACATAACCTATTTAACCCATATATTACCTTGCCAGATACATTAGCTGAAATACAGTACTGTATGTGTACAGTATCTTGACAATTTAGTCAATACACTACAGTATCCCATATAGCATTGCTAAGTATATAATACGGTGTTTGCACAACGTCCAAATCACATAATGTCCTATTTCACAGAACGTATCGTGGTCGTTAAGCGACACATGACTGTACTGTTATTCTACTGGATTCAACAAAGAATAAAAAAAAAAACATTTGTGCAACTTACAATGCTCAGTTTTGGGTTATGCAGAACCAGGGCCCCCACGTTTAGGGCATGGCATTTACCTATAAATAAAAGGGTGCAGGACAGGCCGTCATGGCCGAAACCTGTCCTGCTCTTACAGAGGGTGAGAGACAGATCTGCACATTTTCAAGAGGCTGAAAACCCTCTCCGCTTGTACCGCGGGGTTGTAATCCCTGTAATTCGGGCCTTGGGGGGTTGGGGGGGAAGGGGGAGGGGGCGACAAAACAAGGGGAACCTGTTCTGCTCTGTGTTGATAAGTTTTTGTGTAAAGACAGAGCAGAGACGGAGCACTCGGGAACGTAACGGTCATCCTCTGGGCACTTAGGGATCTGCTCCTGTCATTCGGATGGGGCTGGGTTTCCTCCTCAGAGTCAGGGGGCAGTACTGCGATCACGCCACATCAACGTTTGTTAATGATCACCTCTATCGATCATTTTATGGATCAACATTCAAGGTAAATATTTAGCAGTGGCCCAGTATGGAAGCTTGAGAACAAAGGGAAGCGTTTTGTTTTTAATCTCACTCCTTTAATGATCATGGTACGCTGGCTTATCATCGTGGGTATTTTTGGATCTGTTTTTTTTTTTTAGGTTTTTTAGGAAATGCTGCTACATTTAATTCAAGGTGCTAGCATCCCTTGCATGTTTATTTATTTTTTTTAGATTTGTGTGTAGTTTTGCCATTTGCTGCTTGGAGTGAAATCCATCTTTTTGCTGTTTCAGATTCTGCGAGTGCTCTGTCGTATCTATAGCGATGTCATGTGAGGAGATAAGGTCTCTGTAATTCAACTAATGCAAGAAGATGAACTTTGTCACCTCTCTCCCTCTTCCTAATTCACCAAATAGCGTTATCTTGTCATCTCGGTGTAAGAAAATGGATGTGTCCTGATCTCTTAGATTTTGTCATCTTGACAATGTTTTCTTTACAGATATCTTTTTTCTTTTTTTTCCCCCTCATTTTACTGGCGGGGAGGGAAAAAATAGTCAATTTCAGAGCTGTAAAAGTAGTTTACAAGAACCCAGGCTTTTCGCTTTTTAGTCTGAGAAGTGAGAGAGAAAGTAGATGAAATGTAAAACACTCATTTGATGGTTTTTCTAAAGCAAGACTGCAGCTTTATTGATGTATTAACTACGTCTGCATGCCAGTCCCCAAAATGACAGAATCTGACTGGGCCTGTACGGAAATATCGCACTGTTTATTTTGGTGAGACTCGCTCTGTTCTGACATTTTTCCCTTGTAGCTCAGGTTCTGCTCAGTGGAGAAAATCAGTCGACAAAAAAAATAAATAAATAAAAGCGTGTTGATGATTACATATCTAGTTGCACATCTCAGACATTCAAAACTAGTGATGTCAGCATATGGAAAGTGTAAAAGTGTGTGTCAGAATGATTTAATTGAAGAAAGTGTATGTAGGGTAGCTTATGATTACAATATTTCATGGCCCTTCTGTAAAAACATCAGCACTAATTATGTACAGAAATTCTGCCTGTTAAATGCTGTGATCACCCCAGGCATTCACTAGTATCCTCTGTTCTACAGCATGTTTACGGGAGTATTATTATTTCGGAAGACAAAACACAATGTTAAACATAGGTTTTTTTTTTTTTTTTTTTTTAAATACCAACAAGACCGTATAGCAGAAAGTGCACTACTTGTTAAAAGCATACATATGAAAAACTCAGCTCAAAATCTATTGATTTATGATTTTTGGATTTATTTTAATCAGCCTGTGCGTCGTTGGAGCTTTTTCCATTGGGTTTTCTAAGGTTACTTCCTTTCTTAAATCAAACGCAGCTAGTGGACAGGAGTTTTGGATTACACCAGCTATTCCCAACCACCCCCCCCCCCCCTTTCTTCGTGGAGTGTAATGAGAAAGTTGTGTACTGTGTTCAGGTGCTTAGGGCTCAGAGCTGCTGCTCACACTCGGTGCTTAAGGCTCCATCTCGTATTTCCCAGCTCCCCAAACCTATAAACATTCTGTACGGGTTGCCCATATTCAGAACGGCGCTCAGAGCTAATGACGTTGGGAGTAATGGGCACATAACCGTGATCTTAAGAAACCTTTTGCTGAGCAGTGTGTGGAGTATCACTGCATTAGTCTATGACAGGCCTGAGCGATAAGGAAATAAAGTATCTCAAATTTCAGCTTTCCTGTGTCTTGCCAGTTGTGCATAAGCACATAGAAATCCCCCCTCTGTATTTCAGTACGGCCACACTGCGCCGAAGTTAACACAAGCGATAAATTACCTTTTAAAAAGTTCACGATTCAGATTAATACAAAGATGTTTATTCTGAGAGATTTCGAAAGTCAGAGAACTGAAAAAGGAAACTTGTTTATTTTTTCCCCCCCATCAAGCTCATTTCCTTTGATTTTATAAAACAAATACAAAGAAGGGTTTCCCGAAAGACTGGATGTACAGCTGTGAGTCCACTGGGATTTGATTTATGACACACACAGACGGCTTTGTCCAGGAACTCTAACGCCTAATTGTGGGCCAACTGCATCTGACTAAACCATAACAGAGTGCCAGAAGCTTCCTGTAAGAATTGACTCGACTTAAGAAAGATTCCTGTAATTTACATGTGGGTGTAGAATTATGTCACTAGCTGGATATGAGTGTAAAATGTTTTGTGACTGACAGGCCAAGATACATTTCTGGCATTCTGACACATATAGAAAGAATTAGACAGGCCATTGTTTGTACGCTCTTAAAGAAGCCGCGGTTGAGTGGGAGGGGGATTTTAGCTTTTCCTTTCAACTGCTGAATGAAGATTTTCCACTCGATAGAGGTGCACACTCCTTAATGCCTCAATCAATGACCACCACAGAATTCATGGTCTTTAGGCTGCTACATTGTTGCCAAGAGATTATCCCACTGTAGTAGTGGGAATATGAATTATTATAAAGACACATGCAAGAGCCTGCTATTGATGTTTTGAAGTTATATGCCACCTTCCTTTGCAGGACTAAAACCCTCTCAAAAAAAAAAAAAAAAAAAACAGGGGATGCTTCTTGGCATGGAAGAATGTGCTGCTTTAATTAAATATCCTATATTAATACTAATAAAATATGGCCTTACAGTAACACAGATGCAAATTTCACTTTTTCCATAAATCACGGTGCTGAATTCCAAATCGTGTCTCAAAATTTAACTGCAGAACATAAATACCGATGCTTAGGTAGGGAACTGTTTCTGTGTAAGTAATTCTGCAGAGCATTTTAATGTAATTGCATCTGCGAAAGAACTAATCGATCATAAGAACAATGAAAAAAGAGCAAGAAGAGGCCATTATATCGTTCATATTTTCTCATATATATATATATGAACATAATGAAAAGGAATATAACTTAGTGGAAGATCAAACATTGGAGAAATAAATGTATAGCATGAAGTTACATAGTTAATAATATTAAAATAAGTACAGGTCCCAACACTGGACCATGTGGGACTCAACATCACTGGGTCTGTGATTTTTCCAGGACGTGGCTTTCCTCCGCTGTCTTCCTTCCACATTTCACACCTTGTACATCTATTCCCCTGGTCTGTTCGGGAAAGCTCACGCTTGTCTGACCTTGAGGCTCTCTCGCAGGCCCGAGCGATGTTTTACTACCCAAGGTGGGCTCCGTTCTACGCTTAGCCTGGGGGCATTCTGCACAAGCCACCTCACCGGAGGATCGGATTTCTACCTCTGACCCTGGGCGGAGACAGCTTTGCTCCGTTTCGCAGATGCATTGGGTAGCTGTGGTGGGCCCTAGCGCAGTTTAACACGGAGGAGGCCTTGGGACTTTTCGGATGAGAACTGTAATGCCTGACATTACACTGCCGGAGACAGTAATTAGGAGAGAGGAGATTCTGTTACAGGCTAATTTGGCTCCAGGAGATTTAAAAAAAAAAAAAAATGACCTGGTGATGTTCATACACAAATCAGTCCTACCTTTTCCCCTCAAAGATATGAATTTCTTTCAGGATATTTCTTCTCAGTCCTTAATTGTGAATATTAATTTCATTTATGCAATCTGGGTTTGGCATGAAACGGACCGTAACATGAAAAGTTTCTTGATTTCACAGCGATGTGTGCGCTTTGACCTTGAAACACGGCTGGCTGGAAAGTTTCATCCGATGTAATGATGAAATAAAAGCACAGAGGCAGCTCCTGGAGGGAGCGTATTTTCAGCAGCTTTTGACAATAAGGTCTCTTTCCTTTTACCCTATAGGGTATTTAAATTCTCATGCATATATACTGTACAGCGGTCTGCCTGTGGTTAGTCTTTGAGAAATTCACACTGTCCGGCTTAAGCTGTCAGCCCCCCAATCTCTGCCCCTTCTCCCCCCGATGCCGTGCCCCCTAAAAGGGGCGTACTGACTGCGGAAAAAAGAAAAGGTGCTCGTTATCAACCGTTCGCCTGCAGCCATGCCATGAACAACCCAACTCCAGACAGGACGTTCTGCCGGGCTGTCCTAAATACATATCAAGAAGGCACCTTTTGTTATGTCAGACTTGACAACGTTAATGGATGAAAACATTCAACATCTTTTTCTTTTTTTTTTTTTTTTTTAAAAAAAACCTATTTCAGGATCCTCTTTTCCTTTCTTGTAGTATCTGAATAACTCATCCTCATAGAAGGATATTTTAAAAAATGGTCCCCACAAACATGTGCGTTCGTGCTGTATGGTAGCTTGAAATCCTTTGCATCAAACTGCAGTGGTACAGCAACCACATTTACATGTAATTACAGGAGAAGGATTTGACAGCAGTTGTTTTAAAACAAGAGAGGCCGCCGTGTCACTTCCTGTGTTTGTTTCTCATTACACTCGAGTAAGAACCGGCGCACATTTAGGTAAACAAACTACAATGGTAAGCACAAGTGGAACGGGTCACTGAGATTTCCAGTGTTTTTGTTTTTTCTCCTTTTTTTCCATGACACTTGTACTGTCATCCTTCTTCTGCTGAGCGATATTTGAGCACACCAGTTACCCATTACAGCAATTCACATATATTTATTTATTTACAATCTAAGTGTACTTTAAATGACAGTGTTAGAGTCCTTTTTTTTAAGAAAAGTAAAAAGCAGAGCCATTTATTGAACAGCAGGTTATAATTGTATACCTAAAGCATTTTTAAAAAGAATAGAGGCTTGACCTAAATATCTCTGTCGAGTGTACAGTACTCTGTGTGTGGGTGTGTATGTGTGTGTGAATGTTCACTGATCTTTTGTAAATGTGACCGTTCCAAAATGGAGAATGAACTCCAAAAGCCCAACTGTATTGTGACACGTTTGGGTCCGGGGGCAGGGGGCTGAGTTCACTGTGTTCGTTGCTCTTCCTGTCTGCTCTTTTTTTTTCTCCTCCTCAGTCATTAAGATTCATGGCATCCCTAAAGCACACCCGGACACTGACACAGCACCTGGAGATTGCTCTGGCAGAGTCGTGAGGTTTTGCCATGTGTGCGAGGGCCATCCTCCAGTCTGTTTTGTTTTTTTTTTTCTTGTTTTTATTTGAAGGTCCATTTGACTCATTCTGAAGGTTTTTTTCAGCTGTTTATCACATCCTGTACCTTTGATAGCGGTGTTGCGTCGTAAACTGAGTCAGAACCGTGACGTGGTAGTGAAAGTATTTTTGCCATAAAAGTCCATATTTTGCCTTCTTCCTGCCATGTGCCAGGATGTGACCGTTTGCATATGTTACAGTGGCTATCCTTTTTGTAAAATCGCTGAGCAAATTATGGAGCGCTACCTCTGCCGTTAGTTCACTGAACCCTTACGCACGAGGTCTTCGCTGCGGGCGCGGATGGCATTCCTTTGTTTTTTCGTTTTGTTTTTATTTAAGGTTTGAAGGGGGCATTCCTTTGTTTGTGTAGCTTTTGTTTATATTTAGTGTTGAGGTGGGGTGGGGGGGAGCGTTCCGGTTGCGCTCTCTGCCAGCGCTGGGCTCCTGGCGTTGGCCCAGGCCATGAGGTTCAGGCCCTGTCCAGACGCATCCTTCGGGGACCTCATCAAACCCCCACGATTTCCTTCCTCTCTCGCTCTGGGGCATCCATATTCATTTCCTGGCCCTGATTGGGAGAAATGTGAAAAGCAGGCCTGGAAACCGTGGAAACCGTGGCCCTCGCTGACTCTGGCTGGGTGACGCGCTGTCTCCCCTGGCCTGCCCTGCCCTCTCTCTCTGTCCGGCCTACACCTCAGCAGCCCCTGGTGGGGCCTGGACAGGTCACATGGATGGGTCACATGGGCGGGTCACATGGTCGGGTCACATGGGCGGCTCATGGCTGCCGCTGCTCTTTACTGGCATCCTGTCATCAAGGTTAGGGATTCTGCTTTATATCAAGAGGGGGTTGCAGGTTCAAATGCCTGGGAGATTTCACTGTCATACTATTGAACAGTGCACATAACTGTATTAAGCTTCTGTAAATATTCAGTTTTCTTTTGTTTAAACAAATCATAAAACATACGCTACAGTAAGTTGTTCTAGTAAAGGGTTTCTGTTAACCAAAAATAAAAATAATTAGCTTTGTATGGTTGTTATTAATAATAATAATAATGAATGTTTGTTTCTCAGATAGATGTATGAGGAATTGTAAGCCGTATTTTTGGCTAAAGGAATATTTGCTGTTCTGCTGTGACTCGTGATTGAGACATAACTGACTTGTTGTCACAGTAGCGGTTTCATACACTGTACTCAGTGAGCAAAGGTTTACTGCTGCAAGCTATTCATCGCCTGGATTGCCGGCAGTGATTGAGTTTTAATAAGACAGAAAATATATAATTGAACTTGTCACAACATGACAAGTTCATAAAGGAAGACGTTTAAACCAAACCTTTGTACTACTTCTGCAGTCATTAATAAGGAATGCTGTAGACATGTTGTAGGCTACCACAGGATGCGTGGAGGCGATTGCTAAAACATTTAAAGGGGAAATGGTCTGGGTGGGACCCCATTCATCTAAAGACCTGCCCCTTACCGGCCAATTGGCCAGTAACACTGATGTGTGTGTGTGTGTGTGTGTGTGTGTGTGTGTTTCTGCTGGTGTGTGCGTATGTCTGTGTGTATGTGTGTCACGTTATAATGTAAGAACATACAATCAATAATTTCAGAGAAAATGTATTGGAGTCGTATTTTCTTCTCTTTGATGTTATTTTATTTTTATTTTTTTATACCCTGGGCTTTCCCCATAAACACAGAGAAGACTTGTATTTCAAGAGGACAGGACCTGTTATAGTAGAGTAAGAGTTTTAGATATATTATATTCACCATGACGAGTTTTTTTTAGCATTTACTAACGTAAACATGGCAGGTATTTTTTACGTTTGAACTGAGTCTTTAGTCTTTATTTTCTGTTAATGTTGGAGAAAGCTCCAGAATTAACAGTGCTAGAATAAGTATAACCCATGATTAAATAGGTGGGTGTTCACGTTAGCTCTTACTCTCAGCTCAGGAAATGGATGGTTATAAAATAATAGAGCACTGTCTCTTTTTACTCTGTAATTATTGACATGCTTTGAAGATACCATCAAGGTCCCATTTTTTTTTTTTTTTTTTTTTTTGAACCACTCTGGAGAAGAAACTCTTGGGAGTCTTTAAGTACAACAAAAAGTTACTCCATCTCAGATTTGTTATTAGAATGTCAAAGGCAAACTGCTTTGCGCTTTGATTGAAATGCCCTCATAACGTTCCAGCCCATTTCGCGAGCAAGCTGAGTCTGAAAGCCAGTCCAGAAATGAATCCTAATGTCGCGTCATCAAGATCTGCTAATCATATTTTGGGCACAATTGACTCGTCCCTCAGATTCTTCTCCCTGCGTTGTCCTTGAGAGTGTAGGGTTATTTGGGGTTGTCTCCCTGTGTGTGTGTGTGTGTGTGTGTGTGTGTGTGTGTGCATGCACATGCATGTGTGTGTCCATGCATGCATGCCTGTGTTTGTGCATGCATGTGTGTGCATTGGTTTTGTGTCATTTATGTGTACATGCATGTCTGTATGTGCATGCCTGTCTAAATGTGTATATATGTGCTTGTATGCATGAATGCTTGCAAGTGTGTTAGCTTGTATGTGTGTGTGCACGCATGTGGCTATGCGCTTGTCTGTGTGTGTGCATACACGTGTGTGTATATGTGTGTTTGTGTGTGTGTGTGTGTGTGTGTGAGCTTGTCTGTGTGTAGTGCAGGGTGTGCATGTGTGTGTGTCTGTCTGTGTGTGTGCAGATATGCGCATGTGTGTGCGCGCATACATATGTATGTGTATATGTGTGCATGTGTGTGTGTATGTGCAGGGTGTGCATGTATGTGTGTGTGTGTGTGTGTCTGCATGTGTGCGGCTATGCGCGTGTGCACCAGTTTGTCTCTCCCGCAGTGGCAGCTAGCCGGGCGACAGGCAGGTTGATGTGCGAAATTTCGTCCTGTGAGTAATTGACCCGTTTTGATAAACGCTTCTGAATGACACCAGCATAATTCACCCTAAAAGTTTGCACTGTCATGAGGATGAGCTAACTGTCTCCCTCAAATATATGGGTGCAATTTTCCAAATAGGTTTATAGCAGCCCTTGAGAGAGAAGGGAGCGATGGCGGTATAACCGGCTTTATTACAGTGGCCTGCCGACATCCACCTTTTTCTGCAGTGTCTCTATATCCTGTGATCAAACCTCCACATCTATATAACTTTCTCAGGGGGCTCAAACAACACTCAAGGCAAGCGACAGTCCCACAAAATGGAGCTCTGCTTTAAACATTCATTTAGCTACAAATAGTTTTTAATTGCCACACACTGTGCAAGAAAAAAAAATCTGAAGAGTTAATATCAGTCCACCTGAATACACTGTAGTATTTAATGGCAGTTTCCATTATTCTTACCTGATATAGATCTGGTCTTGGTTTGTGTGCCCTTTTCTCTAATTTTTAAGATGCTCCTGGTCAGTGTGGTCTGTTTCATCTGCTCTTGTGTGCTCAGGCTAGCTTGAAGCACAGTAGCAGGTCAGCTTTACATGAAAATATCAGAATTATGTTTACGCAAAGAGGTTTAATTTGTATGAATACAAAGGAAACCAAACATTTAATTGTTTTATTGTCTCTCTAGTTTTCCTGTGAAGGCTGCTTTTTATGTTTTGTCTCTCAAAATGACGATTTGAAAAAAAACATAACGAAGTGAGCAATTCGTTTTAGTGGGAGCCGGTTTTTCCGTTGTGATACTGCCTCTGCTCGTTCTCCCTTTTATCTGTTTCTGTGGCACAGTCGCCCCTTTGGATTTCTTTTTCAACTGCTAGGACAGAGGCTCATCGTTGACCCTCCCCTCATCAAATTAAACGTTTTTGTTTCTCTTCTGGGCGTCTTAAAAAAGGCGCTCGCAGGCCGAGGGCTCCGCTGGAACCCACTCTGCCAGGGCGGAGCGCTGCATCCCTGGAAAAAAAAAAAAAAAAAAAGTGATTTAAAACCCAGGTTTGAACAAAAGGAAGTCTGTGCCCAGTGATTCCGCTCCGATGCCATGGAGCGAGCCCGCCACAGCCCCCCCAACCTGCGTCCATGAATGGCGTCCTTTAACGGCATGTCGGGCGTTAACTGAAAAAGTTACTTATTTGCGGAGGGAGAGAGGTGGGAGGCGGGGATGCTTTAACGTGATTGGCAGCGATCAGTCATTCCCGCCGGCAGAGTAATGGAGCAGTCTGCGGCTTTACCGGGGGGGGGTTCGGTGGGTGGTGTGGAGGGGGGGTTGGGGGGTGGGTTAGCCGCTGGAAAGAGATTACAGCGAAGGCCCGGATTCCCAGAAAACGGCGCACACGCCGGCGGATGCTCGCTGGGGCTGCGGTTTTTTAGAAGCCCGCCATAAAGCAATCAAGGTGTTTATTCAACACCGTGTTCCATTGTGTGGCGAGGGTGTGAATGTTTCCTTTTGTTGTTAATTTGTTTTTTTCTTTTTTTCTCCTCAACGTACGTCAGAGGAAGAAAATAACCGCTTAGAGTTATAAATCCAGTTAATGAATCAGTTAATTTTTCCATTGCGTGAATGTTTCTCTGTGACTTCCTGTGTCTGAAACGAGTTCACATATGTCTTCTTCTTTTCATCCTGTCTCTGGAGTCTGCGTATAATCTAGTACAAATGTTTGACTGATATACTTAGAACTGGATTCACCACCTTGCGGTTATGGCTGGAAATAAATGTTGTTCGTGTATTTTCTTGTTGGCATAGGAGACTGCAATGGCTTTGCTGTTACAATGATTTTTATTCCAATAGACTCACCAACAATAAGCCTTAACTGCACCTCCACTAAACTAATGAAATGGTCTTTATGGTTATGTGAAAATATTGCAGTTCATTTGATCCATGGATCTAATATTATTCAAGAGGACCAAGACTATGGCATCATAATTACTGTAACATTAATTTTTACATATCATTAAAAATTTCTGATGTGGACTAACCGAGAGAGAAGTGGTGTTTTGTTGTGCATTCTCGTGAATGTTGGATTGTTTCGTTATTTGCTGTGGATTTATGAATTGTTAGCAGTGAAAAAAAGTAACAGCTCGTAGTATTGTTGTTAAAACAAGTTAAACTGCTTTGTGAAAGTTATATAAATGTCGAATGAAGGGTCTGACTTTCCCTGGGTTTGAGTGAGTGTGATGTCATCGCAGAATTCCAGTGTCGGGGTGGCACATGGTTCAAGGAACAGAGCGTGAGAGAAAGAAGGAGATATTTAGTTGTCCTGTAATGTGCTTACTTGTTTAAAACATGGATGGCTTATCTGTTTACAGCATTTTGTATTTTTTTTTACAGTAAACTGTATACATTATTATAATACATAATGTTTACGTTTTTTTATCATTCTTTCTGCCTTTTGTACAGGGCTAATGTGTTGAGTTATTATTTCAATATTACTTTGGCAGTGGTGCTATGGTTGTCCCGACAAAAGAACAGGATTGAATTGAGAGAGAGAGAGGGAGAGAGGTGGGGAAGTTCACTCATCAGGAGGTAACGCGGTGTCTGACGTAAGTTTCACTTACCCAATAAATATGTGCCTACCGTGGGAATCAGGGTGGCTTAAAGGAAGAATCAAACTTGATTATGGTTTATTTGTTGGGTGAAATAGGGTGTGGGGTGTGAGAGATACAGAGGATGTGTTGGATCTGGGCTGTCTGCTCTCCAGGCACTCTACAGCGCTCACACACTGGCTTATTCACAGAATCATTCTGCCACAGATAATAATGGCGGCTTTCAAAAGTGCAAGCTTATTCAAAAAGGAGAAAAAAAAAGAAAAAAAAGAAAGAAAAGTCCCCCAATTGACGTAGATGAAACAAATCCATAATGCAGAAGAGCGAACAGGGATAATGCTAAAGTTTAACAGAGAGCTGTTTGTCAGGAGAGGCAAGTCAGAGCATTCAAATGAGCCAGTCCACAAAGAACAAAGTTGGAATAAAATTGAGTAACGAGGGACCGAGGGAGGAAAAAAAAAAGAAAGTAAGAAAAAACACACACAAAATGGATGTTTTTCCTGCCATTTTTAATGGCAATGACACATTACCAGCCCCATTACCGATACCTTTTATAGCTCCTTTAATCCCCCGGCCTGCCGGAGAAACTCAGCCCCCAGTGGCTGCGAGCAACCTCTTTGCTTGAGAGCAACAATTTTAAGCCATTTCCAATTCATTTCCTAATCTGCCAGCATGTTTCACAGGGCATTGGCCAATTACTGCTGCACACAAACCCCAAAGTCACTCCGTTCTCAGGTACTCTCCTTTCCCCTGTGCAGGTCTGCCCGCACACAATCAGCTCTGCGAAATGAGCATAACCCTCTCCGGCTACGGCCTCCCAAAAGAAGAACCAAACAGCGGCATTTCTTTACTGATACCAAACCCTACACAAGTGAACGTAGATCATGACATTGCGATGGAGATGGGAGCGTCCCTGCACACGTCTGCTAGTAATAACGGTGATAATAATAAAAGCTATATTATTTTTAATGACAATTTAGCTTGTATTATTACTACCATTTTCATTATAATTATTGTTGCCCTTATTAAATATTTCTATGATTCAGTTCCATTGATTTTCGGACATAAAGGTAAAAGTAGAAACCCAAGGGTGAGAATAGATAATCAGTTTTAAAATTCAGAAAGCATCAGTCTTGTATTTCTTTGCAGAATTGTTTCACATAGGAACTAAGTTAGAGGTTTATTGCGATCAGTTCAGAAATCCAAAGAGTCCGAGCTCAATAAGCTCTCTTGCCTGTAGGTAGAAATTTTGTGGACTGATGCTTTCTGTTCCAAAGCCTTACAAACCTTAAAACGCTCCAGATACTTTCTCTGTGTATGGGTTACAGATAGCGGGTCAACCAATGGCTCATTGTGTGGATGAATCTAGAATAAAAGGGGGTAAATCTGGACACACCGGCCATCCAGCTATAATTTAACTCCATACAGATATAATTAAAAAAACTTCTATTATATTTTATGTGAGCTGTATCAAAATATTTGTGGCTGTTAATCTGACACGGTTACATTAGCTCAATCTAACCTTTGGATAGTGAGCAACAGCTATTTTTTCAACAGGCTTTTTTTTTATAGATGTTACAGTTAATTAAACATCATACACAACTGTGTACTTAATCACAAAATGGGCAACAAAACACCTTGTGCTCGTGCACTGTGGCTGCTTGGTGAGGCTTGAAATATTGTTGCTTTTTTTTTGTCTGCCCACCTTCTTATTCTTCTTCGGAGGAAATTGAAGTCATCAAGTCAAAAATTGGTTCCCGATTTTTAACTGGCCATATTATTGCATGCTGTCGTAAATGTGCCCTAGACATCTGATTTCTTCCCTTCCACTGGAAAATGTATAGACACTGAACAAGAAAATGGAAACACCAAAGTTTCTTAATGCTATATCTGTTATAAGACCATTTTTACAGTTAATAATGTTATATGATTAAAACTGTGCGCTCTATCGAGAAAATATGACCACTTTTGATTTTTTATGATTTATGCTAATGGGATTTCATACTCAATCCCCAGTAAAACAAACTCTGTGTAAAACATGAAAATGAAACTGAATATTTGAATATGAGAGTTGAGGAGGAGATTCTAAATATGGCTGAGATCTTGTGCATGGAAAGCTGTCGTGAGCAGAAACGTTTTCCTTTCAGTCAGAATAAATGGCTTAAGCCACTTAAAGTGCTCCTTGGAAAAATCACGCTAAGTAAGTTGACGAAGCACATTAGTACCGTCTCTGAGCTATGAGTGCCAGCCATTTAGCCATACGAGACACATGCTGGAGATGCAGGAAGTGTTCATGAGTGGAACATGAGGGCGCTGCTTGTAATTTCTGAGCGTTCCAATATCTGTGTGTGATGGAGTAGCGCTGTGATCAGCTAATCCTGGAGAAAACAAAAACAGTCCTGATGTTGTTGTCGAGGTTTGGTCTTTTAAAAATGAATGCAGCGTTTTGTACAAAGGGGACTGCGCTGCGAGCAGTGTGAGCATAGCGAGATGCTAAATTAGTCATAAACAAATTCCTTGCCAAAGAATGATCTTTTCTCTGAACCGTGATATCTAAATAACGGCAGGGAATTATAATCAGAATAATAAAACTCAGGCCGTTTCTTTCTGCACAGATACCTTGTTGTGACTGTTGGGGTGATATATTTTGCATCATTCTGTTTAAAGTTCCCATCGCATAAATGTATCTGTGTTTTAAAAAAAATTCAAAGGTAAGCAAACAATTTGACTACGAGTGCATACCATCTCGATTAATAAAGAATAAAAGTATTGCCCTAGGTTACTCTCCTATCAGACAGTATCTCTGGAGAAGAGAAAAAAATGATTTATTTACAGAATATTTAAGGAAGTATTTTAACCCCTGAAGGCATTTTGACTCATTTCTTATGTGATTAAAACTGGAACAGCCATGTGAACTGTCAGTGAAACCTGAATGAAATGTGATGGATGGTTTCTATAGCGATCTGTGTCTCAGCTCAGCGCATGTTTGGCATCTGATTGGTTAGTGTGTGTCTTTCACAGAGCGGTACCGTGTACAGCACCCGCAATTCATACTTTCAACAGTGGAACCCAGAACACTAGTTAATAATACAAAAAAGCCTTCTTTTTTTGAGATAGCATGTGAGGGTTCACTTTGTTTTTTTATTTTATGTGTAGAGACCATATCAGTTTAAGATGTGTGAGATGGAAAAAGGGACAACAGTCCACAAAGCCAAACAATCCTCGTCAATGTAATTAGCACTTTTGAGGCATTATTATTCGCTTGCCAGAGGTGAAGACAACCCTGCCTTGTCATTGAATGTTTATGTTTTTTTTTTTTTTTTTTTTTTTTCAAACCGTAAGAAATGAATAAATCATGTCTTGATTTTAAATACTGTAATATAAATAACAGCAGTGCACCGGAGAGTGTGATAGAAAGCAGATCCCCTCCGCGTTAAAAAAAGGGAAAGAGAAGTAGCGGAGGCCGCAGAACTCGCTGGGGAGCCTCCCCGGGCCTGCGCAGGCAGTGCGGGGCAGGAGGAGATGGAGTGCGAGGCAGTGTCTCTGTGTCCCGTCCCACAGCCAGTATCTCAGAGGGATCAGACCCTCACAGGCATGCATGAGGACACATGGCTCATAAATATCACCCCCCCATGCCCGCCTGCCCCTCTGGAGGCCCCACTGATAGCGATGGAGAGTGGAAACCCCGTCCACCGTCCACCGTCTGCATGATTGAGTGCATACTAACCACCCCCCCCACACACACGCACACACACACAATCACCACCCCAACCCATAGCTTACCACCCCCAGTTTTTATTTTTTTGGGGGGGAGGGTGTGTGCATGCGTGTGTGTGTGTGTGTGTGTGTGTGTGTAGTTCTTGTTGCAGGGGGTGGGAGGTGGGTGCACCTAAGGGTGTCATACTGAACATGGCACAGTGTAGCTGGGGGGCACAAAACAGGCGAGACCCTGGTCTGGAAAGGCCCATGTAGGCCTCTCTGGCTAAAATTGCATTCAAAACCATGGCCACTGTGTCCCAGAGCAGAGAGCAGGCAGTGTTGCTGGGGTCTGAATGCAAGCAGACCTCGCCAGCTAGGTTACGTTATCTAGTGGGACCTGCTAGGTAAAACAACATGGCGAAGTGGTCGACCTGCTGAGTGCTTAAATGTGTTGGAAAGGGTGTAAAACTGTAAATTTACCGCGGTCTGAACCCTGTGCTCTGTTTGGGATGTCCCTGGGTGAAGTTGTGCGTACTGATTGAAATGTGCCTGGACCGGTGTTCATGAAAAGACCCTTATCGAGTTTATAAGATAAATGTTTCTCAATAGAGCCCCCTCATACATCAATGTGTCATGTCCTTTCATCAGCTGTGGAATTGGCATTGTAGTTGCAAAATAC
The DNA here is from genome assembly GCA_022829145.1 of Albula goreensis. NCBI lineage: Eukaryota > Metazoa > Chordata > Actinopteri > Albuliformes > Albulidae > Albula > Albula goreensis. Next base: position 2,918,388 of record CM040747.1, read on the forward strand.
AGTCAGGCATGCATACACACACACACACACACACACACACACACACACACACACACACACACACACACATATATACACACAGGCACACACACACACACACACACACACACAAACACACACACGCACACACACACACACCCACAGACACACACACACACACTCACACACACACACACACACACACACACAGACACACATATATACACATAAAGGCATATAAAATCATTCTCCCACACACACATGTACACAGACACACACACAAACGCACTCATTCACACATGTTCACATACACACACACATACGCACACACACGCTCATACTTACAGAATGTTGAGATAATCAACATGCGGTAATTAGCCTCACTTAAGTTATTATAATTGGGGGCAGGGGGAGGTTGTTCACTCTATAATGTTTTTTTCTGGTAATTACTTTTAAGTTACTCAAGCCAGCGAGCTGTATTTTTGACTACATCTCTGCCAGTTTTTTTTACTTGTATTCCTGTTTAATTTGTATTCTAGTGAATGATTTTTTTTTGTTCTTTCTTTCTTTCTTTTTTCTTTTGGGTTTTTTTGCTGCCTCTTTTCCCTGCCACATACAGACTATGACAGTGTCCAGGTCAACTCCAACTGGCAGGAAAAAAAGGGAGAGAGAGGGAGAGGGGAAAAAGTAGGAGGGGGAGTTTATATCCTGTTCTTGTGAATCATATATCAGCAGAATTCCCCCCTGTCCTGTTTGGCACAGGCAGAATGACGGGTGTCATTTGTCATGTGGGCTGAAAGAGGTTGTGGGAAAAGGGATTTGGACTCTTTCAGAGGTGTGTGGATCCTTCAGAGAGTTGGAGCTGTAAGGGGGGGTTTCCAAAGGGGATGTGAGCAGCTACTACTTCATGTTACTTTGTGTCCTTGCTTGGGCTGGTCTACTTTCTGAAACTGACAAAGAACAACGGCTCACATACAAAAAAAAAAAAAGTCGTATAATATCAAGTAATGGTATCGGATAGCAGTCTGTTTTAAGGTCAGGGGGATATCGGAGTGAGTGTGTTTTGGAGTGTTTTTTGGCACGTATGTGCGTTTGTTAAAAAGTAAAGGAGACCTCTTGTATCCTACCTTGTTGTCATCATTACTTATTTTTGGTGAAAAGGTTGATTTTTAAACTTTGAGTCCGTGAGACTGGAGCAATTGGAAATGATCAAATCATTGTTATGGAAACCTTTTATTTTTTTTTTTTTTTTTTTTCATTGAGTTGGCAGTTGAAGCTTCTAAGTTATTAGGTAAGGCCATTCCACTGAAAGTAAAGGATAGCTGTGTACGTTAGCAGTGTTGGCCTTCAGGCAGAGTTTCATTAGTTACTCAGTCTTATAGCCTGTTATTACAGTATCTTTATGTCACAAACAGAAGGGTGGGGGTGGGGGTGTTGTTGGGGGTCATGCTGACAGGATAAGCCTGCTCAGACCTAGCCACACCCCCGGCCCCCCGTTCTGGTTCTAGATCAGAGCCAGTGCTTTAACTGTAATGACACAGTGAGAATCTCTCAAACTCAAAGAGTTTTCTGAACCCTAAATGAATGTATTCTGAACCGGGCTCCAGACCCATGACCCCGCTCTCCTGGAGTGTGTTCTGGGTCGTGATCTTGTCATGTAAGACGAGCTTTGACTGGGCTAAAGATGCGTACAGGCCCCACGCCCACCCCGTCCCTGCCATCCCAAGTAAAAGTACAGATTAGGCTCTCAGCCACTTCAGGGCTAGCAGAGTCTGAGGGGTGACGTGTGCAAAGGCAGACTGGAGGCGGAGTCTGAGGGGTGACGTGTGCAAAGGCAGACTGGAGGCGGAGTCTGAGGGGTGACGTGTGCAAAGGCAGACTGGAGGCGGAGTCTGAGGGGTGACGTGTGCAAAGGCAGACTGGAGGCGGAGTCTGAGGGGAAACGTGTGCAAAGGCAGACGGGAGGTGGAGTCTGAGGGGTGACGTGTGCAAAGGAGGCGGAGTCTGAGGAGTGACGCCCTCCATCTAACACCCAGCAGTAGCCTGAGAACATCTGCTTAAGAAACTAACGAGACAACAGAGAATCCATTTCCATTCAAAATTTTAAAAAATAAACGTGATAAAATACAGGCTAACAGCAGATGATATTAAATGAAGAACATTCCCTCCCTGTTAACTTTCTCATCTAAAATTGAACTCTTTGTAAGTGTGTGAGTTTTCTTCATAAATTATGAGACATTTTCAATATTTACACCCATTTCATTTTTTTTTACAGTCTTTGTCCCGTTATTTTACAGGAACAAGTTTATATGATGAAATGAAAGGCCCTGGTAAGCCTGAATTGCTACCAAATGGTAATGGTTATGACATGTATAAATGGGAGGAACGGTTCATTGTTATCAAGCGTATCAGTAGATCATGATGATAATGAATCCGCATTCATGGCTGATGGATCAGTAAAGCGCCGTTTCTGAATCTTATGCATGACATCTTAAGTCGATACAGTCGAGATAATTCATCTGTCGCTACGCTGATTAGCATAGAGCAGAGGCTTCTGCAGAAAATGTTTTAGGTATTTTTAAAACTCAACCGAGTTTGATAAAAAAATAATGCTGACTTCTCAGTTTTGAAGCAGCTCTGGATTTAGGAGGTACGTGTTCATTTTGGGTATTCTGAAAGCTTAATGGTTAAACAGTCATTTTTTTTGGTCATGCAAAAAAAAAAGAAAAATATATTTCTGCGCCCTTAGTCCGGTTCTGTAACCCTTTGGCAATTGCAGATTAATTAATAGAGTTTATTACAGATCATAAATTTATACTGCTCATACTTTAGACCTAGATCTTTTAGTATTGAATGAAGCTGTTTTGTTTTTATTGACAATTTTGATAAAATATATTATGCTCTTTACATGTATATGTTATCAGACGAATGATTATTAAAAAAGTAAAACTTCTGTTTTTTTTGTTACAAATATAACATAAATTTGGTGAGCACTGAAATTTAGACAGTCCATGGCAATGTTCAAAGTACGGGGATTCGGTCTGATTGTCAGCAGTGAGACTATTTAAAATACAAAAGTAGAAACATCCAGATATGTAGCTAATTACCCCATGGGGTTTGGAATGTTGTATTATTGCAACTTTGCTGCTGTATTTGTTCCTGACCTTGTAGTGTGTGTGTGTGTGTGTGTGTGTGTCTACAGACTCCAGGAACTACTCCAATCCCTGCAAGAAAGAGCAATCAATCATAGAGTGCTGTCTGTAATTCATTTATCATTTTATTTAATTTCCACCTCGTTTCAAAATGGTTGCATCCAACACAAACAAGCTAATGACAGTTTTCTGCATGTATGAAGATCAGAAACAGGGGGTTGAGGCTCCGTCGCAGTGCCATTCGAGGGAGCACAAATCTACAGGGAATATTCTCCTGTTGTGTGTTTTGGTGGAGAAAAGCGGTGTTAAGGCAAGCTAAAGCTGGATTTAACATAGAGGAGACATTTCTATCTGTGATCTCCCACTCTGCCTTCTTTTTTCACTCTGTGTCAGGATACTGTGGAGGAGCTTTTCACATCACACACACAGAAAATGAGAGTACAGGCTGAGCAGACAGCGTGAGGAAGCTCAACGGCTGCTGGTTTAATGGTCAGCCGTGTTAAATTCAGGAGATGTTATTGGTTAAAGTGGAGGTCACATGCTCCAGGTGTAAAAATGTCAGATTACACTTGTATGTTTAATATACAGTGCAGAACAATAACTTTAACCCAACGTAAATTCACAAAACAACTTAAACAGCTGCAAGGGATTCATAAAAAATTTGTCCCCCACTTTGACTCATAATTAAAGTTGTATTTCTAATTCCTTCACAAACGTGGTTTTTGAAAAAAAAAAAAAAAAAACACTTCCTTAAGCTGACACCTCCATGTCTTTTGTCTTTTTTTTAACAAATGAACAACACGCAGATTTTAAAAGAAGTTATCATTATGCATTGAAATTATAAATAAATAAAATTGAAATAATAAAATATGGAAATTCAAAACACAAATGCTTCTAATGTGGGTTTAAACACCGTAACTGTAAAAAAGTACAGACACGATATTATTATTATTATATTAGTATTATTGTTGATAGTATTATTTTTATTCATTACATATGTATATTAAAAAACATTTACACCGACAAAATGTATTTGCATAATTATCAGTGTACCCATATGCAGCTCTCATCTTCACATACTGTGTTTTGGATCCACAGTCTGTAAAAGCCAGCTGATGGCAAAGACATTGATAAAAGGCTCATTTTACACCAAAACGGGAGAATTTCCTGTGTTGGCAAAACACTCATACATTGAAATCATTCTCATAATGATATAACCAGCAATTAAAAAATTCCCACAATTTCGTGTTTTGTTTTTTTTTTTTTTATGGGTTTTTTTTTCAGACCTGGGGCCACATCAAAACCCTTTAGCATAAGGTACATTTTTGCAAATAAAATTTCAGTGAGAAGGTTTGTGATTGGTTTTCCATTTTGCACCAGCAAAACAGTTTTGTACATTTAAAATGCTTCGGTAAATCGACTCCCTAATGTCTCTAAAGTCCTCTGATACTGGGGAGAATAGTCAGGCCTTACGTGTTGTGCAGTTATTATTTCGACAGAGACATCTGAAGTTCCCAGATCTCCTACTTTAACGCCATGAGCCGTGCCTGCTCTCACACCCACGCGGTGGTGAGGATTGTCGGAATTTCCTCGGGATTTCCAAGGTAGCGCTATCTCTATGGAGAAAATGCTGCCAACGTGTTTCGCATGACAAGACATGATATGGTTAATCTAAAAAACCAAGCAGAAGGCAGAGAGTGGTACGCCTATCTACCTGAGCCTGTGCGGTCACAGGTGAGACGTACCCGGAACAATACAGGCATACTCTACTGCAGCTTTGCAGAAACAAACGGAAAGGTGAAACTGGGTCAAAACTGCACATATCTCAGCTGAAGTTAGCCATTCTGATAGCTGGGTCTCTGAGAAGGAGGAAAGGGTCGAAGGCCAGTGGACAGTGCTGAAGTCACCCGGCGAGATCAGTCAGATTTCATTCATCTTCTATTCAAAGTCTTTGGCATTAAGGGCCAGAAAATGACCTTCCAGTTTGGAGATTCATGTATGTACTCCAAACCCACGCACATGAACAAAACACTCATGTTGAACTCTGACATACATAGAATTTTTTTTTATGTTCTGCTTCCACATAAGAATAAACTCACAGAAGCCTTATTTATTTATTTATATATTTTGCATGGAAATGGACGTAAGGACAATACATCCACAGGGTTTAGTCCATGCTAACCCTTCTGGCACTTGAGACTTTTAGCCGTTTTCCTATCCTCGTGCGTCGTTTTTAGGGAAACGCAGAATGCTGTGGTTTCCACCCGAAGCCCGTAAGCTCAGACACAGAGTGCCGAATCAGACTGCACCCCCTACCGCTCTCTTCCCCTCCCTGAAAATGATCAGTTTGGCTGACGTTGTTGTCCCATCTCATCCTTATGTTTTAATTGCAATTATGGTCCCTTATGAGTCCCGAGGGAGAGGCGAGATTGCAATTTAAAAACATGATGCAAATGCTAATTAATTAGCTTTCCTTTCTCAGAATGGGGCGCTATGGAACGTGTTGGGCTTATCGGCGGCGTGCTGTGCTCCCAGTGTTTGGAGATTGCTTTAATTCAAATGTGCGTTTTTATCAAGTGCCATCCTTGTGATGTGATAATCCGGAGGCTACCTACTGTTCACAGTTTTTTTTTTTCTTTTTTATTTTCAGGATGGGTTCATTTAGTTTTTTTTTTTGTTTCCTCTGGTATTTTGGTGTTTTATTTCAATGGCTTATGTGCCATTTTTATTCATTTCAAACTCATTAAAGTAATTGAGGGGAAAGGTTTACTGACATTTTTTGGTAGAAATTTCTTACTCCCCATTCCACTGCTCTCTTCAACACACACACTCACGGGCGCGCAAAGGAAATTAGTGGTTTTTGATTAGCTTTAATTGTACAGCATTTAAAATAGTCTGACTCACATTAATAAGTAACCAAATCTCTTTTTGAAAGAATGTTTGTCATTTTCTTAATTGATTCACCCTGGAAAAGACCATTTTACATTATTCTAGTATTTTTTTTTTATATAACTTTAGGCTTTCCATTTTTAAAACATAAATTGATTTGATTAAGAAAAGAACATGCTTCATGTGGACATTTTTGGATGCAATAAACTTGTGACAGACGTGCCGTACTGTTTAACTCTTTTTTGGCCTGTGGTTATCAGAGGGGTTTGTTTGGTGCGTTTTGTCTCCTCACTCAGCCCTAGTCATTCACCGTGATTGATGACCCAGCTCTCATTCTTTGAGGCAGGGTCTTTGTTCTTGCGTAATCTTCCGCCATGTGGCTAAGCTCTGTGCTCTTAGGCGCATTTACAGTTGAGGCGTAGTTAAAATGGATGGCTTTGGGCCCCCTTTTCAGTGGGAACCCGGGACAGAAAGGGTGAGCCCATGGACCTGTCTGAATAGATCAAACGTGAAATGTGGACGTGCTCAGAAACGGGGTGCACCGCGGCTCAGAAACGGGGTGCGCCGCGGCTCAGAAACGGGGTGCGCCGCGGCTCAGAAACAAGGTGCGCCGCGGCTCAGAAACGGGGTGCACCGCGGCTCAGAAACGGGGTACACCGCGGCTCAGAAATGGGGTACACCGCGGCTCCTTTCTGCCTGTCGTTCCATTGTCATTTTAGTCTGTCTTCTCTTTTCATATCCGTCAGAGGTCAAACCTCACTTTTTAAAATTCCGCGTTTTATGCGGTTCATGTTACAGTTTGTGCGCGTGTATATGAGTGCGCATGAGTGTTTGTTTGTTTGTGTGCATGCGTGTCAGACACATTTTTAACTAGTCGGTGATTACAGAATGATTCACCTTGAATTTCTGAAATTAAAACATTTTAGTGGTTACCAAAAAACGATCCCCGTAGTTAATGATGATTCCCAAATGAGGGTACCACAGTCATTTAATGCAGGGAGATATTTTGATGGCATTACTAATGTCATATTAATATTTGACATTTTTTGCATGCTAGGGTTTTCCGCATTTGCAAGTAAGGCATTGCATGTGACTGTTATTGGGTTGGGCTGTAATGAGCAGGTGCTGGCTTCATGCTCGGTTTATTGACTCAGCTTATGCATGAGCTTCTTCCTCAAGTGCTTTTGGATGGAGAGAGCATAGGGGCGACATCAAAGCCGCTGTTGACGGATTTGAGAATCTACATTTGGTCGGGGTGGATGTTTTCCAGCTGAAGTCACTATGGCAATAAATACCCCTCTAACATAAGGTTCCTTTGTGCCTGTATCTCCAAAAAAAAAAAAAAAAAAAAAAAAACCACGTTCCCGAGTTCTGGGGAATCCACAAACCCAAAAGGCAGCAGACTGCCAGAGAAAATGGATATAGGTGGCTGTACAAGTCATCAATCACGTGTCCTCAAGGGGAACCACAGCTAAAACCGGACTGAAGGGCTATCTGTCAGCCGCCTTGATCCGGGACAGGGAGAGAGCGCGGCGCATCGTCTGGGACTGGCTCACGCTGAGAGAAACCGCCTCGTAAACACGCGCAGGTGTTCGTGTCAAAATAAACCTGTGTCCCCATTCGGGGGTCGGTGCTAGCGCCGAGGAGCCGACAGTCGCTCTGTTTGAGTCTGGAGAAACCAGGCCCCGATAATAATAACAAGACCAGACACCGTGCAAAACGCCACACCCCGGCGCCAGCCTGGCACTGATGCTCCGTGATTCTGAGCTTTCAAAACCGGAGAACGCGGGCCAGGTCTCACAGAAAGAGACGGAACGGCGACGGAGAGCGCGTTTCTGTGGGGGAGCGATCAGTAAAGGTGTATCAGCAGTAGTCGATCTGTCGTCTCGGAGGCCGTTGAGAATCAGAGTCACTGACGGCAGATGGCAGGGAGGAGAGCCAGACTCGGCCCACTTCAGTGTGTCCTTCCTTTGGCGCTCCATCCCTCCTCAGCAAAGAGCCACAAACGCAAGACTTAGATTTAGAGTACGCTCCAATTTTAGTATTACATGGCACTTGTTCATCGCACCTTGTTGTGAAATGTAAAAGTGTCATTATTTTTGCAAAAGTAATAGATTACTTTTGTTAAAAATAAATTCCCACAAAAAGTGGTTGGGTGATGTCAGGAAGAAGCATCACAGTAGTAGGACTGGATGCTAAACTGGGGGACATCGTTGAGCCGAACAGCAGATGTGATTGCGGCTACTAAATAAACACTATTCTGTACAATACAAGGGTTTTTGCCCAGTTTTGTTTGTGCGGTCGTAATGTTTTTCCAGGTATAACTGGACCTTCTGGAGGGCACCAATCTTGCCGGTTTGTAGCGCAGGTGTTTCATTGGATAGTGAAGGAGGTGTCTCGGTTTAACCCAGTTACAGTCCTTTTCCAGACTAAAGCTTTTTTTTTAAATGCCTCAAAGATAAATTTAGGCACGTTGTGAAATACCTACCATTCAAATGCACATATTCAGAAGGGAAAGTTTCGATTTTGTATCAGTGTGCATGTCTGTCTGTTTGTGCCCATCAGTTGAACTCGCATGAAACATAACAGAGCAAAGACTGAAGAATAAAAATATGTATTTCTGCAGGTTGTATTAATATGCACAAATTGTTGTTTGATGTTTAAAATGTGCAAATGATGGCTGGCTGAAGAATTACACATACTTCCTGGTTTCAAACATTAGAGTTAAATTAGCTTTTTTGCGCTGTTTACTTACATAACATACTGTAAGTCTGTGTTTCATATCATGCTCTGTGAATTTTGTGGTTGTAATATGTTAAATATATAAAACTTCACAGAGAGGATTTACATACGCTGCTGAGAGTTTTTTTTATTTTCGAGGGCAGGATATGAAAATCATATAAATAATATTTATATGCTCAGAGTTTCGGATTTGTCTCTTTGATGTCAGACAACATGTGAAGAAACCAAACGAGAGGGATGGAAGATAGACTTGGAACACAGACCCAAATTACATGAACAAATGCAAGCAGACAGCGCTGCTTTGGAATAGTGCTTGTTTAGATTATTTGAGACATTTTGGTGAACGGTTTTAACTTTGCAGCATTTTGATATCAAACATTTTTAAGATTTTTAAGAGTTCTTTTTTTGAACATTTATAGTGTATGGCTTTGTATACGGGAGCAGCTAAGATTTGTTTTGAAACTTATGTTTTATTGAGACTGATTATTGTTCAGCTGTGTGTGTTTATGCATGTTTGTTTGTATAGATGTGTGTGTACATATATGCAGAAGCACAGACGCATACATATATATGCATGCATGCATGTAATATATACATGTGTGTGCATATGTGCATATATTTTAAGTACAATTTACACTGCTGTTTATTAATTTAACGGGCGGATTGTCTTGAAAAGGCCGGCAGGCTCTTCTCCGCCAATGGCGAGCCTCCCTGTCGATACTCCTCAAGATGGATAGTGCTGCTGTGTGCGTATTGATTCTGCGCAGGCCAGAGATATAAGTATCATTTGTCATTTCTGGAATTATTTGGAGTCCTAGTTAAAACCCAGAGTTGGTGGAGATGGCCATGCCTGGCGGGGTGGGGGAGGCTGTCTGCGCTTTGATGAATGACTGCACGGGTTTTGGTTTCACTGTGAGCGGCGGGGCCTTTAGCTGCTATTTGCTTTCACCACGGTCCAAGAACAACAGCGCGAAGGGTCCAGGGCCTGAGCAGCATCAGGCTGTCATACTCACCGAGCGGGGCTAGCAGGGTGGTCCGAGCAGGGCGGCGGCAGCGCGGGGGCGTGGGCCGCGGTCGCTTCCTGCCGCGTTAGCACGTTAGCGCAGCCGCCCGCGCTGTGGCGTGGACGCTCACTGACCCTCATGGCCTTGAGGTCTTTAAGAGAGGAGAGAGAGAGAAAAAAACTCAACCGATACTTAAAAAAGAACAAAAACACAGCCGGACAGACATGGATTTTTTTTTTTTTTTTTTTTTTTGGAAACATGTTTGTTATACTGGAAGGAGAGAGTGGAGAGTGTGGGCGGCAACGATAGGCATAATCAAAACATGGAGTCCCTCCCCGTGGAAACTGCAGTAATTATGTTCTGACTTCGGGCCCCCAGCCAACCGGAGCTGTTCATTACAGTATGGATCATCTTTTAAGACCATTTAACGTCACAGAGCCCAGAGGCGAGCAAGCACTGACTGCTTCAAGACAAAGAGACTCAATGGAGTTTATTGAACGTTCTCGTGTAGCCCATGAAAAGACAGTTCTCAGACATAGTAAGTGACACACAGTGTGTAGGAGCGTTGCTTTTTATTTTTGTTTTATTTTCCATCAGATTTTAATTATCTGTGCTGGGTTACCGAAAAATACATCTTTAGTTTCTCCTCAAAAGTAAAACTTTATAAAAAAAAATCTTTGTATTAAAAAATTGTTTTTGAAGTTTCTATTGTGACCTGCAAGCCCTTTTGAATATAGAAGAACTCATACTCACAAAAACATGGTAAAACAGGAGGAATGAAGAACGATAGATAATTTCAGCAGGTTTCTGTCAAATCGTATTTGAAAACATCAGCGTTTCTAACCTGAGTGATTACGGCTTTCGCTCCCAGCCGAAAAGTTTGTTGGTTTTTTTTTAGTGCCATGTCGGGGGGAAGTTGGCGTGGTTGGTGTACCCATTGGGTGCGCTCTGTCGCTTTCTCAGTACCTTAACAAAAACAGCAAATGTCGGTTTGCCATGGCAGCCGCCACATTGGCCCAAAGGTGCTCATTGTTCCTTCGGCTCCATTCTGTCCTGCCAGAATCAGCGGTCCCAGTTTCAGCTAGAGTGCCATGGCAGCTTTCAGATTCATCAATCTTCACAAGTCTCAAAGGCAGTGGTTTAGTCTGTGGTGTGCACATGTATATGGGCTATGCCCACCTAAACCTGTGAAAATGTACAGAATACCCACCTATTAGCCTTATTACCATTAATACATATGGGCTTTGGAGTTACAGTATGCCCACCTCCTCAGACAGTATACCCACCTATTAGCCTTATCACCATTAATACATATGGGCTTTGAGTTACAGTATGCCCACCTCCTCAGACAGTATACTCACCTATTAGCCTTATTACCATTAATACATATGGGCTTTGGAGTTACAGTATGCCCACCTCCTCAGACAGTATACTCACCTATTAGCCTTATTACCATTAATACATATGGGCTTTGGAGTTACAGTATGCCCACCTCCTCAGACAGTATACTCACCTATTAGCCTTATTACCATTAATACATATGGGCTTTGGAGTTACAGTATGCCCACCTCCTCAGACAGTATACTCACCTATTAGCCTTATTACCATTAATACATATGGGCTTTGGAGTTACAGTATGCCCACCTCTCACTCAGACAGTATACTCACCTATTAGCCTTATTACCATTAATACATATGGGCTTTGGAGTTACAGTATGGCCACCTCCTCAGACAGTGTACTCACCTATTAGCCTTATTACCATTAATGCATATGGGCTTTGGAGTTACAGTATGCCCACCTCCTCAGACAGTATACTCACCTATTAGCCTTATTACCATTAATACATATGGGCTTTGGAGTTACAGTATGCCCACCTCCTCAGACAGTATACTCACCTATTAGCCTTATTACCATTAATACATATGGGCTTTGGAGTTACAGTATGCCCACCTCCTCAGACAGTATACTCACCTATTAGCCTTATTACCATTAATACATATGGGCTTTGGAGTTACAGTATACCCACCTCCTCAGTTACCTCCACATCACTTTTTGCAAGAGACTACCTCAGGTAGCCCGTACCCTGATTGCAGCCGGTCTCTATGACCTCATGGTACTTCATCGCACGACAAATGTGTCCTCTGGCAGAAAAGTGCTGACAGACTCTGAGAGAGTGTTTTTGGAAGTTTTTTTTTTTGGAAATGAAAGTTGTGGGGGGAAAAAAATTGGAAAATGCATCCGGTCCCAGTGTTTCATTGTTTCTGTGAATTCGGCATGGCGGCCCTGGTATATTAAAGCCATTTTGGTCTCTCTCCAGCCACAGTGAGGAAGTGTGTTGTAAGCGCAGTAAGTAGAATAGTCCCAGAATAAATAAGCACGCTCCCTAATCTGGAGGTTTTTTTGCATCTCATGGAGACAGTCTCCATTCATTCTGACATTTGTACTTACGCTACTTTTGATCTCGGCTCTTTGATAAATGCACTTGCAATAACAACATTTTCTTTTCATAAAACCATTTTTTCCTCTGTGGCCGATTAGTTTCATGATCAACTAATCCATTGCATAATAATTCAAATATTCTATTAAATGAATTTTAAGAGAATCTAAGTAAACATAACAGATCTTTCAAAGCAATTGTACTGACAAACTGGGAAAAAAAAACATTCTTAACATGTGTTCATACTGATGTCATATACATTGGAGGTCATGTGTATACCCTTGTCACATGACAAGGGCTCTTGTCAGATTAACCCTACAATGGGATGGAGAGATTCTAATCAACAAACTAAATCGGAAAAAAATGATGCATGTGAAATTTGGTCATTTTCTTCTGATTGATTCAGTTGATGAAGTCAAACAAAATGGCTGCCCTTCCCCTTTGCATTGTGTCTGTATCCTGATGTGGACAGCGCGCTCCCAGCATATGAAACTCAGGTCCTGCTTTCAGCTGCTGTGCTATTCCAAATGTCAAAATTAGTTTGGTTTAAAATAAATAAAAAATGGGCCTTCAATGGCATGAAAACTGAAAGTGCCATGGTAGAAACTGATATTTATTTGATAAGCAGTCAGGAATTACAGCCCGGTTTCATCATTTGCTAAGCCATTTTGACACACTCGCTGAGCCACTAACACACATTAAATGTTCATAATTTTAACATCTTCCCAGTAGCTTCTGCCTGACTGATAGCTAGGCGTTGGTACCTGCCTGTTTCCGCTATCTGGAACCTCTCCCGTTTCATCATCTTAAGTGCTTCATTCGTCCGTTTCCCTCAGATTTACCGTTTCTCCAGCACTCATCCCTCTGTTACATCATCTAAAAAAACAAAAAAAAATTTTTTTTTTATGTAATTATTTCACCATTCCGGGCTTAACCAGACCACTTTGCCATCCTGAGTAACACCCAGACAGTCATTTTCAAGCCGAGCTTCATGGCGCTGTGTCATAATTTAAAACTCTAACATGGTATTTCGCCATATAAATCTTCCAACTTCTGGTTTCAGAGATGAAATGGTTTAAAAAGGCGCAATCAAACATCTAAATGTCTAACCACTTAGGAAGGGACCCAGTAAAAATATAACTGAAAAACACACAAAATACGTTATATTTAATAACTCAAGAGTGCTTTGCAATTATATCGCATTAATCCTGTCTTCAGTTTTTGTTTTGCTCTATCCCAATGATGTTGTAAAATGTATTATTATTATTATCACTACTGATTTAATGGCAATTCATTAACGCTGTCAGTATGTTCCCTTTGGAGAACGACTGCTTGAGCAGATACATCCTGGTCTTTCCTGGCTAATGCCTTTTCTAGAAGCTGAGCAAACAGCGAGGCGGTACGTGACACATGAAGCAGATGTGTCGAATTTCGTGCTCTTCGTCGCTGTATCGTGCGCATGTTTTAAGGTGCTGAGCGTTTCTGTCCCATGCTCCTACATGGGGTTCATCTTCACTTATGAACACTGCATGTTCAAGCCATTGGCAGGTAGGCCTATCCAGGCCAGAGGCCTATTGTCAGTGTCTTTGTAGCTCTGGTGGAACGCTATATAAAGTCATGTGTTGTGTGAGAATAAATACATGCTGAAAGGTCTGGAGGGGAAACACTTTTGAGTGCATGTTAACAGTCAGTAATCAATCCACAACTAAACAAAACAAAAAGGTTGGAATGGGTAGAAACTGCCTTTTGACCATGTTGTCGTGCTTTTAATAAACAGATATGTGTCTGTTTATGAAGGAAGAGGAGAGAGGGGGAAAGAGAGAGGAACAAATTGAACAGGTTTGTTTTTTTTGTTTTTTTGCGCATTGTGGCTTGGATCTGACATTATCTTAAACCCTCTAGCCTCCAATCTAATCTGGCTGCAGAATGCAGCGGGAGGAAGCAGTGGGCGCCGTCCGCGGACGCTGCATCTTTAATTGCCATTGATATCTCCATGGCGAGGGGAGTGGAGCGGAGGAGAGCGGCCTGCGCTCTCTTTTTAATTAAGGCTCCGTAGTGTAACTCGTCAATGTACATTATTGGAAGAATGAATGTCAATGCCGTTGCTTTTTCTCGCCCTCCTTTATCTTTGTCAATGATTCTCCAACATGATTTATGGTTCGTCTCCGTCTTTCAGGATCATCCATCAAGGGGGTCGGCTTGGCGGAGGAGCAGCGCGTTGTAAATCATTCTGAAAGCCTGTCACTCACTTCCATTAGCCGGTCCTCTGTCGCTCTGTCTCCGCCCCCCTCGCCCCCTCTCCCCCCCCATGCGTAACCTGCAGCCATGGGGGTATCAGTTCCGTTCCACCGCCTCGTCCGCCTACCTTCTTTTCAATAAATTAACCGCTTTCCAACACGATGAATAAAAGCCTCGGTGTCTCCCCGGCAGCTCCTACTCCTCCTACATTACCGTTTAAATCATCTCGCAAATTTCTCAGTGTAGGATTCACAGGAAGGAAAGAAGGGGCACTTGACTGTGGGCTGTGACGATGTTTTATTTGTGTCGGCGAGTCAAACCCTGCCTTTCCACTGACTCAGATTCACTGTCATTCTAAAAGTTCACACTTCACAGGAAAAAAAAAAAAAAAAATATTCCCAAAATTTGGATTTTCTTTTTGAGTGAGAGCTTCCACACAATGAATGGAAGAAAATGAAATCACGTTACTGCAGCGCAATTTTAGGCAAGTGTGTGTGTGTGTGTGTGTGTGTGTGTGTGTGTGTGTGTGTGTGTGTGTGTGTGTGTGTGTGTGTGTGTGTGTGTGTATGTGAGTGTGTGTGTGTGTGTTGTGTGTGTGTGTGTGTGTGTGTGAGTGTGTGTGAGTGTATGCGTGTGTGTGTGTTTGTGTGTGTGTGAGTGTAAGTGTGTGTGTGTGTGTGTGTGTGTGTGTGTGTGTGTGTGTGTGTGTGTGGAAACCTCAAAGATACAAACTCTTTGTTCATACTCATGTCACCTGATGAATGGAAGTAGAATATGGGATCATATCTTATCAATACCGAGCTCCATACTGCCTGCCATTAACCCTGCAATTTCCCACATTTTCCATGAAAAAAAACATCAAAATACCACAGAAATGACTCAGATGGGGATGTCTCAGTGCACTTCCTGAGTGATGCAGTATGGGTAGACTAGTTCACTGTAAAGATGGTCCAGAACAAAATCTTACCAGCTCTAATGAGACCCTGATCACCACTGCTTGGATTATTGGCCAATTTAGACTATTGTGGTTTTTAGCAACAAAATGAGAGTAGCCTTTTTAAAAAATGGTCTCACAGTTACACAGAAAACATTTCCAGTCAATAAAGGATTAAGTATCCTTATGTACACACTCTCAGACACACACACATGCACAGAAACACATGCACTGACACACACATAAACACATACATGGACCCACACATACACATACAAGCATGCACTTATACTTGAGCACATCACACACACACACAAACACAGCACAACCTTGTGAGAAAAAATGAATGCAGAGAGGAATGGAGGTAATTTATATATTGTATATGTGCGTGTGTGTAATATATTCCAAATGTATTTATTTATAATCCAAAACATGACAAAGCTTTTCTATGCTTTGGCTTCCAGTGTGTTCCAAATTCACGCAGAAGTTTAAATTCCATGTACAGATAGTTGTTTTCGCGGTGACTGTCCGATGGCGTCTGTACATATCTGTCGTAGTGCAGTATTTCAGCTCTTGTGGGCAAAGGAGTCTACTTTGTTCCCTCAGAAAGCTGTTTTCTGCCAGACGAAGCAGGGACTTGATCTGTGACTTCACCCATTAGCTTCTTCAGATCAAAATGGCCCCTTTGCCCGTAATGAACCCAAAACCTACAGTCAGGGGAAGACTGTCAATCTTGTGCAATAGCTGATACGCTTCCTCTGGGAGGTGTTCCTCATTTCCATTCAGTGGGTCTTTTTTGTTTTGTTTTAATGAACATCTAAATATCAGCGACGAATGGAAACAAAATATCCACGACCGGCAGAAAAGCCCGTATTGAGGGGAACTTTTCAGGGATTTGGTGCCAACACATTTCACAAATTTGGGCAGCAATTGTTCCCCGAGCTGGCTGTCAAAGTGACAGTGCTCACCAGGCAAATGCTAAGTTTTCGCGCTTTTCAGAAACAGCAGGTTCTAATCATTTTGCGGAGGACGTTTGACAACAGCGCCCGACAAATTTGCCATTAAAATGAAATGGAACGGGAGGGAAGCAGAGGAATTTTTTTTTTTTTTTGAGACGTTTTCCCCCCTCTTTCTCCTCGGCGCGTCTCTTCCTCGGCGCAGTCGCTTGGCGGGTCCTCTCCTCCTCTTTATGCTCGATGTGAAACAGCCTTTGGTTCCATGGAAACTGACAGTATCACGCATCTGCTGGAAATTTACTGTGGAGTCTCATTGTATTTAATGAAGGGAAAAAGTGGCAATCTACTATTAATGAACTTGGAATATATAAAAAAAAATGCCTTCTTTGCTGAAATTTGCACAAAACTGCTTGTATAAGGGAAGCAGGGACTGGAACACTTCCAGGATATAATGAAAGATCTATAGAGAGTGGGGAGGGAGGCGAGGGCGTCAGACACTGATTGTTTTAATAGGCCTCACTTTCGTCCTGCCGCTGCAGTGGAGCCCCTCGCTTCTCGACCTTGATGAAAGTCTGTTGTCGAAAGTTCAGGGCTCAGGGGAAAAAGGCCGGTGGCTCGGAGGGCGATCATCACACTCTGTACGGCCGGCGGTCCGGATCTGTCGGCTCGGCGCTCTGCTGCGGGCCCTTGTCGGTGAATCTGAAGCACTGTCTAGCCCTTGGGTATGATGGACACTGTGTGCCGTAATGGGGAAGCCGAAACGAAGAAGCGCCGTGTAACTGTTTGTGTACTGAGCATGTGACGGTGGGGCTAACAAATGGCTATAACCCACATTATTGCCTCACATTTTAAGAGAGAGGACAACAGAATGTTCTGTTGGGGGCTACATGACCTACAGTTTATGACCTGCAGATGAAGGTTAACTGCTCTGCTGTTCATTGGTATCGGCCGATGGTGTTAGGGATATATGACAGTTATACAGAGTACATCCAGCTTAACGTCTGGGAATGTACAGTATACTCACCTATTAGCCTTATTACCATTAATACATATGGGCTTTGGAGTTACAGTATGCCCACCTCCTCAGACAGTATACCCACCTATTAGCCTTATTACCATTAATGCATATGGGCTTTGGAGTTACAGTATACCCACCTCCTCAGACAGTATACCCACCTATTAGCCTTATTACCATTAATACATATGGGCTTTGGAGTTACAGTATGCCCACCTCCTCAGACAGTATACTCACCTATTAGCCTTATTACCATTAATACATATGGGCTTTGGAGTTACAGTATGCCCACCTCCTCAGACAGTATACTCACCTATCAGCCTTATTACCATTAATACATATGGGCTTTGGAGTTACAGTATGCCCACCTCCTCAGACAGTATACCCACTTATCAGCCTTATTACCATTAATACATATGGGCTTTGGAGTTACAATATGCCCACCTCCTCAGACAGTATACTCACCTAGCCTTAGATGGGCTTATTACCTCCTCCATTAACCCACATAGCCTTGGGCTTTGGAGTTACAGTCATGCCCAGCCTCCTCAGACAGTATACCCACCTATTAGCCTTATTACCATTAATACATATGGGCTTTGGAGTTACAGTATGCCCACCTCCTCAGACAGTATACTCACCTATTAGCCTTATTACCATTAATACATATGGGCTTTGGAGTTACAGTGCCCACCTCCTCAGACAGTATGCCCAGCCTACCATTAACACTGGGCAGACAGTATACTCACCTATTAGCCTTATTGTCACCTCCTCAGAAAGTATTAATACATATGGGCTTTGGAGTTACAGTATGCCCACCTCCTCAGACAGTATACCCACCTATTAGCCTTATTACCATTAATACATATGGGCTTTGGAGTTACAGTATGCCCACCTCCTCAGACAGTATACTCACCTATTAGCCTTATTACCATTAATACATATGGGCTTTGGAGTTACAGTATGCCCACCTCCTCAGACAGTATACTCACCTATTAGCCTTATTACCATTAATACATATGGGCTTTGGAGTTACAGTATGCCCACCTCCTCAGACAGTATACTCACCTATTAGCCTTATTACCATTAATACATATGGGCTTTGGAGTTACAGTATACCCACCTCCTCAGACCTCCTACCCACCTATTAGCCTTATTACCATTAATACATATGGGCTTTGGAGTTACAGTATGCCCACCTCCTCAGACAGTGTACCCACCTATTAGCCTTATTACCATTAATACATATGGGCTTTGGAGTTACAGTATGCCCACCTCCTCAGACAGTATACCCACCCACCTCCTACAGACAGTATACCCACCTATTAGCCTTATTACCATTAATACATATGGGCTTTGGAGTTACAGTATGCCCACCTCCTCAGACAGTATACTCACCTATTAGCCTTATTACCATTAATACATATGGGCTTTGGTGTTACAGTATGCCCACCTCCTCAGACAGTATACTCACCTATTAGCCTTATTACCATTAATACATATGGGCTTTGGAGTTACAGTATGCTCACCTCCTCAGACAGTATACTCACCTATTAGCCTTATTACCATTAATACATATGGGCTTTGGAGTTACAGTATGCCCACCTCCTAAGACAGTATACCAACCACATCAGTTTCTGCTACACCACTAGCCTCAATGTGCATAACCAAATGATTAAGAGAGTTATGTATATTTCAGATTAATCTAAAAAAATCAGACGTTATGGTTTGTTTTGTGTGAATGTGCTATGTTCAGTTACCAGAGAATCTATACAAGCTTTCTTTTGATTGACAGTTCAGATGGAAATATGAGCTAGTTTTTTTGGGACAGGTTTTCCGCTTTTGAACGAGAGACATTAATTTGTTATGAATGATGTCTGATTGTGGAAATGACTGTGCACAAAGCCATCATGTTTCCAGAACGCATACTTTAGTATCGTCAGTGTGTTATAATTTGCTGTCGATTAGAAAAATAGATACTTAAAATAGATGTCTTGGGTAAATAACTGGTAATTTGTATTCCAATGTATTCTTCTGAAAGCGATCTAATTAATATTTTAGCAAGAGAGTATGCTGTATTTACGAATCACTGTCAGTCAAAACTGAGTTTTGTTTACAAAATGAACAAACACAAGCAGTCCAGGTTTTTTTTAATTGATTCTTTTGTTTTATGAACTTACTTGGGTGCGTATTTGTAGTTAGATGAAATTGATGCTACCCTGAAGCGTAAATGACAGTCGAAGAACACTGCCTTAAAATAACTCTATCTTAGACTAGAAAAAGACTTTGTTGAAAGATAGATTCCACCAGTATGGTGTCCCTAGCATGCTGGGATGTTTGTGATTGGGTAAAGACAAAGGATCCTTGCTGTTGTGAAGTGGCTCCATTGCGGTTTCTTATGCTCTTGCTGCAGGCTTACAACATCCAGCAAAAAAAAAAAAATTGTCTCAGTTTTGCAGTTTTCTGCTACTAGGTTTGTTCCACATTACTTCCATGCCCTGGAAACGATATAAATGAAACGGCGCTGTCGAGGTGAGCTAATGATTATGGCATATGATAATTTTGGTGAGGAGTTGAAACTGAGTCATCCAGCCAGTGCAATGTGAATGTTTCAGTGCCCTGCGTTATATGCATGACTCGGCAAAAATGGCCTGCCAAACTGCAATATTAACCTGGCCATCAGACTTAAAGAAAGAGAGAAGCTTCAGCCATATCAAATGTGATCACACTCACACACACACACACACACACACACACACACACACACACACACACACACACACACACACTAACATACACTCACACACACACATTCACAGACACACACACACACACACACTGACAAACACACACACAAACACACACACTCACACATGCACACACACACTCACACACACACACACACACTCATACGCACACACACACACTCCCCCACACACATTCACACTCACACACACACACAAACACACACACTCACATGCAAACTCACACCCACACGCACACTCACACACACAAACACACACACATATGCATTTAGACATGCACTCACAAACACAGACATACATGCTCACACATGTGGAAAAAACACACACACACACACTCACACACACATACTCACTCTCACACACACACACACACACAAATTAAAAAGGCGGCTTACATCAATAATCCCACTTTAATTGCTATCTGTTCTTGTCACTGGAAGATTCTGGAAATTATCAGCTGGAACAGAGAGTGTTTCTCTACCTGTTTTCCCCGAGAGATCTGCTTATCAACTTATTTCAGGTCAGCATTCACCGAACCCAAGACAGCCTATTGGCTTGCTCGAACCTGGGCCTAGAGATGGAATAGGACCAGCTACAGCAAAATATGGTGAGGAAATGAGTCACTGGGCATTGAGAGAAGGGTCTGCTGGACCCTGTCCAAGACCACCTCAGTCAAACTGCAGTGCACTTTGTTCTTAACTGTGACCAACACATTTAAGTCAGTGTGTTTTTTTTTTTTTTTTTTTATAACACATTTACAATCATTTTAACGGCTGATGAAATGTTCAAAAATGGTTTGTAAGTGTCCTTAAAAAAAGAAAAAAAAACATAACGCTTGCTCATGTGAATTACTCTGAGTTAAGGACAAAGTGAATTACTGCTTGATTGAATTAACTTCAGCAGATATGTAGGGACTTATCCCCTGCCAAACTCCTCATGTCTCACTGTCTGTCTTCCCCTGAGCGACATTCAGGAGACAGGGGAGGCGTTTTTTTTTCTTCTAAGTGACACAGCTACACAAAAAAAAAAAACAAAAAAAAAGTTTTTCTGTTTGGAATTATTTTGTGTTAAGGAAAAACAAAAATTCTTCACATATGGTGTAGAATATTTCAAAATATTCTGTTAAATACCGATTTTCTGCGATGTGTAAAAATGTATGTATTATATAAAAGTACAGTGAGCCTAGTTTTCCTTTTTTCAAGCTTTTGGTTTACTTATTAAGACATAAATGCAGACTATATGCATTAATTTACTCTGCAGTAGGTTACACAAAGACAATGTCTGTGAGTTTTAGGGGGATTTAAACTGCAGCAAGGGGGCACAAATTCTCCTCAACCTATTTTTTAACCGCCCACTCCCATCACAACATTGAGAATGAGTCCCACGCCACCAGGCCAAGAGGCCCAGAACGGCACAACTTACTTCCTGATTTTACCAGAGGAAATGCTCATAAAATTAGACACAGGTTGCATATTAACGCCCCTTCATCTGTTTTGTTACTTTGTGAACAGGATAGCTGCATCCCATCCCTCGTATTTACGAGTGTGCTGTTTTAGGGTGATGTCAGAAGACTGGTTGCCTGTACTTAAATTTCTCATACTTTAATCGGCGTGTAGACTTTTTTGGGCATTGTGTGAATCTTTGATCGTTATGCAATGCTATTGTAAAGCTATAGGAAGTGATACACAGCTGGAAAACCTCAGAGAGAGTCAGAGAGGCCTTTTAGCGCAGACCCTGAGCCCCAACCTCCTGTCCCTTAGGTCCTCTTTTTAAAAGGTGGTGGAAGATTATTCTAGATGAAGCGGTACGTCTCCACTGGCCGGCTGGCTGGCTGGTGATCACCTCGTGCTTCACCTTTTTTAGATGAGGGTACATCTGCAGCAGTTGTGAGCGCACACTTGCTGGTCAGAGATTGTGCATACTCGTTTCCTATGAGAGCACGCTCCGCTGGTCCCCGTTCTGCAGTCACTAATATGAAACCCGGGCGCTGCATGGCGCAGGTAGTCGCTCTGATGATGTCCCACAGTAATTTTCAGGGAATTCTTAATCCAAACGCTCATGTTTAATAACGGGAAAACAAGAAGAGACGCTTGATTAAATTTAGCTGAACGAGGCAAAATACAAACAAAAAACAAAACAAAAAAAAACATACATTAGTTGGAGTCCCTTCCCACATGGAGTCTGTATGTGGTGTATAACAACGCTGTGTCGTGCCAAACTGCAGCCCCAGGCTGAGTGCAGAGACCCCCCACCCCACCCCCCCAGCGCCTTGTGGAAGTACGAACAAAGACCTAATCTGTGCGGGCAGTGGTTCTTTTAAAGACAGCCCAGTCGCCCCCCCCCCCCGTCCCCGCCATGCTAATATTCCTGACTGACATTCAATCAGGGAAATTTGAACTGAGGCGAGTTGGTCTTTTATTAGCGTGCCCGGCTTGCTTGACTGGTCAGCTCCAATATGTGATGCGGCAGGACTGGCGTACTGTATGCTGATGATGGGGCCCTTTCTGATAAGGGTGAATGAGGGGTAAACTGCCATTCTGCAGAAAGTAGCGATCAGACTTCATCATGTAGCTCTGGAGGGCCGTGTCACGAGCTCTGCACAGAAAAAAAGACAGACAGAGAGAGAGAGAGAGAGAGAGAGAGAGAGAGAGAGGAGAGCAACAGAACGAGCACGGGCACAGCCCCGGATGCAGCCGACAAAGACTTTACGCAGACGTGGCGTTTGTGACTGTGTGAGTGTGTGTGTTTGTATTTGTTTGGGTGTCTGTCTGTCTGTCTTTCCTTTTGATATTTAGTTCCATTACCCATGGAACATGGATGTTTATCCCCGGTTGGTTTTTAATCTCTGTAAAATACTGCTGTAGTTGTCAGGACGAAGGGTTTAGCCAAAGACTCTTAACCTCTTTAAGGCAATTCAATCAATCAGACTTTACATTGCAACAATATTTTTTGAATTTGTAACATTTTATTGATGACACAAATATAAATACGCTCACATACACTAATGCCAATTTTGATTGAATTTGCATATGCATGCAGAGATGCTAAGTGCATTTGATTGAATCCAACCCTGAACAATTTGGCTGCAGACAATGCTGAAATAGCGTGTGTGTGTGTGTGTGCGTATGCGTGCATGCCTTTACGGTGCTTGTGTGTGCGTGTGTGTGTGTGTGTGCATGGCGTGTGAATGTGTATTTTAATCTCAGTAAAGTAGCTCTGTAGCTGTCGGGACTAGATATTCAGCGTAAGTCATGAGGACGAGGGAGACGAAGGCGGCTGCGCCCTCCTGACTCCCCCGCCCCCCCTTCCGCTGATCTGAGGAACAATCGAGACCCTGTCTGTTCTGTCCACAGCTGAGACCCAGCAGAAAGACTCTTCATCCGCCTCCGGGGGGCGGGGGGGGGTCACGCAGACGGGACACTTAAGCTGACAACAGAAGATTAGTTTAGGGCCAAATTTCACGTGGGGTTTTGGAGCAGGCCGGAGAGCTGGATCCGCCGGCACGCCTGAGTGCTGTACTGAAGCAGTGCATGCCTGTAAACACCTGGAAAGAGCTTTAGCGCTGGGGTATAGCACTCTGGCGCTAATGCAAGGAGCTAAGCAGATTCAGGCTGGGACACAAAGCAGCTGTTAGTGCCGTTAGAAATGCATTCTTCTTGCTTTTATAAATGATACAACATGAATCATCTAAATTAGTCAGTATACATGCATGAAATTATGTTTGAGAAAAGAAAATGACTTCATGAAGGAAAATTGGGGTAAATATTTCAGAAATCAACCGTTTATATAGGAAAAGGAATAGTTCTTGGGAGCAAACTCGGCTAAGGCCTACAACGATACCTGGGCCATCAAAGTTGGATTGTTTCCATGTACCGTATGAAAAAAACACAATTTGATAAGCCAAGCAAGTTGTTCTTCTGTAAAGCAACAATTAATGGAGAAAAATACCTAGGGGGAAGTGTTTTGTGGGGAGAGAAGCAAGCATCTAGATCTATTTAGAGCAACGCAGATAGGTTATTTGTTTAATATCACATTGTGGATTGTAAGGAGAGAGGTTTACGGACGAAAGACATGGCAGTAAAATTGGAGACGTCTCGTTTAATTCACAGATTACTTCTCCCAGTTCTTCCTCATCATACTGAAATGGAAAGATCTAATCGTCAAACTCTTTCTCTGTTTCTTTTTTTTTATTTTTCCCTCCCCAAGACCAAGGTGCTGACTCAGCGTATTTCCCTCCGGCGGCACCAAAGGCAATAAGAAAACCTTTGATTCTCTTCAGTTCTCCCAGCTAAAATAAATTAATTGGATGAAAAGTATAAAACTAAAAAAAAAAAAAAAAATTAATTGAAAGATTTTTTATTTTTTTTTAGGTCTAACTTAATCATCTGGTCTAAGAAGACCGTTATATTTTGTTAGGCCTGCCAGCCTCTCTATGTGGAGGTGGTGGTTGGGCGGGTGGGCGGGTGGGCGGGTGGTGGGCCTCTGAGTGTTTCTTTAGCCGCGCACACGAGCAGCTCACATCACACGTCAAGGCCTCTACTCGAACAGACGTGTGCCAAACCTGAGGGAGAGGTAGGCCCGAAGATGTCAGTAATCCTATTCATGCCTTTATTTTTATATTCTTCATCTCCAGCGTTTGCTTTCGCGCCAGTAGTAAGAGAATATGGTTAAAGTGCTCCTGGGGGGTGCTGCCCTCCAGGGTGGGGGTGGGGGGTTAGGAGAGCCCCCCCCCCCGGCGAACGCGAGGCTCGGTGGAACGGGACGGCAAGGCGGTGGTGTGCTCAAAGTGATGACTTAGGCGCTTGCGTACAGATCGCTGTCCTCGTTGGCCGCTCACTTCCTATTAGGGGGAGGCCTGAGTGATGCGTCTCTGAGCGGAAGCTTCCAGCGACCGTCAAAAGAGCATTGCCGCTCTGTGAAATCACAGCGGGGACCGCTGGGCATGCTGGGCCACCAGGGCGGCGTGGTGGAGCATGGGGGAGGAGGGCGGGGGGGCGAGATGGAACGGTACAGGAACAAAGATTTGAATCAACAGAATGACAATCTGGGCTGTTTGGGTGTCGCCTTGAGAAATCGCCACATTTGAGTGTGTGTGTGTGTGTGTGTGTGTGTGTGTGTGTGTGTGTGTGTGTGTGTGTGTGTGTGAGTGCGTGCGATTGTGTGTGCGTGTGGATGTGTATACATGTGTATGTGTGTGTGTTTACGTGTTCATGTATATTTTGTGTTTACGTGTATGTGTGTGACTGCGTGTGTGTGTGTGTGTGTGTGTGTGTGTGTGTGTGTGTGTGTGTGTGTGTGTGTGTGTTGGGTCTTTTTAAACTCAGCTCCGCTCTCATGTGACACGGTTTGCTTGTCCTCACATCACTTAGTCCTTATTTAAGGACTGTAAGAGGCAGAAGGCTGTCTGAGTGTGCTGTACACAGGAAAGCGTAGTATTTTACATCACTTTCTGTAACAGCGTGACTCCGTGTTTGTTAAATGTTAAATAATTTTTCCACCAAAGTTTTTAAATCCTTTCATAAATAAAAATGACTGGCAGTTTTACAACCCCAACATAGACCGTAAAATATTTAATTCCACTACTCTATTTATTCAATCAGAATGTAACTAATAATTAGACAGCTAAATTGTTATAAACATGTTTATTTATGACAGCATCTAAGGCAAACTGTTAAATAATTTTTCTTATTGTTTATTATTTTGTCCATGAAGAAAGACTGATGAAAACTCTGGTCTCGCCTGTGTCTTTCTTCTCCTGGGTTGAGCTGGCCTGTTTGATTGTATTAAAATATTAAATTTTTAATGTGTGGGCGTAGGAGAGGAAGGCGTTTATCTGCCTGAGCTGCTCCTGGGTAGTGAAGTAAGTAATGTGCGTTAAGTAACATCTCCTTCATGCATACGAAAACGGATAGCAATCTCTCTTAGCGGCACGACTTCCTCATCTCCGCGGCCATGAGGGAAAAGCTGACTGCTGGCTGCGG
Organism: Albula goreensis; assembly: GCA_022829145.1. NCBI lineage: Eukaryota > Metazoa > Chordata > Actinopteri > Albuliformes > Albulidae > Albula > Albula goreensis. The sequence continues at coordinate 2,944,478 of CM040747.1, forward strand.
CCACCAACATGCTCTCTGAATGTAGAATCTTTTTTTCTTTTTTCCTCAACACCTTGCAACCTTGAAGGCGGTGTTTGTGTGTGCACACAGAGTGAAGGTGGGCCTCGTTGACAGATGAGTGTTTGACATGCGATTGTGCTCGAAAACAAGATGTCACCCTAAAGAGACAGTGAAGCGAAGCAACAAGAAATAATGCAGCCAAACCTCTGGGACTGTGCGTGATGTTTTTTTTTTTTTTTTTTTTTTTTTTTTTTTTTTTTTTTTGAAGTACAGTAAGCCAATTAAAGACTTCAAACAAAATACTAGAGAACAAAAATCCAATATCTCCTCCGAAACACGGAGCAGCAAAAGGGTTAGTCCGTGACAATCTCTGCGTTAATTGGACGATTACGGCTTTATTTTTAGCCCCTCGACGGCGTCGGCGTACTTCAGGAGTATTTTCTCCTTATCTTTGACAAGGAACTACGACGGAAACGTGTTTACAAAGCCTGGGAATGCCTGGGGCGCTTTATTGGCAAACGGTATTTAAAGTGAGCTAATTAAGCATTTAATTCAGCCATATCAGGCCTGCATCCTCTGGGTGTATGACAGAGCCGCAGATTGATCTTCTTAATGGCTCACATCTGTATTTGACATCTCTGTTGGGCGCGCAGGCTCTGCGCGGGTACCGTATGTGTTTCGGCGGTATAGCTCCAGTACGAGCAAGTTAAAGTCACAGCTGTGTGTGTTTACCACAGGGCTCCGCGAGCCTTTGAGAGCGGCTCCGCCGTGAAATGCGGTGAGCGATTTTGACTGGAGATGCATTCCTCATATGAGATGCAGCTTCATGTAAAATATGAGAACTTTAACATCGCTGTTAAACCCAAAACCTTTTCTTTCTCTGCAACGTGGAGGACGACAGCATCCGTTTCCTGCTTCGGTTTCTTTGTTTCGTGTCCAGGTTTCGCGTTTACCTGTAATCAGCCCAGTATCATCAAGGGGCAATTGTGGCTGTAAACCACCATACAATCCTGTGTGTTCAATTCACAACACATCTCACAAAACGTCGATGCTGCGTTGTTCTGTCAAATCAGTGCTACTGTGATTGTGGGTGGGACTGAATGTTCCAGTTTGACGGGTCAGGGTGAAGAGATGGTTTTATATACCCAGTGACAATTCTGGCTACTTGTACTCTGCTGTAGCTGCAAGCTTGTTGTTGCACCAAAATGCCCTTTACCATTGACCGTTTAGCCCTGTAGCACTGGCACCCTGTGAAACCTGTCTACCAAAAACCAATATGCTCTTTGGCCGCAGCTGTGGTGGATAACGCACAACGGGGTGAAGACCCTCAAAGAGAGACTTTGCCAGGGCGGAAATGGAGGTGAGGTTTTTCGCACCAAAGCTGTCCCGCTCCTCTGCATTTTTACCCCTGACCCGCTTTGTTAACGCGCGCTGAATTCTTATGTGAGGCCACCTCCAGCCCCACCGCGCGCGGCGGCGGCATAAATCCGCGGAGATGAAAATGTCACGGAGCAGGTTCATTTTGCAAAGAGGTTTTGATTGCCACGTGCGCGTAATTGATTGTTCCAAGGACAGGAGGAAATCTAGAAATGTCATAACAGGCCCTGCTTATGCCAGTCCCACTGCCGGGCGATCAATGAGAAGAAAAAGGAGCTATCGATTTGTGCGGCGCAAAACTGTAGCTTGAGACAAGGGGAGAGGGATGGGAGAATGGCACCGGCCTCTCGATCTGTCAGCAGCACCTATGAATTACCCAGTCTCTGCAAAAGATAGTGTTACCTCTCGGATATACGCAGACGCCCGAGAAACTGCAGCTGTTCACTAGCCAAACCTCAGGCTACTGAGTTTTCCTACTTGGATCAATGGATAGAGGCTGACAACACAAGAATGGAAAAAAAAAAAAAAAAAAAAAACAAATGACCATAGTGTACAAACAGCCATGGTTTGACCACTGTATATATTTATTTATTTACTTATCCAGTTGATTAAAGCTCAGGTTTTTAGAAAAAAAAACATTCAGATTTTAACACACTCAGAGCCATAAACACAGTGCATAAAAAGGGCACAAACTATCCGTGTTGAGGATGTTTTTTAGTACTGTCTTCTGTCACATATTTCCTCCTGTGCAGTCCCTGATTTTAACACATGAGCCGAACGGCCCCAAGGGTAGCTGTCAATTGACACTTTTACACCCCGCAGAAACTCAATCTGAAAACTGTCTCCCTGGAAGATGATTTGCGCCCAGTGGCAGTAAGACTTTAATTACCTGAAAATTCTATAGCCGGAGTCTTTTTAAAACGCTGAGGTGTTCATTAACAGAATGTTAATGTGCGTCGGTCTGGGACCATGCTGGGTGCAGGCTTTTGTCAGTTGTCAGGATGGTTTATTGTATGTACGCTATCAACAATTAAACGTGTACCACCGGTGACGTTGACGGGATTATCGGGATTATTTTAGGATCAGCGTTACGAAGAAAGGGCCGTCCTAAAGGCCACCTGAGTTAACGCGGTTTTCGCCCGTCAAAACATCAAAAAACCCACTAATGATTTCTTCCGTCCTCAAAGGAATGGGGACTGTCGTTTCATATCGTTCTGACAAAATGCTGATGTGCACATACTTCCATCTTCGCAGGGAGGAAAAAAAAAAGCACAGAAAAAAAACTCAAAATCCATCTACCTTGTCACACACATTATGGGTGACACGGAGACATTAACTGTATTTTTCATATCCAGCGACAGGACTGTAAAATGGATCCTGGTTGTAGGCAGTTGTCTGAACACATCCGCGGAACTTTGTTCCGTTCCCGCGGACACTGCGGCTGCACCTGCTAAAAAGGTGACAGGGCGGGCTCTCGCTATGCCGAACACGTCTCCCGCTTTCCTCCGCGGGTCAAAGGCGTGCCAAATGAAGTGCCAGGCGAGCGAGTCCCGCACGATTGCCTTTGTGATGTCACAAAACTGCCAATTCTGATTTCATAAAGGCCCGACAAGCCGGCAGACAAGAGAGATTCTCACAGTCACTTCATCACCAGGTGACCCTCACTTAGATAAACTCCCAAAGGAGGAGGTGGGGGGTGGATGGGGGGAGTCAAAGGTGCCTGCCTTTTTTTAAGTCAGAACACGCCCGCCTTTTCAGTTGCTCATGTCTAATGGGACCTATTAACAAATGCATTCAGCTCAGGTAGAAATTAAAAAGCAATCCTCATGTCAGTACCTTAAAAAAAAAAAAAAAAACACAAGGTAGAGCAAACTAATCCCCCCGCATCCTGTGTGAGGGCAAGGTTACGGTTCGGAGCAGCAGGCCTTTTTAACATGCATTGTGCCGTTTTTTTTTTTTAACAAGGCAGAGAAGAACAGACATGGAAAAAAACAGAGGGAGGGGGGAGGGGCGGCGGGGTGGAAATCATGCGCAGGTCAGGATGCGAATGGGTAACAATGCATTAATGTTAAACGCTGTCGTTTGGCTGCGTTTCCCTGGCTCCAGTCACAGGGAGGATTTCAGGCCGCAGTTATGCCAGGAGTCTGTTCTAACAGATTAATGTTATAAACACTTCACGTTCCTGATTTATGATGGACACCTTCGGATTTCTGACCTTTGCATATCCCTGTCTGAAGATATAAATTTGTAGTGACATAGATTGGAGGCTTTTCGGCGCTTTATGACATGCTACGGCCCAGCGTCGGCACGCCAGCTCCTTATTTTCTAAGCGCAGTTAGACTGAAAGCTGTATTTACGGGGCTAAAACGGCAAACACCACAATATTTACACGGCGGGCCTTGAACGGTTTATCATTTGATGGACAAAGTCAAGTTAAACTAAACACCATACCATTTGATCGAAAACGAAGCTTGTGTGATAAATCAAATGCTTTATCAAGACAAGGTTTAATATCTATCAAACGAATGCATAAGATCAACGTTCCTTTCAGATTATACAAAAGGTGGAGCTTTTCGATTTACCTTAGCTTTTTGCATCACTCCTGTTCATCTCTCTGTATTTAATACATAAACAGTGTCTTATATCCCTCCTATATCACCTACTGTGTGCATGCTAATGTATTGTTAAAAAGGCCTCAATCGTATCTGTGTCTCCACAGTCCCGCAGTAAACGATGAGGTCGTTTTGTTGTGTCTGAACCGCCACACGTCATACGGTCGTTTAATTGACGCGCGAGCCGTGACCGGAGGACCCGACTGGCGTCAACAATCGGCCCTTTGCATCGGAGTCTTGTTCTGGAAATTCGCACCGCTTGGCAAGGATCAAAGCTGGCAAACACAAGTTCTCCATTACAAATGGCTGGAGAGCCGCGTGTGGTCATGTGGCCTCTTGGCGCGATCTCTGCCCAGAGGTTAATTGGCGCCTTTGATCGGGCTCTTTCAGGGCAGCGGGCCCAACAGGGCAGAGGAATGATCCAGAAAGAGAGAGGAGGCGGCTTTTTTTTGTGCCATATTTAAAATGTATATTTCGGTAACTGTGATCTTAAAGGCCCAAAGGCAGTGGAGATCATCTGAGGTCCTGACTCAACAGCTTCAAAAAACTGAGACAAAAAAAAAAAAGAAATGATGGGTGTCTGAAAGCATAGTTAGCATAGTTAGCTACTTGCATATCTGTGAAATGGTAAGTTTCACTCCCTAGTTTGAGATACCATAGAGGTCACGCCTTTATACTCATGTAATTACGACTCTTTTTATTTCAGATTCAAGAAACTTCCATTCCTGGCTTTAACTTTTTTTCTCAGAATGAAGCACAAAAGCAAATGCTCATGCGGTTCGGAGGGTCTGGTGATCGCCTGAGTAAATTTAAACATGCACTTTCATTGGCAGAAAAGGAACACTTTAACCAATCGGAGGGTCCAGTGATCGCCTGAATAAATTTAAACATGCACTTTCATTGGCAGAAAAGGAACAATTTAACCAATCGGAGGGTCCGGTGATCGCCTGAGTAAATTTAAACATGCACTTTCATTGGCAGAAAAGGAACTAATATTACAGAGAAACCAAAGGTCTCACTTTCCCCCTCATCAGTAATGGCCGGCCTCTTGTGTTGTAAACCGGAGTTTAGTTTAGTTTGTTGTAAGTACTGAATACCACCCAATGACAAATCCTCGCTTGTTTTACATTTACATAAATACATAAAAAAAATGACTTTCATATGTCACTCAGATGTTATAGACAAAGCGCTGTAGCGTTTGGAATAAATACCGCCCCAAGATGGTATTCTGTTTTTTAAGAGACAAAAAGATCAATAATTGTTCTCTTTTACCTTTATAATTTATTAACAGTTTGATATTGGAGAACAACTGTAAGTGCCATCAAGGACAAAAGCGTCGTGTACGTCGTCTTACAAACAGTAACAGCCGAGTCGAAACAGAAAAGCGTGTGTGCTTGTCTTTGCGTCGTATTGTTGGGGATTTTCAAAGAGTCAGTCTGTAAAATATTTATGAACACCAGTTCTTAATTAATTAAACAGGGGGGTGCGCTGTTTCAGGTTTTGATGAGGCAAAGTTACATGAATAAGATCCAATATAACGGCTTGTTACTGTAAAGGCTGAGGTCAGCAATTATCATAAAAATGTAAATGTGACGTGCAGTACGAAGGGACAGGCAGAAGCACTTCTGTCCCCAAGACTTTAGAGGATCGTTATTTATTTGTTTGTTCACGGGAGCAGATTTTACAAGAGAATCTGTATTTGCTGAAAGCAACAGAGGACGGCTCCCATAATCTGCCTTCCACTCCTTTGTTTGGTTTCCTTACATTAGTTAAGGCCTTGAGATGTTCGAGCAGGATTTTCCGTACCTCGTTTGGCTCGTTGAAAGCGTAGATGCAAAATGCACAGGGATGGAAATAAAACTGCACACAGGGCTAAATCTCTGCTCTTTCACACCCAGCCCTTCCGTACTGCAGTCCTCTGTATTAGCTGCAGATTCGGAACCTGAGGTGGAGCACAGTCAAATTCACATAGACCACTTCAGCGCATATACAGTGCGATCAAATCAGATTTTAAATGACATCTTTCCTTTGAGTATTTTGTTTTTATTGAGGACATCAAACTGGTCATTTGGAATTTGGTATTTTTTGATTGAATAGCATATACTCCTTAAGAGGATTTAGTCTGCATTGATTGAATAGCAAAAGGCCTTAAAGAGGATGAATGTATTTGATTGGCCATTTGAACTTGTCTTCAGTTTGATCTCTGTACATCCTCGTACTCTGTTAACATTGTGCCTACTACCCAGTGCAGTACACGAGTTTTGGACATACTACGGTTGCTATTTTCTTCAGTCTGATAGCCAGAAGTTTGCAACTGACGTACATCCATCATCAAACTTCACAGAACCACCTCTGCCGTCCTCTCCTCTGGTATCTATCCACCCAACGGCCTTGTGGGATAGCGCAGTGTGCAGTCCTTGCACACGGCAGCATTTTGACAGAAACGGTAGGCCACCCGGGTAACGCTCGCATACCGATTCAGCCGGTTTGAGGTTTCGGACACACCACGTACTACGCGTACTGATTTATGCCTACTATACAGGGCGTAGTATGCGATTTCGGACAGGGCCTAGGTGACCTCACAACAATATAGAATGACTTGTGTTCGATGTTCCATCGCCCGTTGCTGGTTGAAAGGCCCCTGTGTCAGAACCGGGTCACGGCACTCCCGAAGATCATTCCGTGGTTGCCACGGCAAATCCCCCACGCTCCACTCGGTCTCCGTGTTTGTTTGGAGAGGGGTGAATCCCATCCCCATCCCCATCCCCATCTCCCTCCATTAGCTGTCTGCAGCTCACCTCCAGGGCTTCTCCTGGAGCGCTTGTAAAATATTGATAAAAAAAGTCTTATTTTCGGGATGGTGGGGCCGGAGCCGCTCCGCCGCTGCACAATGTAGCGCTCTTAGCACGCACTCAATATTCTCCTCACAAAGTGCCTGTATCTCCACAAGAAATATTAACCGCATAAAATGCATAAGTGCCCAGACAAGGCTCTTATGTTCGATGTATTTTTAAATAAAAGCCTCCCTGCCTTTTACCGATTCTAAAAAAAAACCTTGGTGCAAAGTTGCAGTGACAATTTTCGGCCAGTGGAGGAAAAAAAAAAAAAAAACAGACCCACTCTGAAGTAGAGAAACAATGAGGTGGAATCTCCTCGCCTGAGATTATACCGTACTTTCTTTTACTTTTATTGACTGTATTTGTGCTCTTTCATTTTACTCTCTTTATTGAGCAGCACTGGTCTGTCCCAGTTTTCTATCTACTGTATTATCTTTCTGTTTTTATTATGATATTATGTCTGGGACCTACTCTAATGAACTGCATCTCTTTAAGGACACATACAATTAGATCAAAACAAACTTTACATCGCAGCACTGGTTTTCAGTGTTTTGTTGCACAGGTAAACCGTCCTTTTATAGTGGTAGAATGCCCTTTCAAAAGACATGGATAATTTTTGATTTAATCGCATAGGCCCTTAAAGAGACCTTTTGATTGAGGCCCAGCCCATGCAATTTTTAATCAATACTTCATTTTTTTTCTGTCAAGCAATTTGTTTAGCAAACTTGCACTAAAGGCACTATACATAAGCAAAGTTTGATTTAATTTGATTTGATTTGATTTTCTAAGCAATGATCTCAAGGGTCCATAATGTGTGGATTCTGTGTGAAGCTGCGATAGCAGAGTTGTGCTGTTTGTTGCCTGTAATCACCCCAGTCACTTCCTGGAAAGTGCCGGAAAGATTAGAGACGTGAAAAGGCTCGGCAGATCCTCATCCCTGAGCAGAGTATCGATATTATGATTAACGCTGCCACAGGCGTTCCCGAAATACGAACACGCAAGCCATCATTTCAATAGGAAGACGGGGGGGGGGCCTTGAAGATTCCAGTGAGGATGCCAATTAGAAATACTGTTTTTTAATTACCAGTTAATTGATGCAATAACATTTGTGTCCTGTGCATTGCCAGAGTGAACAGGTGAATAATGAAAAACATAATTACTGTTTATGAGTTGTCAAGAATAGTGCGCCGATATGAGGGATTACTCGCGTAATCTTTTGAAATTGCTGGTAATGAGCTCGTTTCTCCACCAGCTTCGGAAACGAAACAAAACGCTCCTAACGTTCAGAGGCACTGTCACATCTGCAAACAGCTGTGCCTCACTTTCACAGAACCTGGAGAGGAGTAACATCAGCTACATTTATGGAGTCTTAGAGGGTTAATTGGGAAAAAAAAAAAAACAGACCCACTCTGAAGTAGAGAAACAATGAGGTGGAATCTCCTCGCCTGAGATTATACCGTACTTTCTTTTACTTTTATTGACTGTATTTGTGCTCTTTCATTTTACTCTCTTTATTGTGCAGCACTGGTCTGTCCCAGTTTTCTATCTACTGTATTATCTTTCTGTTTTTATTATGATATTATGTCTGGGACCTACTCTAATGAACTGCATCTCTTTAAGGACACATACAATTAGATCAAAACAAACTTTACATCGCAGCACTGGTTTTCTTTGAGTGTTTTGTTGTTTACTGGGAGGGTAAACCTGTCCTTTCCTTTGCCCTTTCAAAAGACATGGATCATTTTTGATTTAATCGCGTAGGCCCTTAAAGAGACCTTTTGATTGAGGCCCAGCCCATGCAATTTTTAATCAATACTTAATTTTTTTTCTGTCAAGCAATTTGTTTACCAAACTTGCACTAAAGGCACTATACATAAGCAAAGTTTGATTTAATTTGATTTGATTTGATTTTCTAAGCAATGATCTCAAGGGTCCATAATGTGTGGATTCTGTGTGAAGCTGCGATAGCAGAGTTGTGCTGTTTGTTGCCTGTAATCACCCCAGTCACTTCCTGGAAAGTGCCGGAAAGATTAGAGACGTGAAAAGGCTCGGCAGATCCTCATCCCTGAGTAGAGTATCGATATTATGATTAACGCTGCCACAGGCGTTCCCGAAATACGAACACGCAAGCCATCATTTCAATAGGAAGACGGGGGGCCTTGAAGATTCCAGTGAGGATGCCAATTAGAAATACTGTTTTTAATTACCAGTTAATTGATGCAATAACATTTGTGTCCTGTGCATTGCCAGAGTGAACAGGTGAATAATGAAAAACATAATTACTGTTTATGAGTTGTCAAGAATAGTGCGCCGATATGAGGGATTACTCGCGTAATCTTTTGAAATTGCTGGTAATGAGCTCGTTTCTCCACCAGCTTCGGAAACGAAACAAAACGCTCCTAACGTTCAGAGGCACTGTCACATCTGCAAACAGCTGTGCCTCACTTTCACAGAACCTGGAGAGGAGTAACATCAGCTACATTTATGGAGTCTTAGAGGGTTAATTGGGAAAAAAAAAATTTGGGGTCCATCTTGACGAGTATAGAACCCACCCCCCAGTACATATATTCTCATACACACACACACACACACACACACACACGCACACTCACATACACACACACAAACATTCACACACATAAATACACACACACACATACACACACATAGAATATATACACAAACAGACATGTACGCAGGTACACGCAAACACACATACATACACACACCCACACAGACATGCACAAACACACACAGATACAGATAGAGACACACACACACTCATTCAGTCACTTGGCTCTCCTCATAGTGTAACGGTATTGATTTGCTCCACTGCTCCTCGGGTTTGCCATGATATGATGTACAGTAAGTAGGCAAACCCAGTAATGCTGTGGTTTATCGATATGCAGTAAGGTCTTTCACTCGCACCGTTCCCATTGCTGTCCTCATCATTATGCTGCTTCCACATCTCACAGCTCAAATGCAGACAACTGACAAAGACTTCTGCTGAATGAGATAAACCCTTTCAATCGAAGTGATCTTGTATAGTGTTCAATATGCATCCAGTTCTTTATTCTGTCCATTACACCTCTCTGAACAACTGTATTTCACTTACAAAGGGTGTGTTATTTATAGAGATGCACGTATAGAGGATGTGTTAGTGAACTATTTGAGATCGCCCCCGTCCCCTGCTTACTTGCGGACCTTCCAATCGTGGCTGTGCCAGTTTCGCATGCTCGGATCGCAGCATGGCCGGACGGATACGTGAAAGGGAGCCGTGGTCCGCTCGGTGTCGATGCGGACCCTCATAATCGCTTTGGAATAGGTCATTTGCAATAACACTTAGCAAACCCCTGAGAGAAATCAATTCCCTTTGTCACTCAGTTGGCCCACGATTGTTGTAAACAACATCTCTACATGAGGGAAAGGAAAGAAGAAAAAAAAACCCTTTGACTGAGCGCTCAGTCAATGGCGTGTTGTGAATTACCCCGGACCGGCTCGACAGCCTGCTGTTTTCGGGAGGGGGCTGTGCAGACTCACAGCAGTGGCTAACCCTGGGGTGGGCTGACCTGGGAGGTGAGGGGGGCAGCTCCACAGCTTAAGAGCCCCATTATAGAGATCCACAGACCAAAAAAAAAACCCCTCCAGTTCTACGATTCCCATCATGTCAGTACTATGTCAGAAGCCATTTTGAATAAAGAGCACGTAGCGGATACTCCTATCAAGTTTAATTTGAGTTCACAACACTATTTCCTTGCCTGTGTAATTGCAAAAAAAACTGCCAAACTGATCCATCAAAGCTGCCTGAGTCATGGTTTGGTACCACTCTTCTCAGTGATCTCTGCGATACAAACCAATGGGCCAAATTCAATCAATCACACTTAGTGTATTTTAAAATGAAAAGCACAAATCTGAAGGAATACATTTGTGTGTTATTGTCTTCAATAAAATGGAACATACTGAAAGAAAATGTCGTAAGGCAAGGTCTGTTTTGATTGAATTGCGTACGCCCATGAAGAGATCAAGCGTATTTTATTGAATCAAGTGTTCTTGACATGATGGGGAAAAAAAAGCCTTCTTCATACAGTTGCAATATTTGCCATTTTACTCCTCCTCTGCTCTAACCAGCATTTCCTTCTCTCTTCTAGTGTATGTGCCAGACGAGGATGGTGTCTTAAGAGAGTCTGTGGGAGAGGACGAAGCCGAGAATGACGCCCTTACCGAAGAGGAGGGCTCTGAAAAGACCAGCCCCAAGATCCCAGAGGACAAGGAGATGGACAACAAGAGCAGCTACAGCTACCAGAACTCCCCCATCAGTGTCCTGTCCAATCAAGAGGCAGAGCTGGAGTCCCGGCTTAGCGATGCCAGTGACCGCCTCTCCGACTTCAAGAGCGCCTCGCCGCCCGAGAGCCAAAAGGATGAGGAGAGCAGGAGCTCCAAGCTGAAGGAGGACATGCACAACAGCCTGGAGAAAATGAGGGCCGCCTACGCCAACTTCCTGTCCGATTCTTACTGGACGGGCATCGGGCTGGACCTGAAGTCGGCAAGCCACGCCAGCAAGGGCAGCTGCGACAGCACCAATGGAAGCACCAAGAGCGAGTTCGACTGGCACCAGGACGCCCTGTCCAAAACCCTCCAGCAGACGCTGTCCCCAAAGCCAGCGTCCAAGCCCAACCTCTTCAGTTCCGTCCACCTGTACAGGCAGAGCAGCAAGGCGTGCGGGGCCGTCTTCACCGGGGCCAGCCGCTTCCGGTGCAAGGACTGCAGCGCGGCCTACGACACCCTGGTGGAGCTCACTGTGCACATGAACAAGAGCGGCCACTACCAGGACGACAACCACAGCAGGCCGAGCAACGCCTCAACGTCCTCGTCCAAGATGCGGAAGCGCAACCTGCAGGACATGGAGGGGAAGGAGGACGCCCAGAAGGTCCTCAAATGCATGTTCTGTGGCCACTCCTTCGACTCGCTCCAGGACCTGAGCGTCCACATGATAAAGACTAAGCATTACCAAAAAGTGCCTTTGAAAGAACCCATACCAGTAATCGCCCCTAAGTTAGTCCCTCCGGCAAAGAGGAGGGCGTATGAAGCCACTAGGCCTTGCTCCCCGGACTCAACCACGGGGTTGTCCGCATACGCCGACATGCAGAAGGCGTCCGGTCCTCACGGTTCCCACAGCAACCGGTACGGGTATCAGAACGGGGCCAGCTACACGTGGCAGTTCGAGACGTGCAAATCTCAGATCCTGAAGTGCATGGAGTGCGGAAGCTCCCATGATACCCTGCAGCAGCTCACCACTCACATGATGGTCACGGGACATTTCATCAAAGTCACCAGCTCCGCCTCCAAAAAGGGAAAACAGCTAGCGCTGGACCCCTTAGCTGTGGAGAAGATGCAGGCGCTGGCGGAACCCGTAGCGAGCGAAACGCAGGGCGAGTCTGACGGCGAAAAGGTATCCCTGAAGAACACGAGTCCTGAAAAGGACGGCCAGAAGGAAGGAGCCGGTGAGAAAGCCGCCAGCAGGAATGGTGAAGGAGAGGAAATAAAAGACGACAAACAGGATGGAGAGGAACAGAAGTCAGGGGATGGGACATTCAAGTACCCATATCTACGTGAAGAAGACCTTGAACAGGTGTCTGGTGGGGGAGGGGATATACTGAAGTCTTTAGCTAACACGGTAGCCTCTGCCATCAACAAAGCCCAGACAGGAACTCCAAGCTGGAGTGCCTACCCCAGCATCCATGCCGCATACCAGCTCTCCGGTGTCATCAAGTCCGCTCCTCTGTCAGCCTCTCCGCCTGTGCAGCTGAAGCAGACGTTCAACAACAAGCTGCGGCCGATCGCGCCTAAAGGGAAGATTTTCCAAACCGCCATCGGCGCCGAGTGCTTCCAGAGCTCGCAGCACGGGGCTGATGTCAAAAAGGAGAAGGGGGTCTCGTGCGAAGGGAACGATGGCCCGAACGCGAAGTTTGAGCAGACCGAAAACGAGGACAGTGATAGCCAGGAGGACTCCCCCACAAAGATGGAGATTGAGTCATGCTTGAAGGAAGGGAACGCCGTGATCAAAGGGAAGCTTAGCCCAGATCTCTCAGACAGAGAAAAGGCATCGCCGAGCCCCCCTGTGGGCAATGGTTGCGGCCACGCTTCGGCACTCGTCAACGACTCTCCCGATATCCTGGGAATAAACCCGCTAAGTGCATTGCAGTCCGTTCTGAACAATCATTTGGGGAAAGCCAACAAGCCCTCCAATCACAGGCCAGAAGCCTCACTCACCGCACGTTCCCAGGCCTCGTTCTCCAAACCGAGCAGAGGTCTGGAGAAAGCAGCGCTGGCTCCCATTCCACCCAGGATGAACAACTCCTACCTGTTCGAGAACAACGACCAGCCCATCGACTTGACAAAATACAAAAACCACAAGATGGGCTCTTCCCACCTGCAGTCCTCAACTCCCATGCCGCAGAAACACGCTTTGTCCGACATCGCCGACATGGTGAAGATCCTTCCAAAAGCCACCACGCCGAAGCCTTCGATGTCGTCAAGGATGCCCGCCATGAAGCTCGAAACCGACGTCCGGCGCTTTGAGGATGTGTCGGCGGAGGTGTACTCGGTGCACAAGCGGAAGGGGAGGCAGTCCAACTGGAACCCTCAGCACCTCCTAATCCTGCAGGCCCAGTTCGCCTCCAGTCTCTTCCAGACCTCCGAGGGGAAGTACCTGCTGTCGGACCTCGGTCCTCAGGAGCGCATGCACATCTCCAAGTTCACCGGACTCTCCATGACGACCATCAGCCACTGGTTGGCCAATGTCAAGTACCAGCTGAGGAAAACAGGAGGGACCAAGTTCTTGAAGAACATGGACACCGGAAACCCGGTGTTCTATTGCAACGACTGCGCGTCTCAGTTTAGGACACCGTCTGCTTTTATAATCCATTTGGAGTCCCACCTGGGATTTCAGATTAAAGACATGAGCAAACTGCCCGTAGAGCATCAGACAAAAGTAGAGCCCGAGCTCTCCAAGGCTCTCGGCGTCAGGGCGACAGAGACGCTGCCCATGGAGGAAGACCTTGACTCTAAGTTCAAATGCAAACTCTGTAGCCGGACATTCGCTAGCAACCACGCCGTCAAACTTCACTTGAGCAAAACACACAGCAAATCACCCGAGAATCATTCACAGTACGTGGAAATGGACAAAGATTAGCACTGGCCAGTATGTTGATAGACCCACCTTTTACTACCTGTTCACCTTTTTTTTATGTTATTTTACTTTACTGTAATTGCTTTTGCTTTTTTTTTTTTTCCTTCTCAAACACGGGTCATGTTTTCTCGCCATGTTTCAAGTAGCATTACTTACAAGTAAGTACTTTCATTGAGGCCGATATGAACCCCACATTCGCTGGACTTCAAATGAACTGTTAACGAGGAGGGAAAGAAAATAAACACAGAAGGTTAACGGACTCATCAGCTGATTGTTTCTGCACCCTGTTCAAATGCATCACCAGTAATGGAAATGTACTACAGCTTGAAACATAATTGCTGATGTTTGCATGCAATAGCATTGGCTATGACTACTATTTATTTGTATGATATGCCAGGGTTTAATTGTATTACTTTTATGGCAAATTGATTAATGCGTTAATTGTAATTTACAATTCCAATTATGAGACACCTGCATAAAATATATGCAGGTGTTCCCACAGGTGGTCCAGACACCTGTGGACACCTTTATTGAGATGTACAGTCTATTTGCTCTGTAAAATGTTTGTGTTGCAATGATAGAACAGAAAAATGGCACTTTAATAAATGTTTAATCACCAGGATAGACTCAGATTCTGTACAAGACCTAGCAGTTTTAGACAGGCTGGATGAAGGGCATCTCTCATCAGTGTAAATATAGCCAACAAAAATAGTGTTTCATGTTTAAAAGAAGAAAAAAAAAAGATAATGGTGAAACGACTGAGACCTGCACCTTTTGTACCAATGCAAAATAAAGTGTTAACATTTTCTACCAGTCTCTTCTCACTTTTAAGCCTCAGGCATGCGATCGTTGTCATCTTCAGTTTGTGTCACAGGCCATTAATACAGAATCAATATATACATGGTGTGTCTTCCTTAATTAATAAGGTTGTCAGGCTTGCAGTCACCGCATGCAAATGCATGACTAAAACTTTTGCAAATGAGACCTGTTTGCAAAGAACAAACTCAAATCTACTAACGTGAAGGGAAATGAATACTTGTTTGTGTTATAGATCACTTATTACCAGGTCGATCACTCCTATAACAGAGATATTGATCGATTTTGGCCAACTTGTTTTTATTGTCTGAAACCAATTATTGAATGTAAGATGTTTTATCATGCGTCTGATTATTTATTGTTTTGAGTGCACTTTTAAACAAATACAAATACATCCCCAGCATTTTATCTGTAGTATTTCTGGTCATTAACCAATGAAAGTTAATAGACATGGAGTTAGGTTGGGCCTTGTCATCAACTGTTTTCATTGGTGGAGATGGCAAGAGGACTGCTTTTTGGTGTTTTTTTCCCCACACGCAAACCCCCCACAAAATTATAGGTCCTTCCCATTCATTTAGATTAATAATATTAACTTAGAACTATTTTTTTCATGAATGAAAAATTTGTTGGAATGTCATATTCTAACAGTATTTTACCTATCAGTATTTTAGAAATCTCACCATTACTCAGCCAACACTCAATGATAAGTTATGAGCGGTGCGAAAGGTGGCACTCTTTCAGAAGCCCCGTGAACACCGACCGCGGTGAACACGAGTGAAAGGGGCTGGGGAGAATCCCATCTGAGAGAATCGCAGAGGGATAATTCAGAAATGGCCGAGTCTTCTGCTTCTTCCTGAAAGGGGCATCGCACAAGAAGGCCCTCTATGCCAGGACTAAACTTCACATCTCTGATCCATCATGAATAACGTTTCGCTGTCCTGCCCCTCCTTTGCGGTGTTTAGCTCTGTGATGGGGTAAATAAGTGGCCTTCATTGTGCGTTAGTCACCATAAATGCTGCGTTCACACTGATTATCCCAAACTTTAAATAAACCACCGTGAATGCCTCTGAGAACAAGGGCGCCTTCAGTCCGGCCCAGACAGCTCAAATGAAAAAGGCCATTTGCAAATGAATGGCCATTTTTATTTATCTTTTCGAAATGTATTTTTGTGCAGCAGAAACCGTGCGTTAATGGGTTATAATATCGTTAAATGAAACCGCAGTGTGCGACTCATTATCAACTTTGACAGTTAGTCAAGTGATCACACTTGAGTGGAGTCGCAGTGAAGTGTGGGTCCATATTACCGTTCGGGGATGTGTTCATGGCCCTCCTGACTCGTCCTGAGGTTTTTCAGCTGAGTGACACATCCTGTTGTAAGAAAATGTCACAATGAGCCAAAACCGTGAATTTCCAACATTTTAATAAAATTGTGACTATTTTGGCTGGTAAGTACAGTTTTTAGACTTCCTTCTGAGCTGGCTTCCCACATGATACTGTAATGTGTCCTTGGATTTATTACAGATGAGACGTGGCTACCTTTTTTTGTAAAGTTACTAAGCAAACGAGGGGACATCCCTTTTCCGGCTCTAATCGTCAACTCCTGCTTCCACTTTTACTCTCTGCTTTCCTTTTATTCGCTTCTCCTGGAGTTAAAACGGGAAGCACATTTTGCTGGAGAGAGCATTAGAGTCTTGACAGTGTAGTTTGTGTAGTTGATGTATCTGTAATTGTGTTGATTCATGTGTGTTAATTATAATGCTGTGTACACTCTCGTCGAAAAAAAAAAGTCTAAAGTACTTCTCAAAAAAATATTACATGAGTATTCTACAATGTTCTCATAGGATCCAATGTGCCTGTCAATCAATGCCGAACAAAACAGAAAGGATTTAATATTATGTCAAAATGTCAATATTGGAAAGGAAGAAGCACAGCATAAGAAAAGTGAGAGCACTTCAGGCATTTATTTAATACTGTACCACCCGATTCCAAGCTGTCCCCAAACTGAAGTAACTGACAAAATATGAGTAGTGTCACAAACAGGTCTTTTATTCGAGCAGCACTTGCACTCTTCAAATCATTTTAAAATGGAGTGTGCAGGATGGCACAGGAAAGGGTATTTTTCATCATTCCAGAAAGAATTGGCTCGTAAAATAAAAATGTAAATACACAAGCCCTTATTTCCTCTAAAGAACAATACATTGTTCTGTTTTTTCCCCCTAAACCAAAACAGTGAAGCTGTAATTTGTTTTAGTCAATGTCATTTTATTTAAAAAAGAAAAAAAAAAAATCGTATCCCCCAAAAAGCGTGTTTGTGTGAGCGTGTGAGTCAATGTGGTGATTATCTCGGAAAATGCATCTGTTGATTGTATCACATGATGTGAATTTCAAAGCCATAAGTTCCCTCCCTGATCAGCGGGCAGGTGGGGCGCTTTTCATTTTCTCGATGTAGCGAACTAGAGAGCGACCGCGCGATTCCGCCGCCGATCGGTCTCTGCAAATGATGGCATTCATACATCACAAAAAAAAAAAGTCTGCAACCGTTGTGTTCCCGAAATAAAACCGTGAGGAGAGCAGATGCTAAATATTTAACGTCAATGTTGACATCACTCGGAGTTACTACGAAACGGCAGAATGAGAAAGACTGCAAATCCCAAAAGTGGATTTAACATATTTTTTTATAACATTAGTTTGAATTTGACAATAACGTGAATACAGCAGTACTAGGGGGACATTACGGCCATAATTTCGGAAAAGTACATTTGTAGAAAAGTCCTCATTTAAGACATTTTTAAACTGCATACTCCATGATGAGTGGCCAGAAGACTTTGGGCTATATTCAATCAAAAGCTCTTAGTCTCTTTATAGGCATATATAATTCAGTCACGACATACTTTTGTCTTTCTAAAGGCATATGGTATTCTCTTATTGACTGAAAGGGCCCATGCCAAAGGATTTATCTGCTTGTCTCTCTTAGTCTCTTCATGGGTATATTCAATCAAAACAGACTTTCGATGAAGTTTTCTTAATGTATTTTCTATTTTATCAGAGACGAGCCGGCACGCCCTTTGCACAGTTTCCTTCATTTAAAAAAAGCAATTGCATGTAGCCTGTAAATGAAGGTCCGTTTTTGGTGAATTGCATGTGCCTGTAAACATGCTAAGTGCTAATCGCACCCTGTTTGCCATTACTCCTCATACAGTGTGAAATGTTAAAACGGACCCATGCCCTGCTCCTTGTTTTTCTAAAGATCTGTTTCCCGTCTCCACGCAGTTTCTTATTATATACTCAATATCCAATATTAATCATGTAAAACCCTGATTACATTTTTTTCTGATTAAATTGGCTTTACTTGATATGTTGCGCTATTGCGGAATCATAACGATTAAACATATTTCTTTCTCTTCTCTCAGATTTTCAAAAGCTATTAAAAAATAATTGGCTTCTAAATTCATAAACATTTAATGCTATTTCATCTTTTTTTTTTTTTTAAGCAATCAAGTCCTCAATTACCGCCGCCCATCATATCTGTGTTTTATAACGGGCCGATGACATTTGATGGTGAATGGGAAAAAGCATGTGAGCTTGGCGCTGATTTGAATATCCTGACACCAACTTGCCCTCCATTGTTGGAAATGAGGAGGCAATCAGGATTGTTCATCAGATGGCCTCTAATGCAGTTAACGTATTCAGCTATAATTTCCCCTTGCATTTATAATTACTGTCATAGACCACACACCTCAGTGAGCAGATTAAAGCCGTAAATTATTTAGGCCTTGCTTTAGTGACGGAACCTTGATTCATCTTGTGAGCCATTATGTATCAACCGCTCTACAAAGAGGCCAGTGGATGATTCAGGAAAAAAAAAAATAATAAAGAAGCCAGAACAAGGTGACAAAAGGAATGCAATATTCCACTCATTTGTGCTGTTAATTAAAATAGAATCTGACTCTCCGATTTGTCTCAACAAAAAAGAGCATCAGAGCTGGTTTTGTTCTGCTATCCTTTAAATACCTTTGAAATAAAAATTTTGGTGAAAAGGTCTCTTACACGGCCTGTTTTCACAGCCTATTCTATCTCTGTCTTGTCCTGTTCCTTTGACAGCCTTAACTGAGACTCTTAACTCCACATATTTCTGACTCCTACGACATACAGTAGTTCAAATATCATTCAGTCTCCCTCAATCTTCAAAAAACAGCTATCTTCATATCAAATATGAATATTACATATTCAATTAAATCATAAAATCAAATATTAATATATTCAGGTGTCTGGAAGTTAATTTATTATAAACTAACGCAGTCTAATATTTTAACCTTCAGGTATACCTATTTTCATTTAGGTAGTATGAAATATGAAAGAGCCCGATTTCAACATGGCTGTTATGTTTTTACACATTTAGCACATTTTTCATATCTCAAAATGCTACATACAACGCTATTCGTTAGTGAGACTGTTAATACAGTCTCATTAATTGATAGTTCCTTTCTCATTCCTGACACAGTATATTCTCTCTGTTAAAAACAAGTATTGTTCTTATTTCTTTTAAGAATATCTGTGAGAAGATTACTAGCTACTTAACTGATCTTGATTGAAATCATCTTGAGCTGGAAAAAAAAAAAATTTCCTCTTAAGGGAAATTTGCTGCTCAATCAAGTCAAGCCATGGCAGTGATTCAATCAAAATTTGTCCTTATCTATGGCTCACAACTAAATGCTAATTTTTATTGAGTTTGGCAAGTTCAGTGATCATGAAATTCAACTTGCCAAACTGTTCTTGTAGAGAAAAAAAAAGTTGTAATTAAAAGTTAACAAATGTCGATTGACTCCTGGTCATTGTTTGCTGAAATCATGCAAAGAGGATAGGTGGTTTAATATCATTTAATTGAACATCACATACCCTTAAATAATATAAAGTCTGTTTTGATTGAGCTGAACATGTCTTTAAATAGTGAATGCGTGTTTGATTGAATCAGAGCCTACTTTGGTTTTATGAAACTGGGATTTATGAGCTTAGCCAATACATCAGGGTTACAGTAACTGTGCTGTCTGGGACTGCACTGGGTAAGGTGGACTCATCGTGGCTGTTGCAGATGCTCTTGTACTACCACTTACCTCTTTTTAAGACCCCATTTAGCAACTATTCTCAGCTATTGACTGGATAATGTATGAATAGTGTATGGATAGCTCTATGATTAGAAACCCACAGTTCAAGAGACATGCAATAACATACTACACTGTGATGCCATAGCGCTGTCACACAAGGTCTGGGCTCATACGAGAGCACTCATTCAGTCTGATGCTTTGCTCATAACGCCTTCATGACCGTGTCATAAGCACTCCATTATGCATCATGACAGGTCATAATGTGTGGAAAACACTCATAATTGGTCATGAGAAGCAACGCTCTAATTTGTTTATCCTACCATGCTTAATAACGCAGTGCTCCTCATTTAGTTTCATTTACTGCAGTAGACAAGTGGCAAGACCATGTTTCAGAAGTTTTTTTTTGGCTGAATGCTTTAGTGTTTCCTGATGCGATTTAACCACACTGACATCGAAATAGTCCTGTTCAGATGATTAATAAGGGCCATTTGTCATTTCAGATAACATTTGTCCTTTGATGCAAATTTGTATTTTTAAAATAGGTCTCAACAGATTAACATGAATTTGGAGGGTTTTTTTTTTTTTACACCAAATTAGTATTTGTAAACAGAGCTGGTGGTTTTGCATGTTGTGTTAACAGTTTTAAAAATTGCATTTATGTTTTTAAGAATATTTATAGAATAGATGTAGTATCTTTGCAGTCGAAATAAATAAATATTATCCATATATGTTTCATTTGTAGAATTGTTTACTTTTCAACATTATTAAATTGTTAATATTGATACACATTTGAGCAGAAGCAAAATGTTTCACATTTCTTTATTTGAATGTTTTTCATCCTTAAATAATCACGAAACAAAAGCAAGTCATAATTAAATGTTATGACATGTAACAATTCATGACGAAAAAATTCAAGCATACAAATATACAGATGTTTCCCATAATTTCACTGTGTTGTGTGTCATAATTGTGCACTCCAATGTTAAATTGGTTTCTTTTTTATTTATACTAACCTTTTCAGGTGTCTAATTTAGCAAAGAGCAAAACACCCAGAGCTTTTATAGGTCACTATGCTATGCAAAGGCAACAGATATAATGAGTCTGGCATCGCACGACTGTTGTGACAAAGATGAAATATCCTCCAACTTTTTCTTTAAGCACTAAATATAATGACCTCTCGGGACCGGAATATCATTGAAACTGACAGCTTGTCTTTTTAAAATGTACTCGCTCCATCTTTACACAAACATTAAAATCACGTTTTAAAGTTGTGTGTACTGTAAATGCATGACACACACTCTGAGCGCCTCAACATCTCGAGTCCAACAAACGCAATCTGTCTATTTCTTCAAACTCTGTGCATCAGGTTGTCAAAACTATGCTTGAAAACTGTCACTTCTCCTCCTAATTAAGTCCCAGTCCTGCAAAATGGCTCTGAGTATCTAGACATTGGGCTGATTTTAAGCCAGAAGGAAACAGAAACATAACAGAAGTGAGGAAACTGGACTGACTTACAGTCTCAAGAATGAACATTTGAAAGTCAGGAGGCGATATGACTCATATAGAATAAAGCAAAATTGTTAAAACATAATAAGCAGATTTATTGGTTTGGATGTGTGCCTGGCTAACTGGCATATCAGTTTATTAAAAATGTAGTACTTACGCAGGACAACCAAAATCACAACGACACAGAAACAATAACATTTCCCAAATGACTATGAATATAAAATGAAAGTAATTTATTTTAATATAACCATCTTTTTAAACAACAACAATGAAAAAACAAATAATCAGATAAACATTTTTGGTAAGCATGATGTCAGGTATATCGATCTAGATTTTACTCTATACCTGCAAATAAAAAAATTTCAGCATAAAAATTTGAATATAAACTGTTTTAGAAACTACACTTGGGACATTCTGATATAGATGTTAGCTAAATTTAATAAACAGTGATAGAACTAGTGCAGATAATTATGCAGTTTCATTTTGTTTTACATTTTGTGTTTACCAGAATGACATTTTTCACTCGATTTTTGTAAGCGTGAACAGGGCTGCACTATGGTTGTGGAACGGCCCTCACCAGACTGTTATGGGTTCACATCCCAGTCTGCCTTCCTCCTGCAGTAACCCTGAGGAAGATGCTTTTGGTAACTACATCCAGCTGTATTCCTGCAACAAGAAGAAAAAAAAACAAAGAAGAAAGAAAGAAAAACAAGGTAAGAAATTTACCCTAGAAAAGTGCTATCTTGCAAAGGGAATTAATAATATAATGTGCAGATGGATTTAATAAAGTAACACATGCATATTTTTATGGGGCGCACAAAATAAATGGTGTCTGCATTATGTCAGGTCCTCCAGCAGAGCCCAACAGCTTTCCTCGCGCTTTTGGAGCAGGTTTGGGGCTCTAAAGACAAGATTAATACAGTAAATATTGAGCCATCCATTCCCTTCCCTTTACTGAATTGTTGTGTCTGCTTCAGCGATTTCGGAATGAGCAGCGGGCAGGAACACCGAGGCAAACAATAAGGGCGAAATGCCACACCTGTTCCCTGACTGTCGGGGCTCATATCCGCAAGGTTAATTGTTAAAATGAAGGGCATTTAGCTAGACTGACCTTCCGTGCCAGATATCAATTATACGCAGGTCAATAAAGGAAAGGATTTGCATAGCAGATTGTTCCAGAGACCAGAGAAAAGCTAAAGAACAATTCCACAGTCATGCTTTTGTCCTTTAATTTTTTGCGCATGGCTTTTATTTGCCATTGTTCTGCTGAGGGAAAAAACAATAGATTTGGTTTATCTTTCTGGTATAGGACAATATCATTATGTACAAATACCATCTCAATATAATTTCCTTCTTAATTTTCATTTAAAAGACAATAACAGTGAAGGAATTCCAATGTGTATGTAAAGTATAAAGCATAATTAAAATAATAATAATAATAATAATAACAATAATAATAATAATGTGATTATTATCTGAGAAAGTGTCAGATAAGCAGGTGGGGCTGACAGATCATTTATTTTATGCTTCATGTTTATTCATTTCAGGTGTTTCCATATTAACACAGTTAATCTAATATATTACCCGTCCGCCTTAATTACCGCCGTTCCTGCAGCCAGCCCCCGATCCGCCGCACTTTGTGCAGGGGGCATGATTAAAATGTGCCTGAATAATTCCGCAGTTCATCCACGTCGCTCAAGGTAGCATTATTACTACGTCTTCCGGAAGACGGATCGGGAGATAAACGGTGGATAGGAGCGGGCTCAGGCACTCTCGGTGCCAGACAAAACACTAGTTGAGGTTCTGAAACGCGGAAACATTTCATTAGTTTTCATCATCAGCATTTTTGCTTTGCCCGGGCCCTTAAAAAAAAAAAAAAAAACAGGATGAAGGAAAAATAAATAAATAAAACTTCACTAACGTCAAGACACAAATTCCCTCCTGTCCAAACCATCCTGTATTTGTTTAAGAAATTATTTCCGCTTTTCCATGGAGCCGATCGGCAGTAGCAGCCTGTCTATACCATTATATATATTATGTCTGTCTGTAAAATTGTTTTGAAACATTTAAACCATTATAGGCTCCATAAATGTCATAATTCCTATTATTTATAGTCTGATGGATTCAAAACATCAGAACAGCTTACATTCTGCACATGGGCCTAGCTGGGAGTTTCTTTTTAAAACGTACTAATAGCTTAGTAGCAAAATCAAATTATGCACGTAAGTATGCCTGCATAGCAGAGGCGGCAGCGAAAACCGAACTTAGCAACATTGATGCCAGCTCGCATTTGCAAATCCTCTGTCAATCTGTCATTAAACATGTTATCAAATAATGATAAGTGTGCGCTTCTTGCTTGCATTGGCGCGCTCATTGCTGATGCTGATGCGCCGTAATGGGGTAAGTGTGCATTGAAATTTGCCTGCTTGAATACACACAAAACAGTCTCTATGTGGCTCACTTCGTTTCCCCCCTGTGGCCCACTCAAAAGTGTTCTCTGCAGCATCTGAAAATTGGAGAGAAGGAAGAGAGAGAGAGAGAGAGAGAGAGAGAGAGAAGGAAAAGAAGGAGAACAAAGATTCTCATTGCTCGTAATAAACACATCTCATTTGTTTCTGAATTACAGACTAATTACCTGTGAAAGTCGAGGAGCTGGAACACAGTCCCTCTCCACCTCAAACCCACATTGCTTTAAAGGGCCAATCGTTTCCCATGATTCCCACGTTTCAATCTACGGGGGCATTTTTTTTAACGTCTGTTGTTCTGTGAGTGGTGGGGACAAGTAGGTACAAACAAGACTGTCAAAACTGAAGAACAAAAACCATAAACATCAAACCATATGCTCAATTCAGCTGTACAGGACCCACAGGACAATTAAACCAAACAGAAACAGAATAATGCAGAAAAAAACTATTTATATTGTGTCTATATATTTACTTATTTATATATTAAGTATTTTGTATGTAAGTGTTGATGATTTAAATATGCTAATGAGGTTGATCATGCATATTGATTGGGGGCTTATGTGCATAAACACAAATACACAGCAGAAATGACTCATTAATATTCATGAGGAAATCACAGGACATCCCCTCCGTGGACGCGTGAGAGGAAGTAGAGGAAGGCTTTGTCATGACGTCACAGTTTACGCTCCTACAAAAAAAAAAAGAACACCACAGAAAAATTATTCGTTGTTTTTTTCCCCTTTCTGAGTCTGTTTGCTCCTCCCATTTTCATGTCCATACCTTGCAGAGCTCTCTCTCTCTCTCTCTCTCTCTCTCTGTGGTAGATCCTCCTCTTACTGAAACCATAAACTAGTGATGGTTGAATTGAAGCTACGTGAACCCTGTTAGGGTGGAGCTACACTCAGCTGTCAGTCATTGACATTTTCTCTCCACAGCCAAAGTGGTCATTGGTCAAAATAATGGAGTCAGTGATAACCCTCCCAGTTTTCCCATTTTTCGTCCAATGAAACCGCATGCTCCCATCACTATCTGAAACTCGATCATACAGATCAGAAAGAGGCAGAATGTTTTTGTTTCATCTGCTCGAGTATTGTTGCTGTCTTTAACTCCTTCCAGTGGCTATTGGCTGCAATCAGTTCAGTTCACACTTCAGCTTCCATCTCAATTTATGTCCCTGCTGGGTCAAATACATGGAGGCTTGGTCAATGGGAGTATTCTTTCACCTTCCCACTAAAACGCAAAATAAATGAAGCCAAAATATGGATGACAATCAAGACTAATTTAGACACAGAAAAGTAAAGCAATGTAAAATAGAATATCTAAGCATGGATACAACAGCAGCATACAAAATTGCATCTCACACACACAATTGACTGAAAAATGTCCAGATTCAATATGTAACACATCATTTATCATTTCAGAGGTTGGATCTCCTTGAGTGTTTTTTTTTTTTTTTTTTTTGGGGGTAAATTTAAAATTGGGCTTTGATGCCATCTAGTTGTGTGTTGTCTAGTCTTTGGCTGCGTTTAGTCAGTGTTTTGCTGGCGCATGAGAAAAATACCACTGCATCAGTGATGTCACCCGCCAAACCTGCATATATACGGCCTAGTGCCACGGCCCACCCCCTGTGTTCTTTTACCCTCAGCCATCTGCTCTCTCTCTCCATCGCACCCCAGAAAGAACTGGTGCTCAATATTGTCCCTCGCCTCTCAGGGGTGAAATTAGCACAAGACCTACGTCCACGAGGGCAGTTGTGTAGTATGATGGCTGAGGAGCTAGGGTTCCGTCTCAGAGCTTGCAGGTTCAATTCCCAAGTGAGGCACTGCCACTGTACCCTTGAGCAGGATACCTCACCCCAGTTGCTTCAGTAACCGCCCAACAACTTCTGAAGACCCCGTCTTTGGGCTGTCTTTGTCTAGGGGCTGTCAGTCTTGCTCTGAGACCATACATACGGTCAGGCACTCGGGACATGTTCCTCTAAGTTAGCCATCTGACCTGTGGTTGCCTTAGTTTGAATTATCTGCTCTACAGTCAGCACAGGTGAAAGTAAAATCATGTTAGCAACACCTCCTGAATAACTATTTGCTGAACTTACACTGTCAAAAGTGTTTTTGTTCTGTAAGAATTCCAATGAACACAAACCTGAGTTTGTGTTCTGTTTTACTGAAGGTTGGGGTTACAGATCAAAACTGTCACTGCTGTTTTGTAACAGAGTAAAAATTGTAATTGTATTCGCAAACACAGATTCCCAGGTGAATGTCCACCTCTACAACTGCAGGCAGTTATGAATAAGTAGGATGAAGGTATATGGTGACTCTAATTGCGGTAGTAAACAGAGACTCAACCAGTACCTTCAGTTTAAGGTAGAGAAGAGCAGCTACACCAAACAGTTCTGCTAAAGTAATGTTTATTTTTGGTGTGGGTTAACCCAAGCCAATCACATACCTGATACCTGCTGAGTGTCTCATCAGGTACCATAGTGTAGAGATTCTGAGCTGAGGAATATGGCTTTACATCGGCAACACTCTCTCTCTCTCTCTCTCTCTCTCTCTTTCCTTTCTCACTTTCTCTCTGCCTCTAACGGTATTTCACATTTAAATGACTTTATTGGCATGACAAGACGAGTCTCACTGCATGTTTCCAAAGCCTCCTCACCCTTCCTTCCACTTTTCTCCCATAGTAAGCTCAACTTGTAATGGTTGTCTTTAAATATTCATTTCTTTCATTTCTGTGCTCCTTGCAAGGTTGGACCGAAAAAGACACATACGATGATTGAACTGCCTCTCCGCAAACTCTTTTTTTTCTGCAGAGGAAAAGGAGAATTTGAAAGGCTTTAGCGATCTGTCTGTCATCTTAAGTCACCTTTCAAGAGTTGGGCTGCTTCCCGCGCTGTGTTGCACAGTCAGCACAGAGCGGCAGACTGCGCAGAGAAGTGCTCTACGGCAGGAAAATGGTGGCTGAATGTTCGTGCTTTCCTTTGGTCTTTAAACCACACACCTCATGTGCCTAATTTTTCCATACAAGGCCCTGCAGGATAATGTTGCCATGGTTGCAGACCGAGAGAATAGAATTACAAGATTCCATCTGTAGACATGTACATAGAGCCCAATATCACAGAGTTGTTTTATATTGCCACTGGATATCTCCTGCATGCAAGTTTTTTTTTTTTTTTTTTTTTTCCACAGTCTTTATCAGGTATTATCAGATGCCTAAGCAGTCAAACAGTAAAAGGACATAAAATGAAATATACATTAATAAAACATTTTAACAAATACATGAGATGGAACCCAGTAATTCAGGGTGCTCAGAACTGTCAGCTTTTTTGTCACTCATAATCGTCAGTCTTGATTGACAGGCATGTTCCAAGGTAGTCAAGCTAAGGCACTGTAGACAACTCTGGGTTATTGTGCATGTTGTCTTAAACCGTAACTTAGGATCACATTGTGAATCATCAAAGAGTGTGATCACATATGCACACTTTATTTTAAAAGATTGGATTGGGAATAACAACCGTGATTTTATATAGTGAACTTAAAAGAGGTCATTTCAAAAGCTAAATAAAGTTAAATAAAGTTAAACTATGCAGAGTGGAATTTATATCTGCACATGAAAAATTAAATTATTTTTGTCAGCTACACAAAACAACAGCTGCAGTTGTCTCTGAACTGCAAACACAGGGGAGGAAGAAACGTTACTTCAATCCAGACAGTCATTCAGGGGTTAAATGCTTGGCTGAATCTGGTCACATCTGTGACAGGGCTTAAGTAACTCTTGTTGTGAGGTTAGAGCCCATGCATGCAGGAATTCCAGATGCCTAGAGATGGTACTGGACTTGTGTTGCTCAATGAGGGCAATGCGTTGTACAGCAGAGAAAAATGCAGCGCAGTACGCTGAAACATGCCATGTTGTCCATCAAAAAAAAATCACTAGAATTGAACTTCTGATGGACGGCACTGCAATACTGCATTATGTCAACCAATAGGATTCTCTTATGGATCTTGAGTAAATATTCTTTTGAACATCAAATGTATTTACACTGGCTATATTCCCATAGTCTTTAATTTTATTTATAATAACACATATATATATAAATGAGAATGCTTATGTTTATTCATTTATCTGTATTTCTATGTCACTACCCCCACTTGTTTCGATTCCACCCACACAGCATAATAAACCATGGACATATATGTCCGTGTATGTGTCTGCTATGTGTATGAATGTACGAGCTCTCAGGGGTGCAGAGGTACCACCCTGTTGTATTAGGACTAGGGGGCAAAAAGAGGGGTGTCGCACTGCTACCCAATCCATCAGCGATGCCCACAGACGCACGGACCCACATCACCCCTAAGTTTCCCCAACGACGACTTCCACTAATGGCGCCGTTTCCTCACTCTCTCATTCTGTATGATCTGTTGGCATCGTCAACGAGATTTTATTTGTCCTGAGTGACGTGAAAGAGATTGAAAAATGGCAACGACCTCCCCCCCCATATCTCTGCTCCTTCTCTCCCCGACATTTTTTTTTTTTTTTTTGTGGCAGCTTTCAAAGGGACACGTGGAAGTTTCCATGCGACAGCGAACTGGATGATCTGATTAGTGAACTAGCACTTGATTGGAGCAGTGCATCAGTGCTTCCTTCAAATGTGTCACACTGGCTGCCCCGAGCAACGTGCTGGCTCAAATAGGAGCTGACACTTCCTAAATATGAACGCAACAAATCACACGTTTTTATTGGGCCAATCCGACTCCCTGCAGACCTCAGCGCAATCAAGGGCCCTGCCGCTAATTCCTCCAGACCGCCAGCTCGCGCTTGCGAAAGGGCCCGCCGCGCGCCAAACGCGCTGGCCCCCCGCCAAAGAGGGGGTGACACCTACCATTATCGGATGGTTTTAACGGCCGCCGCCATTGTGGGGTTTTGGGGGGGGGGGGGTTGGCTGTGAGGGCAAATCGTTACAGGCGATTCGGAGCGTGCCACATTAATAAGCGAAGGCGCCGTAAACACAGATTCATCTTCATCAGTACATATGTTCTCATTCAAATTTGATTACGTGTGAAGGGTATAAGTGGGTGCGGCTACAATAGCTCGCGTCTAATCGCGTGGCGGTGCTTTTCAGGGAGCGGCCTGCCACAGCTGCTGAAAACGGGATCCGGACAAAAACGTACGTCAAGGAAGACGGCTCACTCCTGTCCGTCGTGAGCGATTACATGATGAGACTCTAATGGGCGTTCTGCACTGGGCCAAAGCGACGCAGAAGAGTGTTAGCGAAGCTACATGCTCCTCTGGATGATCCTCTAAATGGCATGACTAAACCAGGGCCAGGGTAGTTTCACTAAGCCCTCGTACACACAGAACAGCAGGGCAAACACAACCACATGCATGGTAGTCTCTGTGGTTTGTTTTTCCTTGGTGGATGGAACCGCAGCAAGTGGGGGTAGTGCTTAGTGTTACACAGAAATGAAGAGAAATACATGTCCTTTTTTAATTATTGAGAAATAAAATGAGAGAATCTTAAAATAACCAAAATACATGTACTTTATGTCAGAGAGGAAGGTAGTCTACAGTATAAGGCATATACTATGGGCTTATATACTGCTACTACCCCTAATGCTAATGCTACTGCTGCTACTCCCACTAATGCTATTGCTACTGCTGCTACTACCACCAATGCTAATGCTACTGCTGCTAGTACTGCTGATACTACCACCAATGCTAATGCTACTTGTGCTACTACCACAATGCTCATGCTACTGCTGCTACTACCACCAATGCTAATGCTACTGCTGCTAGTACTGCTGATACTACCACCAATGCTAATGCTACTTGTGCTACTACCACAATGCTCATGCTACTGCTGCTACTACCACCAATGCTAATGCTACTGTTGCTAGTACTGCTGCTTCTACCACCAATGCTATTGCTACTCCTGCTGCTGCAAACACTGTAGCCTCATATACTGTAGTAAAAGCAGCCCTCCAAACCAAAGCTAACCTCTGTGTCTGAGTGTAGAGAGAAGCATGAGCCCTGTGGTTTGGGTCATCTCTCAGGCCCTTGGCACACGGATGTGTCCTTTTTCACATTTCCCCATACTTGTTTTTGCTTGTTTCCTCCTGTACCTGTACCTCAGCGATATCTGTGCCTCCCTCAGCTGGCTGGAGAGCTGTAGATACCGAAGTGCATTTCTAAAAACCATTTCAACTTATTGAAATGGTTCAGGAGAGGAGAGGCTGACTAATTCATTTTATTTTCATTAAAACTGAACTGAAGGCTTTTTATGTTTGGGTTTTACAGAGGATCTGGGAGAAAGCAGTGCCAGATTGAGAATTTGTCCGTGTGAGATGTAGGACACCATACTGCACCATAGGGGTACCCCTGGCACTATTTAGTTTGGCATAGGAAGCGGGTGTCCTTCCAAAAGTAGGGGAAAGACACTGTCATCGTGCAGAAGGACCGTTACCCGCCGTCCAATCAAACCGCAGTGCTCAGCAAAGTCACTGAGATGGTTTTAGCAGCTGGGCTTAATTTTTTTGAGGGAACACAAAGCATATTTTGTGTTAAATACGTTTTCGCGAAAGGACAATGATATATTAGCTGTAGATTCAGGTGCGAAGGTGGCATTTTTCCATGTGCACACACACACACACACACACACACACATATGGCTGGAAGTTGTGGATATCACAGATATCCTAAGGGACAGATTTGCCCAGGCATCGGATGGAAGCCTGGAGGAGCCAAAAATCCCTACCTAATTATTCCTGATGGATGGCAGGTATTACTTATGCCTGATGGACAGAGCGTAGTGTCATGTGTAAACAAACAGAGGAAAATCTTTTTAATTTCTTGTGTTAATCGACATTTTTGTTTTATGAGTTATGAGTGAGTTCTCTCTCTCCTCCGCTTACTCTTCAAAAACAAAAACAAAAGTATGTATTTTCAATTGCATTGTAAATTCGTCACCCTCCATTAACTCCTCGAGGGTTTGAAAATAAAGAGAGAATATTGAGAACGGGGACATTTTGAACTGGCTGGGGGATGTTTAAGTGACGGCTCTGAGAAACTCAATCAACATGGCCCTCTCTGGAAGGCTGCGGGACTGTCGGAGGATCAGTAGGTTCGAGCCGTTAAAATGTGCTGTCATTGACGTTTCTCCCCACAAGGTTGTTGAGATATAAAACAAGGTAAAAGGCGGTGCGAGTACTCTGCAGAGGTCAGGAGGGTTTCAAAAACGGAAACTTGAAAGCTGCAGCGTTGCTGCATTATTCAGCCGGTTGGGGTTCGGGCCTGGCTTTTTCATTGGCTGTGAGAAAGATCTTGTTTGGGAATCATTCTCTCAACAGAACAACAACCACCCACCCCCCACAACCATCCACTACACCCTAGCTACTTCAGGTTAAAAAAAAATGTACTCTAATAAGTATGTTTCATGTTGTAAGAGAACCATTGGTAATTGCAAAAATTTGCTACCTTCACTTATCAATCAGAAAAACAAAATATTTTGCATGTTACTTTACTACTATTTTATTAAGTTTCCTTGTAAGTCGCTCTGTCTAAGAGCATCTAATACATGCCTTTAATGTAATGTAATGATATTTATGGAACATAATCATTAGCCAGTCCAATGTACAGCCAGTTATGATAGCACACTGCAGTGTCAAAACATTTAGCCAGATTGCTAACTGGCGACAGAAGAATATTCCCATACCTTTGTCTCTCTGTTTTTCCTCTTAGCTCCCATTAGGTAGTTCACAGGGTAACAGATAATAACGCCAACATTTAAGAGCTGACAGACAGTACAGCTAGCTCTGAGGCTTGCGTTTGTGTGTGTGTATGTGATTAGTCATCTGTATAATCTGTAATGGAGTGAGTGTGTGTGTGTGTGAGTGTGTGTATCTGTGTATCTATGGATGTGTGTGTGTGTGTGTGTGTGTGTGTGTGTGTGTGTGTGTGTGTGTGTGTGTGTGTGTGTGTGTGTATGTGATTGTGTATATAAGGGTGTTTAAATTTGTGTGTGTTTGTGTGTGTGTGTATGTGTCTGTGTGTGTGTGATGTGTGTGTGTGTGTCTGTGTGTGTGTGTGTGTGTGTGTGTGTGTGTGTGTGTGTGTGTGTGTGTGTGTGTGTGTGTGTGTATGTGTGTGTGTGTGTGTGTGTGTGTGTGTGTGCATGTGTGTGTGTGTGTGTGTGTGTGTGTGTGTGTGTGTGTGTGTGTGTGTGTGTGTGTGTGTGTGTGTATGTGTGTGTGTGTGTGTGTGTGTGTGTGTGTGTGTGTCTGTGTGTGTGTGTGTGTGTGTGTGTGTGTGTGTGTGTGTGTGTGTGTGTGCGTGTGTGTGTGTGTGTGTGTGTGTGTGTGTGTGTGTGTGTGTGTGTCTGTGTGTGTGTGTGTGTGTGTGTGTGTGTGTGTGGGGTGGGGGTGGGATAGCGGTAGTTGGCGTAAAGCTCACTCTCTGAGTTCTATCAGTAATGACTTTGTCACTCAGCCAAAGTCCTGAACAACATTCCATTTAAATAAATTAAACATTATTAAAAGTTTGAATAAATATTCCCTCTTAACCTCCATTATGCTCTTTACAATTCTTCTGTCACATAAAACTATAACATAGTGAATAAAAATACAAGCTGAATAATATGAAAAAAAATCAAATACATTGTAATGAGTCTGTCTGGGTTTTGGAGTTGGGGGGAAGGGGCTGTACCAGTCTCACCTGTCTCTGTCAGTCTCACCTGTCTCTGTCAGTCTCACCTGTCTCTGTCAGTCTCACCTGTCTCTGTCCGTCACACCTGTCTCTGTCACTCTCACCTGTCTCTGTCCGTCACACCTGTCTCTGCCAGTCTCACCTGTCTCTGTCTGTCACACCTGTCTCTGTCCGTCTCACCTGCCTCTGCCAGTCTCACCTGTCTCTGTCAGTCTCACCTGTCTCTGTCCGTCTCACCTGTCTCTGTCCGTCACACCTGTCTCTGTCAGTCTCACCTGTCTCTGCCAGTCTCACCTGTCTCTGTCAGTCTCACCTGTCTCTGTCCGTCTCACCTGTCTCTGTCAGTCTCACCTGTCTCTGTCCAGTCTCACCTGTCTCTGTCAGTCTCACCTGTCTCTGTCCAGTCTCACCTGTCTCTGTCAGTCTCACCTGTCTCTGTCAGTCACACCTGTCTCTGTCCGTCTCACCTGTCTCTGTCCGTCACACCTGTCTCTGTCAGTCTCACCTGTCTCAGGTATGAGGAGTTCTTATTTCAGAGAAACACAAGCAGGCAGTCGGTATGAGCAGTGATTCATTTAACTCACAGCAATATTATACGGGTTTAGAAAACCAAAATGAACTGAGAATCCCCACCGATCACAACACTGCAAGATGCATAATCTCATTACCGCCTCTCCTTTGTATGCAGAATATTGTCTAATATATTTAATCATATTAAACCAGCTTCATTCCTTTTTATTCCGAGTTTTTGATCAAGTGTTTTGATAAAGCTGAATATGCACACTGGTTATGGCTGTCATGTGAACAGACTCATTTTGAAACTGAATCTTCCTTTATCAAGAATGGAATGTCATTACATCCAAGTGAATTATGCAAACTAATACTTCATTTAACACATGGCAGATAGCTTCACTAATGCACAGAAAAATATAATCACAAACTAATACACACACACAATATACAGTAATTTCAGATAGCATACTTAATGAGTACTGTTCTGTTGTTATTATTTGCAAAAGCACTAGCATAGTGTATTTATCCATTCATTTATTAATTTTAAATTCACTAAAGGAAGTATTTTCAAGTCAAATTAAAAGTGTTGGATTGATAATGCCAGTATGCTACAAGCTGGAAAGAGCTTGCAGTGTGACTTAGAGCACTGCTGACCCTAAAGATCCAGTTAAGAACAGTTTTAGATATCCCCTTATGCTTTTTACTTTAAGCTGCTGAGCCTTTTTTTTTCTTGTGACCTTTGACCTTTCGGCTATCTGTTCCCAGCACCCCCAGCACCCCCCCCCCCACATCAGCTCCCTCAGACTCCAAACACAAATCAAATGCATCAAATGTTTCAAATGCAAGTGACAGATAAAAGGTTCACTTCACTGATCCTGATGTTTGTTTTAACTATGAGTATGAAAATTATTCCAAGTTCAAGAACTGACATGTCAGTGAAAGTTTGAATGATTGGAATGTAAAAGTAAATTTTCTGACTTCCTCCTGACATGTTTTTTTTTTAAATATTTTACAGATGTGACATCGCTATCCTGTTTACAAAGTCCCTGAGAAATTGAGGGGGCGTTATTTTTCCAAGCAGTTTGGTGAGGTCCTGCGTCACCGCTCTCTGCTTCTGTTTCATGACTATCTCTGTGAGTAAAACCGGGCAGGTACAGCTACACTGGGCCCTTCATCAAACTATTTTAATTATACACCTCTCCAAAAGACTGTGGAGGACCTCACACACACTCTGATCTCAGAGTATGTCCCAATGCTGTTAGGCCACAGGAATCGATGACTATGACAAAACCCAACAGACCACCGAACTTGTTTGCATCAAACTACCACACTAAGGAGAACCAGCGCCTGATAGTTTCTTAGCAGTTAAGTGTTTAGCTGCTGCTGAAGTGTTGTGGTGTCCCTCGGCTGTGCTTTTGAGCTGTAGTCTCTGGGATTTCTGTGATGCGTTCTGTCTGTACTCTCTTCATGTGAACACGCTTCTTTCAAAACGCAAAGCACATTCCTAAAAAGACTGATAAAGCACAGTGCAATTAATGCATACCCTGTATACATTTTCTTGTGCAGCCAGAGCTGATGGAGGATTGAATGATCTCATCTTCAGGTGAGACCTTTGAGACAGGTTGGCGTATTGGCGGGTGGGGCAGCGGTGTGATGTAATGGTTAGTGGGCGGGGCAGCGGTGTGATGTAATGGTCAGTGGGCGGGGCAGCGGTGTGATGTAATGGTTAGTGGGCGGGGCAGCAGTGTGATGTAATGGTTAGTGGGCGGGGCAGCAGTGTGATGTAATGGTCAGTGGGCGGGGCAGCGGTGTGATGTAATGGTTGGGCACTGGGCTTCCCGCTCACAGGTGGTGAGATTGACTCCCAGGTAGGGCACTGCTGCTGTACCCTTCAGTAACACACATCACCTGAACTGCTTCAGTGAGTATCCACCTATATCTTTACCTTCTTTCACCTGGTGAAATGGTGTGTGGAAGTGTAAACTGCGTAAGTCTGTGGAAGATAAGAGCTTTTGCCGAATGCCTAATTGTTTTACTGCACCATTCACATGTAGTACAGCCGTGCAAAGGCCTTTATTCAGGATTGCACACACACACACACACACACACACGCACACACATATGCGCAAACACACACATTCAAGTTTGTGATTCATCAGAACTGTGGAGGAATGCACTTCACTCCCAGCACATACCAGACTATGTTCCAAACATTTCCTAGCTTGGAATAATCGTGCTGTCAGGAAAAGGTGAGCTATGACATTACTTATCAATTCCCCCAGCAGTATCATCTCAGACATCTATTTTTCAAGGCGTACTTTTCCTTGCCAAACTAAAATTAGCAGGAATAATAAAAAAACATATTCAGACAAATTCATCATTATTAGACACTAACAGGTTAAAGCATGCCCACTGTTCTTAGGTTTTAATGTGCCAGCAAAAGAACAGAAACAGAAAAATAAGTTCTTTATCACTCTTTCTGTACTTCATACACAGGGGTGGACTAGGTAGGGTAGGAGCCAGAGATTTTTGTGTGTCTCCTTTTTTTCACTGGCTCTTGGTCATACTGTTTGAATTCTTACGTCTGAACCCAAATATTCAGACGCTGAACAGTGGTACTCTGGCTGTGTCCAGAACAGTGTCACCCGTGGTCATTAAAACCTGACACCGTGAAACACAAAAGCACATTTTACTCAACTGGTTTGAGGGAACCGAATACCTTGAACCTTTTCAGTATGGCAAATTTCTTAGTTAAAGACCAATGATAACTAGAATAACTTAATTCATGATATCAACAGTCTTTAACACTTCGGCTGATTCAATTGGCCTAATCAAATGGGTAAGCCCAATCTGGTTTCCTCAAATAGTTTGTTGAGCTTTACAATGTAGTTCGGAGGGGGGGGGGGCGGTGGCTGATGCCACTTCAGGTCCTGTGTTGCCCCACACTGCATCAGGTTCTTCACCTCCCATTCTTACTCCTCACTCTATGTCTGTTTCCTGCTACCAAAACAACTGCTTTCATTTTGACATTTTTCAGTTGATATTCATATCCAGAAGCTGGAGAAAGGTACAGTGACCCAAGTCTGAACATACACATGTCAGTGGAAGTGTCGCTGAATCACAGTCTTTCTGAGAAAGGTAGCAGGTCTAGGTGTGTTTTCAGGTCCACGAGGGTGGCGGTGTCAGAGCTTCTGTATGACTGATTAAGCCACGCCATTCCTCCGCTCTTCATCTCATTCAGTATTATTGTGAGCTGCTCCTCTTCCTCAAAACCAGGAACTGACCCTCATTTCCAACCTTTCACTCCATCGTCCCTGTGCTTCAGTTTCCTTATCCATGAGCTCTCTGACACACCTCAAACTCTAATGAAAAAGGACAGCTCGCACACTGTCGATCAGATGCAGCGTATCTGAGCTGTGTCTGACCTAAATGAAGTATATGCCGTATTTCCTCATGCTGTGATCCTGGGTGCCGCTGTTCCAATAGTGGGAAACTGGTGAAATTATGTGCGCGCTGCTTAGCCCCCTAATACCCTGATCAAACCGTAAAAGCACACCTGAAACGCCTGTGTCTCTCTGAGGATGAACCTCCCTGTCTCTTTACTGGACCAATGAAGTTCAGCGGGAAAAAAAAAAAACGGCCTGACGGAGAACGTGCTGTGGCGGTCTGACTCTACTCATCTAATCCCCTGGGTTTTCTCACGCTGTCTCATCGCTAAGCGGCTAAGCCTGCTTTCTTACACGCTTCTGTCAAAGATATCGCCTCGAGTGCGCGGTAACCAGGACGCGGTAACCAGGACACGCGGACACTCCACGCACAAAGTACCGTCCCTGGCTTTGCAGGCTCTGAGGTTCCAGGGACAAAAGTCCATGGCTGCGGGTGAAAACGTCTTGGATGTCCGGTGGCAGTATCTTTTTTCAGGAAGGAAAGAATCTCTGTAAATCCTGTTAGTTGACACTGTTATACTACATATACACTTCTTAAAAAGAAAATATATACACAGTTTGAGGTAGGATAAGGGATCAAACAAATGTAATTGCCAAGAAGCCTTTAAACAATGACTATAATACTGAATTAAAAATAATAATCTTGGTGATAAAATGCTGACTGAGTGAATGAATGTAAAAACCATAAAATTAGAATGATTGTTAGAATTTAATATAAAAATAAAATTCCACTTACTTGCAGTGTATAAGGATAAAAATAAGGACCCGATTTAATCAATGATGTCTTTAGTATTTACTTCCAAATAAATGCAAGAAAATGAAAACCTTTCATCACAAACACAGTTTGGCAAGTTGAGCAATGACTAGAACTTGTACAACTGTGAATTTTTTTTATCTTGAAGTCTTAGTTGGTTAAAGTTAAGGGCAAACGTAGATTCATTCAAGCGTAAGCTAGAGTATATATAGAGTGTACTCCCTTATTAATGGGATTACAGTAACTTATGTAAAGGGAGCGTGATAAAAACGGCTTTTCCATTGCAGGAATAAGTACTAGTTTTCTCAGACGTAATTCTTTGTGGAAGATGCTTGCATTTTCTTTGTGGGCTCAC
Organism: Albula goreensis; assembly: GCA_022829145.1. Classification (NCBI taxonomy): domain Eukaryota; kingdom Metazoa; phylum Chordata; class Actinopteri; order Albuliformes; family Albulidae; genus Albula; species Albula goreensis. Next base: position 2,982,144 of record CM040747.1, read on the forward strand.
TTAAATGAGGAAAGAGATCTAGACATCAAAAGTCATAAATAAATAAAAAGGTTATGCGCTGAATTTTTAAAGCGCCTTTTGGCTGTTCTAGAACCCATCAACTTCTGCCATATCTGTGAGACAGTTTGACTGGCAATGCAACACTACATTATTCATCTCCCCAGCAGACGCCCATGAACCAAGACAACATAAACACTGCAGCAGTTCTGCCTCTCTCACAATGGCCCTCCTTTACGGACAGATCCTATGTCCAACTTTGGTTGTAAAACGGACGTGCATCCATGTTCACACAACGTTTCGAATTTAAACATTTAAGCAGCTTTGTGTACAAATTATATCTGTGTCATCTGTAAGCTGGCATCACTGACTCCTGCTGGTGAGGAGGTGGCATTGCAACACCTGTATTGCTGGTAATGTCAATAAAAAATAGGTCCTGATTTATGCAAACGTTCATGATTTTGCAAAACTGTTCTGGTTCGCTAGTCTTTTGATAAAAGACCAAGAGAGCATATGATTGGCTTAGCATCAGCCTGTTTGCACCAATCATAAATCATGTAACTGAAATCGCATGGTAATTTTGCATTACCAAAATTTTAAATGGATTTGATGAATTAAAGTTTTTTTATTAGACGCATATGCAATTAATTGAAAATAGTCTTTTTAGTGTTTATGCTGTTGTATTTTAGAATGCAAAGAAAGGACATTTTTGCTCGAATAACATGATTTTATATTACATTTTTAACATTTTAAACTTGTTGTTCTGTTAAGTTGCAGTTAAACTGAAATATGTATGCTCGTAAAGAAACTAATTCTGTTTGAATGAATTTAGCGTGTTGCATTTTGACCAAGCTGAAAAACCAATATGACAGAGCACATGACTGTAAAAACTAAAACAATGTTTTATCCATGATACTTCCTCCCTAAACAGGTCTTATCATTCAGCTCTGTGTATCACAGTGCCACCCAGCTACACTTTAAATATGGAAAAACAGAACATTCACATTCTTTGTAAACAGGCTAAACGATGTGATATTACACATTTGTGTTTATTTTTAGGCAATATGTAGGCAGTAATATCTGCAAAAATAACATTTTATTACATCCACCTTATGATCTATAGTCTTTAGACTGATTCAGTCCAAGAGAAAATTCACTTTGTTTAAAACCTATTGAAGGTGATTCAATGGTGACATTTTCGCTTGGACGACTGAATTTTGTGTGGATAGCTTTATGAAATATGGCAATATATTGACTTTAAATACCAACATAGAATGTAACATCACATCCACCGTTTGTAATAGCAATAGCATTGGGTCAAAGTTCAACGTCATAATCACAATCATAAGTGTGTGCGTGTGTGCATGCAAGTGCGTGTGTGTGCATGTGTGTGTGTGTGCGCGTGTGTGCATGCGAGTGCGTGTGTATGTGCATGTGTGTGTGTGCGTGTGTGCATGCGAGTGCGTGTGTATGTGCGTGTGTGTGCGCGTGTGTGCATGCGAGTGCGTGTGTATGTGCAGTGTGTGTGTGCGTGTGTGCATGCGAGTGCGTGTGTATGTGCATGTGTGTGTGTGCGTGTGTGCATGCGAGTGCGTGTGTATGTGCATGTGTGTGTGTGCGTGTGTGCATGCGAGTGCGTGTGTATGTGCATGTGTGTGTGTGCGTGTGTGCATGCAAGTGCGTGTGTATGTGCATGTGTGTGTGCGTGTGTGCATGCGAGTGCGTGTGCATGTGCATGTGTGTGTGTGCATGCGAGTGCGTGTGTGTATGTGCATGTGTGTGCGTGTGTGTGCATGCAAGTGTGTGTATGTGCATGTGTGTGCGTGTGTGCATGCGAGTGCGTGTGTATGTGCATGTGTGTGTGCGTGTGTGCATGCGAATGCGTGTGTATGTGCATGTGTGTGTGTGCATGTGTATGTGCATGTGTGTGTGTGCGTGTGTGCATGCGAGTGCGTGTGTATGTGCATGTGTGTGTGTGCATGTGTTTGTGTATGTGCATGTGTGTGTGTGCGTGTGTGCATGCGAGTGTGTGTATGTGCATGTGTGTGTGTGCGTGTGTGTGCATGTGTGTGTGCATGTGTTTGTGTATGTGCATGTGTGTGTGTGCGTGTGTGCATGCGAATGCGTGTATGTGCATGTGTGTGTGTGTGTAGTGTGTGCATGTGTGTGTGTGTGTGTGTGTGCATGCAAGTGCGTGTGTATGTGTGTGCATGCGAATGTCACTCAGCTCACTTTTGCGATCGCCTCATTAAAGAGGGTCGCTGTTTCTGCCAGTGACACGCCCAGGACTGCAGCCAATCAGCAGCTCAGATTTCAATAGCCAGAGCTGCCATGCTGCAGGATTTCGCAATCATCTGTAACGTTAAAAAGTGCAAATAAATAAATAAATAAATAAAGCTATACTGGCATGCACTCAGTAAGAGGTGCGTTTCTTCGTATGACAGATCACTTTTGTTCAATCGAAACCGCCGCAACCTCGAACCCGAGGCCAAAGCAGCAAACCGCAACAAAAGCCAGAGAGAAACGAAATCCCTTTTCGCGTTCGTCACCTTTCATTTTCAGAAACCCATCCCCGCCTGTGTGCTTCTGCCACCCTGCCTACACTGTAATCAGACACTAAAAACGGAACCGCGAGCGAGGCGTACAGCGAACGGCGAACGTTTGCTTCTCAGCCCACAGCTTTCCCACAGCCGTCTGCTCAGCCAGCCATGCTCGCCGTACCCCACCGGCTCTGATCGAGGAGATAACGCTCATCCTTCACCCTTTCACCTCCCAGCCGTTTCCATCTACACACACTCACACTTCAGCAGCTCACGGACCAGAGTACCGCGCCCATGATAAGAGTTTTTAGCACGGCACGGATCGTGGGAGCACACCCCCCCCAACCCCGCACTCCCACCCCCCAGGCCACTGGGTTAGAAAGTCAGACATGGAGAAAGAGAAAAAGAGTTTTCGTCGGTCAATGCAGGAGTTCTTAAAGTGAATTAATGAGTGGCTTGTGCATGATGTGTGCTTGGTATGTAGAACTAAGATGGTTTAGTTCACTTAGGCTCAAAAGTTTAATGTAGCCACAAAGAAATGCTCTGTGTGTATGTGCATGTGTGTGTGTGTGTGTGTGTGTGTGTGCATGAGTGTGAGTGTGTATACATTTGTGAATGTATATATGTGTGGATGTGTGTGTGTGTTTGTGTGTGCATGTGTTTGGTAACAATTATATATAAATACACATTCAATGCAGAGCAGCACTGTGAAGAGCAGGGTACAATACAGAGCAGCACTGTGAAGAGCAGGGTACAACACAGAGCAGCACTGTGAAGAGCAGGGTACAATACAGAGCAGCACTGTGAAGAGCAGGGTACAACACAGAACAGCACTGTGAAGAGCAGGGTACAACACAGAGCAGCACTGTGAAGAGCAGGGTACAACACAGAGCAGCACTGTGAGAGCAGGGTACAACACAGAACAGCACTGTGAAGAGCAGGGTACAACACAGAGCAGCACTGTGAAGAGCAGGGTACAACACAGAGCAGCACTGTGAGAGCAGGTTACAACGCAGAACAGCACTGTGAAGAGCAGGGTACAACACAGAGCAGCACTGTGAGAGCTGGGTACAACGCAGAACAGTACTGTGAAGAGCAGGGTACAACACAGAGCAGCACTGTGAAGAGCAGGGTACAACACAGAACAGCACTGTGAAGAGCAGGGTACAACACAGAGCAGCACTGTGAAGAGCAGGGTACAACACAGAGCAGCACTGTGAGAGCAGGGTACAACGCAGAACAGTACTGTGAAGAGCAGGGTACAACACAGAGCAGCACTGTGAAGAGCAGGGTACAACACAGAACAGCACTGTGAAGAGCAGGTTACAATGCAGAACAGCACTGTGAAGAGCAGGTTACAATGCAGAACAGCACTGTGAAGAGCAGGATACAACACAGAACAGCACTGTGAAGAGCAGGGTACAAAGCTACCCTGACTGTTCCTGCTCCCGTTTCCACTGCAGAAAGCCACCTGTTCACAAGAAAATGCATGAAAATGCACTTGACTGTTATGTGGCATGTGCAGCCCTGGCTAATGGTGTTTGCCAAACCAGAACACGTTACTTTGTTAGGCTTTCATCTGACAACCCAGGCGGCTGATGTTATATACTGTAAAAACAATCTACAGTGTTAACTTATTGGTCAAAAACACTGTGGCGCATAAACCATTCAGATGAAGAGTGGGTACCGCCCAATCAGAGAAGAGTGGGTACCGCCCAATCAGAGAAGAGTGGGTACCGCCCAATCAGTGAAGAGTGGGTATTGCCCAATCGGAGCGAAAGATAAGGTCTTTGGAGGCTCTTTGCTTTTTAGGGTAACCTTTTTAGGTACGATATAGACCCAGTTACAAATCATTAACATGCCATTTCATACTCCCGCAGTAACAAATGGTTTGTTAATGATTCATTAAAGTCTCTATATTGAACCAAAACGTTCCCCTGCGATTACAGACAGAGAACATACTTTTTGGAGCTATTCAGTGTGATTCCATGTATGTGATTGTCATCTTTGAATCTGAATTCCAGCAGGTTGTGCCTTAGTCTCTGCTATACAAATCACAACTCCTGTTCTGCATACATTTCAGGTCGCTCATATCAGTTACTGGATTTAGAACCGCAAGTACATAACAATAGATCACAGAACAGAGAACGGCTGTGCCTCTGAGCCGTCAGCCAAGAATGAGGGGGTGAAGAAGCAGAGCCAGTACAAAAAAAATGATTTTTTTTTTTTTAAATGCAAGCCTATTGTATCCAAGACACTCATTCTTATCTTTGATTTTAGCTGCCGTTCTAGGTGTGAAAACATACCCCCTGCGTAGCATTTGGGGTTCGCAGTTGTAGGCAGAGGAAGAGCGGCCAAATGACTCAGAAGCTCTCACACCTCACCACCACAGAGAGAGGGAAAAAAACAAAACTAAAAAGTGAAAAGTCTGCTAAGTTTTTAAAGGTAACGAAGGTGATTATTGATACATTCATATGTGAATAACACATAACCCCCGTATTTCACTGTGTATTATGCAGAGTGCGCCTCACGAGGCCTAATGTTTACTGATAAAATACATTTACTGTGAGAAAGAAATGAGTGGTCAGATTTATTCACACCTCCACTTCCAGTAAGCCGTGACTTAGGAGGCGTTCGTTTCTGCTCTTTCTTGAGGTTGAGGAGCACCTCACAAGGTTGTTTTGTCCTCACATCCCTGGTGTAATTTCCTCTGATTTAATGGTTTCCAGTTGCAACTGGATGTGTTTGATAGCAAAACCACAGTTATGCTGTGAGATTCAGGTGTGTAGGTTTGCAATGGAGTGTTCAGAACTGTGATACTGTTTCTATCCTCAACCATGTTCACAAACTCACCATGCTTTATATAATTATCACAGTGTGGTATTATTACATTTGAATCTTGTGTTCTCAATTATTTGTCAAGTTGTTTAAGCAAAACATTCCTACGCACAATCTCTAGATTCATATTTAATAAATTAAAGCTTTCTCTCACACACACACGCACATGCACACACAGCCACACATATTCAGTCGCACACACAAACGAAAGAATGCATGCATACACACACACACACACACACACATGCACACACAAACAAAAACACGCATACACAGAGACATGCACACCCACACGCACATGCTCACGCACACAATAAAAGCCAGCAGTGTTCAGCTGGAAAAAAAAAAACTGCAGACTGGGGAATCAATGCAGTATTTTATTATCTATCTCTATCTTATTGCGTAAAAAAGAAAGATTATATGTCATAGAATGACCTAGGGCAGGCTGTAGTGGAGATCTATCATTGTACAGAGGCACTGGCCTTTCTCTTGTAAATCACGTGTCACATGGCCAGTAAGTTCATTCTCAGGCCATGCAATGTGTTCAGGCCCTGTACACGTCTATTTCCCCCGTTTGACTGAGTGTTTCCCGCAGAGAGAGGTAGAGAGAGAGTCTGTACTGTAAGTACATTATCCTGTAAAAGACCGCCTTTTTTTTGCTCACTCGTCATGGTTTAGCCGTAAATCCTCGTTAAAACGGGTTTAAAACACACTAGACAACGTTTTTCAAAAATTGCTTTTTTAAATTCTTGCTTTAAAAAAAACAAAGATTGACTGTTAAAGGCTGAGTAAGAGCATGGAAGTTTTATCTGCGGTGAATTTGACAAAAAGAGGACAGAAGCAGATGAAGGAAGGATACTACAGGGGAGAGTGGAAAGGTTTTTAGGCATTTTTCCAGCCTAAAAGCGGGTAAGGTAACGAAACAGAATAGCATTACCTAAATACGTAGATCGACATGCTGGTCTGCATATAAAGAACAGCCACAGAATTTTTTTTCAAGGTATGTGACGTTGATCACTGCTGGTCAGAGCCAGCGAATATCACTCAGCAAAGTTCGATCGTCCACCTCCCGCAAATGAACTGCACGTTCAGCCGCGCCCGTCCAGAACCCGCAAGACACAGCAAAGATATGGCATTAAAGACAGCGCGTCATTACTTACAGACCCACCCGCCCTGAGTGTGTCCGTAGAATACCGTGCTTCAGCGGTCTCACGATGCTGATGCGACGCATTCGTCACCGACTGCCGGTGGGCTCCTCTGGACGCTGGCTTGTGGCTACCATGCCAACCGCACTCTATGTGAAGGCAGAACCGAACCCCGCTTCTGCAGGTTTCTTTCAGAAACGCTATTCTCTTACCATTCTCACTTCTCTGATCAAAGCCTGCGTGTTCTCAGCTCCCGCTGGGCCCATACGATGTAAAATGCATGTGCATTTTTGCGCAGCAACTATGACAGAAGACAAAAGATGTTACGTACAGCCAATCCCTGATTTGAAGCGGTAAAAAGTCTGTACACCTAAATACGTTAGATCGTGGAATAACAAGCTGAACAAAACTATTGATATATTTATAAGTAACAAGTTACAGCGTTCATATGACTTTGTGCTGGTTCAGTAGTAACTTGGCACTTGTTATTCGTTTATTGAGTCACATTCTCAGGTGGAAGTCCAGGTAGCCGCAACTTTTCATTTCAACTTCATCACATTTTTTATGATGTTATCAACCCTTAATCGTGAAATTTAATACAGTGAAACTACCGGTGCCAGATTCACATTACTGATTAAACAAATGACATGTGTTTACCCTTACCCACGATTAGCCTAAAACGATCTGTATCATTTCTGTATGGATATTTGTGACTGCTGTGTTCCATGGTTTCCTGTGTGAAATGCAGGCGGCCTGTACACTAAGGAGTCCATTAAACAGCCCTCACACAGACGGCCACGGAGAATGATTTACGGTTATTGCTGAATATGGCCCGATAGGTTATGTTATAGCCATGGTTTTCTGCTCATCCATCACTGCAGGCCTGAAGCATGTCATGTGGGCTACACCTTCCCTCTCACCACTCATCTACGAGAGCGTGTTGCTACACATCTTGTAAATTCACACACACACACACACACATGTATACACACACACACATACACAGATCGCCATTGATGTTGTTTCAAACAATAAAGCAATTATTTCACCCCCTCTGCTCAGCTCTGCTGTGTCAGGTAGCTATTTGTCCTCCTTGTACCGTGTCACATGGGCTATGTCTCTGCGCTGATTGGCCAGTGCATTGCAACCCACAGTGTTTTGGTTTACATACAGTGGTAGTGTTTGAAATGTTTGCTCGACGATTGTGAGGATTGCACAGTCACCACCAGCCTCCCAAACCTTAACGGTAGAACAGAAAGGTACATTTATCAGAAACGCTTCCAGTGAGCCCAAGATTAGGACTATCAGCAGCTGAAATATGTGTGAAACAAAGCTAGAGATCACATGGTCTAAGGCAGACCCAGGGAAGGTGAATATTCTTTGTGCATTCAGTCACCCAAGGAATGGTGAATTCACCAGAAATAAGTGAAGCTAACTCAGTCAGGAAATCACCAGAGTCATCATCAGCTGACAGCCACAGAATTGTGACATCAGAATAATTTACACCAATCAGATGGTGGCATCTCTGTTAACATGCATTGTGACATCACCAGAGTTTACACCAATCAGATGGTGGCACCTCTGTTAACATGCATTGTGACATCATCAGAGTTTACACCAATCAGATGGTGGCCTCACTCCTCCCTGTGCTCATAGCAGTCAGTTTAAATGCCAGTTCAAGTGTACCCAATACTGCTGTACTAATGTAGCTATGCTATATCATAGTGTTGTTTGCCTTCTGGTTTTTGTTGGCACCGCCACCAACATGGTTCTACTATTATATCTGTCATTGGAGTGATTTGGTGAGTTTTTTCTTCCTGTGTATCATGTAATTTGGTCACATAATTACTGTCCGTTCTAGGCAGGGAGCACTCAGAAAAGCAAAATTACCAAAATTAGTGAAACGACACTTACTTGTGGAAAAAAAATTACATAGGCCAAAAAAAACCTGTTTTCCAGAGTTAAATATGAGTGGTTATAAAGACACGGTCTGGCTGCAAAGATGCGTTTTCCTGGTCGTTTTTTGAAATGACTGGAGTTGATTTGTAAGGATGAGGCCTAAGTGAAAGGGGCAGGAGATTTGGTTCTTTCGGAAGAAAGGGCAAACAGCAAATGAGTCTACCATAGTCATGAAGGCACAGCAGAGGTAAGAAATGAGAGGGCTAAAGTGTTAACAAAGTGGAATGACCCTTCACTGGCAATTCAGCAAAAGCAGACTTTACATTGAAAATTAGTTCCTTTGAGTATTTTCTATTTAATGGGAGACAGGCAAACATCTCCTTTGAAATGTGTTCTTTCATTTGAAAATAGCACAGCATAATCCCTGAAAAAAAAGACTACAGTCCATTTTGATTGAACTGCATGTGACCTTTAAGTGACTAAGTTAATTTGATTGGGTCCTGGCCTCCATCTTTGGTTGTATGGCAGATTCTTTATTTATTTATATATTTTTATTTTTTCACAAATGGAACTGGCTGTACTGACAGGGTTTGACGGCCACATGATGCCTTGCAGATATAGTTGAGGGATGAATCTGTGAATGTTAATAGTTTGTTCTTTTATCGACTGAGCCACTCGGGATCTTGTAGTGTAGTTTTTCATCTTCATCACAGATCAGAGTTATTAAAATTGCACTGCTTAATTGTCACGCCGTGAATTTCCAGTTTGTATCGCACTGAAAAGGAGCCTATTTTCTGCAGCACATAAGCATTTGAAGTCCCGCTTTGACAAACACATACATTTTCATGTTACTTTGGTAAAAGTTAATTTTTCTTTTTTGAAGAAAAATGAATACATCCCCTGTCCACATATGCAAAGAGTGAATGTCTCTCAGGCGCCTTAGACGTCTCTGGATTTGATGGCAAAATGGCTAAATTGGCAGCGCTGGAGCTAACACATTTATGTATGTACATACTGGAGCAGAGCGTGCGCTCTCATTAAAGTGGCCCTTCAATGGATCTGGCGGGAATATGAGGCTCTCTTCTGCATCAAAGTCCCCCACCCGACGCCCCCTCTGTCCCCCTTCACAGTCTAGGGCTCCGTCATCATTGGAGATCAGCAGTCTCTCCTCATTCCGCGTTCCGACTCGAACGTTAAGCCGGCAGGGCGGTCGCCCCAGAAGGCTGCAGGAAGATCGTGGCCGCGTTCCGTGTTTTAAAAATCCGGGGAATCATCCAAACTCTGGGAAAAAAAAAAAAATTAAAAAAAAGATCTGAAAAGCGTAAATGTCAGTCAACTCCCACTCAAAACTTTCATCATTCCTCTCCCAAGCGCCTCCATTAAATCTAAGTGTGCGCAGAAGCACTTTCATTTTGTTTTAATGAAGTTTTTAAGTTTGACACATCTCCAGAGTGAGAGGCCATTCCAGTACCATGCTCAAACTGCTAAAGTGTTTTTTAATATATATTCACCGCGCTGAGAGTCTTCCCCTGGGTTTTCCCATAGTTACATCACACAGACTGCTTCGCAGGCTCGGGATTAGCGAGGTGCCTTGCTTCGTTCTCCACCGAAGCGCATACCTGCCCGCTAAACGTTCTAACGTTAATGGGTGTGGAGATCACTGGAGCCCAGACGGTCAGTCGTAGGTTTGGATCATTTGGGTCGATCTGCACGGTTTCGAACGTGGCGATTAGGAGGAAAACATTCTGACACACGTCACTGTGGGACGTTTTTGTTGGGCAGTGCTGTCAGATGATAGAGGTTCCCCTGATTGAGTTAAAGAGGTTTTCAGTTTTTACTTGTGTGTAACATTTTAGAAATTACGCAAGTGATTAGTTTCACTAATTTCAGTAGAACTTTACTTTGAAATTAAAGTATTGTTCAATTTCAAAGTAAAGAACACACCACTCTAATGTTAGATTGATTGCAAAGTGTCATGCTTCAGTGTATGGCGGAGTGAAAGTACACCATCTATATATAACACCATGTCACCAAAGTGACAAAACAGAGAAGTCTATTAATGCATAAAGATACATAGAGTTCAAAATTAAAGGATAATCTTATGTTGAATTAACAACATAGATTTATTTAGATTTTTTTATTAACTTGAAGATTACATTGTAATTTAATCGTTGACAGACATATGTAAAGAACATTAATTATCTCTGAGCAAGAGTTGGACCTTGTGATTACGTTCTATCAGCTTTTAAACATATTATATTCTACGAGAAGGAGCTTTTCCTCGATTAGGCCTCGCTGTCTCTGGACTCCCCTTCCTGGTCATTGCCCAAATGTCTGTGTTTATTCACAGGGCTAGCACGCTGAAGCTCTGATGCTTACTGCAGCAGCAACTCTAGCAACTCTGTAGCGTGTCCTGTGTATACAGTATTTATCTCCAAGGGCAGATGGTGGAACAGTAACCCCTTTCACAGCATGCGTGTGATTGGTTCCCATATGCAGTTAGCATAACTCTGATTGGGTATAAGATTCTGTGTGCAGAATGAGGGAACCCTTAATTAGCTGTTATGCCTTGAGGGGACCGTGATTCCCAAAGATTAAGGCTCAGATCAAAATAAATAACACCATGTATGTGATGGGATTCGGCCCGATGCTCTCCTGCAGGAACGAGCTGAAGGGTTTCTGAGGTGAGTTAACTAGTTTGGCCAGAGGTTTGGGGGAAAAAAGAAAGTTAAAAAGAAATAAATGAATAAATAAATAAGGAGTTCGTCTCCTTGAGCAACTTGAGCTCATCACAAATGGGAATTTGAGAAGAAAAAAACGATCAGGGTGTGTAAACAAGGTGTAGCGAGTATTTTTTTTATTTTTCTCCTGGTGTGCATTTAAAAGCACTCGCTTTGCAGACGTTGACAAACCCGGATTCCGCCTCATTCTCCTAAATCCTTTATTCCGCTCAGACCAGAGGGATTCACAATGCCCCCATTCAAAAGCTGATGCTTTCATTAGCCACATGTACAGAGATGTACGCTGTCGAACTGTCTTGTTTATATACCGTCTTTATTAATGCCATGTGACCTTATAAACTCACTAAAACCCTCATTCCAGGTGATTATATTCACCATTTCTGTTGTATGATGGCAAAATTGTCTGGCCATGTTATAAGACATATGTGATATAGAATATGATATTGTACAGCAGTGACTGTGAATGGAAAGAGAAGAATTACTATATATATATATATACACACACACACACTCACACACACACACTGAGCATTTAAAAGCCTAAAGGCTTAAACTAATACAAAAAGTCTAATCAGACCAGCAATCCCTGATGTTAATGAAGGTGTCACACATCGTACAAAGAAAGTTGTGCCTGGCAATCTTCCATTTTTCGGCTGCCTACGCCCGTGACATTTCATCTCGCATTCAAAGAGCAGTGAGCCCTTAATGAAATGCGTAATTAACATATTCTAATTGTGCTGAGCACAGTGATGGTTTTGACAGAGCTCACTTTCCATGTCTAATTCAATGCTAATTTAATCTGTTCTTTTTCCCGCCGACATGACCTTTCTTGATTGAGTTTCACCGCGAAGAATTTTTTGATGGATTGATTTATCAACCTCTTGGAATGCAACAAAAGCCCCAGATTCAGACAGGGAGGGGGTGGGGGGGTGGAGAGAAAAAAAATGAAGAAAAAAAAGGGAAAGAATAAAACAGAGAGGCCAGGGAAAATGAAGTGAAAATTAGGACCAGGCAGAGGTGGCACTGAGCTACCTGAAGACAACACCAGTGCATTGTGGGTATTGTCACATCTGTTTGTGATTATGTCACATACTCCATCGTTACTCATCCTTAACGCACGCTCTCCCCCCCCCGTAACCTCACTTTCCGAGCTCTGGGAACTAGGCCAAAGATTATGGCCTACTTTCAATCAAACGTGCTTAGCCTCTTTCAGGGCGTACGCAATTCAATCAAAACAGGCTGTACAATTACAACATAATTGCCTTTGTGTGTGTCATATTTTATTTGGAGACAAGCAAACATGTGCTTTGGACTGTGTTGTTTTTGTTTTGAAAGCATATGCCACTTGATAGAGACTAAGGTTGTAGTTTTCGTTCGCTGGCTAAACACGCTGGCTAAATGGTTTTGGCTAGTTTACACCTCAGTGTGAGGCATGGCAGGTACATCGATACCACATACACACACAAACACACACACACAGTCGCATATACGCATCCTAGTTAGCCCCGATCCCTTGGAATGAAGACCATAACTGCACAACTCGAGATGGAAGGATTGGGGATCATAAAGTTTCCTTAGGCTGAAACCACAGTCTCCAGTTTCATACATGTCTCTTCATCTGACTCTCCACACAGCAAAAACAAAAAACAAAACTCCTTATCCTTCCAGTGAGGACCAAAAATCGATAGCGAAAGCATTGACAAGCTAACAAACTTTTGGTTGCCGGAACATTCTTGGAACGTTAGGGACAATGTTCCAAGGACATACATTTTGTCCAGTTTTGTGTTCCCTTGAACATCACTTACCTTGAATATTTTCTTGTGCCCTTGACAGAACTTTTTTCAGTACAACGTGTTGTGACGGAATGACCGAAATTTCTCGCGGTGCTCTGGAACATTTTCTATTAGCTGGGTGCCCAAGTAATTCACACAATTCTCTTCAGTCCAGCACTTTGCTGAATGAGGTAGCACTGCCCCCACATCGTTTTTAAATCCCAAGTTTGTGTGTAATCTCATTTTTTTGGGAGAAACATTAGGCTGAAAAATATTCACGCTAGAAGATATGCAAATTAAGGACGCACAATAACACAATAAAAGTAAAATGAAGGGGCATACTTGAAAGCCCTAAGAATGCCCTAGTAACAGTGTTGTGTGGAAGACCCCTGTAATTAGCAATTGTCAACTTCATCTTATTAATGTAGCTCGGAATCAGGGAATCAAGCCCCTTATTTCCATGAGGAGGCTTTTAAATGGAAATGGAAATTAAATGTAATCAAACAGATAATGCTTTTCAAATAGTTCTCAAATACAATGGGGGGGAAAAAACACAATAACTTGAGAGGTTTCCGGGAGTGACAGCTAAATGACATAAAGAAGGTGTCAAGTTCACCAAGGCAACGATCCAGAGCACTTTTCAACTGAACCAGGAGGCCAGAGGGGTGGGGGCACTAAGGGGAGATGGCGACATCACAGAGAGAATCATTCTGACAGTAACCAGGCCAACCTCCTATGACATCACAGAAGGGAGAGACCACACTTTTGTGCACATGAAGAAGCTGAAGAGCTGAATTTCAAAATTCTAAAATGAATATTATTATTATTATTATTATTATTATTATTATTATGTTTTTTCCTGTCTGTTCCAATTGTTTTTTTTATTCTCTCCTGGCTCTTCCTTTCTGCTCATCTTTTTCCTCATCCCTTGTCCTGCTCTCAGTCAAAATAAAGGTACTAAAAAAAAAACGGAAAAAGGGAAGAAGGGAGCGTATGAAAGAAAGGCACAGCTGTCTGTCACCAGGAGGGATGTGGGGATTATGCTGTGTGCCGCGCGGTAATGGAACACCGTCGAGCCCTCCCTCATTTACATCCCCCCCCCCCCACCCAAAGCGCTGCGCCAACACCCCACACCGCCCCCCCCTCCCCTGCCATCCGCCGTTTGATTGGCAGCTGTACATGAAATGGCACATCAGTTGAAAGTATGTTGTGAGCTGGCACTAACAATCCGGTGGCTCCGGGGAGACCTGCCATATTGTAATTTGGTTATCAGGCATGAAAGGAATAATTCTAAGTGCCAGGAAATGTGAGGCTGAATAAATGCTTCATAGCTGCAGGTTGCCTAGGGTGACAGTTCTTATTTAATGTACAAGAACGTCCTGTTGCCAGTAGGATTTGGGGAAGTGGGGAGAGGGGGGAAGGGGGAGGTGGTATTGGGGTTATAGAAAATTGTTCAAAGTCTTTTTCTTTTTTTTTTTCTTCTTTCCCTCTTGGAGAAGTGGGAATGGAAACCTGTTTTCTCAGATAAAGAAAAGAAAAAAAAATTAGATAATGTTCACCACCGATTATAATTCCCATACAGGTTTGTACAAAACAAAACATTTGCAATATATAACCTACAGTATATGCAGGGGGAAAAAAAGACAATGAGGTGAAGCCGCAGGATCGCAAAGCGTCTCTCACACTGAAACGCAGCCGCGATCTCGGCTCGGGTCCGAAGTTACAAAAAAACGGTCCGGGCTGAGGTGGTTAACGCGGCGCATCCCTGACCCCGAATGGCGCCGTCCGGTCACCGCGACCCGGAAACAAGCCGCTGGTCATCGTGGCGATGCGACGCGACCCTTTGTTTGTTTTGATGATGCGTGGAGCTCCCCCATCAGAAAGATCTCCAGAGATGGAGCTGTCACCAAGGCCCCTGACGCTGGCAGCTGCCCGCGGGCGAGCGGAAATAAGAGAGCGGCGTTGATACGTCGCGTCAGGCGACGTCTTCTCGAGCAGGCAAATGCGCATGGCCCGCTCCCCGCCACTGGGGCTTGAAGACAAGACCCACGGCCGCCCAGAGAGAACAACACACACGCTCCCAAAATCGGCCAATAAAAACCATCACCTCTTTTTTTTAAAAGTCAAGCCCCTCATATTAACACGCAGTAGCACGTTCAGCTATGTCAACGTTCGCAGGCATATATCTCATTATAAGCGTTTGGTAGGATCTGAATATCCCTACTGCACAGCATAGCAGGTTCTTCATATTGCTGTTAAGATATTCACTGAAATACTACGACAATATATAGATATTTGTATGAAGAAGCATTTTCTGTCCCTACGCTGAGGGTGTATGCCCCCTTTGATTTGTTATTGGCAGCAGGGCTGGGGACCCCTCCCTGGCCCTGGAGAGCAGACAGCTGTGGGGTTAGCGTATGAGGGAAGGCCAGCTCCTCCATCACACAATTAAGCTAATTATCAATGAATAACCCGGGTTAAAGAGGAAGGTCTCAGGCGGCATTCTTCAAGGGTATGGATTGGAAGGCGATCCGGTTGACACCGGCTTGGCAGACTGCAGGTCATTTGTCTGAGGGTGGGTGGGTGGGTGGGTGTTTGGTCGGGGGTGGGGGCGAGGAGGAAGCGGGCAGGCTCTGAAATGCCATGCGGTGAGGTTTCCGGACAATGGGCTCTGGACCGGGCTATTATCCCCGCTGTCAGGCTGGATGGGCGTCCTGCTTGAGGAGGTCTGTCTGCCCGCGTCGGTGCCACTTTCAGACACATCATTAGATAGCCCGTCACTTGCGCCCATGTTATCTGTGCGCTATAAATATCGTGTGTCACTCTCCCGCTCGTGGGGGCCCCCGCTCTCCTCCTCACGAGGTCTGGCGACCTTCCGGGAGCCCCGCCCACCCCTGAGAGGCCTCGCGACGGACGGGGGCGGCGGGGGCGCGGCGGCGGGGTCCCGGCGGTAAGGAGGGTCGTCCTCCTGCCGTTTTGGCTCATCTCTGAGAGCAGCTGCGAGTTGTGCTGTGAGTCCTGTCGGTCAGCCACACTCCTCCTCTCATCTCAGGGGTGAGAGGGACTGACCCTCTTACACACACACAGAGCCATACTCACACTCACACACTCATACACTCACACACAGAGCCATACTCACACACACATACACTCACACACACACACACACACACACACAGAGGGACTGACCCTATGCCCTCTTAAACACACACAGAGGCATACTCACACACTCACACACACACTCACACACAAACAGACAAAAAAAACAAGTGGACATGCACACAGACATACATACATGCACCCACATCCATACACATAGATATGTACACATGCACACACATACACACACTGTATGTTAAAATACATCCAAACACTCACACACACGCACAGGCACACATACATTTCTCTTCCACATGTCTGGCACAGTGGTGGTTTTGGTTAAGTTCAGGCCTAAGTGCTCAGAAGAATACAGAAGAGTTTTTTTATTGCTTTAACAGTCAAACTATATGGATTCCCATCAATGAAGCACACAGAACGATGGAAATGTTTATCCAAAATGGCTGCCTGGATGGCAGCTGCCGAAATCTCTGAGAGGCGCTGAAAAGGAAGGCGCAGGCCCTGCTTTTAAAAACATCATCTCACAGCACAGCGGTCACACTGACACACGGCGACGGCCACGGCCAAAATGACCCAAAAAAAAGAAAGACAGTGAGAAAGAGAGAGACGGGAGACGGCTCGGGCTCGGTGAAAGAGGACAGACGGCTGGCTGTCCTTGCCAGGCGCGCTCTCCGACCCTCTTCAAGAATGTTGATGATGGGGACAATCCGACAGACGGACAGACAGCCAGGTGTGATGGACGAGTCCGCCGACAGACCCACAGAAGCCGGCTACTCTTCTCCTGGCTTCCCTTTTTTTTTTTTGTTTTGAAGGAAAGTTGTGACGGCCGAGGTAAGGGATACGACAGCAGGATGAGCGGTTTGAGCATGTGATCAAACGGGCCTGTGAGCTGCCATGCTGGGGCATCATTAGCGAGCGTCCATCAGTCCCACCCCCCCCCACCCCCCCCGCACGGTGTTGACGCCCCCGGTGACGGGCTGGACATGCGGTGGGGTCTGGCGGTTGATCCCTCGCTCGGGGGTGGCAGAAGGGAGCGCCCCCACTAGCGGCCCACCGCGGCCCCTCTCTTTGCTCTGCCGTCTCTCCCCTGGCAGGTGCCTCTTCTCCGCTCTGACAGCTGCGCTCCGCTCCTCCATCGCTGTCTCCGTCTGCCACCCCCAACGCTGTGCGGTGGGTCCAGCACCTCCGGCCCAACAGCATCCTGACCAGGATCCACCGTGTCTAAAAAAACCCGACTCCACCATCCTCTCCACTTCAGCACTCGGGTTTTTCCACGGCCCTAAAAACTGATTTGCACTGAAGTTTAAATGGAGAATTAAGTTTGCAGCACTGCATATCGACATGAAGCATTAACATCACATACAGTGCGTACAGTGACCACAACTTGAACACATACTTGATATAAAAGAGTAAATATAATGTTAAAAAAATGTTAAAGCTAGACATAGAAAGGCAAGCATTTATATAGTCTATCACTGACCGCTTAAAACAGATTTTAAAAGGAACATGGCCACAGAACTGTGGTCCTGATTCTTGGTCCTGGAGATCCAGTGCTGGTTTTTGTTTTCACCCAAACTCCAGATAATAATAATGACATGTCTGTGTGAAAATTGAAACTATAATTCACTGGCTGTTAGAGGTTGGGTAGTGCAGGAAACTGAGAGAACAGTGTGCATCTGCTCAAGCTCTGAGCGGGACTGAGAGCGGTCACACACACACACACACACACACACACACACACACGGGTGCACACACACACATGTACACACACGCACGTACACACAGACGTACACACACACACACACTCACGCACGCACGTACACACACACACGGGTGCACACACACATGTACACACACACGTACACACACATGCACGTACACACACACACACTCACACATGCACTCACATGCACATACACAAATACAGACATACATACACATTCTGTCGCATGCACGTACACAAACACAGACATACCTACACATTCCCACACACATATGCACACGCACATACATACACACATGCACAAACACACAAAAACACATGCCTGCCTGCACACATGCACACATACAAACACTCTCGCATAGAAGCTGATATGTACTTAAGCCGCTGGTATTCACTCTTGGTGCTGGGGGGGCTGTAGTTTATGATGGCTTTTACTTACTCCTGAAATTCCACAACCAGTGCAGGCCCAAAAGCCCAGGTATGGTGAGCGGTGCGATTAATTGTGTTGATTTGTCATTAAATGCTGAAAAACAACAAAACCCAGCATGCACTGCAGCCCTCCGGGTTCAGTAATGAAGACTATGGTTCTTCAGGTCTGGATGAATCTGATTGTGGTGTGCTTTGTGAACTGAACCAAAAAAAAAAAAAAAAAGTCCATCACTGTGTGTCCAGTACAATGAGAAACAACAAATACATGTATTTACTTTACATGTTTTGGTAATATTTGTCTTTTTCGGTCATCAGACTGCCGCAGAATTTGGCTAAAGCGTAAAGAAAATCACAACCTGGCAGCCCCATAAATGCTAAATGCATGGCAGTCTGCGGAAAGCTCACTCCGTGATGCACAGGTTTCCTGCTCGGTGATTTGGGGGCAGAGCGTCTAAATTTGGCTGGGGGAATAGATTACTGACGGAGCAAGAGGCTTTTCAGGAGCCTGGGAGCCCCTGTGCACGAAAATTGGACAGGAAAAGACAGGAAGAAAACGACATGGAAAAAATTGCATTTGATGAATCTCAAGTGGCAATAACCAGGTACTTCATCTAAAATTGATAGTGAGAGACATAAAGTAAGGAGAGTTTAACCAAATGGTACATGGGTAGACGGGTTCTCAGTCTGCCTGACTCTCCTTTCCTGCCAGCGCTGTAGTGACAATAGGAATTGCTTCGTTCCTCCAGCACAGCCGTACTCCAGGGAGCGTGTTAGAGTCCCAACTAAAACAGACTTTTTAAACACAAGAGTTACAATGAAAAGTAATCTCCACGCAAGGTCCCTGGACTTAAACGAAAGGCTTTTAAGTACGGTCTCTCTCGCAGCCGGCCCGCATTTGCACAAATTCTTTCTGGAAATAAACAGAGATTGCGGACAATGGGGAATTGTATTGTATCTTTACTTATTTATTTATTTTTTGTTAGACTACGGCTGGCCTCCGCACAGTGTCTTTTATTTCCTACAGGGAGCATTTTCAACTATCAGAGAAACAAACAGGAAAAACAAGCATATCCTCTTCTCCGTGAATGTGTGACCTCCTCCGTTCTGTGGTCCACAGCCGATTTTGTGCTTCTTTGTTCTTTTTTCCGAAGCAAAAAAATTTTAATTCCTTTTTTTTTTTTTTTTTTTTTTGCAAATGTATGACCTCAGCCTTTTGTTGGTTCACACTTAAGTTACATATAGACAATCTGCAATGAAGCCCAAATAGCTGTCGCCGAGGATTTCTCCCTCAATGAGAGGATTATAATTTGTGAGGGGAGAGGCGTTTGTAAACAGAACATTGAGTGGCTTTGAACTCTGTAGGCGCCTGCGTTCACCACTTGCTACAAGAGCAGCAGACAAGCTTATAATTAACAGCACAGTGTATGAAATAGCCTCTCTCTTATTCATGTGACACAAAGGAAATACCATAAATTGAAGGGCAGCCAGAGGTTATTTATTTTTATGTATTTGTTAAAGGTATGTTTTACCACTGGTGTACAGCATCTCGGGTGAATTTAATTGTATGTTGTCTTGGGAAAGTCAGTAAGGATTTGAAATGTTACCCTGGGGTATAGTTGGATTTACCAAGAGCACAGTAAGCACCCAGCGATATCTGTGATCTTTTTACTGTCTACAAAATACTGTTTCTGTTATTAAATCTCTCCTCAGCACTGATTATTATTATACTGTTAATTGTATTTGGCTGTAAAGTCTTTTTATATAGTCAAGATTCATTTTGCTGTACCCGTTTACCTTCACCCTTTTTGATAGAATTATTATTTTTATTGGCTTCATGTTGAATTTATACAACTTATACAATTGACCTTTCATGCTATGTTCTATTTTACATCTGTTTTGTGGATCTATCTGCCTCTTATATTGTATTATTTCTGGGATATGTCTGTGTGCAGCATGTTTGGTTCAAAAGATGCAGAATAAATAAACTCCATTATTATTATTATTATTATTATTGTAAATCTTGGCACACCCTTTTCCAGGGTTTTCTATGGGAAGGTAAAAGGATCTTTCTCTTATATTTCCAGCCTTTCTGCAGTTTCTAATATCATTCTGACACTGCAGCTTGTAGCAAGGTTTGTCTGTCCCCTGGCGACGCAGTAACAATTAACCCAGCGGATTATATGACCAGGAAAATGGGGAAGGAACCACTTCACAAATGCGTTTGGGCGATAGATTTAATGAGCTTTATGTTAGGGGAATAGTTTCTCCAAATGTTCTACATCTGGAGAGATTTCACAGTAAACAGCCCGAACTGTACAACACAAACAGAAGTACGGTAATTCTCCACTCCATGCCCAGTGCAGTGGAAAGCGCAGCTTCCAATTCCCTGTTTGATTAATAAAAATAAATGTGGCCTGTACCATACCAATGCAATTCAGGCAATGTTAGGCTTTTATTTTCGTCATATCTGATCATTGCACACTTCTAAAGACCAGTTTCAAATTTTCTAAATTTTCCCATTTTTTTTACATTACATTGAAGACATTTGTTAGATGCTCTTATCCAGAGCGACTTACAAGGCAAAGTGAATAAGAATGGTACAAAAAGTGCAAAGATAACCCAAGAGAGGGGTAAAGTCCCAAGTGCCATAGGTGATCGGATAGATTATGACTCCCCTACCAACTATCTAAAGAGAAAGTAAACAACAGCCTAGGTTAAAAACAAATCACAGTAAAACAAGAGCAATAAGGGTAGAGACATTACTAAGAGCAAGGGAGGGGAGGGGAGAGGTGCAGCCTGAAGAGGTGAGTCTTCAGTCTGCGCTTGAAGGTGGCCAGTATAAATTTGAGTCCATTTACACGTTTTAACAGGAAAAAAGACATGGGCTAGTAATAGGCACTGACTGGCTCACCACTTGAAGGACACAGAAATATGGTTGAGTTTGAGATATTTTGTGTGATTTTCCGTTGTTAGCACTCTACTGAATGGACTTGGTTAGCAGGGGTGTGTTGACCTAGCTACAGTCGTAGTCATGTCAAATCTGTTATTTGTGTCACCATTACATTGAATGATGGTCGTTTTCAGGAAAATCGGAAGTACACAAAATATATTGATTTCTGGCTGCAATTTAATGCGAGGGGCTTCATGATTGTGGTGGTGGTGGTGGGGGGTGCAGAGGAGACAGGGCAGTAAATTTCACTGACCTGTGTGTGAGTGTGAGTTGGTTTCCAATGTGTAAGCCTCTCTTCTCTTCTGTTTTAATGTTTGCACCTAACTTTAGACTGCTAGCTAGGTGCCCAAAAACCTAGAAATTTTGATGACATCACTGTTACATTTATAATCATTCAGTCTGTTTATTGTTTATTCATTGTATTTGTTATTGTTGATATAGTAAAAATATATATTATTACCATGTTATGAAAAGCATCATGTGAATTATAATATCTGTTTCTATGAAATGTGAATTTACAACAAATATCTCCAACTATACAAAGGAAATTAAGGAGAGCAAAACATACATAAAGTCATGTCTGTCTATAAATATGGTGGTAGGGTGGATGTTCTTAGCTTATGCTCCTTGGGGATCAGGAGTCAGGGGTCAAGGGTCAAGGCTGCTCTTAATGACATGGCTTAGAGACAGAAAGATGACCTGCTGAACGGTAAGTCACTAATGTTTGTCTGTGTGTATATGCTTGTGTGTGCACATGAGTGCGCATGAGTGTGTGAGGATGTGTGTGTGTTTCTATGTGTGTGTATATGTATACACGTGTGTGTATTATTAAATGTGTGTGTGTATTAAATGACAAGAGGTTGATACACTTTCTATGTTGAGCCCCATTTCATTTTCCAAATTTAAACATGGGTTAAACATGATTTAAGTTGTTAATTATTATAATTATAATTCTTGGTGGAAAGGGTTAACTTAATATTTGCTTTCTATTGTGTTAAGAAACAACAGGTGTAAATTACACATTTGTAAATGTTTAATAAACAAGTATTATTAACTATCTGTAGTATTATTAACTATCGTTGAAATATTTTTTCTGACTACTGACACCTCCACAAATAGTCGTATGATGGTCGTAGTTAAAAAAATTGTCCAAAGTTGTACGTGTATTTCCTCTCCACACAGCTAGTGCCTGGCCCACTACCATGAAACTAACAAACTGGGGCAAAAGGAAATAGCAATTACTTACTACCTTGAATCAGAAGTTGTTTATTATGTATCAGTTTGTTGGGTTTGTTTTACATATTAGCAAATCATTTCACAGGGTGCTGGGGTTCCTTTTACATATCAGCCAATCAAATCAAAGTGTGGTGGATTATTGGTCTGTTCTTACAACTCTCCTTTTGTAAGTATAAAAAAAAATGAAGCAAGGGCTCCACTGCAAGATTAAAAAAATGAGGTATAGTATTAATTAGATTTGAATTTAAATGAAATAATACATATTAATTTAGCGAATTACTGTCATGCATTATTCAAATATATCACTTTTATGCATAATCTTATTAGGAACATGGAATCTGAATGTGTCATGAGGGAGCAAAAGGGACAAATAATTGCATGTATAGTTTTATATAGTTTTTTTCATATGGAATACATGGTTCACTTATTGCAGGCTCAGTGGGCCCACTTTAATGTTTTGACTTGACGTGTTTTTTTCTTTTCTTTTTACTGGATGATGGATAAACTTTGTGACAGGGAAACACAAGCTGAAACCCAATCAAACCCACTTAGACTCTTTAAGGGTGTATGCACTTCAGTCCAGCAGAATCTACATTACCATCTACATTACCACAAATGTATTTTCATATTTCACTGAAGACAAGCAAACACATCCTCTGGAATATGGCCTTTTTCATTTCAAATATAACAGCACATGTCCAAGACTAAAGTCAGTTTGCATTTAACCGAATGTGACCCTGCATGTTTTCCCAGATCTATAAGAGAGCTTATATAATTTCACGGCACATGGAGGCAGGTTTGCACAGGGGTATTAGTGGACCTTCTCCTTTCCCAGGGAGGTGATTCTGTTTCATTGGGCCACAGCCATGGTCTCCAGCCAAGACAAGTGACCCATTATGGAACCACACCCAAATCCTTACGTTCACCCCTTCCTGCGCCTCCTGCACCCCCTGTGCCTCCTGCACCTCCTGTGCCTCCTGCACCTCCTGCACCCCCTGAGCCTCCTGCGCCTCCTGCGTTAAGTTAGCGAAAGTTAGCAGTGATGTGCCCTGACTCTGAAGATCTAGAGATGGTTTGGAAGAACTACCCAGGTCTCCAGAGACGGCGCGGTAAACTATCATTTGCATGTGGAAAAACAGGGCTTTGCCACTTACGGTTACTGGGATGTTAGGTTCTGTCTAAACCTCCAGCGATGCCCTCATTCTGACTGGCAGGCTGAATCAAATGAAATCATGAGTAATTACAGTGCCGCAGAGCCCGGCCTTTGAAGAGGGCTTGCTAACCATGCTAATTGAATTATATAGTTGGAGATTGTTTAGGCAGCTGTAAGAGAAGATTTGGAGTTGGGCGGTGGGACGGATCTGTTTGAGGTGCTTTTGAAAATGTTTGATATTACATTCCCCAGGCCCTACATGTATTTGAATTTGAGATTAGCACAGATAACTCGGTCTATAAGTTAACGTCCGGGTTTCTCTTAGCGCAGCGCTAGGAGCGAGACAGAGGAAAGCATGGGGTTTTAACAAGGAGCCATTTTTGGTCTGAAATCGACCGTTCTTTGTGGTCGATGGACCTGAACTTTTGTTCATCATCACCTGCATTTTAACAGCAGTCCCGCTGGATGTTCTGCCGACCCCCTCCCTTCACTATAACATTCATGAGATTTGAGAAATGCGAAAACATGTGACACAGCAGCATAGACGACAGTGTAGAGCAATTGTTATTGAGCTGGGCTTGCAATGCCAAGGTTGCAGGTTCACTACCCAGGAAGGGCACTGCTGTTGTACCTGTGAGCAAAGTACTTAACTTAGCGCAGAATTTCTTCTGTAAATCCCCAGCTGTGTAAATGGACAGTGTGTAAGAATGTAAAATGTTGCTCTTGATAAGACGGCACAGAGACATAAATAACATGCAGTCCTTATGACCTGGTGTGATTCATATCTGATAAAACATTTTGAGGTCTGCATTTTTTTTTTGGAAAATAATTCATGATGAAAAAGGGGGCTGAATTTTGATTGTTTGATATTGTAGCCTTTTCTTACTGTTGCACTTGAGTGTCATTTCACTGTATTTTGCTGATGGTGTGCTCTTTGTAATGAAACTGTAATGAAATTATTATTATTATTATTATTATTATTATTATTATTATTTATTATTATTATTGATCATTAATGTTTTTTTCTTTGTGTGTTTTGTGGTTTCAAGGTTTGCAGTTCTGGCCTCCCGTGACGAGCACAAACAGCAGACAGCCCCCGCACACTGAAACTCAGCACCAGTGGGCTGGAATGTGCGACAGGACTCGTTCCACCTCTCCTGTACGCCAGCTCCACGCCATACGCACTGGGCTAACGATCACTTCAATATTGTTCCAAACACCCATGTCTTTTTTTTAAAAGACTGAAAGATTTAAACATTGCTCTAAACAGCAAGATCTGGACACAGATACAATAATGTATATATATATGTATATTTATTTGTGCCATGTTCTAAAGAAACCTTAAAGAATTCCATCATACATTTAGAGAAAAAGTATAATGGATAAATGTATGTATGTATGAATGCTTGTTTTGTTTTGAAAAATATAAGCTATATATACGTAATATTTCAGCACTGAAGCTGCAAATCCAGCAAAACCCATTCATCACATCAATCTCTTCATCTCCAAGAAATTGTCCTTCAAAAGGAATCCTATAGCAGACGAGCAGTGGCTGTGACTTACCCATACGCACACAGCGGACAGACAGACCCTTACAGAGAGACCCGCCTGGATTAATGGCCTGTACTTCACAATTAATATTACTCAGAAATCATGTAGTTCACGCGCTCATGGATGGACAGAGCCGTGCAGCAGCTGGGCGGATATCGCGGATCCCACAATCAAAATGAATTCCGCGGGGCCCCTGAACATGAATGCTGATTTCGGTATGCAAATTCCCATGCATAATTCCGCTGAATGGCCTCTACTTCCCAACTGAGAGCCAATACATATATACGTTAAAAAAATGTATGTGTTTTTGATTGAATGTAATCCGGAGAGCCAGAACTGAAACCAGTGTCCGGCCTCTCGCTGGCTTTGGTCTGTTTTTTTTTTTTTTTTTGCGATATGGTGGACTTCAGACGCAGCCATGCCACTGCAGTGACAGAAAGGGATTTCACATTTAGCTCTGACATCTAAGACAATTGGAGAAGAAGAAGGCAACCTTCACAACTTTGAAGCACACATAAAACTTAGATCAATTGTATTTTTTAAAGGTAAAAAAAAAAAAAAACTTGCCTTTCTCCAACCCGGGCTAAATCAACATTTCAAAGTCTTTACAGAGCTTTCTACTTTTGTGCCGGATCACAGAACAGGAGATTGGCAAGCCTTCATTTACATGGGTTAGAAATAGGCAGGAGCTACAGTAGATGTTGAAAAGGGAAGAGGAAACTCTATCACATACCCTTTTCCGGGCTGAAAATAACCTTTCTCCTGCCGCTCGCGAGGGGGAAGAGTTGAAAGGTAAATACACTTGAACATCAAAGGCAATCATAATTGACATGTTACATCCATGTAAATAGATCAAACTTTGAGAGAGACTTCAATGAAATATACCACAGTGAGGGAGGGGTGTGGAGGAGAGGGGGATGGGGGGGAGGTTGGGGTTGAGAGTGAGCATTTTCAATCCTTTCTGCTCACCCTCCGCCCCCCCCCCCAAAACCCAAACCCCTACTCCAACCCCCCCCACCCCAACCCACCCGCCCTCCCTCCCTCCCTTTTCTTCTTTTCTCTTTCCGCGGTCATAAAAGGCGAGCACGAAAAGGGAGGGAGGGAGAGCGAGAGAGAGAGAGAGAGGAGAGGAGAGGGGAAAGAAAGAAAGTAAGTTTGAGTGACTCCTTGAGTGAGCAGGATCAGTGGACCTGTCAGTTGATTAGTTCTGTTGATTAGCATTTATAAGAGACCCCGGTGCTTCATTATTTGCATTCCTATTTAGCCATGATGTGGTGGGGGGCGCGCTCTGATTAAACTTGTCACGGGCCCTGATTGACAGGGTCAAATCTTCACATTCCATTCTTCTGAAATAAAAAAAGAGCGTGTCAGCGTCCCTTCTGCACATGTGCTCAGCTTAATTCACTTTTTTTTTTTTTTTTTGCTCTTTATGGTTCGCACTCCTTCTTTCCCTATCTCTCTCTCTCTCTTTTTTTATTGCTCTATCTTCATTCTCCCTCTCTCTTTTTCAGTCTTGCTTTCTCCTCTCTCCAACTCTCATCTTGCACTCTTTCCTCCTTCCCTCCCTGCTTATCTTTTTTCCATTTCTCTATTTCACCATCACTCCTCCTTTTTCTTTTTGTTGTCTCTTCCCCCATCTTCTCTCTCTTTCACTCTCTTTACCTCTTACTCCCTCTCTGAATCTTTCTCTCTCTCCCTCTCTACCTCCCTCCCTCTCTCTCTCCCTCTCTACCTCCCTCTCTTTCTCTCTCTCTCCCTCTCTACCTCCCTCTCTTTCTCTCTCTCTCTCTCTCTCTCTCTCTACCTCTCTCGCTCACCTTCTTGTCATCTCAGATAGGCCAGGAATGTTTTCATTTTAGGGATAGATTCTGCCTGTCAACTGGGGTGGGATGCAGCACAGTTCAGCAGATGAAATGTGAAGGGTGTAAGACAATGAAAAAAAATGCAGAGAAGGAAAGAGAACAAAGACAAAAGCACTCACTTTATTAGACAGATTTAATTACTCCGAATAGAGATTAAACCAGGCGATTCACTGAGGTGTGAAATTAACCCTTGATTGCTGGAGAGACTCGGAAGGGAGCAGGAAAACAACCGCCGAACCTTTCGGAATGAGAGAGGCTCAGCTCGGCGGTAATTGTTTTTTGGAGGGTAGGCCACATCCGCCCCCTCCCCACCCGTCTTTAACCCCACCCCCATACCAGCCACCCCGTTATCGGAGTGTGACGAACGTGACTGGGCACGGAGGGGTGACTACATTCTCAACCGCGTCGCGAACGCTAACAGAGACGGACACAACACGATCCGCAATCTGAAAGCCGGGTTGCGTCAGAGGCTAACTCCTCCTACCCAACATCCCATCCACTCAACCCCTCCTCACCCGACAACCGCACCCCCACGCCCCCACCCCCCTACCCCCTCCCAACTCCATCCCCTGTCTCCATCCATCCCCTGGGGGTGGGGTCTGTCTTCAAAACAGAAAATTATTAACATGCAAAACTGGAGTGATGCAATCCGGTCGCCGCCAGTTGCTTCGCCGGTTGCAGTTTGCACTGACTGTTCTCCCCTGTCTGCCCACGCTGGTTTCTGTCTGTCCATAGTGCAGAAATCCTGTTTCAACCAAGCCCATGGGGTGAGAGAGATTATCTTCAACACACCGGGTTCCTCTGTCAGGAAAGCAATAGTGACTATTGGTTATTGTAATGTCATCAATAGCGAATGGCGAGGAGGGGGTGGGGGCGGTTTGGGTTGGGAAAGGGAGATGTTTGTGGGGGTAATGCTTTAAGGAAAAAATATCTAGACCCAACACTCGTACTGTCTTGAAGTTCATGTGTGGTGCAATCAAAACTGAATTTACTTTACATAATTTTGAGTATATTATGTGTTGGAGAAAGGCTAATACATGTCTTTTGGAATGCATTATTCTCATTTTAAGATAGAATAGCATATTCCCTTGACTTAGGTCTGTTTTGATTGAATTGCAAATGGCCCTCAAGAGACTAAGTGTGTGTTTGATTGAATCTCAGCTGTAGTATTTGTGTCAGAGTCAGGCTGGAGTAGCGTCTGGGTAGTAATCTGATGTAATGATTGTGTTAAATAAGGTAGTATGTGTTGGCTAGCCAGGTGTACTGTTTGTGGGTTAGTCCTGCCTAAAATCTCTTAGAATAAGATAATATTTGAGAGTGTAATTTTGTGAGTGGTCAAATTTAGTGTTTATGTATTGCAATTTTGTATGTACACGTAATATGCAATGTTTTCATCCTTAAAATGGTATCAATGATTCATACATGGTACACTAAGCGAATTAAGTAATAATTGAGGCTTGATAGTAGCGTATTTTAAGTAAGCATTATCTAACATGTATTAGCATTAGCATATGTGGTAGCCTAATAACTGGTATTTAATAGAAATATAATAAGTGCAGAGCAGTGTAGGGTCACTGAAGCACATTTTCACTGGACACAGAGGCTAACTTTCAGGAGCAGAAACGCCTCTTCACTGAAAGTACCGTCTCAGAAATCTCTACTGATACTGTACTTCACACAGGAAGTCCAACTCATCTTGACGGAAAATCTGCCACCATAAAAAGTTACAATCTTTGCACACTTTATCCCAAATAACAACGAATGAATTCGCGCAGCTCTTATTTTAGTCAGATATAGTCATACTGAGGCTTTCAGTATCGATATGAGAGCGTGTTCATAGCGTTTGTTGTGCCGTGCACCGCCGCAGAAGCGATGCGGTGCACTTTGACTCTTTCGGTCTGAGCGCTAGCTGATGCTGTCTCCACACAGGCTGACAGAAGAAGCTGAAAGTTAAGGCATGTGGTTGATCAGCATCACTAAGATGGCTGGTATTTGAACATTTACAGTAAATCCAAGACCAAAAGAGCGTCAAAAAAGAGTTCTCATCAAAGGGTAGATTAGGGTCACTTTGTAGTGAAAGGCTAGATAACAAACTGAATCTCAACCATATGTACTAATGATACTGCTGAATTATACTTTCTGCAGAAACATGGAATGGAAAGTATACAGTCACAAATCATACTAGTTACACATCAGAATAGTATTCTAGAATGTTTTCCAGTTATTAACAGAAATGTACCCATTATGAATTAGTGATGACTCATTTCACATGAACTGCAATGCATCTTGGGATAGAATGATTATGAACTGTGTGTGCTGTTCTGTTTACCAGGAAATAACATGACAAAAACATGTGGCTGATACTAGTGTACTAAAATGGCTGATATGAGTTTATCTTATAATGTGAAGTGCAGACTCTAGGTATCTAACATACCACTCTCACTTTGAACAGAGTCAGGGGTGCTGGAAACAGAAGAACGCACAAATTGGTGAATCAAAATGTCGAATCGGCAGCCGCTGCTTGGGGCAAAGCAAACCCTCCACAGTGGTTGGGAAATGGACTAATTTCAGTCAAATATAGGGGCGCATGAAAGCATTGCTGATGCAGGGATTCTAACCAAAATTTCCATCACCAAGAAAAAAGACAAGGGGGAATTCTCATTAAATATCTTAACATGATAATGAAACATTTATTCTCACATTGGAAATGTACTTCAAATTATTTGATATCGTTCGAGTACAAAAAATTGTAATTTTAATTGCATGGGTATTTTAAAGAAGAAAACTTTACTGTCTCTTTGTCAAAAAAAGAAAGGAAATTGAGTCTTTTTTTATTGCACACTGTAATAATCGCTCCCAAAAGTTCTCTTCCCGCCTTCGGATGATCAACGTTTTTGACCCGCACTTCATTTTTTTTATCAATTGCCGGCATATACTGCAGTAATAAACATTTTTAGAATAATGACACAAGACCGGTGTAATGAGAATTATGATATAAATTTGATCTCGGACGAAATTAATTGGCTGGCAGAAATCGTGGGTAACATATTCATGGTGGATTAATAGCAGGACTGTAGGGAAGTGTTATAATTTTGCTGTGTGAAGGTGTGTGAAATTAGGATATTATCTGCATATTTGTGTCCTCTAATTATAAAGAATGCTGAGTGTTGGATTCTCTGATGGTCTGTCAACAGCTAAACTACGTATCCAACAGCTTTTCTCACGGAAATGGAGGCACGTAATATCAATTACACTGACAGGCGACGTCGAGACATTTTCTTTTTCTCAGAGCTTAACACAGGCACAGAGGAGGGGAAGTACTCTGTCTAAGATGAAGCAAAGGTTTCCGTAAACCACAGCCGCCTCCTTTCCTTTCCACCACTCTCCTTATAAGTGCTTTGTTGCAATAATTGTCTAATTTTAAATGTCTAACTGTATTTTTTCTTTGCTTTCATATGTTAAATACATCATAATCCAAATACCATGATGTTTTGTTTTATAATACACTTAAACTTTGATCCTTACAATACTGATTGATATTACCGCTGTCCACACATTGGCTGCCTGACATCTGTGCTTCATTGCCATTGGTCCAACAACATTCTATGTTTTTGGCAATGTGTAAAATGTTTTTTTTTTTCTATTTGCATTTGGCTTCCTGCAGCAAATTTAATGGTTCAACCACACTATTTTGTTTATCAGACTAGAAATCCATATGGATTCTTTTTTTACTTTGTATCTAACACAGCCCCCCACCCCCACCCCACCCCCCCCCCCGTTAAAAATTCTGGTCAAATATCTCATGCATAAGGCTCAGTGGGTGTAGCATTATTGCTTTTGATCAGTGTCCAGTACAAAGACTATGGGAATATGGTCACCCTAAGTGTAGCGTTAGGTACTCCAGGGGCTGTCCGAGAGTGTGGTCTCCCACCTCAGAGCGTACACTACTGCTAACGTTAACCCAGATCTCTGCCGACAACGCATGAGCTTAGCCTGTCCTCCTGGGTTAGCGTGTCACTGCTGTTTATTCATATCCGCGCGTCGCCACACGTTCTCGTGCGGGGCCTGTCGCCAAAACGTGAGATCTCTCTATTTAGATGCGACGCTCACAACTCGGATGTGAGAGAGTTTAATAAGTGCCCGAACAAGGGGGGATTGTGATCATATAATTAGCTGTAATTAATGGACAGGAAGTGAAGACTCGTTTGCACTTTAAATTGTCCCATTAGCTCCTGTCACCCTCTATACACAAAACAGCATGAATTCAATTAAAGCCCCCCTCTCTCAAAACTAATTATTTATGTTACCTGACGTTTCTCTTTTCAGTATCTCTACTGTTTACCGAGGCTATCATCCTCATAACCAGCCTGGGTTATTGATTTTTCAACTAGATCTGAAAAAGTACAACTCCTTATGTATGAATATGTATGCAATATTATGTTTTATGCAAAAAATATCAATGGGTTATTTTTGAGGTGATTTTATTGAGGTCTGAATTTTCAGAAGATAAGCTTTCCTTGAAGATTTTCAATGACTGTTCAATGACTGAAGCAAAGTAGACCAGACTGAGAATCACCATTAAAAATCCCAGGATTTCACACCACTGGAATTATTTTAGTTGGCCAACAGGGGGCAGTCTTCTATTTAACCGAGATGAAAACTAATTCACTGCTGTGGAGCTGGGGGTGTGGGACGATAGAAAATGCTCCCAAAGGATCAGAGCTATCTAATCTCATCCACAAAGACCTGGTGTGTTTCGAGGTTTTAATTCCAATGCAGCACTCACACTCGTGATACATCTTGCCAATTGTGTGGATGTTTTTATAAGAGGCTGAGATTAATTTCAATTCGAAAAGATTGTGTGATGTATACACCATTTGTTACATAAACCAGGCTATATTAATACCAGAGTAACATTCAGTATGCAGTCATTAAGATCATCAGTCCTGATAAAATTACCTTAGTATCATTACAGATTTTACACTCAGGCATCACAAAGGTGAGAGCAAATGCGAACATAGACGTAGTTTATATTTTACAGTATTTTTTATTAAATATTATAGGCGAATGCATCGTGATTACCATTCGTAAAGAGAGAGGCGCAGTGATGCAGTTCGCACCTAAATACCGCATGTGGCGCGGCCGCAGGTGTCGTCTTTATTGCGGCTCGAAGATTCTCACAGTCGGGGGAAAAAAAAAGGTACTGCTTTTTCTCTCCTTAAGTGCCACAGTAATTAGCTTATGGCAAGAACAACAGAAGGTTCTTTTCGCTTCCAAACAGCTTGGCTAATCCTTTATTTCCTCTGAAATGGAGCATTTCTCCCCAAAGGATACCTCCCCTAAAATGCATCAAAGGCGAAATTCATTGCTCCATTTGATGCAAATTTGCAGCCGCGCTCTCTTAGAAAATTCCTGCAGATTGCAGCACAGTGCTCTGGGCCCCGGTGCGATGGCGGTCAGGAGCCACCATGCCGAGCGCCGTGGTCCCTCGGCCTGCCGTCATTTCATTACTGAATGACTGAGAGCTCACAAACAGGACCCTTATTTGATGTCCCCTTCCGGGACCTGTGTTTGACCACATGGACGTTCGCCTTGATGGCTGGACCAGGGATCAGGTTAACTGCTCGTGCTAACACTGACCCTGTCTCTGATCTCCTGCGACCTCAACAATGTCACTTCCTACAACCGCTGCAGAGTAAAGGGTTCCAGAACAAACTTCAAAGGCATAATTTATTGATATATTATTATTATTATTATGAGTAGTAGTAGTAGTAATGGTAGTACTAGTACTAGTTGTATTAATACTAACAATAACAATAATTCAGGAGAATGAACCTTCAGACAACATGAATGTGTTTGGAAGGAGTTTATTATGATGTAGAGAGTTGTTTATTGGTAGGAACATTGATCATGGACTTGGAGTCCAGGGGGGCTAGTGAACCCCCCTGCGTTTGACTGTTAAAAGAGGGTGAAAAAAAACAGAAGAAAGGGAAGTAGACTTGAAGGTGGAGATGGGGAGGGGGAGGGATGCTGGAAACAGAGAGCGTGATGGGAGAGAAGGTACGTGACAAATTAATACCTGCGTATACAACCAGATTGGACCGATACTGGCGTTTGAGTGAAGGGTTGTCTGAAGGTTGCCTATCCCGAAATTTGCTATAAACAAACTGCAGTAACAATAATAATAATAATATACATCATTATCATCATCATCAAAGTTATTCACAATGTTAACAATGGCAGTGGTGACTGTTTCCAAGGGAAACAAGGGAACCAATCAGCACAGTTCCTCATCTCATTAACGGAGGAGTGACTTCACTGTCCAATCAGGCTACTGCAGTCTACCTGTCATTGACTGTGCTGTCTGCGCAGCTCAGTTGCTGGACTCTGCGTTCAGGAGGATGTAATAATTGTTTGTTTGTGCATACACAAGTACAGGAAGTTGCATCAGTGGGATGTAGCAATAAACCACAGCTGGCAATTCAAAACTGGAAGGAAAAGAGAAAAATATGTGATAGAGATGGATGAAAATTAAAAAATGAAAACAATAAAGCATACAAGGATATCACCAGAAAATTAATTGGCTTTCAGTTTGATGATCCAAGAGAGAAGCACCCATGTCAAAGTTTTTGTGACCAGCTGTGATTAAAACATCTTTATGATTATTCATGTGTTTCGGACAGCTTTAAAAACTTTCTGCACAGTGACCTGATGTGTCCATTCTACTGCGCCGCCTTCCGGTCCCAACGCCCCCCCCACCGGGTCCCCAACGCCCCCCCCACTCCCAGCCTCACCCCTACTGTGACAGGAACAGCCAGTGCTGGGCAGATTACTGAGAAAACATAACCTGTTTCTCATTACAAATGACACTACCTTAGCAGGAAGTGTGGTCCTCTACCGATGGACAGTTGGGTGGGGGGTTGGGGGGATGTTATAGTATGGGGGAGTGAGTGTGGCTGGGGGCAATCCAAATACGTGATTTGTATGTTATCAGATTTGAAAAAAGTATTTATTTTACATTATCTAGGCAGATTCCTGTCACTTTCCTGTCCAGATTACTATTTTTGTAATCTGATGACACAATCTAGATTAAATGTAAGCAGTTATGACCCACACCCTTGGAAATAGCATGTTTATGACTTTGTATATATTAAACAACAAATATAAATTGCTATGGTTTTTTTGGTGGATATTGTCAGTGTATAATTCAGAACAATTCGAGCATGCTGTGTTTTGGATTCTGAGTGATACATTTGCACAGGAAATGTCACGTTGTAAAATGAAACTGACGTGTGAGTGGGTAACGGTAACTCCTGGGGGTACAGAGAGGGTTTATGGTGATGCAGGCGATAGGGCGTATATTCTGAGAGATTTTCAAAGAGCGGCAGCGACTTTGCTTCAAATATACCACTGTCATTGGGAATCGACTTTGACACGGACCCCGGTGTGGGCTATCCCTCCATGTATAGGCTGCTCGGTGGAGAGAACAGATCAGGCTGTGGTTCTGTATTCATATTGTGGGCCCGTGTTGCTGTATAGCTGAGGATCTGATATAAAATGGTGGCCTATGAGCTGCTGCTGGACAGAGCTTACGTAGTTTACTGAGTTTACTGGGGCTCGGTCTGGGCTAGGCCCCTCCGCCCCACACACACACACACACACACACACACACACACACACACACACACACACACACACACACACACACACACACACACACACACACACACACACACACGCACACACTCTCACACACACACGCGCACAAACTCTCTCACACACACCCACACACACACACACACACACACACACACGCACACACACACTCTCACACACACACACGCGCACAAACTCTCTCACACACACCACACACACACACACACACAACCACACACACACTCTCACATATACTGGTCTGAAAACCCACTTCTTCAGACAATATCTAGCCTAAAAATCTTACCCTATAATTATGTGTTTGCCATATGTATTATGCATCATTATAATTTAAATGTATTAGTATTTATATTTATATTCATGTATTATATTTATTACTTTATTAATTGTACAATGCTAATATTGTAATTTTATAATTGTATATATTTTACTTGGCTACCGTTCTTCCTAGCTATGCTGTTTTTACTTTAGATGTAATTCATAGATTTGCTGTAGCATTATTGACAGATGCACTTTTAGATTTGTTGATGACTGTATCCAATCCTTGTACATCGCTTTGGATAAAAGCGTTTGCTAAATGAATAAATGAAAATGCAAATACACACACACACGCGCACACACACACACACACGCACACTCACACGCACACTCACGCGCGCACACGCACACGCACACGCACACGCACACGCACACACGCACACACACACACACACACACACACACACACACACACATGCGTTCGCTCACAAGAGCATGCATACACTCATGTACACAGGCTAAGTAACACACACACACACACACACACACACAGACATACACACACACACACACACACACTCACACACTCACATACACACACTGACACACCCACTCACACACACACACACACACAAACACACACACACACACACTCTCACACACACACACACACACACACACACACACACACACACACACACACACACACACACACACACACACACACACACACACACACACACACACACACACACACACACAGATCCGAGGCAGGCGATATCAGGGAAGAGGCCCCTGACAGCATGAATACAGTAAAATATGGACTCTGTCCGGCCTGTAATGTACAGCCACAGCACACACCCCTCCCCCCTCTGCTGGGTGGGTTAGCATGGAGGAATAAAGCACCATAATGAATCTAAAAAGCATAATTCATTCACATCAAACGCAGTCAGAGATGAGACACGCTCCAGCGACCCCTCTCTGCGTCCGGCGGTGGCAGAGCTCAGGAGTTGAGCAGGGAGGAGGGCAGGCCCTTGGCGGGGTATAAATTCTAATTATTCCCCGTGTATTGTGGGATTGTGTAAATGGCGGCCGCGCTCTTCTCCGCCAGTCAATAAAAAAAGCCTTTTTTTTAAATTATTTTTTTTTACAGGCAAACAAAGCGGTGGGAGGCGGCCTCGCTGTACGGACACAGGAAGTGAGCGATGCGCCTGGGGGGTAAAGAAATGAGGGCAGCGTCGAAACGAAAGAGAGAGAGAGAGGAGAGAGACAGAGAGATAGAGAGAGAGAGAGGGAGAGCCATGCCACATAGAGAGCTACGCTTTTATTAGGAAGGGTGAAAAAAAAAGACAGGATAATCAATTAATCCTGGCATTAATTGGGAGGGTGTGGGTGAAGCCATAATGCTATAATGAAAGTCATCCGTTCTGTGAATCCTTCCCCCCCCCACCCGACCTGGCAGCCCCTCCCCCATCAGGCCTAGTGATCTCAGGTGCTTAGCCATGCAAATCTGCCTGACAGCCCTCTACGTCTCTGTCTGCCTAATTGGACAGTATAGAGTTGTTTATAGATATTGCAGCCATTTAGGACTCGGTTGGGGGCTGCTCAAAAATCATTAGCGACGGGCTCAGGAGTGTTACTGTCACACCTCCTCTCCGAGCACATCAAGGGGGCGCCATGAAAAATGTTTATCTTTGTCACCCGTACGGAGAGAGAGAGAGAGCGAGGGAGAGGGAAGGAGAGGAGAACTCAAATCTCAAAAAACGCAGCCCGTTTTTTTGAGAGTGCCCGAGGATTTGAGAAACGGCGAGCTCGGAGTGTGAGGTGGTCAGGGGGCCTGGGTTTGGCGTGGTTGTGTATTTGTCAGGCAGTACCTCTGGGGCGAAGATTAGCTGGAGCTACATTGTCCATTGTCTTCTGATCGCAACCTTCCTGTGAACCCCCCAGGAATCCAGTACCCAATGACACAAGGTAGGGACAAGAAGGAGGACAATGGTTAGGGAGCTGGGCTTGTAGCTCAGAGGTTACAGTGGAGTGTAATGGTTAGGGAGCTGGGCTTGTAGCTCAGAGGTTACAGTGTAGTGTAATGGTTAGGAGCTGAGCTTGTAGCTCAGAGGTTACAGTGTAGTATAATGGTTAGGAGCTGGGCTTGTAGCTGGGTAATGGTTAGGGAGCTAGCTCAGAGGCTCAGAGCTGGGCTTGTAGCTCAGAGGTTACAGTGTAATATAGCTCAGAATAATGGTTAGGGAGCTGGGCTTGTAGCTCAGAGGT
This sequence comes from Albula goreensis, assembly GCA_022829145.1. NCBI lineage: Eukaryota > Metazoa > Chordata > Actinopteri > Albuliformes > Albulidae > Albula > Albula goreensis. The sequence continues at coordinate 3,019,300 of CM040747.1, forward strand.
TACAGTGTAGTGTAATGGTTAGGGAGCTGGGCTTGTAGCTCAGAGGTTACAGTGTAGTATAATGGTTAGGGAGCTGGGCTTGTAGCTCAGAGGTTACAGTGTAGTATAATGGTTAGGGAGCTGGGCTTGTAGCTCAGAGGTTACAGTGTAGTGTAATGGTTAGGGAGCTGGGCTTGTAGCTCAGAGGTTACAGTGTAGTATAATGGTTAGGGAGCTGGGCTTGTAGCTCAGAGGTTACAGTGTAGTGTAATGGTTAGGGAGCTGGGCTTGTAGCTCAGAGGTTACAGTGTAGTGTAATGGTTAGGGAGCTGGGCTTGTAGCTCAGAGGTTACAGTGTGGTATAATGGTTAGGGAGCTGGGCTTGTAGCTCAGAGGTTACAGTGTAGTGTAATGGTTAGGGAGCTGGGCTTGTAGCTCAGAGGTTACAGTGTAGTATAATGGTTAGGGAGCTGGGCTTGTAGCTCAGAGGTTACAGTGTAGTGTAATGGTTAGGGAGCTGGGCTTTTAGCTCAGAGGTTACAGTGTAGTGTAATGGCTAGGTTGTTGGGCTTGTAGCTTAGAGGATATTGTATAGTGTAAAGGCTGGAAAGCTGGGCTTGAAGTAACAAAGTCTTTAAAAAAATGTTACTCCATAAAGTTGCTTCCATGAAACACCCAGCTGCATAAGTATCCAAAAATAGTTTCAGAAGTTGCTCTGGGTAAGAGTGTCTGATAGAAGCCTGAAATGTAAATTAAATGTGAATGATAAGTAAATAAAGAAAAGTTACACAGCAGCATAAAACTCCAGTCCTTTTTCCGGATGCCTCTCCAAACTTTCAGAATGTCGGCCTGAAGTGGAGCACGGCCAAATTCTTATGTGTCACTGATCCCCATCGGGATGACTCGCGCTTTTAACACGCACTTCCGTGCAGAGCCTCTGCGACTGTGAACCCTTGGTCCAAACGCTCGAGTTGTCCCACGTAAGTGGATGGAATCACCATGGCGAGGGGGCTTTTGGTTTGCATGGGTGAGCTTCCGGGTTTGGCGGGGGGGGGGGCTCGGAAGCGTCTGATGGAGGCTTTCAGGAGATAACCGCGTTCCCAAACTTCAGGCTCGGGCTTTCAACGCGTAACCACGTCCCCGACTTCACCCAGAGCCGACTGCGCCCAGAGCGTCCCGCGGCTCAGCTGGGACGCGCAGCAGGAGGCAGACCGAGAGGTCAGGCCAAGTGCGCCCGCGTTTTCACTAACGCTGCGTTAATCTTGCATCACCTGCATTCACTATTCATGCCTGACGTAACACTGGGCGTAACCCATGAGCTCACTCCTGATCCCGCGCTTAGCGGAGGGCGGCACGCCGCTCTGACGCATTCCCTCGTAAAGCTCTGCTGAGGTTTGTGCAACAAGTCACATACAAAACAGCTCGAACACCGCAGGTACCCTTACCTCACACCCTTGCAGATGACACAGTGGGGGGACAGATTAAATCAAAACTTTATCATTTTTATCATTTCTAAGGGCATATGGAATTCAATCAAAACATCACTTTACATCACAACATCATTGTCTTTGTGTATGTGTTATTGGTGATGAGCCAACATGTGCTTTGGAATGTGTTATTGTTCTAAATGTGTTGTCGTTCTAAATGTGTTATTGTTCTAAATGTGTTGTCGTTCTAAATGTGTTATTGTTCTAAATGTGTTGTCGTTCTAAATGTGTTATTGTTCTAAATGTGTTGTCGTTCTAAACGTGTTATTGTTCTAAATGTGTTATTGTTCTAAATGTGTTCTCGTTCTAAATGTGTTATTGTTCTAAATGTGTTGTCGTTCTAAATGTGTTATTGTTCTAAATGTGTTCTCGTTCTAAACGTGTTATTGTTCTAAATGTGTTATTGTTCTAAATGTGTTCTCGTTCTAAATGTGTTATTGTTCTAAATGTGTTGTCGTTCTAAATGTGTTATTGTTCTAAATGTGTTGTCGTTCTAAATGTGTTATTGTTCTAAATGTGTTCTCGTTCTAAACGTGTTATTGTTCTAAATGTGTTATTGTTCTAAATGTGTTCTCGTTCTAAAAGTGTTATTGTTGTAAATGTGTTATTGTTCTAAATGTGTTCTCGTTCTAAAAGTGTTATTGTTCTAAATGTGCTCTCATTCTAAAACAGAACAGCACATGCCCTAAAGGAGGTGAGGTTCATTTTATTGAATTTAGAGCAAAGTTATCACCTCTCATTACTCATGGAAATGATTACTGTATTATAGAGAATGTTTTTTTTTTTTGCTTTGATTTTTGTCATTGCATCTCATTGTATTACATAACTGCTGCAGTTTAATTGGCTCTGGTGTCCTCAAGATAAGACAAAAATCTATCGCAAAAAAGAATATTATTTCACATTTTAAATTTGATGTGCCTACCATATGCTCATAACAGAAATGACCTCATCTTCACCAATCTGAGTGCAAGTATGTGCTGTTTATGGTAATGACATATATCTGCAGCAACATCCTCGTAATTATTTCTCATGTATAGTAATGAAATCCATGTAAGTCCTGTCACACTGATTCAAACCAAATGCAGCATGTGGCATCTCAGTTCAGCCATTTCTACTCCTCTTTAGCTGATTTAAGCTCTGGTGAGAATATTAGTTTTATATTATTAAACACGCCTGTTTTTACACAACAACACTCTATAAACATGCTTGTGTGATGCCAGTGTATAAATGGAGTCCCATTCACTATGGCTCAGCATTTTATTCATATTTCCACAAATATGTGTGTGCACAGGGTCCTTATTTGGGTAACTGCTTTAATCAATCAATAAATTCATCCAAATGTGTTTACTGTACCACTTTTCTGCAATTAGTTTGTCCACAAAGCACTGAAAAAGGACATTTTTTTCCAGCGTGAATAGAAAAATATAAAAAAATGCTGAGAGTCAAATAGCAAAGAGAAAAAGGTGTAAAATGATGGCGTGACCATGGAAAAAAAAAAACTGTCTGACACTGAGACAAGAACACTCTGCAGAGAATGACGCTCATCAAACGTAAACAGCTCTCAGGACAAGCTTAAAAAACATGATTTAAACTGCTGAACTTGTATTCACTAAAAGCTCAATCAACACCCAATAGCTTGTAAAACAGAGCGCGCTCAGAAGCATTTGGGGAAGCAGAAGTCCTGCCAGAGAGAGAGGCCAGCGGCCCGGTTTCACACTGCAGACGCTCTCTGCAGTGTTGGGAGTTTATGAGACTGTAAAACGCTTCAGCTCCTTACGCCAAAGAAAACAAAACCTACCGCGACCGGCCTCCCTACGTCAGATTCCACTCGGACAAAACACATTCCACCCCATCCCATTCCTCATGCGTATGCGAAATAAATAACGATGATCTGGAATTGTAAAAAAGTAACGGGATGTATTTCACCGAAAAATGTTTCACGATTTGCCAGAATGCACCGATGTGTATAAACCGTGTACCTTTCACTTATGTGGGGGAATTCGGTTAACTGTGCAGCTCAATAATCCCTCTTTCATACAGAGAATATCAAGGGCTGATGTTGAAGGATGATATTTGTGTTTACAAACACACACACACACACACACACACACACACACACACACACACACACTTGTAATACACGAGGACTTACAGGCCTGTGCTCACAGCATTACCCTCTGGTCCAAGGGGCCTGTAAATTACAGAGGAAAAAGAGGTTTTATCCTGTTTCATCTTTATTGCCAGAGCCCAATCAGAGCAGACCGGCGGCCATCTTGTCTGGCGCTATGCTCACAGCCCACAGCCCTCCCCATTACAGAGACGTTCCTTCTCATCAGGCGGTACACTCATCACCTGCTGGGTGACATTGAACTTCCCTTGCCCCGGCAGGCGGGACACATCTCTGAACTCCTACAATTACTCTTCATCCACACTAACAATTTAGTAATGAAGTATTGATTTCCAGATTCCTTCTTATGGATGATATTAGATTTTGTTTGATAAACTGTGCCAGGGCCCTAATCTCCACTGTCCCTCCTCCCGCTGTCTGTGAAACAAAGTGCCGCTGGAGAGATAATGACCAGGGAACATCGATGAACTCATTTCATCAATTTGTAACACTTGACAATGAAAAAGAGTCGCCGTTTTTCAAGCAGCAATGTCAAAGTTTATTGCGCGGGGGTACGGTCTTATTGGAAGACGGACATCTTGTGCAGCGGTCGAGCTCTAATATATGGCCCCGCTGTGCTCCGGTTACTTATAAAGAAAATGTTTGTGTTCTGCGGAGATATTAGTGCTACACCTGGGCTGTCCGATTCCACAGGACGCTGGGGATCGATGCGTCATGCCGGGAGCACAACACCGCAGACGACAGGCTCGGGCTCAGAGAAAAGTGTGGAAAAAGCTTTGCATCGCGTTAATCTGCGGCAGATGTGGCCCACTAATCATGCGGACGCAGAGTCACAGCTCCTTAAATAAACCCCCGTGTTCCAGCCCCACCCCCCCACTGTGGAGCCTCCCGTTAGACGGGCCATGATATGTAACGCTTTTTGAAATGATTTGTAAACCCCTGTGGATGTGCACCAAGCAAAGGAACCTTTTCTACGGCATCGAGCCGATGGAAGACCATCACAAACACGTGACCTGATCGACTAGTTATTCTTCCTGTGTGAGGATAAAATAAACTCCTGGAATCTGTACAAAAAAAAGAATCGAAAAAGCACTTAAAGTTCCTAAATTCATAACTAGATTAAATTAGTCTCTCATTAAGAAAATAATTTAGCATGATTCTGTGTGGGTTACTATGTTTTCTCTGAACAGCCATCTGGCCCTAATGTCCTCCCACAGATACTTAAGTAATTTTACACATACTACCAATGTGGCTTTATCTTAAATAGTATAAAATTTACAAACTTTTACCGGAAAACAAAACACGTATTTTGCATTTTTGCGTATGGTATATTAATATTTTGTTGTGTTTGCTAGTGTACCATGTTCTCTTAGTCTCTTTGGTAAAGGTGGTCTGATAATGAAGAAAAAACAAACTGTTGTTGCCATCTTTGTCAGTAACAGCAGTAGTAACTGTTGTTTCTAACATATGTTTGACTTGAGTAAAAAATGCAAAGTTGGTCAGAAAGTTAAGACTCATAAAATAAATTTCAGCGTAAGGCAAATTGGTCATGGAGAAGCCGATAATAAAAGAAAACATATATTGTTGCCATTGTTGTCATTTTCAGTTGCAGAAAAATTCTTTTTTTTCCAGCATCTGTTCCCGCACTGTTAAACTTGGGTGGACAAAAGCGAGTCAGTGACCCTAAGTCATGCAACGCAATTTGCTGTCAGGTGAAATGGTCATGTGGAAGCCTAATTCATCACAGACAATCACTCGCCGGTTAGATTCGGCAGAAAGATTTATCGGTAACACGGCCAGATGTTTCAAACATGTACACGCACAAATTATGAATGTCTGCAAAGTTTGGGAATGCTGGCAGCTTAGCCCGGAGTCCAGGCCATGGATGCAGACACATCAGGGTGTAAAAATTATGACACTGCAGGGGCAAGCTGAAGTTCCCTTACCTATAACTCTTACCGCAATGCTGCCGACAAAACATTGATAATCCCACCGTTTAACATGGGCAACTCTGATTGGTTATCAGTTCAATAATGCATTAGCCAGAGAGGAAAACAAAAAAAAACTATAAAGAGTGGATGGATTATTAACCCATATCTAATTTAATTACCACATACCTTAAACTATATCTGTGTGTCTCATCTCATCTCTACAATTACTGATAAATTCCATGAGAAAAGTACTTAGCTGTGGTTATTCCTTCAGCCTGTTGAAATACGCACATTCACTGAATAAATTTGTTGAACAGATTTAGTACCTTCCGAAGTCTGCTCATTCCCTAACTTTCGCAAATCTCCACAGAAGAACACACTTGGTGGTTTTTAATGCACGTCCATAACTGTGAAAATGTGAACTCAGAAACATGTTTTTGTGGCCTCTGTGCCTGGAGCAGGCCAATCACAACACTTCTAAAGCCACTGCATAAGGTCGCGTTTAATGGCGTTCCAAAGTCAAAAGCATTCTTTACATTTTTAAAATATGTACATGACAGCATGTTTATACCTATTCAAAAGTCCCACCATAAAAAAAAATACATTTCATTTTATATCAAACTACAACTACTACAACGGCAACCGCGGCATTTCTAAAAATTATAATACAGGAGCATATTCCATGGCAGTCAAAAGGCCGAAGCAAAGCCTGAGTATATGAAAAGCTGTACCTAAGAACACATTTAATGGTGTTCCAAAGACCCCATGTCAATCTTTACACGTCAAAAATCTGTACATAAGAATGTATTTAATGATATCGCACGGTCCAAACCAAGCCTGTAATGTGTGAAATGTGTGCATACAGTAGGTGTTCCCCCTCTTTCCCCAAGGGGCTCTCGCTGTCTCTCTGTATAATGGAATGGATCCTGTTTTTAATGCACCCCTCCACTGTCTTCATCACTACGGCGGGCTGACAAGCACGCAAACATCTCGTCAGGTCCGATCCTCACCCCGGCCCTGTTTCAGACAGGATAATGTTACATACAGGCGCCATGATTGACGGGCTGAACCACTCCCCCACCGGCTCCTCCCCCCCCCCCCCGCTCCTCTCCCCAACCCCCACCCCCCCCCACCCCCTACTCTTTGTTCTTTATTTACAGCTGCTGGGGTTCTCTTCCCAGACCTGAAGGATTTCACAGGTGAATGGATAGCTCTTGTAAGGCCTGGGTGAAGAGTAGGGAAGGGGGAGAGGACAGGAGCGTCAGAGGCTCTCCGCCAGATCAGAGGGATGACATCTCATTCAGTAACCCCGGCAACCTCCCCTCAACCCACTGTGGTCATGTGACCACGCAGAAATCACCGCTATACTTTACTCTTAGCGGCTTCTTCCCGGTTGTGGCTGAGAGGCAGTGCCGCTAACTGCTCTCTGGAACAGGGCCTCAGGCAATTTTCTGTCTTTCTTTCTTTTTTTTTTTTTTTTTTTTTTTTTTTACAATATCTCCTCAGATCACGAAGGCTTCATTAAGGTTATTATTTAGATGCAAAGTCAAATCGCTTGACTTAACGAGATCAAGGGAGTTTAAATGCGAGAACCTACAGAAACGTACTAGCGGATTTCAGACCGACACCGCCAGCCCTGGCTAAGAGTAATCTGATTTGCCCTCCCTCTCGGAGATCTGCATGTATAGTGCTTTTCAACTGCATTACTGGCAGGTGGAGCCTCGTAACCCAATTTTGAGGTTATTAACTTCCGTGTGTGCCATATTCAGTGTCAGATCGCATAAGAGGAGGCAGGCTATCGCTTCATCGAAAAGAAGCCGCTGTTTCTACTTTCACGACATTAATCAGCATGTGTGCCTGAATCACATTCGGACGCGGAGAAGGAGAACAGACTCTCCGATGAAGCCGAGGTTTACGTGTATGTTACTGACAGAGAGTATGTTGATATAAACTGTGTTATCGAATTTATGTCCACGTCTGCACTGGAGTTTAAGTTGGGCCAGGGTTTTGGCACGAAATGCTGCTGGTGATATGCTTGCTGGAGGCAGTGCCGTTGAATTTTTTTATTGTCCTTTATTTAACCTGGGCAGGTCATCGGAGAATGCAGCTTTCTTTGCAGCGGTGACATGGGAAATCAGCATGGCTACAGATGAGGAGGGGATTTTACAGCCAGTCAGACATAGGGTTGTTTAGATGGCTAAGTGAGGCGAGACCTTGCCCCGGAGTGCAAATCTGTGTATGATACAGGGATTAACACTACCTCTATTTCAAAAAGTGCCATGAGATCTTTAATGGCTACTGTGAGTAAGGACACCAGTTTAAAATCGCATCTTACGGACTGCACCTTCTACAGCACAGTGTCCCGATCGCTGTACTGGGGCTGCTCAGAGTATTGACAACTCTTTAAAACTAAAACTTTCTTATATATCAGTTTGGAATTTCACCATAACTAATTTCCATCTATGCCCTCTTGTTCTGCTGACAGAAGCCAGCCTGAAAAATCTTTTGTAGTTCACCTTGTTAAACCCTTTTATGAATTTAAAAACCTCAATTAAATCTCCCCTTGGTCTCCTTCCGCTAAGGCTGAATAGGTTAAGTGTTTCTGATAATGCACAAACAGCTCGTTCCCTGGGCTGGACATTAACCATGCACTAATTTTGGCTGTGAGTACCGTGATGCATAAAGCCAAGCCGTTGGTTGGAATGTTTAAGTCAGCAAAGTCATCTGGCCAATCAGGTCCTTTGATCCGCCGACGCCTGCTTCACCAGACACTGTGGCTGGGACCCAATGAAATGGACGTTTTAGGCTCCTTTAGCGTTTACACAATTCAGCCAAAATGAACTGTAGACTCTTTCAGGGCATTATGTGATTCAATCAAAACTTTACTATGTTTAAGGGTATATGTTATTTTATTTTACAGTGAAAAGAACACATGCCAAAGGGCAGTTTTACTCATCGCTAATAAAATAGAAATTACTTAAATAAGCATAATTTGTGATGTAAATTGTGTTTCTATTGAACAGCATGTATCTTTTAAGAGACTGTATGAGTTTGATTTAGCCCCAGTGATCTTTCCTAGGTTTGGATTGGTTGGAGTAGCTCCAAACCCCAGTGCTCATTGGTTCTCAGCATCGTCTCTGGTCTGCTACACTTTTTGTTGCTGCACCCCTAGGAGCAGGTGAGACACGGCCCTACAGCCAATGACATCCTTCACCCACAATGCAACAGCAGGGGGAAATAGGCCACTGCAGGACTGACAAAAAAAAAAAAAAAAAAAAAAAAAAAAGATCCTTTTTTGGCACCGGACCCCCACGCCTCTCTGGAGAGCCGTGGCCCCGAGCAGCGTCTGGGCCCCCTCCCAGAGTTCATTATGCGGGACCCACGGCGGGGCCCGGGGTTATGGATGGCCCCTGTGTCCCTAAAGCTCCATCACGCGAGAGGTCAATCCCACACACGCCCGGCCTCGCGTCCCACAGAGGTGATTATGGGTAAAGAATGACGCGGCCACCAAGACGCTGGGGAAATACAAGCAGCCGCCCAACCGCCTTTCACCCCCCCCAGTTTCGAGCAGCGCAGCCAGGACTAATGTATAAATATAGAGAAGGGAGGAAAGAGGCGAAATAAAAATAAAAAAAACGCCCTCTTTCCCCTTATGAAGTACTTCATCTCCTCTCGGATGAGGAGAGCGGAGGAGCGGAGGTCGCGGCCATCAGGAAATTCGACGATGCTTGAGCTTCGGTCATTTATAAAGATTCCTTTTTGCCTGTACCTCGTCCGTACTAATCATATCACCGCCGAGAAACAATCATCTTCCCCGCAAAGCTATTTTTATTGGATTCTTTTTCGTCTCTCTCCCCCCCATCCCACCCGCTCCTTTGCAAAGAGATCCACGCTGAAGGTCAGGATTCTGGGGTCACAGAAAGCTCTTACCACGATGAGCAAATGATGGAGCCGATAAAGGGGGAACGTGCGCGCCAATCCCATCATGCCTGCCGCCTCCTGCGTGAGTCCGGAATTTCTCCGGCGGATACGCTGTGACTTCTGCAGCAGTGGGTGGACAACCCCCCGGGCCAGGAGCGACCCAGGATGTGTCTGGTTTTTGTCCCTCTCGACAGATCTGAGCTCTTCGTTACAGTTTGAGCTGTCATTAAGTGCCTTGGTCTGAACATTCAGACTTTTCGTGTCACATGGCATACATCATGTGACATGGCCATCCAACTCTCTGCTTCCATTTTATGGCTATTTATTCAAGTGAAATTAGGGAGTAGTGTTGGCTGGTGAGGGTCTTTAATATCCTGTAAAGTAGAGGCTTCCTTGTTGTGATGGGGGTGGGGGGGGGGGGTGTGGTTCCATTTCACAAAAACATGGGAGCGGCATCCCATATAATATCAGTAATTCAGTGATTTGGACCAATGGCCACATTGCCTGTAGAGGGGAAAACATCTTGGATTAGTTTAAACAAGTCAATGACTGACAGCTGAGGGAAGATCCATCCTAACTACGTTGACGAAATCTCATTTCAACTGTCGCTGCTTCCCGGGCCTCTTGGGAAGGCACCCAGTAGCCCACACACTTTACAGCGGCTCCAGAGCCGTGGGCCTACCCCACCCTGAGGGTCACCTGTCCTCTCCAGTCCTCGTAAAACGGCGCACCAGCGCGTGGATAAGCACTCGCTTTGCGATCGGTCTCTTAGATGCAATTACGCCACCTAAAGTTCCTTGTTTTGATTTGGTTTATTAGTTTATGTTACAGGCTTGAAGTGATTGTGGGTTATTGTAGAGAGATGGGGGAGAGGAAAGGCTGACAGTGACGGATGACTGAACAGCTGGTGGGCGGAAAAGTTGCACTATCAATGGCGGCGCGGAAGCTCAGCCGCCATTCCTGCCGCCTGTTCCGACTCAGGCAGCCACAATCGACAGTGACGTCAACGTGTCCGTTTGACGACCCCATCTACGAAGCCTCGGAGCTGCCAGCAATTAGGTTCTGTTTTCTGTGGATCATGTTTTCGTGTCGACGCGTACGCAGGGCACCGGCGTAGCATCATGTTTGAGAGGCAGAGAGACTGTCTAAGTTATAATAAAATCTATAAATACCATGCGTAGATTCAATAAACCATAACAGGAAACGACAAAAACAAAATAAAAATGGGATCAAAAATGGGATTCAGGTGCTGTCTGAAGAGGCGAGTCTTGAGCCTGTGTCAGAAGACACTGCCAACTATCCAGCTGTCCTGAGATCAGTGGGGAGTACATTCCACCGCTGGGGGGCCAGCGTGGGGGGCAAGTATGCGCTACATAATGTCCATTTGGGCAACGTCCAACCTCACATACAACCGTGGTCCCATAAGGTTATAACAGAGTTCAGAAATCCCAATCGGAGAACGGGACGTAGCGGATGCAACCTATATAACCCATATATTACCTTGCCAGATACATCAGCTGAAATACAGTACTGTATGTGTACAGTATCTTGGCTTTTCAGTCAATACAGGTACACTACAGCATCCCATACAGCTTTGATAATATGGTGTTTGCTCAACGTCAAATCATGACGTCCTGTTTTACAGAACGTGTCATGGATGTTAAGTGATGCATACCTGTATGTAGTTTAGTATTACCTGATCAGGGTGATCTGGTAGAAGCATAGCGTATTGTGGAGCTGTTCCTTTCGCTATTCTGTAAGCTGGCAAACAAGGGCTCTAACATGATGTGAGCTGTTACAGGTAGCCCGTGAGGGGAAACAAGGGGACGTGTGACATGCGAATGCTTTGGAAGGCTGAAAACAAGTCGTGCAGCGCCGTTCTGAAATTAGCTGCAGGAGTTCTCAGGCGCATGGAGGGAGGCCAAGATCCTCAGATCAACCCCATGAACTACAACTGATAAATGTTTCTTTGGTGAGAGGGGATCATAATTCACATTTCCAAAACTGTTCTGTTCTAACACAGATGCAAAATAATGTTATCCTCCCCCCTTCCCCACCCACCCCCCCACACACACACACACACACAAAAAGGTTAAAAACACACACAGCCCAGACAGGAAATTCAGCTGGTTGCTAGGCAGCAGAAAACAAGCATCATTTCTGTCAGCTGATCTGCTTTCATCCAAGGCCAAAACATGCGCTCTTCCAAGGGTTACATATGAGAAGCCAGGAGTGAAGCACATGCTAACGGTAATGCTACCATGCTTCTGTTCCCCATATCACGAGTCATTTCACTTTCAGTTCTCAATCATTCTTATTCTCAATCTATTATTATTAAAAATGTGTCAATACATAATTTCATTTTTTTAAACCTCAGCTGGTTCTATCCTAGAAATACACAGGCCACATGAATGGGTGTAACACAGTCATGTCTTCACTCATTAATATTCATGAACCACAGCCCTGATTGGCTGACATTACTGGTGTTTGCCCATCGCTATGCTTTCCAAGTAAACAGAACGGAGCAGCTGTCACTCAAATGGAATCTATGCAAACTGATTAGGTCTTGTTATGGGGGAGGGATATGCAAATAACAATCTAAAATATGATTGGTCTGTTAAGATGAAGCCTAGTTTTGATGTCATAACTGGAGACAATTCCACATTTTCACATAAAAATGTCAAGCTAAACAACACTGATGTAAGTCTTCACACTTGCGGTTGTTTATGTAATGCCTTTGTACACAAATACCACACAGAACACAGAATCACATCATTCTTGTTGTAGAAGAACTTAAAGTTCACTGTTTCAAGCTGGGCATCAGCACAATTCCTATTGGCTGGAGGAGGAGGGGACGGCAGGGCCAAAGACAAACAATGTTATGATGTTTATTTAAATGTACAGTAAATGTTTATTTAATGCACAGCAGACAATTTCTCCCTGACATAGCCGTAGTTTTTGAATATGTGAGAGCCTCATAGGTTTAAAAAAATCCTTTGGGCCATATTAGTCTATTCTATTTTACATGCTCAGCAAAACAGAAAACGCAAGACAACCACCATGTAATTTACCCTAATGGTGAGATATGTTGCTGGTGTAGGTTCACGGAAAAAAAAGAGTCAACCCAAGACATGCTTTAGCCAATGAAAAGCAATAATGCATGAGTCTCCACTAACTCCACACCTGGAAATGATGGGCAGTCAGCAGCAGTTGTCTGGGAAAATAAAATGAAGCACACAGACTTTAGGCCAGCGTAGTTAGGAGCACTCCTCAGGAGCTGTAACCGAGCTCGGTTATTAAGTGAGGGAGTCAGTTAGCCTGCGAGAAGGCTCTCTCTCTCTCTCTCTTTTTGTTTTTTTTTTTTGAGAGGAGATATGTCCTAAACATCATTCTCCCGCTGTAAGCAGGCTCCAATTGCACCTGAGGGAGAATCTCACGGCTGTCAACATCGCGGAACGCCCACTGCACTGATGGTGTCTTACCATCTGCTCTGCATACGAGCTAAAAAAAAAAAAAAAAAAACAAAAAAACAAGAAAGCGTTTGGAAATAAAGGATCTTAATTTGAGCTACCAGTAATGCGTACGACGCTGGCCTGATCACAGTGTTACGCCCCCGTCCCAGCGCAGCGCAGTGTTTTTAGGCTGAGCCGTTAAAATTGTGATATCGCTAAATGGCCGCTAATGACCCGGGGCCCCTGGCGGTGCGCTGGCCCTGCTTCTCTCCCTGACAGGTGCGCGTCTCTCCGTACTGCCCATTGCGTTTTCAATTACAGGTACCATCACCTGCCACCGAAAAACCCGGGCCGGGGAAGGGGGAGGGGTATCAGAGAGATACTGCCTGCTCTACGCTTCCCGTGAATAAGATCCACGCACCTTTTGCTTTTTTATTCATTTGGGCACATCAATCCTAGGCCCCACAGAGTCACTGAGAAATAGCTTTATCTAGCGTGCGTGGGGAGTTATATGGGGAGGGGTGGGAGGGGTGGGGGGGTGTACGAATGAAAAGGAGTGAGGGATAGATAGAAGATAGAAAGAAAGTGGGAGAAAAAAGGGAGAGATGGGCAGAGAAGAAAGAAAGAAAAAAAAAGGTCCTTCAGGGAAGATGGTGTAAATGAAGCTCCAGGAATGACACGGGAGAGCAATGAGGCGTGGATGGGAAATATAAGCCACACATCATGGGATGGAGATGCCGGTGGAAATAGCTTCATTGAAGTGTCAGCCCTCATCCATCAATCAATCATCCGAGAGAAACAATAACGCCGCGGCGACGGGGCCCGGCTTTTACGGGGCCTACTCATGGGCATCAGAAGCAGCACTTAAGTGTAGTTCTGACAACGGGGGGGGGGGCGTGGGGGGCTTGGGGGTCTGGAAAAAGAAACACAAGATGCGAGGAGCTCGGTCTATTTCTCATGCAGGTGGAGCATGGGAGGACAAAGAGGGAAACGCGTTGAGGAGCGTAGCATCGAAGCATCGTGCCCCCCAAAAAAAAAAATACACAACCCCCCCACCTTCTCCCTCCCGTGGCCCACGATAGAAAGACACACACCAGACTGAATCCGTGCCGAATTTCCGCGTCCATTTTCATCAAAAAAAAAAAGACAAAAAAAATTAAAAGCCCTCACCACAGTGAGGGATGTTATTGTCTTTTGAATAATAACCTGGAATAATAACCACTAAATGACAGGACTTGTTCCAGGGCCTTATCTTAGGAGTATTAGTCATCTTAAATATCATTGTGCATTAGCATAAACGATGTCAGATTTCTTTTGAAGGCTTTTTTGTGTTTGTAGACTGCACGTGTTGCTGCTGCATATTTGATACTGATTTATGCCACCGCGCTCGTTATCAAGACTACCTAAAGACCACAGCGCCAAGGCAGTTTAATGTGTAATCCAGCAGCGCATGACCACTCCTGAAGGATATCTTTAAAAAGCATGGTGACTTATCACTGTCTTTCTCTTTCCTTTTGTTTTTTTTTTTTTTTAAACCTGACTATTAAAGAGCACCTTAACCCATTCTCTCAAATAAAATGTCAGCTGTTTAGCTTGCAGTTATTTTTAACACGCCTGGCTAATTGAAATTTCAAAATTTATTTGGTTTGCTGAGGGAAAAGTCAAGAAGTATAAAGTAAAACTATTGAGTTGGAAGTTAAGGTTAACAGCCCTTGCAGTGTTGATTTACAAATGTTTGACACCCCCAACCAATCATGTTCCCTCGTTTCATCTTCACACAGAATAACCTCACAGTAGATGTCTTTAAAACATCGCATTGGGCGGACTTCCTCCTCTTATTAGACCCTGTCTCTGAATGTCGGGGTGTTTTCTGAGCAGCAGGTGCTAAGCATTATTAATATTTGATGTAATCAGTAGACGCTATTAGAAGCATCTGTTGTGTAAATACATATATGTGGAGCTCAGGGCCGCACCATGGCCATATATAACGTCAGCCCTGAATCTTCAGGATGAGTCATAAATCTGATAACAGAAAAACTGACAAACAGACGGTTTCATGTATTTACCCAGATTGTGGGGGATCTTCTGCACCAAAACACCACAGTTTGAGTATGCAATAGGACGATCACGCAAAGAATGTCTTAACGTGAGAGAGTTAAGGGAGAAAAAATACACTGGGGAGAGGAAAGAGAGAGAGAGAGAGAGAGAGAGAAGGAGAGATAGAGGAAGGAAGAGAGAGAGAGACAGAAAGAGAGAGAGATCATTAAAAGCAGTGCAGTCACTTTTGCTGTAAGTATTTCTTTTGATTTCCCTGAACCAAATCTCTTGATGGCTTCTCGGCAACATGAAACATGACACGTCATCCATTATTCTGTACGTATGTCCTATCCGGCTCCATATGGCCCTGCTTGTCTCCAGACGCCCAACTCCCTTTGCTGAAGCCAGGGGCTGTTTTTGTGAAAAGCGTGACATTCCTCCTCTCCCACAGAGGGACGGAGTGGCGAACGGGAAGAGGGAGGAGAACGAGCGCCCGGCGCAGCCAGTGCAAGGATTCAGCCTCGCGATCTGACAGACATCGGACAATCTGACCATGTAAAGCTTCGCTGGCCCAATTGCTAATTCATGCAAGTTGACAATCTGGAGGCAACAATTATGAGTGACGACAAAGCTGAAAATATAAATCTGGCATGTTGGCGGAGGGAGGGGAGTTTTTTTTTTATTTATTTTTATTTTTTTGTAAAGCAAAACAGAAGCATACGGCCTCTGAGTGGCGGGGCTGGGTAAATTAGGGCGATCATTAAAAAGAAGATAGTGAATCTCTAGATGAGATTTGTAGCATGAAGAATGACTGTTTATTGTCATGTGTTTGCTCAGTTTAACTGTTTCTCTGGGCTCCCGTTCAGCAACAAATGTGCAACAGTCTGCAGCTCATGTGAAGGCTTTTAAATCGAGATGGTTTACAGCAGCTGTTTCTCAAACATGGATCCTTACGTGTGCTGTTTTTTCCTACACCCAATCACTTGATCAATTAAATAAAGCACACATGCTTTATTTTTTTACAATTTTTTTCTTAAATCTATTACTTCAGTGTAGCCTGGCTCCTTGCCATCTTCTTCGTCTTCTAATTCTCTATTATTTAATACATTATTTATTTTCAGTGACCAGGTGTCCACACTTTCAACAGTTAGGAATCCACTCAAATTAATTGAATCAATGAAACATCTTCATAACCCCTCTTGCCGTATAGCACAATAAATAGTATACATGTAGGCATAACTTATAAAGAGGCTAATATAATCCTTAAAAATTTGAAACTATGTACAATAAATAGCTTCTTACAGTGCAATGGTTGAAGGGTTGCAAATGTAATTGAAACAAAAAAAACCTGCATAAACAGAGGTTGCAAAGATCCTTGGTTGTCAGGAATTCAGTTCAAAGATAGTTATGTAGATGTTAACCTCTTTGGAGAGGCTTGTCTCAAAATGATGATCAGTCATTCATGTACGACTAGCACTCAAGAGCAGTCTGCCTATCAGAGAGATTACACCTCTCATGGATTATCCCATTCTGGAATGATCACTCAGGAATGGCCAACAGTTCATGGCTGTGACCCTGTGTCCATTTTTGATGATGTCACACTTTGGGATGCTCAGTCACTGAAGGGGCCACAATTCATGGATTACCTGTCACTTTATACTGCTGTAATATATAACTATAATACACTCTGTTCCACTGTTAAACAGTTTAGTACTATGCAGTGCATTCCAGATACCACTTGAAGACAGTCTACCGTTCAGGTAAAGTCTAAGGTACATATACACGGTGCAGGCTATCATTAAAGGAAAGATCTGGCTCTCCATGTAGTCTACCAATCAACCATAAGACAGCGTGATTCTCCTTCAGTCTCCACCACTCAGGTGAACTCAAATAACATAAAGTTACATACGAGGCTGGGGGCTTTTTCATGTCAATTCAGGAAATTCCAACCCATAAACTACAGAAATTCCCATTTTCTCATGTTTCTCATTCACATAAATACGGTAAATTGCTGAGTTCATTATCACAGAGGCACTTGTTTATTTTATTTTGAGCACAGGAGCAAACAGTGTGAAACAGATGGAGGACAGGTCTTTTGATAAAGCCATGTCTCCAATACGAAGGGAAAAGCAGCTTTGGACATAAATATGTTTGACAATTATAGTCATGCAAATGGTTTTGTTCCTGCACACATAAACGCACACGCACACACACACAGACACATGCACACACACACACACACACACACACACACACACACACACACATACTCCCCCAAAACACACACATATGCACGTTAGTAAACAGGAAGGGAGACATGGAGCTCCTCATTTAAAAAGAAATCCCAGGAGTCCCTGAGTTGGTTTTCATTCATGTTTAGTGTTTGCAAAACTGTGTCCAACTCTATGTAAAACTAGCCTTTAAGCACAGATGAATGAATGCTAAGGTAGGCGTGAAAGAACATTGGGTACTGGGTTGTGCACAAAAACTACTGAGTGAAAAGTCATCACCACAAAACAAACAAAATAAAAAAAATCTGCTTTTGAGGTAGCACCGAACACAAAAGGCATTGAGCATACTCTACATGCATGTTCATATTGAACCCTGTATATGGTGTTATAATTGAAAATGCGTATGCTTGGTTTTTTTTTTTCTGGATGTTCAACAGTCTTCCCTTCGCGTGAATAAATCAAACACGAAAAAAAAGGCAGTTGGGAGTGGATTTTTTAAGCCCAAAAAAGTCCCGTAAGACAGATCCATTTGGTATTGGATTACATTACATTATCATTTACTTGCCGAGCAAATACTCCTCTCCGGGGGGCAGGGGGTGGTTTCTCACTACGCTGGCGGATCTGCGTCTCCAGCACCCTGCGAGCCGTTTGTGCTGCTGAATTTGAATCGCGACGGGCCGCCTGTTAGGATTAGACCAATTGACTCTGGGATTTGAGATGTTTAGAGAGGCTTCACCCACAGCCATGCGGCACGCACTTATCGAGCCAGCGCCCGTCATTCGGCCCCCGCCCGCTGGGGCCACGGGGCCCACAGACACCCCGCGCAGAGGCCTGGAACTGCACCGTGGGCTGTTTGGAAATCAATCACAGAGACAAATGCCAGCGTTTTGTTTTTTTTGTAGCTTTTTGTAGTCCATTATCATCCCCAATATATTAAAACATCCAGCAAATAAAAAAATAAAGACATTGACTTGCAATATGGTCAAATTTACTACAGTTTGAAAAAAGAGCACTCGGCATCTTTGTCACGGACAACATGGCCGGCGTGGAGATAAACAGTGCTTTCTCTGTCAACAGATGATTATAGGATGCTATTTTAAACGCTCTGTCATTCGACGGATGCCCTCCACATTGTGCAATATGCCACAATAAATGTTTTCACTGCTCTCTATATTCTTGTCAGAGAATGCATTATATTGCTGATGGCAACGACAGCAACAGTGATAATGAGGATTATTATTATTATGATGCTTATTATTATTATTATTATTATTATTTACCCTAAAAACTGGATGTTTTGTATGTTCCATATGGATAAAACATTAATTGAAGTGAAAACTCAGTTCAGGTTCATTTTGCACTGAGGTGATGACTGTGATGTCTCTGTGAAGTGATTATTCAGAAACTGACAGATACAGATATTGACATGTGAGAACACCAATACCAGGAAAAGCTTTTCTAACAGTGAAAAGTGATTTGTTTTTATCACTGTCATTTGAATGTTTTCATTGTCATTTTTTCACTGATTCATTTGAAGACTGAGGTCAATATTTTCCAAGCAACCTCTGCAACAGTTGCAGGGGAATTCCACTCAGAAAGTTAGCTTGTTATGTGTTGGTCCTAACCTTAAAATAACCTCCAAGTCTATTTTTCAAATGTGACACGTGTCATAATGTAACCCAAAAAAGCAGAGGAAATCTGCAGAAAACCACCAGGCTAAATTTAGACTGGATTCTGAAAATATGACCAAGGTGGCCGTTTCGCAGTGCTCTCCTTTCCCAAAGACACGCCCATCTCCTTTCCCAAAGACACGCCCATCTCCTTTCCCAAAGACACGCCCATCTCCATTCCCAAAGACACGCCCATCTCCATTCCCAAAGCCCATCTCCATTCCCAAAGACACGCCCATCTCCATCTCCTTTCCCAAAGACACGCCCATCTCCTTTCCCAAAGACACGCCCATCTCCTTTCCCAAAGACACGCCCATCTCCATTCCCAAAGACACGCCCATCTCCATTCCCAAAGACACGCCCATCTCCATTCCCAAAGACACGCCCATCTCCATCTCCTTTCCCAAACACACGCCCATCCACTGAAGTGATTGGGACCATGCTGAAGTCGCATGCAGGTTCTTCATTTCTTGGTAAAAACCCCAAATGAAAAAAAAATGATGCAAGAGAGTTCATTTACAGTGCCGATGCCCCAAAGCACAAGGTGAGAAAAAAAAATGATATATACATAAAGAGAAATATATATACAAAAAAAAAAACACTACACAGTGACTCTCCACTAACTACAACACCCTGCTACCTTCAGGCTTTCACACAACTTTCTCCAACCACCAAAAGCAGCCCCACCCACCCAGCGTGCACCATCTTTGCACAAAAATAAAAATATGTGCATGTATTGCATCCTCTGCCGAATATAGAAACATTTCAGCAGAATGCAGAGTCATTTCATTATCCTCCTGACGAGCCATCTCCGCCGGCCCTCAGGACACGCATGAGGAATCTGCTTTTGACACATAAAGTGCAGGTCACACACATTATCCTAAGGGTGAGGAAGAGGTTAAGAGGCTATTTTTTTTTTTTTTTTTGGGGGGGTGGAGTTCCCCTCTGTCTGTATCAGATATAATCGAGTCATGAGTCACATCCTGTCTTCGGTGAGGTGTTCTTGTTGGTGACCTCATACCTCACCCCCCTGCGCTTGACCATGTAAACAGGGGAGTCACAAAGGGCTATCTCTGCTTTCCGCTGCTTTCAGTTTTTCTTTTTATTTTTCCACCCCCTTCTCCTCACCTGAACACAGCCGAAATGCTAGCCTAATGCAGCGACCTGGTCCAGCTGCTTCAGGATGAGGCAGCCATGCTCGTGACACCTCCAACAACATCACGCTTCCTTCCACACTGTAGACACACAGCCAATCACACAATGTTTTCAGTGGGTGACATTTAAAGGTTTAACTGTTGTCTTCCCTCGGTGAGGCTGGGCCAGCAGTTGCCTTGCTAATGTGGACTTTCAGTCAAAGCAGGTAATAGAGCCCGACCTGCCAGTCACAGGGCTCTCGTCTGCTTCCCAAAGGCGCTCCTTGCACACCCAAGCTTTTTTTCCTCGTTAGTTTCATCACAGCAATCACGACGATATGATTAGGTTATGAAATCTGTCTGGCTGAACACATTTTTCTTCATAGATGAAGTATTTTGTCAGTAATGGCTGTCCAATCATTTTTCTATCCAAAAAAAAAGACCATCAAAAAAGTGGCAATTTAGTAAGAAAAAATCCACGACCGTAATAATCTATAGGAATGTCCATATGGATCAGTCCATCAGAAATGAACAGAAAGTGCTCCCTTCCTACCCCTCTGATTGTCTTGATTTTTCTGTGTCTGTATGATAAAGCCGTGTCAAATATGAACGTCCCAGCATGAGCACTTATGTTTACGCCCCTGTGAAGCCTCATGGATATTCCCTAGAGTTTTAGCTGATGAAATTTATGGCCATTTTTTAATCCTGATTACTGCACTACTCCTTTAGACATGACGTCATGATATTCCCAGCAGTGAAACCAGCGGTTCTGGTTGTTTTACATAAAGTAAAGAATAAAGGAGATAAATAAACATCCGCTCATCATGTGAAGCCGAAGTCAAATGTTTCACAAGTACACATTTTGCCCCCATATTACTCCATGGATGTCACTCTATGGATATTTCTATGGATATTATGGAATTGTTGAACGTGGCGACTGAGTGTTCCCCCTGAGGTGGGAGACTGAAATTCCTCCTCGGCGTGTTCTTGTAAAGGGAGACACGCATTTCTCCCATCACTGCAGCCCGCATGAAATGCAACAACGCGGTTTATGTGTGCATTTCAGTCCTCATAACAAGTCAACATCATTAGCGGGGCTGTGATATCAATACGTGCCTCCACACAAAGCTCACCTTTCATTCTGTGGAAATAATGAAGGCTTTGGCACGAACCCATTACAGGGCGAGAGGGAGAGAGAAAACAGACGTCTGCACTGAACATGTCTGGACCCTGGAGGCAGCCTGCCTCTGATCCTCTGAGAATATCACCTTGGCCCAAAATGGCCTCCAGCCACACGCCAGATGTAGTTACAAAAAAACACACACACACACACATGCATACACACACGCACGCACCCACACATACACACACACACACACACACGCGCGCACCCATACATACACACACACACACACTCATCATAGCAACTGTTCGCTTAAACTACGGGATAAACTAGGAGAGTCACACAGTTCTGCAGCCCTTGTGGTAAGGCACCACAGTAAGACTGGACCTTCCTTCCATAGATGTACATTGGAAAATATATATTTAGGCAATTGATAGTTCACAATGATAAAGGAGATAATCAATCAGAAATAATTGTTTGAGAATTTGGTGCAGAAAAAAGTTCAATTCTCTTTGGTGGAAAACTCAGAAGTTGAACTATGTATTGCTGTTGTCGCCACAGTGTTTCATAATGTGTCATCCTGTTTATAAAGAACATAAAAAATGTGATGACTATGATTCCCACACTTCAGTCACCATATGGCATTCTTTTTTTTTTTTTTGTGGTTTTCTTGAGACATGAACTCTGTGTAACATATGACTCAGATTCCCACCAATACAGTTAATATCTGTACAGACTGCATTCACTAATCGCTCGCAAATACCAAAGGTGACCGAAAGCAGCTCGGCACAGTGGAGTGCAAGGGGACTCAATGTGTGCACCAACTGGTCCACAGTCATTGCTGTACAAACACAAGAGCCTAATGGCCTGCAGGACAGAAGGGAGAAATCTTAACGCTCCAGCCCCCTTCCCCCAGTTTGGGGTGGGGATTGGGAAAACCCAAAGTGCACCATTGTCAGACTTTTTTACATTTAAAATTTTATTCTTAAAAACAACAAAACAAATTTATTTTTAAGTCTACTTGAATGCCAAAGTCATGGCCACAGATGACTAAATGCCAGCGGTGGTGAAGGTGGTCACCAGCGGTAATGCCACATTTATGTGGTGAAACTGACCTCAGTGTACGTCTGTAAGGTTAATCCTACACAAATGGATCCATGACCTGACTGCCTAACGCATATTATTATCTCAGGGTTTTCAGACCATTGATAATAATGGACCAGAGTCATTTCCAAGTAAGATGCACTTCTTCCTTGTGACCAGATTATTAATTTTAAATAAAAATTAATTTGTGTTTATGTATTATTAAGATTAATACAAGAACTAAGGATGACAATATATTAGTTATGGAACAATCATAATGAAAATGATTCATACAATGTTCTATAAGTATTATTCATCATTTATATATCTGGTTTAAGAACGAATGCCTTTTACTCATTGCAAATTAACGAGAGCCTACACAACGGCACTGTGAAAGGAGCTGAGCAGACCTGCTTCAGCCTACAACAGGTCCATCTTATATTACTGTTTATCATTCCCAGAAATCCCGTACACTAATTTAATGCCAGTTCTAGTAATTTCAATGAGGGACAGTGTGTAAGGTTTCATTTTATATTGTGGGCTTCGCCCTGGATAAAGAAGTCCTTCAACTATATACCTGCTTTAGCAGAGCATAAACCTGTTCACCATTTCAGTACAGTATGATGCAAAATACTGCCCCCTAGTGGTTAAGAGTATTTGATCGCCTCGAGTAAGGCATAATGCCTTTCTCCTTCATTTTTAATTTTTGATATTGATGAAAATGGGTGAGTTCATACTTCTCAGGTTATTTATATCTTCTTCATGACAGACTTGCTTTAGCAGGCTGAATGGCAACAACATCTCTGCTTCTCCTGGCGTCTTCATATTTACAATAAACTGAAGTGAAGCCTAAACCCAACTCATATAAATGATTTAAAGGATTTTATTTTAAGTAGGTTTTCAAATGAGCATTTTAACAGTTATGGGATGCGAAGACACAAGACATTGAAGACGTTAATTATTTATCTCATATCCTTGCCTATTAAGTCAAGGATGAAAAAAAAGAGAAAATTAACCTTATTTTAAAACAGGATAGTTGTGGTGGTTTCACTGAAACCTTGATACATACAAACGGGATTTATTAAAAAATGACTTTGAAACCTATGGTAATGCTGTGACAGACATTGTGTTTTACCTACTTCTGTCTCGCCAGGACAGCTGAGCTTCCCACTTCAGCGTAAATAAGAGAAAAGGAGGCAGGTAAAATGTAAATCGGCTGTGTGATCGGCCCGGAGCTGCCTCCCTGGGAGAGAGTGTTCTGGGGAAATAAAAGACAATTTTTTAAAAACACCAGGACACGCTGTCCATGGGTAGAAATGACGTGCATGCCTGTGCGAGTGAATCTGTGCGTACGTGTCTTTGCGCTGCATCTGTCCTCACACATACGGCCCTTCTTATTTTAATAATCTAAACCAGCGGAGGACAACCTGGTCTGCCCTGCGGGTCACATGAGAGGCCCTTACATTCCCCAGTGGGCCCCATAGTGTGAAAACATTCCCTCACATGTACACAAGTCATACCATCCATACTGTATCATTTCACTTTTATTTTATCAACTAAAAAATAATTTTACTTCATGAATGATAAATGCTACTTAAATAATTATTTAAAACATTTTTTAAAGATTTGAAATTTAAATTTTCAATACATGTTAATTTTTATTTCATTCATTGATTGGCCAGCACTACACTGCAGCCGCCAAACATACTTCCGGATTTTACCAAAAAAAATGCTCAGAACCTGTAGGAGCAGGATGCCATTTTAGAGGGATCTTTAGCTCTGCAAAACCACTCATTACGGGATGTTAACAGGAAGTCATTTACAGCCAGTTACGATGTGTGAATTTTTTGACTTTGATCATTGTGAAGCGCCTTTTTCAAAACTACAGAATGCGACATAAAGCTTAACAAAAACATTTTAAAAATGAGTCAGTTGCCACCATATTCCATGCCCATAACCTAAACTTCCTACATTTGATCTACATTCAATTGTAAAAGGTTGTCACTGACTTCAGAACTGCGCTCGACTTGCTGAAATCGCGGCTGATGTCTCTGGTGTAGCACTCCAAAGTGATGCCTGTGTAATTGACTGCAATATTTGCTTGGCTCCACAATGTTTTTTTGACTTGAACTTTGATATTACCAAGTCTTCTGTGGATCTGCTTCGCGTGACCGGAGAGATTCGCTGCAATATCACTCTGTGCTGATGATGTGGATTTTGGAGACTGTTAAAACTGTTCAGCTGTGCTTCAAACAAATGTTTTTTTTTTTTTTTATCACCAATCAAATCACAACGGTAGATGTTAAACTTGACTATGGCATTTCTGTTTTGAAGCACATTACAGAAGGGGTTGCACAATTAAATAGTAATCTTTTTATATATTTTAAAAAATCTTATTTAAAATGAATGTGAAACCGTCATGGGATAGAGTGCACATAAATACACACTAACATAGGAAGAAACCAACATCCTCGGTCATTGCTCAGGTTTCATGACCTCTCTCAACAATTGATCCGTTCTTTGGGTTTACAAAAACATCAAGCCTTTCGTGTTTACTCGGCGTTGTGATCAAGAACTCCTCATGGTACATTTTAAAATGTTTTTTTCCCATATTAAATTAAACAAAGACATAAAGCTACAGGACACAAAAGGTCTGCTCTGTGATGGCAGAATGTGCACTACACTCTGGCCCACCACATTGAAACCAAGCAGGAAGACTCAAATAACCAATTCGCAGGGGCAGGAGTGGGGGGGCGGCTTCGCTCCTTTAAGTCAAAACATTTCGACTTAAATCCCCTGAGCTAATTTAAAAAAAAAAAAATTAAAAATCAGGAAAACCTTCACAAGCATAATCTTCAGACTTCGGACGCGGGATCGAGAGTAACAGGAAGTGCGCCGTGAGCCGAAGTTTCTCCCCCCAACCCCAGCGTGCCGTGCATGTGCACCAAGTTTGTGGAGTCTGGGGAGCTGAGCCTGATGCTAAGTGAATGCTCATTTTGCGTTTGTGATCGCTCAGGCCCACGGGCGAAATGCACTAATGTGAGCTAATGCAATAGATTACACAGCACAGGCCCTGGGGAGACGACAGCAAACAGATGTGGTATACTAAAAAAAAAAAAAAAATTAAAAATGAAATAAAAAAAAAAAAAAAAAAAAAGTTGAAACTCTTTTAATGTGCTGGAGACTGTCCCTTGTAATTTGTCTTTGACGGAGTGCATCGTTGCGATGTGTTTTGCTCGTCTCCTTTCAGGGCTCTGCACTTTACGCTGCGCTTGCGTATTAAAACCACATGGGTGTTTGAGTTTAACAGAGCGATGCAGCCCTGCTCAGCACTGGCACAGGTACTGACTGAAGCCTGATGACAAAGGGAAGAGTCACTGCAAATCTTTTGTTTTTTTTTTGAGTTGCAGTCTTTGCTCAATTTTGACTACTTGCTATGGTTACTTGCCATTTACAAATAAAACTTGTAGTTCCTTATCAATAACAATAATGGACCTACAACATCCATCCACATAAGAGAAAACTGTATAAGAAATACACAAGGAACTGTGAGTCATACAGTTATAAGCATACCTGTTCATGCTATAAGTGTATGAATTGTTCTGTTGTACTTGCTGCAAGCACTGCCCTCTAGTGGATTCCTACTACAGACACCAAATAGCCACATAACTTAAAACATTTCTTATAGTAGTGAAGTAAAACACACTGAGAGCCTAGACTACTGAGTATTTTCCACTGTAAAATGATTTCACTCATTATACACATGACGTTGGTTAATTGTAGTGGAGGTAAAGGTAGTTGATCATGTGTGAAATGAACAAAGGCTTCTTTCTTGTTTGGAATTATTATTCAGTAACTTCAAGGACAGTGATGTTGAAATGGGATCCCCTGTACTTTGTAAACAGCGGTCCCTGAGTGCAGGGGATGTTTCTCGTTTCGCTTCCTCACACTGCAGTTTGTGCCATTCTTAAACGTGTACGCGCCTGAGGTCAGGGGTTCAATCCCTGCTCTCATCAGAGGATTCGATTGGTGAGGTTCCAATTGGCCAGCCTCGCCTGGGATTCGATACGGGGCAAGCCGGCTAAAGTTTGCTGGTCTCATCGCCATGGCGCCCTCTCTGTCACGCTGGGCGCCTGTGGTGGCATGAACTGATGGTACGCTGACTGCGTCATCCTCCAACGTCATAGGCAGTGTGCGATTAGTGGTGCGGCTGCAACGTGAATGGAAGCGAGAGCGTCGTCACGTGAATCAGAGGAGTCACATGTTCAACCCCTCCTCCCAAAGCCGACAGGGCAGGTGCTGCGGTGAGATCAACAAGTTCAGGTTGGGAAAAAATATGGGGGTAAAAAAATGTTTGAACAAAGTCTACGCCTCAATATTGAGTCTGAGGGGGTGACACTCTACCTTCAGCTCCAGTCCAGGTCACCTGCATTCAAGCCTAATAATTATGTGAGGTAATATGGTTAGGAGTTTGAAAGCTCAAAAAACCAAAAGTGTTTTGTGTCTCTCCTAGACCAGGGCTGCCGACCCCAGCTCTATATGTAGTTTGTTGTTCATGTGTTCAAGCTGCAGTCTCGAGTCGTGTATCCATAGTCTTGAGTCATCTCTAATCTCTCAAACTCAGGGAGGCCCTTTGGACCGTCGCTATGCTGGTCTGTTTCAGCTGACCATATCTGAGGCCCAATGTCTGCCTCAGGCAGTCGGGTTTGTGTCCAGCCGTCATAACGAGGTTTGACAAACACGCACGGGTTCAAAGGTCACTCAGCGCCATCTCTTCTTATGAGTGCTTTTCTCAAAACCAAAAAGAATATTAAGAGCCATGAAAACCTTCTAAGACATGCAAGCTTAAAGAAGGAAACTGAGCCGTGTTGCAAAATTCTAAATCAATATTGACAAGTGAATCCAATGACAAGATTTCAACTCAAGCACAACAACTCAGGTACCACTGTTCCATTTACACCAATGTTATTCAAGGTTTAGAGAATTACACAGCATGTAATAAATAAAGAACACTCATGTACCCCGGTATTCAAACTGTTTATGAAAATATATTTATATCTACCAGTGTATAATACTGATATATTTACCACTGCAGGCAAACGCCTTTAGAAATAAGATCGCTCAAAAAAAAAAAAAAAAAAAAAAAAAAAAAAAAGAATTCTACTTTTTCCACTAGTTTACTTAATTACTTTATTCTGCAAAAATAACGGGATATCCTACAATGTTCTAAGTTCACTGATAAGTATAACGGGTAAATGTCAATTAATAACTCACTCACACACACACACATACACATCATCATCATGGAAGTTGAATACAATTAAGGATTTTGTGATATGAAAAAAAATATTTAAATATAACCAATAAAATAATACAATTTTTGTTTCCGTAGGATCTACATGTACTTATTTGATTTTCGTCTCCAAGTTAGAAAAACACAGGAAATGGGGGGGGGTTAGTCACCCACAGACACTTGTCCACTCAGTGTGGTAAATGACCTCTGACTCCATGCACCTCGAGAAGCAGTGAGATTCACAACACATAGCAGTCACTGGAAAAAAAAAAATTCTCTCAACCAAACAAGCAAATGCGCTTTAGTGAAAGTGCAAAATTGTAAAAAGAAACTTAAACACGCACATTAGATACTGAATATGTACATATGGCTCAGCTCAGGAACAAACTTAATTTCATTACAAAACGCAAACGAGATTACATCTATACCTATTCATGCAATACTGCCAGTGAAACCGCAGTTCCTCATCTCCTTTAAAAATGAAACTAAGTAGAGCAGCTTTCCAAGAACACTACCTACTGTTTTTTTGGATCAAATATGATGCAAAGAAGTGTTTCTGTGATTTATGTTGTCCAGTACAATTGCTTAAAATAACTTAATCCCAACTAATCGTTACAACAAAGAAAATCTGAGCAAATCACATTTGAGATCCCTCTACTATAACTGTGATTGGCAGAAATCAATACCCCAAAATGGAAACGGCAGCAGAGACATGGCTGAGTGAGGATTCAAGTTTACATCAGGAAGGAGGGAAATTAAGTCTAACTTCGCTCGTAAAAACCCCCTAAAAGAGCTCAAAGTGACCCACTTCACTAAGAATGCTAACTTCCAAAACTCCAGGGAAAGGTATTAAGACTCGCCTACGTCAAAACCACACACACACGCACACACACACAAATGATAAAGTTGACACACACACCTGGAGACAATACCCCTGCATTGTTCTGTTGTGAGTAACGTTGCCCCATCGCTCCTGCCAATTAACATATATTCCATGTTCATGCCCAGCACTGTTTTCTTTGTTTTTTTCCTTTACATAAATACACAAACAGAAAAAAATACTAAAACAAAAAATGTAAAATAAATACACCAATAAATGTATGAATGCATGCAAAGTAGTCTTGATTATTGAAAAAAAAACAAACAAAACCGGTATTAATAAAAAAAAAAAAATCAATAGGAAAACATTCTTTAAAAAAAAAAAACCAACAGCAAAATAAAGCCCTTCCTTAAAAACACAGAGCCGACGCTCACACACCTGGGCTGTTGCCACACCTGAGACAGCTCTGACACTCACCCTTCGGAGGGAACATCGCTTCGAAGGGTTTAACACAGTGATGAAGTTTCACATTCCCTGACAAGTATATTACCGACAGTCGTGTATGACCGTTGGGTGAGAGAGGATCTTATTGCTGTGGAGAGGAGAGAGAGGTCACAAACACAAATAACAACCCCAGGAATATATCAAGACAGTGCATAGCAGAAAAGCACTCCCCTCAACGGGGTCCGTAAACTCTTTACATTCTGTACCGGGGGGGGCTTTCACAGGGCCGCCCAAAAACCCACTTCTACTGTCCTGCTTAGTTTTTTTTGTCTTTTTGGCATGGAAATAATGGCCGCTGGTTTGGTCCGTGTTTTCAGGCTCCAAATTTCCACATGTGCGGTGAGGAGCAGTGGAGAGGTGGTTCCAATCCAGGCGGGTTTTGACGCCAGCATGAGTGCGCATATGCCAGTCCCTCTGGCCCTCAGACCACTGCGAAACTCTGCATCTCTCTGCCACAGGCCCAGCCAGGGGGTGCAGCAGCGAAAGGCCAGACCAGCAGCGGACAGACATTCCATCCATCGGAGTCGCCTGCAAAATTCCCATTTTCGACTCGCACAACAAACTACTACAACCCAAGGGGCTCTGTGCGGTCATGTTTAGCGCCAGTACTTCCTCAGCTCCTTAAGATGTCCGCAGTCAAAAGGAAATTGTTCCAAGAACTTCCTCCATGCTCTGCTTGTAACCTGATGATATCCTATTCAGCATGCCCGGGTTCACATTTGTTTTTGTTTTTTTTTTTTTGTTCGTTATGAAACAGACAGGCCGTTGATATGGTGACCCTTGGTATCGACCGCGGAAGGCACTCAAGCCTAACGCTTGACCGGCGGAAGACTGCGGTCTGCAGTACAACTTCATACCGAGCAGCAATATTCAAATACATTTAAACTACACCAAAAGGAAAGCTGTTCCCCCCACCAACCCCCCATTTTATTTCTCAGCTTTCCCCAAAGAACGTGCGCTTTGACATTTCACATTTTCAACGCATCCAGTTTGATCTGGCCCAAGCCACTATGTTATTGGCATATTCAGATGTGTATACACACACACACACACAGACACACACACAGGCACACACACATACAGACACACACACACACATACAGACACACACACACACACACACACACACACACACATACAGACACACACAAAATGAATACATTATAACAGCACTGCCAACACTATTGAAGTAGTGTTTGTTGGAGATCGCAGGCCACAGCTTGCTGGGGTGGGTTAAATCTTCCTCTGAGCCGGGCTGGCTGGTAGCGGGTGGTGGAGTCTGCGTTTGGATCTTCAGAGTTCTTCAAACCTTTGGGGGTCAGGGGTCAAGGGGAAAAAAAATAGCATCTTTTTAGTATTAGCTTCCCGAGTTGCAATGGCAATCTGAGGCAGTTTTCAACACATGCGGAGGTCAAACGGAGGGGCAATTACCGTCGTGGTGTCTGTCAGATGCAGGTTTACGCAGTCTTATCGGGGGCTCCGCAGTGTGTGTCCGCGACGGGGCTGGAGCCGCGCGTCCTCTGCAGGACACTGCTGGGGTAATGCTGGTAGAGCAGCGGCCTGCTCCCTGGGAAAGACGGGAAAAAAAAAAAGAGAGGAAACTTCAGTGCCACCCGGAGTCTTACGAGTCTCCTCCATTCAGGAGGGGCCATAAAACAGGGCGACGCCGGCCGGGAAAAGCCCCATTTTCGGCCACATAGAGAAGAGGAAATGGAGGCATTCAAAGTCATTGTGACCTACTCTAGAGCGCTACTCCAGATCCAGCCCAGTTTAAACCGGAGCTCTACCAACAAACACGAGTTTTGTTTTTTTTTTTTTTAAACAACAGGTAGGTAGGAATCGGCCTTGGCATACACTTGTGTTACTTCCACAGCACTCCCTTCTACTACTGCCCAGAGCTGAGGGGTGCTCTTATCGACACCTGTCAATTATTCATTTCATATCAATACAGCAGTCTTTTCCTTACGCGAGTGTGTGTGTGTGTGTGTGTGAGCGCGATACGTGGTGTGTGTGTTTAATGTTAGAGGGAAATCACTGCGAGCTGGTTCTGATATCAGAAATGTTGGAAACTGGCAGACAAAGCTCAGATAGGTGCTCTCTCACAGGGATGAAAAGGGTTTAGCCTACATTTCACCTTTCATGTTCAACACTAGGGCTGCACATGGCCTGTGTGTATTGTGACTACTGTATTAAAAAAAAAAAAAAAAAAAAAAACTATGGTACCAATTAAAGTTAGCGCATCTCATTTGGAAATGGCTTGCAAAACATACAGCCCTGCAAGGCTTTTTTTTTTTTCTTGGCATGCCGACAACACGTTGGCAGGGACAAAAAGGTACCCTCTGCAAAAACAACGCAAAACAAAAATTGAACAGGAAATAGTGAACTACAAAGCGCTGCGCGTGGAGTTGCCATGTTTGAAAGATGGGGGCGTGGGCGCGGGCAGAGAGCAGAGTTTGCCCTTTCTGCCAAGGATCGCGCTGGCTCGCTGTGGGCACCCGGCCAGCTGGCAGATGCCACAACATCCACAACTACCCCCCCACCGCTACCCCCCCGTCCCGGGAAGAAGCCCTCAGCCTTCTGCAGACGGGGCGGCTGATTTGTACTACATGATGGCTTTATGATGTAGAATAATGTGGACTGGGGCAGAGATCACTAAACCCTTTCTGCCGGAGTGTGGAGGGGGAGAAAACAAAAAAACCAGTTGAGAGGTAAGTGGATAACTGAATGCGCTTAGTGTTGGCTTTTTAGCACTCTGTGCCTACACAAGTTTCTTTAAAAGAAAAAAAAAAAAAAACAGAACCAAGGTCTTTTTCAGTAATCCTGCCATTAACAGCTTGAGACTGTCTGAGAAGCGCCGGTTAGCTTAAAGGAGCATTCGAGAGGAGGAAACAGTACGCGATTAGAATCGGGCCTGTTGAGAGGGTCCTTTGTCATTAGATTGCAGATAATGTGTATTAGTAAAGGAATTCTGCGCTCGGTTCTTGCTGCTAAAGAGACAACTAAAGAGGTGGAATCTCTGGGGTCAATGGAGATGATATGACCATACTTTTTGTCAAAGCAAATCGCATTACCTCCCTCTAATTTGGAGAAGAGCTGCTAACCTGATATGGTCACAGCGCCGCCTGCTGGTCATTTTTATAAAGTGCTGAAAGAGAACAAGCACTTGCTTTTGTGTGTGTGTATATATGAGCAC
Source organism: Albula goreensis (assembly GCA_022829145.1). Taxonomy (NCBI): domain Eukaryota; kingdom Metazoa; phylum Chordata; class Actinopteri; order Albuliformes; family Albulidae; genus Albula; species Albula goreensis. The sequence continues at coordinate 3,051,285 of CM040747.1, forward strand.
ACAGGTGTGTGCATGTCCTGTGTGTGTTTCATGTGAGTATATGTGTGCGCACACAGGTGTGAGTGTGTGTGTGAGCACACAGGTTTGTGTGTGTGTGTGTGTGTGTGTGTGTGTGTGTGAGAGAGAGAGAGAGAGAGAGAGAGAGAGATGTGTGTGTGTGTGTGTGTGTGTGTGTGTGTGAGAGAGAGAGAGAGCATGTGTGTGTGTGTCTGTGTGTGTGTGAGAGAGAGAGACACACATGTTTGTGTGTGTGTGTCTGTGTCTGTGTGTGAGAGAGAGAGAGAGTGTGTGAATGTGTGTACCTGCAGTGGGAGCGGACAGCACCGCGTGGCTGGACCCGGCACTGGGGTGGTAGAGAGAGGCCAGATCGCTGGGGCTGTAGGATCTCAGAATGCTGATCACGTTCCAGTCCGTGTCCGGAACTTTCCCCACCCCTGTGGGAGAGGGCTTGAGGGACGCCAGGGCGTGGGGCATTTTGGAGGGGGGGCTGCTTTGAGTGGGGAAGCTGTGGGGGCTCCTCCCGGCAGGTCGCAGACGGGTGTAAGCGTCCCCCTTCCTCAGTTCGGACTCCACGGCCTCCAGCTCTCGGGCTGGCGGGGCGGAGTACTTCAGTCTCTTGGTGGAGGGCTCGCCGTAGTGCCCCTGGGGGCCCGGCGCGCCCCCAAACTGCCCCGACAGGCAGGCCCGGACCGCGTCCGAGGGCGACGGCCAGGCCGCCCCATTCCGCACCTGCCTCTCCTTCTCCGCCAGCGGCGGCTTGATGGACACCACAAAGCAGTCTTTCTCAGGGGTGCCGCCGGGCTTAGCCTGGGGATCCACAAACCGGGGGGGGACGGGGGGCCTGACCCCAAGGCTGCCGCCGCTGCTGGAGGGGGGGTCCGAGGCCCTCCGCGACTCAGCCAGGGCCGGCCGTTTGACCGCCTGGGAGGGCTGTGAGGCCTGGGCAGGCGCCGCCTTTTCCGGAACTTTCTCCGGCGGCTGCTGGCGGACCGGGACTTGGTCCGGCGGGGGTGCTTCCTGTAGAAGGGGGGCAGGGGGCACGTCCTTGCCCTGCAGGGCGGGGGCAGCCGGTGTGCCTCTTGTTTTTGAGGGCGGCGATGGAGGTCCTGGTGTGGTTCTTTCGGGGAGGCTCCAGCCGGTCTCTGTGCGCCAGCTTCTGGTGCATGAGCAGCACCTCAGGGTAGAAGGTTTTGTAGGAGCAGGATGAGCAGGTGCTGGCGATTAACGAGCTCTTCGGCACTGAGGTAGCGCTGACGGACAGGGACATCTTCAAGGACAGATTCAACGGCGCCTCCGGCGGCGGCGGCTCCTCCCCGGCCGAGGGTTTCTGACACGGCTCGTCGCCGGGGACGACGGGGGGCGGAGCCGTGGCGGGTTTGGCCGCTGGCTCAGGTTTGACGGACACGCCGGGGCCGGGCCAGGCCCTGGGGGGCCTCAGAGCCAGACTGCCCTCCCCGTTCCGGACCGGGTCCTGGGCCGCCGGCTCCTTGGTGTCACTGGGCGTGGGAGACATGGGCACCATGGGGACCAGCTTGGACAGGTCGATGTCGGGTTTGTCCTTGTGACGCCGGTCCAGATGGTACCGGAGTGAGGTTTTCTGGGCTGCGGCATAGTCACAGTATTCACACTTATACGGTTTCTCACCTGCAGGGAAGGGCATGGACAGTCAGTATCTGACATTACACTGATTCATATTCAATTCTTCAGCTGAACATGAAACAAATGAAGTTACAATTCAGATGTATGCAAAGTGTAGCAACACGACTCATAGAAATTACCAGGCTAACAAATATTCACCAAAATTTTTTTAATCTTTTGCACAGCATTATTTCATGTCAAGGTGTCAGGGGCCATTCAGTCAATTTTCTCTGAAATGGTTAATGAAGTGAAGACCAAATAAGCTAGTGGAGAATATCAAAATTCTGCTCTTTTTAAAACTACTCACAACCATACTTGGAAACAAAACCGGGCCAGAATATCACTGCTTGCCACATTTCTGCAGGTATCATTCTTGTACCCAACCCCATGTGGGACACTGCTGTAGGTACACATCAACCCACCAAGTGTTCATTTTTTGGTGAGCATTCCGGGAGGCATGGATTAGGATCAGTGCTCCGAGCCCTGCGCTGTGGAGCGCTCACGGCCTGAACTCTGTGCCCCCCCCAGCCTGACGAAGGTCCTGAGGTGCATTCAACACAGCAAACAAAGGCAAACCTTCGTGAACGTTTGCAAACAGTTTTTTTGTTTGCTTTGAGTCCACTGCGAACGTTTGCGAACACACACAGGCGGTCTGAGGAGGTAGTTCTCGGCAAACAAACATGGACGCTGGACTAAGGGAGACGTGCGCCCAGATGAGCTATCCCAGAAATATAGTCAAGCGTTCGATTTTATTTCATGTTCAACTCAAGTGGTTAACTTGTCTAACTGTCAGATACATTGATACCTTTACCGAAAACCTCTTTTTGGTATGCTATCATTATCAATCCTTAAGGTTTCAATCAAACAATTTGGAATGTTTCCAGAAAAATGTTGAAATTTATAAAGTTCAAAGAAAACCCGTCCGCCTGGAACGTTCACCTCAGTTTGCCGAATTTGAACACACCTCTGATCTACCCGCTCCTCCGAAGAGTACCCTTACGCACCCCTGCAGGGTTCATACCAGAACCTCTCACAACACACTTCCACATGATAAACCGCGTCAGTGACAACCCACACCCAAAGACGTACACGGAGAAGGTGTTTAACATTCCATGAGAGGGGAAATTATCACAAACAGCTCTCTATGTCCCACTTCCGTTTCCAACATACATGGCCAGCTTGGAAACCCTCCATCACCTGCCCGGAGCAATTACAATAATTCAACTTTAATAAGACTCACAGACTTTTGCCCTATCTCGTTTTCCCAAGCAGTCAAACTAGGGAGCCAGCTATGAGGGTATTACTGCACAACTCACTCCCAGAAAGGCCATTATCTCAGAGATTATTTCTGAGTTTACTCATCTTATCTGAGCCTTTTTATTGCTTCTCCCAGAATTATATGTCAGCAATATTGAACACAAAAACCTGCACTATCTCCATCACTAATGATCTCCATCCTGGCATCAGGTATAAGGGCCAAGACAAACAGCTGACAGCCTCTGCATATGTTAAAACACATATTTAAGTGTTTATTCAAATTTTTTTGTTAATGCATTTGGGATTAAAATTCATTTCCTTACACCAATTATAATTCAAGCATAAGCCAAAGCAGATATGAAATATGAAATGCTTTATTAGTAAACACAGTACCTGTGTGGGTCCTGAGATGAATGTTGAGGTAATAGTTTGAACGGAAAGATTTTCCGCAGTAGCTGCATTCCTTTGACGGTGCCAGAATTTTGAGTTTCGTTTTGTCGAAATAGTCTTCACTTTTATCTGGGAGAAAAAAAAAAGGAGGAGTCATCAGTCATCACACTTCATCAAAGCAATACTGCAAGTTTCTAAAAATTAGGGAAAAACTTTCACTTTTTGTTCCACCACAAACAAACCTGCAGATGCAAAACACTTTACAGAGAAGGGCTTGCAGCTTCGTCATCGGAACCACAGACCAAAGCTCTGATTGGCTTTTAATTAAACCAAGGACAATGAAAGAACAAGAGAACATTGTTTGAGAGGGCTAAAGCACCATGAGCTGTAAAATACCACCTTTGAGTGCTCGTTCCAGAACCTACCACCAGAGGGAGCCGTACCCCTGATGACCACATAAGCATTATGAGTTCAAAAGAGACAATGAATGGGCCTCCTGACTGAGAAGTTCTTCTCTCTCAACTAAATACCATGTGCATAATTTCCATGAAATCAGACTCAAATAATTCCATAATTTGAAAAAATGTAACACAACACATGGTCAGCACAAGTAAAGCATTGACTGAACTATTCAAAACTGATCTTGTTTACAGGTTGTGGTTTTGAAGAGGTTTCACACAGCATTAATTACTGTTATAGAATAAGCTGTTGGTTCCTAAATTTACTCAAGTTAAAAAAACCGAAATAGAAACTCAGGTCCGCTTGTTATTCCTCCTACACTGTGGCAGTATTTATTGATAGACTGATTTTTGCGGTGACAGTGCTTTGATTGTGTTGATCACGTGGCGACTGACATTTATCTGGTTTAAGGGTTTCGCCAACCCTGTTCCCAGTGATGTCCTCTGTAGGCTCTATATGCAAACCACATTATCTATACATTTGCTAAATAAATAAACAGTACTGCAGTCTTTCATGTTCCATAATTACATGTTAAATGACATGTTGACAAGAGGGCATGTCCAGAATGCACTGATGTGGTTGGAGATCAACTCAAACAAATAATTAAGAAAGGAGTCAGCTTATTTGGTGTGGTAAACTCCACAGAGGTGAGGCTGTGAGGCGAAGCATGGGTTAATATGATATACAGTTAACTAAAACTAAAAGAAATGGCTGTCCTCAAATGTGGTTTGCGCTACAGGTAGTGGTTTGGTCACGTGACGCGGTTTCACAATACTCATGTGAAAGCAATGTATGATTGAAACGGCTCACGAGACTGGCTGATTCTGAAAGAGGACTGGATGGTTTCTAAATTCACGGATTGGGATGCAGGTAAACTGACAGGTGAACAGGTGACACTGCAAGGTGACCCACCAACAAACAAAAAAAATCAAACACATCGCAAGAAATCATCTGCCAAATTACATGACATTTCCTCATTGTTGAAGAACAGCTATATTCTTGAACAGACATAACATTCATTCAGCTCTATAAGGATCTAAAACAATCTCTCCTATCTAGTTCCCATTTCATACTTTACAGAAAAACAAGAAGAAAAAAAATGTTTTTACTTCCTAAAAACAAATAAGAAAGTTACTCTGGTTAGACATAACATTTAAATATGTATACATTATCAACACTTTCACATCATTAATATTATTTGTTTATATTGCTACCAGTAATATTCCACAGGACATACCAACTTTCCCACCAGAAATGACATAATCTCTGATATTCCACATACACACCTTGCAACTGATCGATAGACCAGCAGTGAGTGTTGATAAAGGGCCAAACTGCAGTGTGCTTTACCCATTACATGGTAACAATACAATTTGTCTGTGTAGACCGAGCTAATGCACTGCCAATGAGTGCCGTGTGGTTTAAATGTGGTTCAGACAAACGCTGTCTCAATGCTGATGTTGTTACTCGAAAACAAAAACTCTGCTGCATCCACCCGAAGTAGCTCCAGCGTGATTCACAGCATGGTTTATGTATTCAAGCTTTACTGAACTTTGTAAACTTTCTTTAACGCGTACTCTTGGTGGTAAAGGGATCGTGTGCACGGTATGTGGTATAAGGCTGTTTCATAAGAGGAAATCAATAATATTGCCTCAACAAATTACACATTTTGCAATTTAGCATTTCCTATCTGTTATATCCAAGGCAATGGCAGATTGTCTCCAATGTTAATTTTGGAGTATTGGAAATGTGGAGTCTTAGTCTAGTCATCAAACGATGTCTTCCAAAAAAAAAAAAAAAAAAAAAAAAAGCTAAAATTTCAAATCACCCTGAAAGAGTTCCATGTTTTTATATTTTAAAAATGAAAGCACATTTGAAACTCACACAATGAGTAAAGTCATTTCTTAAATTTCATTACATTTCATTTAATGACATTGTGCATTCATTTTAAAAATATTATTTTATGGGGTCCTTCAATGTGTCCTCATAATTCACCTGCAAGCTTCTCCAGAAAGGAAAGCCCCATGGCTGCTAGCTGTAGAATTTGATAATACCATTACTGGCAAAACGTAAGGTCTGACACACAGCTAGCCTGCTATCTGCGCTAACTGGAGCTCAAGAACAGCTCACTTTATTTACCTGAATGACAAATGGTCTCCATAGTAACAATGCAGGACCTGCATGGCAAAGTGCACTGACCTGGCTCCCATGCATGCAGCTGTGGAGTGGAATGCGACATGCTGCAGTGTTTTCTGGCAGTAACATGCAGTTAAGAGTTTCTCCATCTTGGGTTAGGACATGTTTTGCTCAGTCATTATGGAGATACTCGTATGGTGATCACCTTTTGAGATTTTTATTTGCATCTGAAGCGACTGCAGAAACAAAATGAGCTTGTTTAGAAGAGACAAAGGTCTCACTGAGGAGTTTGATTGTTGGGAGTTTGGCTTAAAGCCCCTACTTCCCTCATCCTGACACTTTTCACTCATACTTCCCATAGTTTCAGCATGCCATTAGGTACTTCTTTAACGTATTCCAGACATGATGCAGCTCCCCAGCTCATGAAGTTACTGGGCAAATAAGGGTGCGTAACTTTTCCAACTAGCTGTTTGAAGTCCTACGTCACCACACTGTGCTTCCATGTTATGAACATTTCTTTGAGTCAGGACAGGTTGAGCCAGGATGGAGCTGGCCTTCCAACGACTGCCATTGCTGACCAAAAACTTCAAGAGCTCAGCTGCCATATCCCCTTCATGTAAAGATCTGTTTGGCTGCCATATTCCCTTCATATACAGATCTGTTTGGCTGCCATATCCCCTTCATATACAGATCTGTTTGGCTGCCATATCCCCTTCATGTACAGATCTGTCTGCACTTACTGATCTCCTACAATAAAAATCATAAATGAGGCCAAACTCTGGACAGCTTGTACACAGAGGGAAAGCCCACACAGGGGTCTATGTGAAAGTCGATTTCAGGAGAACACAGAGAAGTAAATGCCCTCCTATCAAACATGTCAATCTGCTGCTTCGTTTCACACTTAAGTCCACAAATTAACTTTGCACAGGCATCAATGCGGAGGACAGCATCTGCATGTACCGGGTTTTGATAGATCTGGAACAAGGTTTGATATAACTGGTAAATTCATATGCTAGAACTGTCCGTTAACAGGATGCAGACTGTGGGGCCCATCCACACACTGGAACAGTGTGTTAACAGGATGCAGACTGTGGGGCCCATCCACACACTGGAACAGTGCCTTAACAGGATGCAGACTGTGGGGCCCATCCACACACTGGAACAGTGCCTTAACAGGATGCAGAGACTGTGGGGCCCCATCCACACACTGGAACAGTGCCTTAACAGGATGCAGACTGTGGGGCCCATCCACACACTGGAGGACACTTAACAGGATGCAGACTGTGGGGCCCATCCACACACTGGAACAGTGCCTTAACAGGATGCAGACTGTGGGGCCCATCCACACACTGGAACAGTGCCTTAACAGGATGCAGACTGTGGGGCCCATCCACACACTGGAACAGTGCCTTAACAGGATGCAGACTGTGGGGCCCATCCACACACTGGAACAGTGCCTTAACAGGATGCAGACTGTGGGGCCCATCCACACACTGGAACAGTGCCTTAACAGGATGCAGCATTGTGGGGCCCATCCACACACTGGAACAGTGCCTTAACAGGATGCAGACTGTGGGGCCCATCCACACACTGGAACAGTGCCTTAACAGGATGCAGACTGTGGGGCCCATCCACACACTGGAACAGTGCCTTAACAGGATGCAGACCGTGGGGCCCATCCACACACTGGAGCAGTGCCTTAACAGGATGCAGACTGTGGGGCCCATCCACACACTGGAACAGTGCCTTAACAGGATGCAGACTGTGGGGGCCCATCCACACACTGGAACAGTGCCTTAACAGGATGCAGACAGTGGGGCCCATCCACACACTGGAACAGTGCCTTAACAGGATGCAGACCGTGGGGCCCATCCACACACTGGAACAGTGCCTTAACAGGATGCAGACTGTGGGGCCCATCCACACACTGGAGCAGGGCCTTAACAGGATGCAGACTCCAATACGGTCTATAGTGGTTTCCTGATTATAAGCGATATATGGTGACTATGTAAAGTAGAGTATATAAAGATTACCTGAACACGGTAAATCAGAAAATTCAAGCAAGTGGTATAGTTCTGTGTACAAAACAAAAAAAAAAAACATTTTCTATTTCCAATGAAAAAACCCAGGGTAGTTTTCCCCTAAACAGTTAGCTTGTCCGAAAAGCAAGGCCAAAAACCCATTTCTGGTACACAATTATTCTGTGTCTAAACCTGATACTAACATGTGATATGTAAAAGCATCCTTATTGTGAAATATTGGATAAAATACTGCAGTTCTTCCCTAACCAGATTAACAAGGATAACCCATTTTCTGCTTAAACTGTGGGTGGCAGAACATGTGAATATTTCACTTCACATTTCAACCATTTAGTTGAAAATAATGTGTGACCTATTCTACTATTCTAGCAGTGAATCTTAATTGCTGTGCCTTTTCTCCTCTGAAACATATTTTAGTCCATTGAAATCAAATTTTTCAGAACATTACAATATGGTATAATACTATTTGTCTATTGGATTACTGTGCTGTGTTGCTCTCATATAATTTGAAAATAATTATGTACAGAGTATAAGGCATTAATATTAAATATTATAATCCATAAATATTGATGTACTGAAGTTAATCCATCTCCTAATCAAACAAAATATTTTCAACAAAACAGTTTCATGTTAATAAAGTTTGGACTTCAGGGTAGATTTCTGAAATCAATTTATCAAATCAGCAAAGTGATCATTTGTCACTTTTTGTGTAACGATGCTGTGAACAAGATGCTACACACACACAATTATTATGCATGATTTGTAAAAAAGTTGATATCAAACCACACTGTGAAACACAGAACAGGCATCTTGCAACATCTTAGTAAAAACTGCACTGATGCACACTGCGCTGAAGCAACCTTTAACAGTGAAAGGTCATAGCAGAATAAAAACAAAAATTAATCATAAAGCAGAGACCAAAAATTATTTTTGTAGTTCTTCTCCCCCCACCCCCCCGGCGTGCATGCTGGGTTTTGTAGTTTTGTAGTTACTCAGCACTTACTGACTTATTAAAACAACTAATTATACAGCTGAGTAATTACGAAAACCAGCATGCACTGCCTCTCTCCAGCACCAGGAGTGAGGACCACTGGTTTACAGCTAAAAAAAAATTCTCATCCAGTCATTTCAACTCATCCACATCTGTTGGCTGTGCTTGTCAGACATTCAGAGTGTGTCTCGCAGACTGCAATATCTGACAGCACAGGCAACAGACAACTGAGCAAACTACTTTATTGTGGATACAATAAAATGTCTGAATGAGCGCCTTAAGAAAAAAAAAAAAATAATAAAGAGCAAAAAAAAAACGCATCTGCAAAGAAAAGGTCTGAGAAGGCACACTATCAAAACAAAAACCACAATCTTAGCTTGACCTGAGAAGCTGTTTGAAGCAATGGGCAACTCAGACAAAAATACCACTTCCTAATATGAATACTGAACAGAGGTAGAAAACCTCAGACAGTAAAAGTCCTACCAAGTATTTATTCCACCCAAGCACTAAACCAGCGGATTCTAATCTGCTCAGCTCTTCAGCCAGGTAGATGAGCTAATTAGTGAACTCACCTGGTTTTAGTGAAAGGGCAGATCAAATACATGGTAGGACTTTTACTTTCTGAAGCTGTTGTTGTCCACCTCTGATACAGAATTTCTGCTATGGACAACAGAAGAGGCTGAGGTTTTAGTTTTCGATGGTGGACAGTTTTACCTGAGTGAGCAGCATCTCCTGGACCACCCTCCTCCGACCCGTCCTCGGAGCACTCCTCAGCCCGGTCCAGAGCCCCTCCCTCAGGGTCGGCACCAGCGCCCCCCTGCTTGCCGTCAACGGAGGTGGTGGGGCTCTCTGCGCCCCCTCTGTCCCTCTTGTGGACGCGGGAGTGGAGCACCAGCTGGTGGTAGGTCCTGAAGGTCTTCCCACAGTCTCGGCAGTGTGTGGGCTTCTCTTTGCTCATCAGGGCCTTCTGGTCCGGTTCTGGCGACGGTGTGTCTCCACTGCCGGGTTTGGACTTCAGCTCGCTTCTCAGGCCTTCCCGGAGGGACTTACCCCCTCGGCCCCCGGACCAGATCTCGCCCAGCTCCTCCTTGTCCGACCCCGATTCCTCGTTGTCGGAGCTGGCATCGGGACCCAGCTCCTTGGCTTGGCTCGGCCCCACCGCGATCTTGCCCTTGGTGGCCAGCTGCCAGGCCTGGTAGGTGTTGAAGGGGTCAAGCTGCGCGATCCACTTGGCAGACCTCTCTGGCGACCCTGCGGGCGCCTCGGGCGACCGCGAGCGCAGGTCTAGGAGCCCAAGGAAGGACTCCTGGGAGACGGGAGCCCCGAGGGCAGGCCGGGGCTCGGCTGGCGGGTCCTCATCGGGCTCCGGTTCCCGGTTGTGCACCTTGCTGTGCTCGGCCAGCGTGTCTTTGCTGGGGAAGAAAAAGCCACAAACCATGCACATCCTGTAGGGGGAGCTAATGGGCACCGGGGTTTGGTCCTGGACCACGTCGTTGATGGTGGTGGGCGTCTCCAGGTCCTGCTGGGCCCTGCTCTTGGAGCCCGCCTTGCCGCCGTGGGTCCTCATATGGTTCTTCAGGAACCAGGGTTCCTTGAAGCGGCGGCCGCAGATGCTGCAGCTGTAGGTGAAGGAGTCCTTGTGCTTCCTCATGTGGGCCTCCAGCTCGGCGGGGTCCTCCAAGGCCTGGCCGCACACCATGCAGCTCACGCGCTCCTCTGGGGCCGCGGCGGCGGGCGCGGACACGGCCTTCTCGCCGGGGCTCAAGAACTCGGCCTCCACCCGCAGGACGGCCGGTTCAAACAGCGTGGTGGGGTGCTGGGTCAGTACGTGCGGGCCCAGCTCCTCCTGGTGCTGGAAGGACTTGTCGCAGAACATGCAGTCGACCTGCTGCTGCAGCGCCCCCTCTGGCCGGGAGGCTGGCTTCTCCGCGACACTGCTGTGGGGGGTCATGCTGGAGCTAGCGCCGGGCATGCTAGCGCTACCGTTGCTCAGGATGTCCTGGCCCAGCCCGTCAGAGCTCTCCATATACGATATCAAAGGATGCGTAGGCATGTCTTCTCTACAACGCGTTAACAATACTGATGAACGCAAAAACAGACTTTAACTGCCTCTCACGTGTGACTAAATATCAGTCTGAGAGCTTCGACCAACAGATGAAGTGTGCAAATGCAACCAGCAGAAGGTGGGAAGACAGCGGGACAAACAGACAATGTTCCGAAAATCCTTCAGCCTTCCCACAGCACTTTGGCATATTAATATATCTTTGAATGGGAATTTATTCACTATGCCTGACGGGGCTGTGTATGGTTCTGTGAAAAGCCATGTTGGGTTCCTAAGTCAAGGCCTGCTGATAAGAGGAGCCAGTGAAATTATGGTGATCTTTATCATGACACATCCGGGAGCATCACGTCTTAGCAAGTAGAACCTGCAAAAAAAAAAAAAAAAAAAAGTTAAAAAAGAGGTTAAGAGTGACTTTTGAATGCAACTGAAACAACAGCTCTATGCATTTAGTTTCAAAGAAGCCAACATTTAAGACAAATAGAGAGAGCCCCTGCCTGATCCCGACAGCATTTCAGCACCTCGTGCATTATTTCAGTTGAAATTTCATGCAAAGATGTCTCAAGTTACTCAACGTGCAACAGGAAATGGATCCTCTGCCAGAACTTTACGCAAGTATTTCCTCAAATTAAGCAGGTGGCAAATAATAGCACTGAACCAATCTCCAGAGTATTAAGGTTTTCTATTTAAGCATGACTTTCTGACTTGCATTCATTTTTTTTTATTTGTCAAGCCTACATTCTTTTTTCACTGAATATAGTCTTCTATACAGGTATTGTTATTATTTATTTTTTTTTTTTTTTTTTTTTACAATCAGAAGAGGATAGGGACCTTGCAAAGTGTATCTTAGGAACTCCCTCAGCCTACACATGGACGCCATACCACGATGGAAGGATTTGGTACACACCAGAAGAGAAACAAAGCAAAATAAAAAGTTTAAACTGAAATGTTTTAAGGGGAACTGAGGTCATGGCACTTGCACAGTACAGTGAATAAATAACCTATTTTGAAGTGACACCATGCCAGGATATAACACGTTTTGGTTGAGAGTAAATATTAGTCAACTGTTTCAGGCAGTCATCACTCACGGTGGCAATGAAGACAATAGGAATTACTGAGAGAGAACAAGTTTCACAAAGGTTAAACTACCAGACCACTGCTACAGGACCGACACCTCCACCCACTTATGATTGGTGCAATTCCCTAACATTCAGAAAGACACAAATCTCAGACATACGGCAATCCCGGAGCTGAAACTTGCTTTCAGTATCCAAAACCTGCCGCCCTTAGGATGTTCTGCCCCCAGACCTGAGGGCAAGGGACAGGAGCATCACTCCCGATCAATAGTACTGCACACTGGAAAACTTTCACTTCCTTCCCCCTGGAGCAGGACCACCAAAAGCCTTCCAAGAATACAGCTGAGCACATTTCAAACTTTGGACAAGTTACCACTGCAGACCTTTTGAATTATGCATGCCAAATGAGTCTGAAAATATAGACGACCAGCGTGTGACATGTTTAGGAGACTGCTGTAATTGGAGAGGCCCACCCTAACTGCTGTTCAGGGCGGCGCATCAGAATTGCATGCAAACACAGAAAAACATCACTGGCTCACCATACCGTCAGCACTTACAGGAAATCATTAAATAGCTCCTAATATCACCTCTAAATCATGAGGTGCTTCATAACTAAAGCGTTGAAGCAGAACCTAGCCTAAATATAACCTGAGGGTGCCATGCAGGCTAAACGTGAAGAACACCAGAGGAGAACCTGACCAGGGACCTCTGCATGCAAACACGGACGACTGTAGATTTAGCATGTTAGCATAACAGAAATATAACAAGATGTTGTGGAGAAATGCAACAGTCCTCGCTCTTCTAGTGTCCGCCCTACTGAACACCTGTTCATGTGCCATGTGGCCAAATTCAGCCCAAAAACAAAAAAAAAAAACAAAATGGTACTACTGACCTCAATAGCCTAACCTGAAAACCAACAACAACAAAATACTTATTGTACATAGAGACTCCTAATCAATATGCATTTATGTAAGAAATCAAACAAATTTCATTTAAAACAAATGCAAGATGTTTAGAGGGAATCACTGACCGCACTGCATTTTCACAGAACTTCATCTACCACGACTGTACCCAAAAGGCTGTAAACTCAAACCCATACACAGCAAATTTCATTTTAAAAAGACCGTATTCCTCATTTGGAAAAAACACCATCCTAAAGGGAAACACAAAATAAAGAAGAAAGGAAATAACACACCCCCACCCTCAAAAAACATGCAAAATAAGAAAACGTGCCGTAACACATTGCAGTTTAACGCTTCAAAATTCTCTAAGCAAGAGATCTTCAAAAAGGAAGCAACTTTGAATGTGAAGTACAGGCTCCACCACAAGATCAGCTACACACAAACACAGGAAAAAGGTTTCTCCAAACAGACCTGATAAGTTTTTGTTTGGGGGGGTTCATCTGAAACAGCCAACAAGTCATCTTGGAATTGTCTTTCATTTTACACATGACAAATAGAGCTGCGCACCCCCCCCCCCACCCCCACCACACATACAAGACTGAGTCAAATTGTGAATGCACACACATTGGGGGGGGTTAGAAGACAGTGAAACAGCACCACACAACCACCTTCAAACACAATGCGAAAGTTCCATTTTTATTACCTCCTAACTTTCTCCTTCACAAAGAACAAATCAAAAATATAATTATGCTTTGTAATTTAAAATGACTTGATATAAAGGCTGCCAATTGAAAACACACACAAACACACACACACACACTATCTCTCTCTTACACACACACACACTTCACTGCATGGGCTTGCACTTCTTAAAGATTGGTGCCAACTGTTTACTGAGCCACTGCCTTACCTTGCAACGCAAACCTATTACTCATATTGATTGACAGGATAAGGCAGATTTCTCAAGGTATTGTTTCTTCAAAACACTGACGATGACTCTCCGAGGCAAGTCTCATCCAATACTGTCTAAAATACAGCATCACCATTACAAATGTATTCTCCATTTAACTCTGGAATGATGTAGTTTCGTTACAGCATGTGGGTTCTGTATCAAAGTTAGCAAACATCACGCACGAAACATTTTGATTCGCGTTCCTAAAAATCAGACAGACCGTTTATAAATACCGAAGTTGTATGTGCGTGTGCATCTACCCAGATCGAGTATAACAAGTTGAATAGCATAACTTCAGCCTGTTCCCTAGATGGCAATTCTCCAACACCCTTAAGGCCCAAAACTCACTGGCAACCCTATCTTCCCCCAGCACAACAGTTATGGTTTAGTGATGAATGCCCAGTTAGTTCTTGCAATCCTAAACGGCCGGCGCTACAAGCTTCTGTATAAACGCTGGACACTGGGACACCCTCATACAAGTAGCCTATCGATAACTCAATATCTCTGTGCAGTACTGCTAACGTTAGCTGAATCATATTAATCCGCTGGAAATTGACTAGGAGCTTCGCTCATACTGACGCCCCCAACCCCCCCGCGATAATACCATGATCACAGGCGTTTACATACCGATTTCATAAATACCGAATGAACAGATATGATTTCATAAACTCGTGGGATCCGTGGGACTAGAGGCAGGGATAGTAGAGGATACAACTACACGGAAAAGTGTCGCAATATCCAAACCACAAGCCGCCTCTTCTCGGTCGGAGCAGGTCTAGAGGCCAGCTGTTGCTCTCCCCACTTAATTCTTTTGTTGCACGGCTCCCCGTGAATCACTTGGGTCCCATACAAAAGCCCCAGCACTTTACATTCTAGAAACACCATCGCTTTCAGACTTCATACAATGTAAGAATGCGTGGAAAAAAAAACAATCGTTATGCTTTCGAATCTATGTACAAATGTGCATTCACAAACGACACTGATCAATAATCAATTCACATGAAAACAGCTTACGTTTTCGATTAATCTAAGATTACAAGAAAAACACGTACAAGACTTAATGTTACTGCGAATGAATGGGTCCACAAAATAACTTGGAAAGTTGCTCTTAGCGAATCATAAAGTACACTTGAGCAACAGATATCGATAGATCTTGTGATAGCCAAATAGCCACTCATCAAGAGAACTTAAATATTTGAAGTAGCAATGTTTTCACTATTGATATTATCCGACATTAGCAAAGTTAGCCAGCCAATAGAATCGTTTCAGAGCTCTTTAACGATCTGTAAACTTAGAAACAACCAACCGCACCCAATCATTTATACAGCTGAACTATTCAACGAGTGCATTCATTTCTTCGCATAAAGAAATAACCATGGCATCAATTAAATCAAACCTGTTATTCTTGATGTAGCTAAGTGACTTGCTAACCTGTTATCGTGAAGGACAGTGTGGTCGACGGCGTGGGGGTTTACGCACCATTGTCATGTTATTCGTTATGGATACCTAGCAGATATCCGCCAACCACCCGCATCCAATGATTCATTACACAGCAAGTCGTTGCATGCTTGCTTTTACTCTCATTTGGTTTTATTCCTGCATTTTCAAAACTCACTAGTCAGGAAAAAAACAACTTCGCTAACAACCTGTTGGTGCCCATCATGATACCAAGAAGTTTTGTCGTTTGTTTGTTGGAAAAGAATTTTGTTGATTTATTGAGGAAGAAAAAGACTTTAACAAACACGAAACACGAGCGTTGGTTCACTAACTGACATGAAAACTTTTCTCTGCCTCTGCAGAAGGACCTCTGAGATTATAGTTTGTGAAGAAGTCGCATCATGAATCTGCTGCATATTTCCTGGCACGTGTGTAGCGAAGGCTGTCTTCCTGAACTACTTAAACTCATTTCATTATGGCCAGCTAACTACCCTGCTGTTTTTACAATATCTAACGTTAGCTTGCATGTGAACCATCAGTATGTACTCCGTAGCTGGGTACGACTTCAGCTAAATGCATGCACAAATCCATGCTATTCAGCGACCAGGTCGCCATTAACCTGCTAGCACCCTTTAGCAAGCCAATTTTGTTGGCTAAGCTGAACTCCTTTCATAATTAACTAACCAACACCCTGTGGTTTATGAAACCTGACAGAGCAGAGTGATTCGACACAAGAATGTAGTTTTAATTATGCAGTTTTGTTAATTGTTCTTTTAACAAATAACTATTATTAGCTATCAAGCTATCATTGATCAAAAAGCTATTGCTATACAGTCTGTTATTCGTGATCTTAAAATTAACATATTTCACAAAAAAAGGTATAAATAAGGTTACACATAAGCACATGATAAGAGCAGTGTTTAATCTCCTGCATGGGGTCGGCAGGATCCATCCATCCTGATGAGCAAGCTTACTTTTGTTTGTCAGGTGGTGACTCTGATGTAACGCATCGCTACAGCGACCTGGCCGGCCAGACTCCCAAACCAATTTGCCAATATAGTTGGGAAACTTGAGCCAGTTACGATTCCTTGTCAAATTAACGACTTTCGATGAAACGGACTATCAAGAGAACTTTTTTAAAAAGACATTCGATAACGACAGAAATATGATAATGTGTGTTGATATTATCTTTTTGCCACTTGTTCCTTTCCGCTAGCTTACCAGCTACTATTGTTTCCATTCATTCACATTGTTCAAAAAAAAGTTGTGAGCTAACTTGTCAATGTCAGGAGATCAGACCTGCTCTTATTCGTACACTGAGCTAACTTTTATTTTCTTCTTTTCTTTTTTTTTTTTACTTTCTTGCTCATCTTTGCTATTCCAGCTATCTGGGAAAACAATACTTTACTATGTCTCCAATGAAAATGTGAGATAAAAGGCTCAGGGATGGCACCGCATATTTCCTGCTTTGATTGTACATTCTTAGAATAGCTAAATAGCGTTAATGTACACACATTACTTGTTAATTTAGCTAACTGCTATCATCCACATTAAAATAATTATATAGTTAATACAAGCTAGTCAAGATAACGACGTTAGCTATATCCATGGATGACTATCGTACGTTAACTTTGCTTGGTTAGCCATCTAGTTAGCTTGCTATTGAAGAAGAGGGAGAACTCACCAATACCTACCAGGCTATTCAGACTCGCCAGGAACTGTCTTACAGTGACATGGTATTTTGTTTCTTTGAGTCTTTGAATAGGTAAATGTGTGTACTTCCCATTTCCTCGGCAGTGTGTTGGGGTTGGAGTGCCTTTGGTTAGCGCTCGTCTGCCTGTGTTTGTAAATCTCACTTCTGTGCAGCTGTTGCACTCAAGAGGCGCGCGCAGTACCACAACCTTTCTGTGGGAGACGGGGCGCGTGCACGCAGCGCCGCGGGCGCGTCACGTGGCCCCAACTTTTAATTCACCGGCCATTAGTTTATATCCCCGATCGCGTAATTGCTGCTTTGGGTGCTGTGATACAGCCATAACAAGACGCAATGCCTGGAGGCAAAATAGCCATTCCATTAGACAGTTATTTGACTTCCTGATATTGTGACTGACAAGTATGTATTAGCCAACAGGAGCAGCAACTGGTTAAGTTGAATGCTAATGCTTGATTCTCGTTTTAAGTAAGATGGAATTTTGATTTGAATAGCGAGCATTGGTGTCATTTGATATGAAAATGACTTGGTTTGTCAAGCCCCATTTTGTGTGTTGGTAATGTCGTACTTAAGACATGATTCATGTCGCAAAATAATGTCATGAAAAGCAGTTAGGCTATTTGGCGAACAACCAAAAACACCACGAATAATACATAAATGTTTTATCTCCCTCAGAGCATTGCCAAGTATGTCAATAAGCAGATAAAATACCATAACTTGTATTCTATACCAGGCCAAACTTGAACTGAATCTCGACTGATGTAAAAAGTTGTAGAAGTAAACATTCATTTTGAACCTGATATTTTGAGGGTTTTGTTTGTTTGTTTGTTTATGAATACGAATAAAATGACCACTCAACAAAAATGGAAGAGGCTTTTAAAGTAGAATCCTTCATCCTTTTGCCTACTTCTGCATTTGTGCAGAGTTTTCATTTCATGCCTGAATTGTTGGTTCCCTAAGGACACCATCAATACAGCCACATTTGAACTCAAAGCTTTTCAAGAGAAAAGAAGGGATATTATCTCAATGCTTTACATCGCTTGAGTATTCTGAATTGTTCACGATTGGGCTAGACTTAAGATGATGTTCACTATTATTATTATAACTTTTAGTATTATTATTACTAATATTATTACTATCATTATAATTATCCAAAGCCACAAGTAAATGACTCACTATTTGGTATCATTGCTTATGTGAGCATAGCTCTGTGGGAGTATTGCAGTAATGTCTTTTTATTAGTAGTGTTCTGGTATCAGTTGGGTAAAGGTTTTTCTATCTCTTAGAGAATGAAATCATCAGAACAAAATCTTCTGATAATTCAACATAAATGGATTTACTAAATAAATGTATAGGTATAGAATGAATACACACGTATATAAATAAGTACATACATTCGAAAGCATGTGGTTGCAGAAGCATGCGCTGAGTGAACGTCAAGCACAGCGCAGCTGAAAAGAGGAGAGAAGTGACAAAAACAGTGAGCACACCAGGCCTGTCTCCTGCCTCCGCTGACAGCCTCTTTGGCACTCTTCAAGCAGCAGGAAACCGAGTGTTTTTGAGAATAGAGAGAGACTGGTGTGCCTTTTGCATGTCCACAGCACCGCTTCCCACAGCCTGCTGCGGGGGAGGGGAGGGGAGGGGAGGGGGAGGCCCTGGCTGGCTACAGCCCGGCCTCTGTAGGCCTCAGGCCGCTCTACACAACCGCCTCTGTGGTCAGTCCCAGCAACTGCTGGAGGGGCACTCCGAACACGCAGGAAAATTACTCATCATTCATCCTGTTGTCTTTTGCACATGTGGATTATGGTTCTTTCAAGAATGATCAATAAGTGTATAAACTTCATATGCTATACTTACAGACATACAACATACTTACATAACGTAAATATGTGTGTGTGTGTCAAGAGTAGTAGTAATGTTTGCTTGACAGTGGCATGTACATAACAGATCAGTCAGGTTCAGGAAGTTCACACTAATAGTTTCACTTTGCTTTTTTTTTTTTTTTTTTTTTTTCTTTAACCATTCCATCTCATGCTGTGTGTGTGTGTGTGTGTGTGTGTGTGCCAGGGTGGTGCCCTTCTTGTTTATCTGTTAAGTATGTGCACATAAAAGTCTGTGATTATTATTTTTAAATGTGCTATGCACTTTGTTGTGACAGTGTTTGAATGTTCAGACTGGATAATATAAATCTATGAATATAAGCATTGAAATAACACAATGAAATTTAGGATAATAGAAATGATCAGTTCCATTTGCGTAATTGTGCGCTTGTATGCTATTCTTGACTGTGTGTATTTTTTCTGTAGAGAAAAATGCCTTTGATCTTCTGTTGACATATACATATATTTTTCTTATATCTTGATAAAAGTTTATGTACGTGTCATTATATAGTTCAGAAAAAAAGAAAGAATTATAATCCTGACTGAATAAACCCTGTCTGTGCTGATCTAATGTCTGTGTCTCATATTATCAAAATACAATATGCAGTAACACCTCTAAGAGTTAAGTTTTTCTTTCACCGAGTAAGTGCCAATAGGAAAGAGGACTCCACTTCTCAAAGCACTTAGGTGCAGTTTCAGGAAATACAGGGTATCTACAAAGAGACAAGCATTTCCTCTTTGAGAGACTTCTATATTCTCAAAAGAAGACTCCTCCAAACCAACCCTGCCTTTGCAAATAAACAATATTTCGTGTCTCCTTCAGCTTTCTCACATCATACAGAATAACATTCTAATTGTTCTTATATGACTAGTTTGTACATAAAATAAGGAAACTGGGCTGATTTGCATAATGCATGGTAGGTAAGCACAACAAACATTTTACAAAAAGACAATGAAGAAAATGGGTCTGATTTCAGCAATCAGTCATTTGACACAGAGCCCTCAGAGCAGATTTGGGCTTCTGGGAAGATTTCTGATTGCGTCTGACCTCATTTGTGAAGAACTGACACATACAGCACACAAAATGGCTGAACAATGCCTAGCAATGATGAAATGGGTGCTGTTTTATCTGACCTCTCTGTGACTGCCACACTCACATGCTACAGCATTATTGTGTAGCTGTTATTAAATGACTTTCAGAACTCAAGTCTAATTAATACACATATGTATTATTTACTTAAGAGGGGCACTTTTCCTTATCCAACAGAACAGTTTATTTCTGGTGGAAGGGAAGAAACATGGACTACATGCTACATTTTCTTTCTATTACAGTTACTAATCCCTTCATCAGTTAATAAAAGTATATTAATTTAGCCTATATTTTGCCATTTGGTACAGAATATATATACATTATATAATATATATATATATGTGTTGTATAATATATATTATGTATTGTTTTAATTGATTAAATAAATCACAAGAACAATTGTTTTCTTTTATACATTTCATACGTATTGTAGCCTATATATGGGTGTGAAATGACATTTTAACAAAGTGGATTTAAAGGCCAGTAAATGAAACAAACTGATGTTACATTTAAATAACAACAACAATAATAAGCACAACAAATACAATGCAAATGAAGTTTGAAATGGGCTTTGACATAAATGATTGGAAAAAAAAACTGTTCTAAAAGCTATAAAAAAGCTTACAGACAAGGAGGATAGAATTTCATCTTAACATAAGAATAACCTTTTTGTTACCAGAAGCAGTGAGCCACTGCGTACATTTTGAAGTTCTACTTGTATGACAGAACAGTAAACAACTATCATTTGGAATGTAAATTTATCTGAGGTAGAATCATAATGCAAAGTAGAGAAAGAAGGCACATTTTTGATGCAGGAAGGTGAAAACCTGTAAAAGGGTAGACTTAATCATAAGTGGTTAAAAAAAAAAAAAAAAACAGGAGATAGTGAACAGGTTTCATGTTTACAGTTAATCACCTTTGCTTCTCTGCTCAAATGTGATACCATGCATGTGAGCTAAGGAAGGCCCCTCCCCCACCACCCACACCCAATCCTGTCTACCAGCAGTGAACTGCCTTCTAACAGCTCCTCAAAGTCCTCTGCTCTTTCCCTTTCTATAGATTTGACTTAAAACATTATAGACAGATAATTATATACAGCCTTATAAACAGCCAATAGATTTCCCTCAGGCATACAGTTACTATACTTTTTTCCCACCCATAATTTTCTTGTACTTTCATAGAATCTGCAACAAAAAAAACAAGAAAAACAGCAGCTTCCTACCAGTCATTTTTTTTTACATATGCAAATAAACAAGGTATGATTCACTTTGTCTGCTTGAAAATTACATCAGTGATAACAGTTTAAAATTCAATCACTCTCGTTTCCCCCCCCCCCATACTCCCTCTCCCCAGTCAAACAGCGGCAATCTAATAAACAAACATGCTCTCTCCTATATGGATGCTTTAATTAGGATCTGGACCCTCTCAGCTTAGATAAACAACACAGTCCTGCCAAAAAAGAGGCAGTATTTCGCAGCAGCTTAGTCAGCTTTTGCTGACTGGGGAATGAAGACCTGCAGTGAAACACAACGCTCTCCAGGATGTAGGTGCCTTTCTCATCGGCAGTGGTAGGAGAATCGACAGCACTTCACACATGGCTAAGATACTGAACGCAACAACAACAAAAAAAAAACATAAACAAGTATAATCTATGAACAAAGCTTTGTTGAAAGTGACAAAAAAAATGTGTTGCATTAATGGTTACCAAGGAAAAGGAATTGTCATTTACGTCATGAAAACCAACCTCCCCTATTCTATAGTTTTGCAAATAATGTAAATATAGGGTATTTACATACACCATGAGATGTGCAGAGTGTGACATACAAGCAATATTTCATACTGTTATTCAAATTAATACCGTCCATTTAAGCTGTGGGGGTGATTTTTGTAACACGTAACACATAACATTTACCTTTTTAACATATATTTGCATATATACCATGTATTTAGATTGGGCTCATATGGCTGCTGGTTTTTGTGCACAGATTTTGGTGTAATGTGACCCCCCCAACAGAGCGCCCTCAGTAACTGTGAAGAAGGCGGAGCTAGACTGAAATGCTCACATTGGAAAAAAGAAACACAAAAGAGTGGGTGTCTCTTAGCATGCTCATTTTGAATCCAGATGCGTCTGTGAAGGTCTGTATGTCTGAAACACCAGCCACCTAAAAAAAAAAAATACAGAAGAATCGGTTTGCAAGCTATTTCTGTCTAATTAAATAAAATATAGGGTTAAAAATTATTCGTTTTTCCAGTAAATTACTTTTCCCATGTGTGCAACTCATGTTGTTTGTTATGGGTCTTATTTTCATAAATAACTGGCATTGTCTTTTTATTTTAATACCTGAAATGAAATCATGAGGAAACAGAACAACAGATGTGAAAACAGGTGATCGTAGTGAGGTTTTTTTTTTTATTGGTCCTGTTGTAAACAGCTTACTCATATCATCTGGAATTTTTTTCTTCTTTTGGTCTGGAGCAAAAAGTCAAAGCATCACCCCCGCTCCCCCCCCGCACACACACAGCATGCGACACTGGGACATTAAACAGTCCAAACTTCAACTGTTTATTTACTTGGAGGCAGATACCCTTATCCTTTGAGTGTCACACTCTGTTACTCTAATATGACTGGATTACTGTGAGAGAAATTGAGATAAAGCTACTTTTTCCACAGACACTGCACTGGTTGGGTCTGGAACCTAGTACCCACTGGTGCAGATTGTACTGGGTTGGACCACCATGCTGCACTTGTGCACCACAGATAAATGTTAAAGTTAAATGTATGGCTGTAACCAAGGATGCACTTAGCTGACAGTGTCATTTATCCATTTGTAAAGGCTTGTAATGAAGACCATAGAGTTTACAAAAAAAGATAAAAATGCGTTAATTTAAGGATGAATTTGATTAACACTTAAAAGCTGAGTTCCATTCAAGTCAGGCTTACTTCCTGATTTTTGCTAGGGGAAATAGTCACAAAACGGAAGCAGAAAATGACGACAGATGAGTTCAAGGAACAGTCAGGAAAAGTAATGACTCTCTCATTTGCTTGCTGTCTTTCCAAACAGGATAGCTACATCACATCTGTAATATATACAAGAACTTACGACACGGCAAGTGGGTAATCGCTTACAGGAGGAAGTCAGAAAATTAGACTTCTACAGTCATAAGCCTCCCATTTAAACTGACATATTTCAGCGTGGATCATTGTTTCACACCATGTATAAACTACATAATGTGTGCTGAAGAAGTAGAAAAAACATCAGGAGTTGGTGAGGGGGCCTGTAATTTGATGGGACAGGGCTGAGCAAGGCTAAACGCCTTCTGTCAAGCTGCCTGCAGGGTCTCTACGCATGCATTTATATGAATGTTTCTCCCATTGCTGGTTTCTGGGACTGTCCCCCCTCTAAGTTGTTGTTGGTTTTAAGCCCCGATCCAGACGCTTATTCTGTGACTCTGGATAGGATCGTTGGCTGACTGCTTGTACCGCACTGTAATGTCTGTCCGTCAGACCTACGTGACTTCACCACAGAGGGATTTGTGTTCTGAGTTGTGGCCGAAGAGGCGAGTGCAAACCCATGCTGCTGCAGTCTAGGCCAAAATGGATGCCCAGTCTCCCCACCCACATTGATGTAGAGCTTAGACCTTATGTGAAAGCTAGCCTGCTTAGACCTTATGTTTAAGCTAGCCTGCTCAGACCTTATGTGAAAGCTAGCCTGCTCAGAACTTACGTGAAAGTTAGCCTGCTTACACCTAACGTGAAAGCTAGCCTGCTTAGACCTTATGTGAAGGTAAGCCTGCTTAGAGCTTATATGAAAGCTAGCCTGCTCAGACCTTATGTTTAAGCTAGCCTGCTCAGACCTTATGTGAAAGCTAGCCTGCTTTGACCTCATGTGATAGCTAGCCTGCTTAGACCTCATGTTTAAGCTAGCCTGCTCAGAACTTACGTGAAAGTTAGCCTGCTTACACTTATGTGAAGGTAAGCCTGCTTAGGCCTCATGTTTAAGCTAGCCTGCTCAGACCTTATGTGAAGGTTAGCCTGCTTACACGTAACGTGAAAGGTAGCCTGCTTAGCCTTATGTTTAAGCTAGCCTGCTCAGACCTTATGTGAAAGTTAGCCTGCTTACACCTAACGTGAAAGCTAGCCTGCTTAGACCTCATGTTTAAGCTAGCCTGCTCAGACCTTATGTGAAAGTTAGCCTGCTTACACCTAACGTGAAAGCTAGCCTGCTTACAACTTATGTGAAGGTAAGCCTGCTCAGACCTTATGTGGAAGCTAGCCTGCTTTGACCTCATGTGAAAGCTAGTCTGCTCGACAGTGGAGAGGGTGCTCCTGTAGGGGAAGGGGACAGAGGGAGCGGACAAGGGAATGAGAGGGGGGGACAAGCGGAAGTGGGAAAGGGGTAGGGCACAGGAGACAGGAAGAGGGAACCAAGGGAGGGAACAAAGGGTTGGATGGGCAGCAGACAGAGGAGGGGACAGAGTGATGGTACAGTGAAGGAAGCGAGGGAGTGGACAAGGGAACGGGAGAGGGGACAAGTGGAAGTGGGAAGGGGTAGGGGACATGAGACAAGAGGAGGGAGCCGATTAAGGAACCGAACGCGAGAGTGGTGACTAACAGACTAACAGAGCGGTGAAAATAGCCTGAAAGAAGCTGAGAAAGTCAGGTAATAGAACAGGTTTGTGTGTGTGCGTGCGTGCATGTGGTATGTAAACAGGAAGGTCACAAAAAATGGCATAGACACATAACACTAGATCATCGTAAGCTTATAAAATCAGTGAGGCCAGAACAGTGCAAATAATGCAGTGGTAATTGAGAGGTGATAGAATA
Source organism: Albula goreensis (assembly GCA_022829145.1). Classification (NCBI taxonomy): domain Eukaryota; kingdom Metazoa; phylum Chordata; class Actinopteri; order Albuliformes; family Albulidae; genus Albula; species Albula goreensis. Next base: position 3,076,124 of record CM040747.1, read on the forward strand.
CTCTCATTGACCCAGGGAGGTTGATGCCTGAACATCTGGCCCGTAGCCCACCTACCTTGTGATCACGGCATGTTTTAAGTCAATGAAGATGATTGTACCTGCACTGTGTAAATTATTATTTGCTAACGGCGTCTTTGCTGTCCCCGCCCAATTACTGCGTAATCTGGTTTTGCTTCTCATCCAGCATCTATGTAGCGTATCACGGTTTGTTCTTTAATGCTCTGATCATTTTAACCAAAACCTTTCATTCACGAATGTGATATCATATTAGTATCAGTGAGCAGTATGGTCTACATGATATTTAATGGGTTGTTAACTGTTTTTTTTTTTAGTTATGAAAAAGTTGTATTTATAGTGCGGCTGTTCTTAAAACAAATCTTTTGTTAATTTAAGGGCAATAAAAATTAGAAAATGAGTCAAAAAGAGTAACAGAAACAATCCAATGCAAAATTGCAGAGAGGTTGAAATTATTTCCTACTATAGTCAGACAAAAGCAAAATACATACTCCTCAGCCCTCTCTCATATATTCAATATTAAGCTTACAGCTTACTGGAACAACAAACAGAGTTTATTGTTCGATCATATTTAATCCTGTTGTGGAAACAGGGATGTGTAACGTAGATAGGTGATGATAATTTGTAGTTATACAGCTGTCCCCAGTCTGCTTTAACCTCTAAAGCAGCGATTAAACCGAGTTCTGTTGAATATAGAGAGAGCCATATGTCTGATCAAAGCAAATATAATACTCTGTATTGAAGCTGTAAATAAATGCTCCCTAAAGCAAAGCCAAATGCATCTGGAATGCATGATAGTATTTAAAACGATATGAGGATACTTTAAAAACGCCAGGAAAAAAATTCTCAAGAACAATGAATGTACTAGCGAAATTAAGATTTTCTTTGTTACATTATTTACAAAGTGATGACTGGGAACTCTGTTTGATTTTCCTTGTAAAACTGCAAAATGTTTTTTTGAATAAAACTTCAGTTATCCCCCATGATGCTGCAGGGTAAATGTCATTCACACTAATCACACAATGGCGAAGACTTAGTTCCCTTTATTTTTGAAATCTCATTTCACAAAGTCAGCAATCAAATCCATGCACGCCTACCAAAATGACAATTGAACAATTACACCTCCTCTCCTGTTTTTTTTTGTCCCTCTTCAACTCACTCTAATAAAAGGACGGCAGATACTGGGCCAATCCACCCTGTACTTATGTGTTTCTGCTGCTCTTACCCCTGGTAGAGTTTCCGTCATACAAACCAGTCCAGAATGCTAATCAAAGGTCGCATGCAATGCACTGCGGCCTCCCGCTCATTTCCTATTGTTCTGAGATGACAAAGGCTTTGTGCAGAACCGCTAATCTGGAATGGCGTTAGTCTGTCTGTCTGAGGATGATGAAATGTTCTGAAATAAAAACGTCCTGCTTCACAGCAGAAACATACAGGTTTAATGTCAAAACTAATGTACATCTTTTTTTGTCCTTTTTTTTCTTTTGGTAGGCTCGTTTTGAAATGTGTTTTGTTTTTTTTGTCGTCCATAGCCTTGATGAGACTGCACAGCTGAAGATTTTAGCCATTGTTCTGAGGTGCTGTTAGCAGTGCTGTTTTCTTCTTTAAGGGAGGGAGAAATAGGTTGTTCTGGACCACAGCCAATGGGCTGGATGGGTGAGAGGCGCAGGCAATCGTAAACAGCATGAGATGAAGAGGCTACGTGTCGTTTACTTTTCACACTGCTGATAAGGGCAAGACATGGCAGAATGTTCTGGAAAGTCTTGGAAGAGCTTCTTGTTTTGTTGCATGGTGGGATACCAGCCCAGTCATGATACAAGCTGGAAAGTAACTTATAATGCTAGTTAAAATTGTTTTATTCTAATTATTTTACTTTGTTTTATTTGTTGATGTGGTTGAGAATGTACATAATGTTACCACCACTAATGGCAATAACAATGAATTATAATAAAAATAAATACAGTTGTATATAAATAAACTGTAACCAAATGGTCCAGACATATGGCCCCCACAAGGAAAAAGTAGCTTTCTATTAAAAAAAAAAAAAAACCCACATTCATGATTTTATTTCTGTAATAATGGTGAGAGATTGCTAGTTTCATACCATGATTTGGAAAAGGCTTAAGCTCTTCCTGGGTTTGAAACTGTGGATGTGGGGGTCAATGTCTGAACAGACTTTACCAGGGAAAAGTCAATGGCCCCTCAGTGACCAAAGGTAAAGCCCGCAGAGGTGTGGGAGGAAAGGCATTAACTACAAATAAATTATAGCAAACAACAAGACTAAGGGCTGTGATGATTAGCTATGAGGATTATGAGAACTAAGATGAAAGTAAAAAATGTGTGTGAGTGCATAAAGACAATTTAACTCTTAACTGCACAGCATGATTGTTTTAAGTCTTAACGTGAAGAACCAGGAGAAATGTTTGCAATTAAATAATTAATATCTTGTAATGAGTTCCCAGGGAATAGCCAGATTTTTAATTCACAAATTGCTTAGAGTCATTTCTGCTGCGTTTGAGGAAAAGCGGGGTGTGTCTTTTGGACTCACAGCTCATGAGGAGAGCACAAAACACTGAACGTCCTCAGTTAAACAGGTCATGCTTCAATTGTCCTGAGTGCTTGAGTGGGCATGCTCATGGAGGTAAATTTGATTGGCTCACTGTTCAGCCATTACATAGCAACCTTCACTTAGCAGGTCTGTTATGGTCTGGTCTTAAGGTTACGGCAAAAAAAAAAACCAGCATGTCAGTCAGATGATTGGTTCATTTGAAGATGTTTATTTTGTGCTTTTCAAGTTGCTCAAAATGGCAGAAAATGTAAGTATATTCTGTACAAGTACATCTCTTTTTGTTCTATGGGAGTAGAAGATTCTGGTAAATAAAATAAGTGTAGTTTAAAGTGGTCAAGAGTTATTGTCATTAAAATACTAAATGCTCCACTACAAACCACTACCACCGCCTCCCACTGCACCACTGCATGTGTCAAGATATCATTCTTCTGTGTAGGGCAGTGACAAAAATCTGGGATGAAAGGAAATGTTTTTGAGAGAAAGAAGGCTAAATAAAGGCCTCACAGCTTGGAAGTTGGGGAAAAAATGCCTGTTTTTGTCGGGTGCGATAAAAAAGGCACAAAAGACCTCCAAGTGAGTAAAATGCATATGCACCACGTGACAGTCACACGGTGTAACAGAGAGAAATGTCAAACTTTTGAGGAATTTCAGCTTCCAAAAGGTCTCGAGTGCAGGAAGGACACACTGAGCCAGGTGGTGTGTGGGAGAGCAGCCGGGTTGAGGTGATTGGCTGATTGCAGAGATCACGGACAGTGATAGGCCGATTCCACTCAGCGGCATTCAGCCCCGACATGCTGACATGTAGTGGAGGGCATGGGGCGGAGCTTAGAGAGGCCACGCCTCTATTCCATTGTGTTGATGTGTCATGAGCAGCTGACTCTATTGTCCAGTCCCAGACACAGAGCTCCTGGACCCGACACTCAGAGCGCTGTCTTTGAGAGGCTCTCGTACGAAATAATGTCACCCCTATTTCTCCTCCCTGCTCTGGGCACGCTCCTCCACCCCATCTGACCTCTGCCAAAATTTCTCTATCACTGTATTTACCCACAATTCTTAGTGTAGCCAGCCAATCGGAGTAATGAGTAAAAGGGATGCATCATAATATCTTTCAGCTCCTCTTTTTGAGAAGAGGGGATGAGATTGCAGACAATGTTTGTTTGTTGGTGTTTGTACAGTCTGGTTCCACTAAAAGTATTCACATTTTGAATGATGTCATTCTGATATACACATGTTTTTGATGAGCTGAAAAGAGCTGTGCCTTTGCCCGATCTGAAGCCTGCTCTTTCGGACCGACCGTGACGCCAGCACAGCCCAGAACCCTCGGTCAGAACCCTCGTGGTCAGTCTGAGTGCCGTCCCTCCCTCCTGTCCGCAGACTCTGCTGACCCCGAGGCCGATCGTCCGCTGTGGTGCTGGCGAGCCACTGGCCAGCTGAAGTGACAGGAACACAAAGGAGCGGAATGAGCGGGCCTTTCACTGGAGCAGGTGACGGCCAGCCTCTCTGTTTACCCACCCCGGTCTTATGCCGCAAACACAAGAAGCTGTTTTGTTCATTAAAGTTCTATGGCACTGCTATGAGAGGCTAAAACTTGTACGGCAGAATAATGAAACAAAGTTGTTTTATACATTGGAGTATTAGAAACATGAAAGTTATCTATCTATCTATATAACTGTATATAATAAATTATAATTATTTATTATTTATACTTAAATTACATTTAAGTATAAAACTTATATTGCCAATATAGCCCATGCAACTGCTTAATCTGAATTTATCAGACAATTCTGAAATCATCTGAAACACAATAATTAAAACATACAAATCAGTAACGACTAATGAAGCATGTTTAAAAATGCAGAAACTATTTTTAATGGGATTTAAAAAAAAGAAAAAAAAAGACAAAGGACTGAACTAACAGATCCAAACCAGCAAACATGGGCTGCTGCAGGCTGCATAGCCTGGGGGCTGGCTGTGCTGTGTGAGCTGAATGCTCTGCAGGCCACACTAAGACTCAAAACATCCTGTAGAATCCTGTCCATCATTGTGCTCTTCCCCCTTTATTCCTCTGCAAGCCGTTGAGGATGGTCACGGGCGACGCGTATTTTTGCTGATGATCAAGCCAAAAAAAAAGGAGAGCAGGGGACACAAAAAAACGACAGGCCCTGCGTCAGGTTAGGGGCGAACCGGCCTTTTGTCCTGCAAATCCGCCATTGAGTTCCCCCCCCTACAACTGCTGCTCTGCGGCCTTTTCAAATGGAAACACCGTTCCTGCATGTGATCTGATATGACAAGGGACTGGGTGACCAGTCTCAAACGTCATTCCATTTCACTGTTACTCCGCACACACCTCAAGTTACCACCCAAAATGGCTGCTCTCCCACTAACTTGAAACAGCCTTTTTTTTTCCTCCTGATTGAACAGGAAAGGAAAAAAAAAACATTTGTGAATGAAATGAAACAATCCAGATATTAATAAAGTTTAATTTCACATACAGTAATACTGTATCAATAGAGTTTAACAATTCTGTATAAACAGTTTCTGCTGGGTTGATCCGAGAAGGTGTAGTTATGATGGCTTAAGGGGGGGAAAGTAGTGAGCAATATATGCATTTTTGCATGTGCCAACATGTGTTATGAAAAAAAAAGTAGTTTCACAATCGTGTTAAAACTGATCTGCTATGAGTCACATTGCTACGAGAAGTCAAGCAGAATTTATTGAAATTGAAATTTAGCATTTGGGTGCCCTGTTTGATTCCAAAGAAACCTGCAGTATTAGCTGTGGGCATTTACTTGTAATTGTATTTGTTTGAAAATAATTTTGATTTGTTTGGGTTAATAATAATATACATTGACTGGAAAACCACAGGGTCATTTTATCAGGTTATTAACAAACCTAAGAAAGAGGCTGATTTTTTAATTGCATTTATTATTTAATAAAATAATAATAAAATATAATTTATGTCCCTCATACTTTACATACTTACAATATTTCACATTGATGTACATATTTTCAAGCATTCATTGTAAACCTGTATATATAAAATCTAATAAAACTCCTTTAATTTCTTTGTATTGATGACCAGTATAAGTCTTGAAAACATAATAAATTGCAATGAATAGTCATGTAAAGATCGTGATTATGTTGAACATGGTAATCCTGGACTGGTCATGTCTGAAAATGTTCTAGTCTCTAAAGAATATGATGCGGTTAAAAAGATTTTCCATTGGAATTTCCAGTTAGTGAGCACAGTTCTCATATTCTGATGATTCATTCATTTTTTCCACGAGTACACCTTAAGTATTTTGACGCCACGGGCAGGTTGTATTCAGATGTCGAAAAACTCTTTTGTGCTGTGATGAGCGCCCCCGTGTGGTAATGATGGGTTATTTGCATGAGTGACTTTTGAACAGTACTTTCTTTATGACATGCACACAAGCGGTGCTGTCGCCTAAACTAGTTCTACGACTTCTTCTGCAAGTGTCTTTAGGCAAATGTGTCTTCACTGGAAACAAAATTTGAGTATGGATAACAGCACGGATATCAGATCTTAGATCTGTAAAATCAACCCCCTCAAAGAAAACAAATCACTTGTTAAGACTTGTCTTAAAAGTCAAAGAAACGTCTATGGTCAATGAGGCACATTATAAACATTGTGCCAAAAATGTATTTTAATCATGGTAATCATTTGCATAACACTCAGAACCATGTCTTCAGGCTGTCACTCGTAAAGCTGTGTTCCTCTAAACCGCTCCCTGTTTTTCCCATCTGGTCATATTAATATAAGGAGAGTCATGGGAAATCTATTTGGAAGAAGGATGTTATTTTTATGTTTGTATTTTTAATGTTTTATTATGATACTTTGTCATAAATGCACGCCAGCATTAACATAATAAAAAAACCAAAACTTATATCAACTACATAGAAACTGAACTGAACTGAATCTGGGTGGTTTAACAAGCATGTATACCAAGAATGAAATGAGAAAAGGGATGTTAGACGCTGGAAACATGATGCCTGACCCTAAATAGCAACACAGAGGCCACAGCAGACTCAGTTAAACAGAGCTGTGTGGAGTTCGCTCCACGCAATGCAAATAGGGGAGGTGTGACCTGCTCACCATCTCTGGCAGATGTGTGTGTGTGTGTGTGTGTGTGTGTGTGTGTGTGTGTGGGGGGTTGGGTGTTGGGTAAGGCTGTGACTTTTTGCTCCAGGCTGAAAGAAGAAAAAAATTCCTGATGACAGGAGTAAGCTGTTTGCAACAGGACCAATTAAAAAGGCTCACTACGATCACCTGTTGCACATAAGCCACACACATGGGAAAAGTCATTTTGTGGGAAAAAAATTATCATAATAATTTTTAACCCTATATTTTATTTAATTAGACAGAGCAGCTTGCAAATTGCTGGGGGGAGCTGGGGGTGGGGGGTGGGGGAGGGAGGCGGTGGTTAGAGGACCTAAATGAGAGAGTCATTTTCCCAAATCAATGCCTTGTGCCAGCCTGAACAAGCCGGATCATATCTGAGAACGATAAGACGGGTGATGTGCGCTTTTAGAAAATGCTACTTGTTATCAGAAATAAGTTCACCAGCAGTGCATCAAATGCCTTCCCATAGACAGAGATACCGATGACACTGACATTTTCTATGCTTCTATGAGGTATGGCAACACAACAGCAGTCTAACAGCGATGGGCTCTTGCTATTCCATAATGGCGTTATTCTCCAGGCGTGGACCTGGCGTATTCATAACCACGGAGGGTAAGTTCATTGTCAGCCATCTTTGCTCCTAACTAATCATTATCACTTCTATGTCAAAGGACTTATTTCCTGTTAAGACATTGGCTCCGCCCACAGAGCGCTAGTAGTCATCCAAACAATGCCTTGAGAGGCATGACACTGACTATACCCATATATGGTCATTAGATCTTAACCCTATCTAGCATTAATGGGATATTCTAAGAGGACACCTGGGATAGCATTACCCACTTAGATCAGTTAGGTGTGAGGTAACTGAGTTCATCAGTGCCTATATGATATTTGTATCTTTAAACCTGGGATTTTGAATTCAATTTGAATATTTAGTTTGTTTGACAATAGTACAACTAATGTGCCAGAATTAGGGTCCAAGGCTATGCTACCCATCACCTCATCCCCAACCCCCAACCCCCTCCCAAAACAGGCATTATGCATGTGTAGAAGTAGGCATTCATTAGCCTGTCAAAGCAACTACCCCTGTGGAGGAGCATGAGAGACTACCATGCTGAGGAATAGTCCAGAGCTCAGCGGGGCCTCTCAGAGCACGGAGGAGTGAATCCACTATTTCACCACAACACAGTCATCAAGGTGTCAACAACAGAAAGGTCAAACACACGCTCGCACATGCTGTTTTCTGCTTTCTGCCTCCCCCCCCTCTCTGCTCCTACCTTTAACATGATGCAAATGTTGCACACATGACACAATCTGATGTAATAAATTGACTCAGATGATAAGGTGATGACAGAATTGATAATTGTTCATGGTAAACATTTTTTTACTTGTTCGATGTAGATTATCTTTTGTATGTTTTAAGTGAAAAAAAAAAAAATGTTAAGTTTCTTGCCTCATCTGCTTCTGTCTCTGGTAATATTTTATAAAAGCATATATTTTATATTTTAAAAGCATTAAGAAAAAACCTTATAACAAAGAAGGCCCATGATTTTCTATCCATACTGAGGGATAATGTAGAAATCTATCACCCACATAAGGTTCAGACAGTTTGGTTATGTTGTGAGTGGACTTCCTATGAAACAGGAAGACAGAAAAAATATAGCACACATCTTCACTTCTGTACCTCACCACAATAGTCTCACCATATGTCATGACTCAATTAAAAATAAATAACGAAGGCGAGAAAAAAATAAATAAAACAAAAGTCTTGGTTACGGTTACGATATAACATGTACTGAAGTGATTATGTGTTCTGGACTATGTAGACATGGTCTGTTTGGATTTATGCACAGATATGGGAGCAGAGAAATCCCCCTGAGCCACTTCACAACATATGTTGGGAGCCTTGTCTGAATTCACATATCGTTGGACCCTGATGGAGAAGCTTAAAAGACAATTATGTGAGCTTCAATCACCAGTTTCGTGGACAAAGGGGGCTGTGTTCTCTCTCTTCATGCAGCCCCCCAGCACGCAAGCCAGGGGGCCAGGCGGCCTTTCTCAGGAGCTCTGGGAGACAAGAGCACAAATCAACCGGAGAAATACAGGGCGTAGTCGTCACCGGTAGCAACGCAAACAGATTAAAACAAAAAAAAAAACCTACAGGTACACGATTTCCGATCTGCGCGAATATTACTCAGCCGCGATTACGGCGTTCAGCGTGCTTCCCCTCCACCCCCCGTTAATAAGTGCTCGCCCGCTCGAGGGCTCGGTTTGAGTTAATTGCGACGTAATGTGATAATTAGAGCACGCGGAGGTGGTTGCCGAGAGACCGCCTGTGCGCGCTCAGTCTGTCGTTAGGTTAAGGAGGAACACGCGGGCTTCCTCGCCTCCTGAAACCCGATTCCCTTCCCTGCTCTCCAGACACTCCGCTCCAGAGCCACGCTGGCTGTGACAAACATTTGTGTAGACAGCAGCACTCCTGCCTGCTGCTGTCACCCCCCCCCGCCCCCCATTTACTCCCCAGCCAGAATGTGAGTATTCACACAGCTGTGCTATTGTCCCGCGTTCAGCCAAATGCAGCCTGGCCACAAATGAGGCCTATGCTAACATTTCAATTTATTTCACCTCATCAGTCAGACAGATTTTTTTTTTTGAATATAGTAGATTTGGTAGTAGATTTGAAGACATTGTAATTATATTCTAACCTACTATACCCCAAAGCTCTTTTGTCTGAAAAAGCAAATCATATGAAACTACATTTGATTTCTTCTTTTTTGTCTGGAAAGGTTTGAAGATATATTTATAATGGTGATAAATAACCAGGAAAGCATACCGTTCAGTTAACTCTGAAAAGGGCAAAGCCGAAACGGAACCAGGATACACCACTGTGTCATTCACACGAGTCACTGAAAGTTCTGCTACATTCAGAAGCAGGAAAAGTGTGTCCACAGCGAGAGGTCATGTGACCGCTGTCATTGACGGTGAAATGTGCGCTCAGTGTGGTTTCTTTCACGCAGGATCTTCCCGATTAACCGAGTCCATGGCAGCCTCGTGCTGGACAGGGCAGCTCCACAGACACACACACACAACATCTGCAGAATAGAGGGAGTAAAGCAAACAGGGGTCTGTTTGCTTTTCAGCTGTCGGTGTGCCCTGAGCCAAAGATTAGGGTCACTTCATGGTGGGGGGGTATTCCTGGGGGGCGAACCACGAGCAGAACTCTTTCAGCTCCGCTGGCAGGGGGCTGGAGGGATGGGGGCTTCCTTAATTTATGACTCCAATGGAGAACACTTGGATGTATGGGGATCGCCCACCTAAACTTCTATAGTACAGTATATTATACATTGGGATAGAATATATTCCCACCGATTACCCTTATTCCCATTCTCACCTATTAGCTTTATTACCATTAATACATATGGGCTTTGGAGTTTCAGTATGCCCACCTCCTCAGACAGTATACCCACCTATTAGCCTTATTACCATTAATACATATGGGCTTTGGAGTTACAGTATGCCCACCTCCTCAGACAGTATACTCACCTATTAGCCTTATTACCATTAATACATATGGGCTTTGGAGTTACAGTATGCCCACCTCCTCAGACAGTATACTCACCTATTAGCCTTATTACCATTAATACATATGGGCTTTGGAGTTACAGTATGCCCACCTCCTCAGACAGTATACCCACCTATTAGCCTTATTACCATTAATACATATGGGCTTTGGAGTTACAGTATGGCCACCTCCTCAGACAGTATACTCACCTATTAGCCTTATTACCATTAATACATATGGGCTTTGGAGTTACAGTATGCTCACCTCCTCAGACAGTATACTCACCTATTAGCCTTATTACCATTAATACATATGGGCTTTGGAGTTACAGTATGCCCACCTCCTCAGACAGTATACTCACCTCCTCAGTTACAACTGCACTACAGGGGGTCCCAGTCCTACACACAGTGGACCATTGGTATGTTTGGTATGTGTGTGTGTGTGTGTTTGTTTGTACTCTACTTACTCCAGTGCATTGTGGGGAATATTGAGTGTTCTAAATCCCAACATCATTTCAGACACTTCATCAAAATGGCTGACTCACTATATGGGGCTGTAGTCCTTATTCCTGGTTGTAAAGGGCTGGGGGGTATGCTGGGTTTTGGTTTTACTCAGTTCCTAATGACCAATTATGCAACCTGATCACACAGATAACAGGACACCTGAGGGGTATACCATGAGACAAGCCTCGTAAAATAGTCGGCTAACTCTGGTAAACATGCTTTAGTAAAAAAAAAAAAGAGTCTTAAAACATTTCTTCTGTTTACTTATTAAAGTCAGTGAGACAACCAGCAAACTGGCTTCACTAGTTCACCACCCTAGTTTCTTTGGTGTAAACTGGTCATGGAATTTCAGGTGAAAACAAAAACTAGCATAATTCTAATACCTGTCAGGACATGGAATAGGGACAAAGGATAAAGGGACAGGAAGTGATGTCAGGACCCAGCCCATCACTGTGGTGGTGGGGGAGATGTAGTACTAGAAGGCTGAAACCAGAAGGCTTTGTGGTCAAATCCTGGATGGAAAACAGAAGCTGGTCTCCTCTGTAAGGCTTTCCCAACCTGCATTTCCTCAAGCAAACATGCTGTATGAAAGGAACACACTGAAATATAAGCATGAAATATAATAATAATGAAATATAAGCAAATATAAGCATGTGTGTTATGATGATAAGGACCTTTTTTTCTCTCTCCAGGGGGAGAAATTTAAGAGTAAGTACTGCGTGTGACATAAGTCTAGCTTCACACCATAGAGGAAGCGAAGAAAGTTCCTCTTCTGAACTTGTTTCAGACAGCCACTTCCCTTTTTTAAGGTTTGGGGTTGGTGGGTGGGGGTGGGGGGAGGGGGATGAACACATTTCTCAGTCAGAAAAAAAAAAACGTTCCTATGCATAGTATGTTAAAACCTGTTAATGCAATTTGAGGCACCTGTTCTGTTTGGACCAGAGCGAAGTCTGCCCCCACCCCCCCCCAGTGTTGGGGGTTGGGGGGGGAGGGAGTACGGGTGTGAGTGGAGGCTGTTTGCGCACACTTTGCTGGACACCTGTTATAAGAGGTGTTGGGGGGGCAGGGCAGTGGGTGGGGGGTCTCTTTCTGCTGGCTGCCTGATATGACCAGCTGTGACGGCTCACGCAGAACGGCACTGAAAGGGTGTGAGGAAATGATAACTACACTCTGTGGTGTAGCACCACCTGAAACACACCACCCCACACACAGCCACTCATCCCCACACCTCCTTCTGCTGCGCCCACCACATAGCAGTGCCTCAGGAACACTCGTCATATCTGTGTTACTAGGCAGGAAACCGTACAGACAGTACACAAGTACCTATTTGTGGGAAGATATATGTGTACATATATTTATGTCGCAAAGAATTCAAATAGCATTAATTCACATCGTATGAGTCATTTAGGGTATTGAAGCATATCAGCAAACGTGAATTTCTAAGGCACAAACACACGCACACACACACACACACATACTCACACACACACACAAGTGCACACACACGTGCACACACACACACACAGTTAAACAAACAACTTTTATCCACTATGCCGTTTAAACCCAACCTTACTTTTTTTAACCAAAAGTTTGTCTTTGTGCCGTTTTCACAATAAACTAGTTGTCTCAAACTCAAACAAGCTGCATACGTTAACCTGGCAATGTGTTTTCGTAATAGCAATTCTTGAGGCATAGTTTGCTGAACTAATCAAGGAACAGCACTGTAACCATGCAGTCCTCTTGCACTGTTTCCTTCTGTCATCTGTCAGCAGGGTTCAGGTAATGGAATGGAGCCACACCTATGGGGGTGGGCGGAGCCTGAATGGAACTTCACCTGCAGAAGCCAGAAGACCTGAGGCATGGCCACGCCCTCCCCTAAACACCTGAATCCACATCGCTATTATAGATATGATTCCATTTGCATTTCTTTACATTTTCCTTTTTTTGACATTACCGATGCAAAAAAAAAGGCAGGTTGGTGGTAGGCAAGTGGATTTGCATATTGCAACTGCTAAGCAATCCTTCCAAGACACACAGGCTCTGCTTTAGCGCAGATGTACATCACACATCGTATGTTTATGAGGCTGAAACGAAGCCTTGGCCGGTTACGCTGGGAAGCACAGATCATTGTCGTTTGATTGGCGCTCTTCTCTCGGTCACCTATTTTGCCGTCCTTCGATTGTTCACTTTATCCTGGGTAGCTACCAACTGATCATTATGGAAAATATCCAAAGCCTACTTAAACAACTGGATCTTCTCTAAGGTTACAACAGCATGCATGCACATGACAAACTGCTCAAAGAATATTGATAACGGGATATCGGCCCATTATTTATAGGCATGTTATTGTGGTGGATGGGGGCAATTCAATTGCTTTCTACATATGCTTTAGCCTAGCTAAAGTAGCCTAGCTTCTCAGGAAAGACAGAAGACCAACACGGCAGTGCTCTCACCTGTAAAACGGCTTATATGATGCAAAGAATAAAGTTGGGCAGCATGTTAGCCTTGAGGCACGCTAACTACAGCAATGTGCCCGTGCTGACAAAGACTAGCCTGAATGGTTGTGTCTGCCTTAAGACGTTACCGTTTAGTTGTTTTAGCCGCTATGGTGAGTTCAAATTAGAAACAGACACCAACCTTTAAGAAACAGAACAGACCTAGGGCGAGAGCTTAATACTAATTTTTCCTCATTCCCGGCAATTACTTAAAAGCTCTGCTCTGAGTAATCAAACCCATTATGAAAAGCGATGGTAGAAACGACCGGGTGTCGATAACAAAAGAGCTGGAGTGAGTGATACAGATCGCAGGCCTATCTGCGGCGCATCGCTAATGGCGAATGAGATCACAGGGAGACATCCAAAATGCATTCTTCCACAGGCAGCCTCCACGATGCTACCTGATATGAATCATATAAATTAGCACTATGGGTTTTAAAGATTAAAAGCACTTCCTTGTGAGTCGCGGGAATGCAATTTCTCAAAACAGCGTTAATCCAATTTGCTAAAAAAAAGATTTTTCATATGAAGTTCGCGGGGGCTTTAAGGATTGCAGATAATAAATGTAAAGATTATCAACGGGCAGGAGACGTTTTGTTCAGGAGGATCTGACTCTGTTTGTGATTCAGGTGGTGCATACGTTAAGCGCCCCCCACACACACACACACACACACACACACACACACACACCGCTGTTATTAAGTCATCCATTAATGTGATTTCCTCTCCACAGTCGGCCATTTGTCTTGGCCCTGATCGTATGATCGTCAGTGGCTATTTGTAACTCTATCAGATGTGTGGGGCTGAATGACAGCGCTCCATCAAATGGAGACAAACTGCGGTTGACTTTTGTGAAATAATGTCTGGCGTCATGTCAAAAGGGGGCACATTGTCTCGCTGGAAGGAGCAATCTTGAAGGCTTGTTTGTCTGAGTTCAGCTGAGGTGAAATCTGTGGTCACTAAAATTCTGTCAATCAAAGAGAGGGGACTGTGCAGTGTGATGGAAAGGGGACCATGCAGGCAGACACAGCGACGTTTACAGTCCCTCATATGCTGAAAGGCCTCCATTTGTTTGCAAAGAGTATATTTGATGTAGCTTTTCACTCACATCATGTGGAATGAGCTACCCCCCTTTTCACCACTTTCCCCTGCCCTGCATATAATAAAACCCAACCCAAGAGACTGTCGATTTATTTTGTTTGAAATGCAAATCAATTAGCAGGAGGAGAAAGGCCAAAATATGTACAGATTCGGTGGCGCCGGCTCCGTTTCAAAGGGCTCCTCTTCAGCTTGTCTCCACGGTTACACAGGCTGCCTGCATGGAGTAAAAGCGTTGGAAAAAATAAAACATATGCACATGCTACACGATGATGCCTTGTTTCACTAGGCCTGAACAAACCCTGTTCTTACAGTGGCCATCCAGGTAAGGGTGGGGGGTGGGGGTTAGGATGACTGTGAGAAACCATTCGAAATAACGCAGTTTAATTCACACACTGCTTTAGATTGATAGCTTTGTATCGCTCCAATCACAAGGCAGAGAAATGTGTCAGGGGTCACTTCACAACCCTTTACCAAACGGCTGAACTACAAAACTGCACAAGAATTTCAGGCCAGACACTTGATATGCTTGCGCAGTCATCGTATTTTACGCCAAGCTTTTAAAACACACATTGCAGATGCATTGTCATGGATAAGTGACATTTGTTACATTAGTATCAGATTAAATGCTCTCCCGTCCAGCTACACTTCCTTAAACTTACCCGATTTCACCCAAATAAATACTGACAAAATGGAGGTTTTGTCAGTCACCCGAGAGTGATGACGCAGGGCTTCACCAAACCAGTTGGAGAATGAAAAGGACAGTAATATCACATCTATGTTACATGCTTGTCATATAACATCCTCTCGGAGGAAGTCAGAAACAGGGCTTTCACGGCCTAGTTATTTAACCTGAATCATTGTGCAACACCGTTCTGGAAATACAGGATGTGATAACATATCTGAGAAACATCTGGAAGAGTCAGAGGGGCCTTTTAAACAGGAAGCTCTCTCGGTTTTGCTCAGATCCACTGGCTGGAGAGTGGTGGGGGAGATGATTTGAATAGCTGCTGCAGTGTTGTGCGACAGACGCAGATGTGTTTTGACTCACCTGGGCGTGTGTCCCCCCTCCACGCGCCGCTCAATGGCACCTCGTCTGATCATTTTCAGGAATGGGCCTGACCCAGTCGGGGATTATGGGAAGCCACATCTTACCCGGCAGGATGACATGCGCCCCGATCAAAATGGCTGACGTTATATCTGACTTGTGTGTATCATGACACATCAGCACGTTTCTCAGAATCAGCGTAGGTCCTCCCGTTTACAGCTTGTATTTGATAAGATCTTTTTGTGACCCCCTTCCACAGCTGCACTCAGAGGAGTTGGTGTAGTATATTTGGCCAAAAGTATATTTTATCTTGCTGTTTTCTTGTTTCCCTTGCCGCTGTAGTAGCGTATAACACAGTAGTCCATCATCATCCTCACGCTGGGTTCTTGGCTTTGCTCCAGGAGCCAGATGGTAAGATGACCTAGCCTGCAGCTTATCCACAAGCTAGTGATTTCTCAACAGCTAAAATACATGTTCTGCTGCAGTCTTTTTTTATTGGACGGTTTTATTTGGAGATCTTGAATGTTAACTTGCCACCTAGTGTGAGGGGTTTGTATTACATTACTCCTTTCATCAAACTTTCATCATAATGTTTGTCTGTATGCTTGGGCTGGAGAGAGGTAAAACACTAACATGTTAGCTCCAGTGTTCATGTTCCAAGCACAAATGGCAGTGCGTTTGATGGCTCTCTGTGGTGGAATTTTGGTCAAATACTGCAGATCTGTCCTTCATCTTGAATGACAAAATTAAGCAAGACTTAACAGTTGGTTTTTATATATTTACTTACGTTGATTTTTCTTTTTTATCACAACAATTTCAATGACCAAAGAGCCTGAACCAGTGGGACACAAATTCCATCGGGCAGAAAGCAATTATTCTGTTTTTCTGCTTATTTTCTGTATTAACCATGAATATATGAGCTGTTCTCTTACAGGAAATAAATAAAATAAAGGTTAAAGAATAAAACAAAACCAAGGTGTTTTTGGTTTTAAACTGGTCTTTTTTACCATCTGGTAATGATATCTGAGCCAATTAGCCAGTGACAGAGTGGTATCAGCGTGCTTTTATAGTATACGTTAATTCACCAATGGACCTCAAATCAACAAGCAACACAAAAAGTAATAATCTACTTGTCAGGGGTTTTATTTGGAACAAACACCATCATAATGTGTATGAATTAATCCCAGAAGATTTATTATGACTGTAATATGATAAATACAGGCAAGGACACTGAACTCGATGCAGTTTTGGTCTGTATACAGCTGGTACGACAGAGCAATCTGACTAAAAGCCATTTAAATGTACAGCATTCATTTTTTATAGCATTTGTTACATGAAAAAGGACAGATTTGCAGTTTATGCCATTTGTTGCTATTTAATTTTCATAGATAAATTACAGATGGATTTCCTTGCAGATATTTTTAAAGTGAAGGCACACAGTCTGTACAGTGATCGCCAGCACAGATATTTGACCTCATTTCTCTTCAATTTGTTAATTGGTCATTTTTCATCGACTACATCAGACAGATTCATCCAGTTAAGGTTTAGATTTTGATCTCCACAGAACATGAAACTCATCTTTTCAAATCAACACAGTTTGCAGAACAAAAAAATGCCAAAAAAAAAAAAAACAAGACCAATGGCTGAACAAAAATGACTTTAGCATTAAAAAAAATCGTTCTATGCTGACCTGATCAACAGTACCTCTACATACTTTAAACAAGTGCCTATGTTGAAATTATTTCTGCGATTTTATGTTTCATTGTTCTGCTTTGAACAATTTTGTCAAAGCATTAGGAATAACTATGAAGAACTTGCTGCAATAAACAACCTGAACAAGTTTACACATTGGCCAGGATTTAAACAAACACACTTTGTCTCTTTAAGGGCATTTGGAATTCAATCAAAAATGACTTTGCATTATGAAAAAAAAATTTCTTTGAGTGTTATATTTTCTTGTTGACAAGGAAGCATGTTCTTTGGTGATGGTTATTTTCATTCTAAAACAGAACAGAGCTGGCCCTTTAACAGTATCTGTATCTACACCATTACCTTGGTTACGAGGGAGGAAAAAATGTATTTTACCCATTTTTCAGCCATGTTGGAAGGTAAATATTACATATTGAATACCTATGTATGGGGCCTGGTATGTATCTGAACATTTCTACTGAATTCTGTGTGCATCAACTGGTTTTCATACAGGAAAATGTAGCTTATTTTTGTGTGTTTATACTTAAAACCACGCTGTGGTTTTTAAGCAGCTTGCAGAAGAGATGGACAATCTCTACAAATGATCTCTGCCTATACTTTGCATCTAATGTTGCATCCACGCATGATTTCGGCCTTTGGTGAATCTGTAAGTGCTTTGAACCTGGTCCTTGACAGCGGTAGAATAGATGGCTTTAAATAAAAAGCAGGCACGTGTTACACTTCTTAGTTTTCTGCACATTTGTTGTGGTTAATATAAGCCATAAAGCGCATAAAGTCATTAACGATGCGTAAAAATGAAATGTTTGCCTAAATTGTTATTTGGGGTGGCATAATGGCTGAACTGAATGAAGACCTTTGGTATTTTTTTTTTACACCTGACTGGCCATGCTCTTCTCACTTCTTAAACACCTAGATTGGATTTCAGCGCTACAAGATTATATTCAGGCCATGCGGCAACAAAGATCTCTGTTCCAGAAAGGTTGCTATAACAACAGGGCGGGGAGCTCAGGACTTCGCCAGGTAGCCTCCTCTTATATTTACAGCATCATCGTGTGTTGTGAGCGCTTCAGGGAACCGGCAAGCAGCACACAACTTCAAGGCTGTTTTAATGCTCCAAGATAGACTTTTCTTTGAAAAAAAGAAAAAAGAAAAAAAAAACACAAAAATAACCAAACAACCAGATAATAAATGATGACATTAGACCATTAAGCATCTAGATAAATAAGCTTTGAGTTTAGAATTACTTAAGTGAAACCTGCATCTAAAAGGACAGCCAGTAATTATAATGCCAAGGTCTCTTCAGACGGATAAATGACCCTCCCAGTCATTACCTCAGACACTTGCATTTCTCTCTATCAGTTATCAACCTGAATCTCTCAATCATAAATACCTTTGACCTCCACTTTGAGGCAACCAATGAGTGACCTCTTTTTCCTGTGGCTCCTCCCCTTTCTCCTTCCCCTTGCGAAAAAAACTGTTCTCCCTCTAACTCTCATCAACCACTTGCTTTTAACTGCGTATCACAACCCCGAAACACACACACCCTCATACACGCGCGCACACACACACACACAGGCTTTTATCTGATGAGAAAAGGAAATGGTTTTATAAATGAGTAAAAATGTCCATTTGTTGTCTGTTTTTTTTCCCTGGAAGTAAAAAGTTGGCACTTGAGTCTCCTGATATGACTGGATAAGGAGGGTCGTTATTTGGCAGGGTAAGTTATGGTCACCGGATCGGTCTGCACTCCAACATCAGACTGCCGTTTTGGGCCCTGTGTGAAAGAGAAAACGTCCTTGAGGTTACTACAGTGCAATTATCAATAAACTCTGGGATATTACTGTATAATTTCACATAGCGCAGTGTCCATAGAAATCATACAACATTTCAGTGAACAAAAACCTTCAAGTTACAATTTACTTTTAGGGAAATAAATCATATGCTAACACACAATAGACTTAGGCTTTAGAAATCAGTTTCAAGGTAAGCTAGTCAGTTTAAGAAGAAGAAACAGAAACAGGAAATCCGCATTGCAATTGTGTGCATTCTTTCACGAAATGGGTGTTTTTAAACTGATGACCACCCAATGCTGTTCTTTGTTCTCTACTGAGTGGCTACTGCCATCTAGTGGGCAAAAGGAAAACTCCTCCATAAGAGCTGAGGAGACGCTTCAGATTTCGTATTTTATGTACTTAGAGGTGGAAATTGTAAACCTTTTTAAACTGGGGAGAATTATCTCAGTAAAAACTTGTAATGGAATGTAAGTATCTATTGTCAGGAGAGAATCATGAGAGAACCATTGCTCAGATGTGGTTTCACACTAACCAGTTTTGGGGAGGTGCTTTGCTAATAAACCAAACATGTCTGACAAACTCAACCAGCAGTACCTGCCTGATAATAATAATAATAATAATAATAATAATAATAATAATAATAATAACTGGTTTAGCTACTTCAGCAAACAATCACACACCGGCAGGTTGTGTGAACTCATGAATCCAGTCCAGTCACTTATAAGCATTGTGTGACCAGCCAAAAAGGAATGGTTTTCATGAGCAGATTGGATTTAATCAAGGTGGGCTGCCATCCAAGCTGCAGCTGTAAGTGTGCCGAACGGCCAGCAGGGGGCACACCTCTCTCTAGGCTAAACAAAAATCCAGTCCCCCGGCACGGTGACTGGGGCATTGCGCTGCAAAAGGTGGCATCCTTCAGAGTAGGCATTTGGCCAGAGGCCTGCCTGACTGTGATTACATTTCCCATGATGCCTTTCTGAAGGGTAAGGCTTTAAAAGCCCATATCTGATTGGCTACAACAGCATTTCTCAACCTTGACCCACCCCTGTGTGGGCTGGTTTTCATCTGTGCATTAATTACAGTTACTGAAGTATTAAAGAGCTGATAACTGATGTTCTTTTCCATGAATTAATAATAATTTCATTTATTATTTAATTAAATAAATAAATAATAAATAAATACATAAATGAAGAGATTTTAATTTCTAATGAGGGACAATTTACCCCCTTAAGTTGTACATGTGTGAGACACAAGCACTCATGTTATGAACAATGAATATTTCACATGCATTCACAGGTTTTATCCAGCCAGGTTGTAATGAGCTTTTGTGAGTGATTGCTTTTGAAAGAGGATGCAGTTGAAATTGAAACTTAACCATTTGTGTGATACAAAGAGTTCAAAGGTGGACAAACTGTAACATGTGCTAACGCTGCATTGTGTTAAAACCCGTTTCCACAAAAAATATAAAACTACAACATGTTTTTGGGAATCTTCATTAACTGAAAGATTGTTTGGAACAGAAAACAAAACCACATATTTACAGACGTGTAAATCAAGAGAAGGGTTGGGATCACGTGGGCTAGTGATGTGGGCATGAGTTTTAAACCAAAAAGGGGAGGGGCTATGGTCTGGACCAATGACTGCATTAGCTGTGGAAAGAAAGTAATTTTTGATTGGTTCAAAACAAGTGACTGAATGAAAGCTGAGTCCCCTATTGGAGTTTGTGGAACCTCATTTTAGCCGTCTGTAATGTGAGCTGTACAGCGGCGACCCATTCGGTCATTAGTTATCATCACTGCATAAGATAACTCAGCTCTCCGTTCACCTTTCTGGTTAAAATCAGGTGAAAAACGATCACAAGCTTGTGTGGGTGGGAAGCACTGATGCACAGCAGAATATTCTCTTGTATTGCCAAAGTAAATAATACACTCACTACAACACTAAATGTCTTCCACCATAATATAAAATAATGTGGGTATGACCTGAACTGTACTGCTCTCTGATTGAATGTAAACACTTTACAACTCACTGCACAGGATGAGGAGAGACCGGGGGTGGGGGTGCAGTGGCCCTTTATCAGAACGCTAGGGTCCCCCCAGTTTTTAAACCGTGCACCCAGATAATAGTTATGCTTAATATAACGGATAAGAGTGTCCGCAAAATGCCTATAATGTAATGTAAAGGTACATTGGTATATTGTATGTTTATCTTTTATTATCTATGATATTTGATATCTATGAATAGATTGTGGGTACTGTGTGGGATATACACTGTCACACAGTATTTTGAGGTGTGCCACTTCTGTGAACCTCTAGCAGCGGGTTCCCAGCTTTCCGCTAGAGACTGAGCTGCTATGCTACTGATGCACAGCAGGTGAGGGTTATGTCTCATTAAAGTTAGAGTTTACGCCATCATCTGTACTTCCTCTACACCCCTAACTCTCAGCCCTGGTCCTGGAGTACCTCAGCGTGCTGAATTCCTTCAATCCCAGCATAATTACACTTCCTGAAGTGCAGAAGAGTTGTTCATTGTTAATTAGACTCTTTTCATTTCTAATAAGAGGCAATTTGCCCACTTAGTGGTGCACTGTGCCAGAAACGCGTATTCATGCTACAAAAAAAATGAATATTTCATTTACTTTTAAGGACTTTTAATCAGTCAAATCAAGCTTTCAGACAACTAATAATTAAATTTTTTTGTAACGTAATGTGAACAGTGAATGATTTGCAGTGAAAGAGGTCACATTTTGCATCGCATTTATTGATTAATTGATTGATAGTACTTCAGCTGAAAGCGGGAAATCAGAGGTTAGCCAGCCCTGTTGCTAGGAGCTGAAGGGTGTGCTGTAGAGAATGGGGGGGATGCAGATGGGACAGATGGGGGGCTGCAAAGATCGGGGGAGGGGGTGAGATTTCACTGAACCACAACTGGGAGGAGCTACCATACAGCATCAGTCACTCATTGATTTGAACCAATGATCTCACTGGCTTGAGAGAGAAAAACATTTCTGATTGGTTCAAACAAGTCAATGACTGACAGCTGGTTGTAGCTCCACCTTAACAGGGGGTTCATGAACACTGATTCCAGCCAACATTAGTGTGCTGGTTCTCGTTATTGCTTAACATTTACCATATTTGATCGATTAACACTGTGGGCTAAACAGTAAGCTGATAGATTCTTGGGTCAGAACTGGCTGCCAATTTTAAAGTAGGAAAAAACCCAACAGCCATGCCCATTCAGAATATGTGTAAACAGGGTTATTTGCCAGGGTTCTGAACAGGACCAGAGCTGACTGGCCATGTCCTAAGAGCTGAAAGTGAGAACACATTTACCAGGTTTTTGAAGAAGGCATGGATGGAGTTGCGCTTCTCCAGCCTCTTGGTGAAGCTGCGGCCGCTGTCCTCTCCCGTCTGTGAGGCCTCGGACACGGACTTGCCGTCCGCGGCTGGCCCCTCCTGCCTCTTCCTCTCCACCTCGGCGGCGGGCTTGGGCTCCGCCTTCACCTGCACGCTCTGGGTGGTTTCCACGGTCACCACAGTCACGGCGGGTGACGGGCCTTCCTTGGCTTTGGTGTCAGCGGTCTTAAAGGAACAGACATGGTAAATATAACTCACAAGGCCGTGACACACCTAGAGACACACTCTGAATTCCACAAGCAGTTCAGGCAAGGAGACATGAACAAGAACACTATCGTGTTATGGGAAGTATGGGATGACAATGTTATAGATGAGGTTAACAAGAATAAGCATCAGATGGTTCTATATATTTGTTGACTTTTATCGATTATGTTCTAAATCATAATCACGACAACCTAGAGGAAATCACTCAGAATATACACTTGTATTTTCTATGCCCAATACTTAGACAGAATCATTGTGACATTTCACTGTTTTGAAGTAGACCCAAGTAGCTGGAATGTAACTGAAAGAACTTCTCAGACATTTCAAAGGTTGCTAACAAATTCACAATGCATGAGGTTTACCTTCAGCTTACATATTTAAATAAATGCAGTCAAGTTGCTACTGGGTGGCTTGTGTTAGTGTATTTTGTGATGACGGTGCTATTCCAAGGAAGGTGCTATAACTAACCTAACTACCAAACATTTTTATTTCAGCAGTCAGCCGTTTAAAGGTAACTGTTGAAGGTTTGCCAGCCAACTAGTTTGGAGGGAACTTCTTATATGACCAATTTTGTGTTTTCACACACCATTCAAATTTACATTCAGCAACACTTGTGTATATTGTTTTCCCTGGGACCAGGACTTCAAAAAAGTGCTTCAAAAAAATAGTGCGCACAAACAAGTTGAGTGCGTTTTTCTTGCTAAGCTAAATGTATTTGGTGTGTATTTCCTACTCGACGGCCAAAGGTAGGTAAGCGGTGTTGAACAGAGAAGGACCCGACGTTCACTGTGACATTCCCACATTACCCTCTGAGGAAACCTGCAGTGGCAAATTTTCGCTCCTGACAAGAGCGATACATCAGCTGGCGGCAGCAAACCGCAGCCTGTCAGACCCGGTTATTTGACTAAGGCGAGACGGTTATCACAGGCAGCCATGTCGCACATCGGAATTCTGACACCCATTTTGTCACATCAAAAGCTTCTGGGGGCCCCCGACTGAGTCGTTTTGTTAGATATAGCTTTGCGTGTATTTCTGCTGAGCGATTTCATTGAACCAAAGAATACCGATAATGACACCACCACCGACCGATACGCCGACAGCGCCATCACTTACTGTCGAACTGGAAGCCTCTCCGTCTGCCTCTGTCTGATTTTCATCCTTAGGAACAGACTGAATGCACAACAGTTAGTGGTTATTCATGAAAAGCAGACAAAACTTGAAAAGGTGAATGAGAATGTCCTTTACTGTCTCTGCTTAAAAAAAAAAAAGGGACATTCCAAAATTGCGCATTAAATTAGTGATATCTAGTAGCCTAATGTTTTAATGTGATGGAAGAGACATTCAATTTTTAAAAGCACACTTGATCTTTTCCAGTAAAATCAGGAAGCATGTTTCTCTGGAGTGGGCCATTATCTGTCCGTTTGTGAATGAGCGATGACAATGAATGAGTGTTAACAGCCTGTCAGATCCATGAAGTTGTGGCGAGAAGCAAAGCGGTCATATTGCGGTGTTAACCACCACGAATGACCTTGCGTGTTTAGACAGCTGATCGATGATGTTAACTCCGTTAAAGGTCTGGTGTTCAAATTTACCGCTGCAGCAGAGCTGGACGGGACGCTGTATCCAAACACCGCCGCAGCCTGGATCGTTGAGGCTTGCAGGCGTTGCAGCACCTCAAATTCATATCACTACGTTATCAACCAGTACATGAACTTCAGTCTGGCTAACATCAAGGCTGATAAAGCAACAGCTACAAAACCCAACGCCCATCCCAAATGGAGGAAATGCTGGGAGCCGGGGGTCTTCTTACCTTGGGCTTAAAGAGGGACGCGAGACTGGCCTTTCCTGATTTCTTCTCCGGTTTAGGAGACTGACCCGGTGCACCCGGGGCGTCGGCAGCCCTTAACCCCACCTTAAAGATCGAAGTGAGAAAAATGTGAAAAATCAACAAGCGTTTTGAGATTGACTGTCATTGTGTGTCATTCTCAGCTTGTTGGGTTCAGTGCAGAATTGAGAGCCACGACCAGAACTGCAGGAAAAGACAGAAATAATAAGCCTCATTAGCAATCGCTAAGCACCGTCCCATTAGCCTGACACTGCCTTAAATAGAACATGCAGGATACCGAATAGACTTCACAGTCAATGTCATCTCTCTGCGAATCAAATTATAAATCAAAGACAAAAAGCTTTAAGTGCCGTTCTGTGAGATAAAAACGATTCATTATAAAATCAAGCTTTAATACATAGCTTTAATCACCAAGATTATGTTTCTTAAATCAAAATTTTATTGATTGCTTTAAGCCATTTTAACCTTTAAATTTTTTTTATGAATCAATTGGCAGATAATTTTGCTTATTTTAAGCTAATTTTTCTGAGATCATGAATATGCTTTTGCAGTGTGGATACTCTCTGGGCTGTTGTTGTAGTAGTAGATCCCAATCACCATCACCATAAAGGAAAAAGAGAAAAATGAGGAAGAGAGAATGAAAGAGAGGTCACGCTGAAAGCTTGGCTACCTCAGCTACCTCCTCCTCCTGGCTAGCTGGCTGCGGCTCTTCCACTTTTGCCACCTCCTCCTCCTCCTCTTTCTGGAGGCAAGCAGAGGACTGCATGAACCTGGTTCAGTCTGACTCCCCACAGAATCACACCACAGATATGCAATAGCTGCTAATATCCTGGCAGTGATAGCATGACATCTTGTATGGTATGTGAATTTGGCCACACACTGACACCTATGGGCAGCACTGGGAATTACAGAACATTCTTCCTGGTGTACAGTACACAGTGACATACACAAAGTGAGAGCAATTATGAACTTTTGGACTCACACAAAGAAATATGTGTGACCGGACAGTGTAGTCGCATACATAAAATATCTTTGAATTAAGTTTTGAAGCTTAGGAGAAGCTTCAGTACATGAAGCATGCTGGCAAACCATCAGATGGGTAACACTGTGCAGTAACACTGACACATCCAAACATTACTGAAATTTTACATTTAGTTGTCTCACACACTGACGTGCAAACACCCACAAGCTCAGCTAATGACATATGCCTCACCATCAGTTTACTGCAGCGTTGAGTTACTGTGAACTGGGTCAATCACAGATTTACTACCACTAATGAGAAGAATGTTTGTCTTTCTCCAAAACGATCATGATTGGTTTAAGCCAATGAGCAAGATAATATCGCCAAACCCATTTTGAGGCTCAGAAAACCTCACTCTCACATTAATGCAATGAGCGATCATGTTCCTAATGACCAATGAGACCACCAAATGAGGCAACACACATACTTGGTGTAACAGTTACAAAACACACTGTCCAACCATAATACTACACTCCTCATCGCTGTGATGCTTTTTAAGAGGTGCCAAACACGCTCGCTTACCTTTGCATGGAACAGCTTGCTGAAGGGGCTCCCTTTGGACGCCTTCTGCTTGGCGGCCGCCTCGGTCTCTTTGGCCGCATCTTTCGGGGTGCTGTTGGCGATCTTGGCGGCCGCTTCCGCTCTGCCCTCCAGTTTCGGGGGCTCTGGCGGCGGAGGGGGTGGGGGGGGCTTGGGGGCCGTGGCGTCCACTTCCTGTGCTACCTGAGAGGGGGGGGGGCGTAGGGGCAGAACCGTTTCAGATGCCACTCAGAAAGCTAGGCCCAGTTTAAGTCCTGCCTGACTCTCTTTGACATTTTTCAGCTGCTACCTCACATTATGCAGTCTGGCAATGGAGGCTCACAGTGATACAAGTCAGAAACAATTACGTTTCCGTACAAATATGACTGTTTTGGGTAGCAAATGAAAACAATTTCCCACATGCTGCGTTCCATGTGCTTGCATTTATTACATACATAATGTCGTTATGCTGTTCATAAAGTTACTGAGTAAATGAGCTGGCGTACATTTTAAACTGTATCCCATGAGCTACAACATCGCTGCTCCACTCCTGTTTTTTTGAGCATTTTACTCAATGAAAGCAGGAAATGAGCTGGATGAAGCCCTTAGTGTTTCCCTTCTCACTTTGATTCAAAAATAAAGGTGCTGGATTCGCTTGACAAGCTCAACGATGAATCAAAAATCACTGAAAAAGTGGGCTGGAAATCCTATTCTTTCTTACATTGTGTAAAATAACTGGGATGGGGAAAAAAAAAAAGTCGAAGC
Organism: Albula goreensis; assembly: GCA_022829145.1. NCBI lineage: Eukaryota > Metazoa > Chordata > Actinopteri > Albuliformes > Albulidae > Albula > Albula goreensis. The sequence goes on from CM040747.1 coordinate 3,102,832, forward strand.
CCATTGGAGCTCAGGCCCAGTGAGTCCACCGCAGGCGATGACATCACCCACCGGTTATCAAAGCCTCTCAGAAACAGTTCTGTCAGCTGTTTGCTAGCGAGCATGCCTCTGTGTTTGAGGAGTCATGGCTCTGTTCCCTGAGCAGATTCCACTGGCTAAGCAAGGTTCAGCGCAAACACAGAGAAAGCGCTCATCTACCGCTGCTGCTACTTTAGCTGAACCAAATGCAACACCTTTAATGAAAAGATGCATACTTACTTTTGCTGCTGAGGCTGGTTTGGCATCTTTCGGCTGCGTTAGGATTTTAAACAAAGGACAGAAATATTACCATATGTACGTGACTCGGATATACAGCAGTGACACACATCACATACAGCAATTATCACTGGTGAGGAATGACTTTACCATCCATCTGCTTGTAAGGAAAGCAGTGAGTGTTATGTAGATGCTGGTAGCAAATGTACAAGTCTGGTATTGGATTTTGAGAGGCAGTGTAGTAATAATGGTTAGAGGGCTGGGCTTGTGATTCAGGTGTAGCTGGTTTAGTTCTCATGTAGGCCATTGCTTAAGCTCCCTTGAGAATGGTACTTCACCTGAATCGCTTTAGTGTAATACCCAGCTGTATAAACGGATAGGTGTAAAAATGTACAGTGTGCAAGTCGCTGTGGATAAGAGTGTCTGCTGAATGTCTAAAGAACGTAAAAAATTCATTTCAAACATTGTGCTCTTGTGCTCGAGCTGAAAAAGGGGCAAAAATTAAGCTAGCATCTACTTAAAAACACGAGGGTCTCGGTGCTGTCACGCTGCATACAGTACGCACCTTGGACCTGAACAGCTTGCTGAACGGACTGCCTCCGGACTCTTTCACTGGAGGATCTGGGGCTTTGGGCTCTGCTGGGGCTGCGCCAGCTGGCTGGGCCACAGGGCTCGTCTCAGCTTTGGCCACCTCCTCTGGCTCCCCACTGCCCTTCGCCTATCACAGGAAAACAACCCTCACCGGATGCACCATAGAAATGATACCTTGGGCTAGATTCAATTCAAATGCAGTCAGTCTCTTTACGGGCATTACGTACCATAGAAATGATACCCAGGGCTAGATTCAATTCGAATGCAGTCAGTCTCTTTAAGGGCATTACGCGATTCAATCAAAACAAACTGTACGACTCTGGGTGACTCACAGGTTAAGACATTCTCCTGGGTGCCCTACAGATGGATTCTTCACTACTGCCGGCTGTGGCCAGGGGTTTGCATTTGATGTGGAAGGAATTGGCCCAGCTTTGCTGGGAAAGATAGGGGGTTAAGATGATCAACTTTGTTAGTGTCACTGCTCTCTACTGGCCACTCCTGGTCAGGTCTGTCAACTGCAATGGCAGGAACTGAGTGTCCACTGACTTTATTATCATCAGACGACATAGGCAGTGTGCGATTAGTGGTGTGTCAGCAGTGGAAAGAAGTGAGACTGTTGTCTCGTGAATTGGTGGAGTCACATGCCTACACCTCGCTTCTCAGGTCCAGCTGGGTGGTTGTGGTTGGGGTTAGGGAAAATCGGGGGAAAAAATGAAAGTAAAAATAAAACTGTACAGAATCATTTTCTGTTTGTATGTTATAGTTTGGGGACAAGACAAAATGTGCACTTTTCATTATCCATTTAAAATATAATAGTGCATATCCTTAAAAAGACTTGAGTCTGTTTATATAATTGCATATGCCCTTCGACTAAATGTATTGATTGAAACTAGCCCACCAGCCCCTTGTTTTTGTTTTCTTTTTTTTGGCTCTCTTCCACTTTGGATCACATGCCTAGTTTGGAAAACAGGAAGGAGCTGCACGCCAACCGTATGGTGCCTCTCTCATGCCAAACGGCATCCATGCCAAGCGGTTCTTGGGAGGGGCACAAACAGAAGCACGTACTCAAGAGTAACACGGATATGCAAAACCTCCCTGTTAACCATTTCCCAAGCAGCCGAAACCGCAGGAGGTGAAACATATCAGAGCACTGGACACTTGACTTTTTTTTTTTTTTTTTTTTGTGGTGCAATGATTTCTGGCGAGGTATGTGTCACCGTGGTCCCTTTGTGTCCCAGTGATCTGCGTTTGAACCGAGACAAATCTGGCAGATGTTCTGACATTTCAAAAACACAGATGAGCAAGAGGGACATGCGAGAATGGAAGGGTGTTTGATGACATTATTACACCATGCACACACACGCGCGCACACACACACACACACACACATACATACATGCAGAAGCTAGAAGGCCATGAAATGGAAACACAATGGAAAGAGCCATGCATTTTTACATTTACAGCGATAAGTAAAATGGAGAACAAAAGAGGAATATAAAAAAAGAACTGCTTTCCCACAATGTAAAAGCGGAAATCATCCCCAGAGCCGGAAAGCAGATGGTAATAAACGGGCAGGATGTCCTTGGTTGCGGCCTTTTAAAATGGAGAGCCGGAGTGAATTACCTCATCAACGGGAACAGCAGGGGGAGCTCCCTCCTGTTTGGGAGTTTTACTCGGGGTCACCTAAGTCAGGGAGAGGGGACAGAAATACCTGCAGGGTAAACCACTTGAACCTGAGGACAGCTTTCAGTCTAGAGCACACAGAACACGTCGGCCTCTGCCGCCTGCGGTCTCGCATGTCGATCGATGCCTCCTCGCGAGGGAGCAGAGACAGTGACGGCGGGGTTTCGACAAGCGACATTTGGCCGGGAGGTCCAGAGCGAAGGTTCAGAATGAATGACTGATGTGCGCTGGGAAAGGGTATGGTGCAGCATGGCAGTAATATGCTGTGGCATTATTCTGAATGTGCAGCCTCAACACTGACTCTCAGCTGGGCTGCCTTGTAAGGAACTGTATCTACACACACCTAAACACACACACACCCACAAACACACACTCTTGCACATACACATGCACACACACACACTCACCCACACATGTATAGATACAGGCACTCATGCTCATGCATACGCACAAGAACACACACACAAACTCACTCACACACACGCAAATTCACACACACATACACACAGTCACACATACACGCACACACGCATGCAGTTTCACGTGCACACACACAGACACTCACACGCTCACGTGCACATGCATTCACACACACAGACACATGCAATCATGCTCACTCACGTGCATATGAACAACAACATACAAATGCGCTCACACATACACTCACAAACACATACATGCACATGCATACACAGGCACACAGTCTTACACGCTTACACACACACAGACAAACTCACTCACTTGCTTGCACACACACATACACACTCTCTCCCCACACACACATACACACACTCACAGCACAAACACACACACACACCCACACAATCTCACATGCTTACACACAAGCAAACTCACTAACACGCGCACACACACATACACATACACACCCACAGCACAAACACACACATACACACCCACACAATCTCACATGCTTACACACACAGGCAAACTCACTAACACACACACACACACACATACACAGCCACAGCACAAACACACACACACACACACACACACACACAATCTCACATGCTTACACACAGGCAAACTCACTAACACACACACACCCACATACACACACACACACACACACACACAGACACACAGACGCAGAACTCCTCGCTTATCCCAGACATGCTCCCCATTGTTTGTGTCTTTGTGCTCTGGAGACAGCGTAGGCCTGCCCATCCTTCATCTCACATCTCAGCACATCTCAGCTCATACACCATACTCCCACAGGCCTGCCCATCCTTCATCTCACATCTCAGCACATCTCAGCACATCTCAGCTCATACACCATACTCCCACAGGCCTGCCCATCCTTCATCTCACATCTCAGCACATCTCAGCTCCTACACATCTCAGCCCATCCTTCATCTCCATCTCAGGCCATCTCAGCTCATACACCATACTCCCACAGGCCTGCTGATCCTTCATCTCACATCTCAGCACATCTCAGCTCATACACCATACTCCCACAGGCCTACCCTGTGTGCTAATACACCATACTCCCACCAGCCTACCCTGAGAGCTTCATACACCATACTCCCACAGCACATCTGAGCTCATACACCATACTCCCTCCGGCCTACCCTGTGAGCTCATACACCATACTCCCTCCGGCCTACCCTGTGAGCTCATACACCATACTCCCACAGGCCTGCTCTGTGACCCCATACTCGTCAGTCCAGCCTCAACACAAAGTCAGGATCTATGGTCTACCATCTTCAAAGCCTCTGGCCTCTGTGACCATTTAAGCTTGGCAAAGGAGGCCTGGAACTGTTCTGAACTGAGCTTGCAGCGGTTACAAAAAAAAGGTTTTGCATATAAAAGCCCAAAAACAAAGTGTAGATAGTTATAAGCAAGTCAAGGCCCTTGTCTGTCCTAGCCATTGCATACATTTCAGAGGGGACGCCCTTGCTGCCCCCACTCCCCCCCTCGACCCCTTTCCCTCCCACAACCCCCCACCCACCCAGTAGCCGGCCCAACCCCCCATGCTGCACGTATTCACGCACACAATGAGGGCGATCGCTGACAGCGCTATACAGTCTGAGCACAATGACATCAGCCCTGGATCACTGCTCCAGCATTCATCGTCTTCTGTCCCCTCTCTGCTCACTATCCGACCCACAGCTGGCCGCTAACAACAACAACCGCCACCGTGCACCACTAAAGCGCACCAACTCCGCGTCAAACGCCCGTCTTAATATGCCTTTGTTCTGTTACCCTATAGATAACATAAAGAGGGTAAGCGTTGACATGGAGTAGATAAGACTAACAGTATTTTTAAAAAATCTATTCCACCTATGCTTTGACGTTTTTGAGACAAGTTACATTTTGCTGAGCATATTAATGTTAAGAGTGCATGCTGGTTGTAAATATTGTCTTTTACAATTCATGCAACTTGTGGTTCTTTAGTTACTTTCCCTGTCTGGCATATAGAGTTTTGAAGGTTAGCCTTAGCTTTGATCAGTACCCTAAAACAGGTGCTTCTGTTCCTTCAGAGAGCATAAAGTGACATAAATCCAGACCATTGGGAATCAAACAAAAGTGTGGGCTGGACAACATCCCAAATGCAAACATACCAAGCAACATAACAGCACAAGACAAGAACAGACCGCACAAATGAACTTACAAGCGTCTTGAAAAAGTTCATCACTGGACTCTCCTCTTCGGCTCTTTCCCCCTCTTCGGTGTCCGCCGGGTGAGCGCTGTCGCCGTCGACGCCGAGGGCTGAGCTTCCGACAGGAGTGCCGTTAGGGGCTGGGCCTTCTGGAACCTTCTCCGAACCGGGGCTCCCCTCTACGTCTGCAGGCTCCTGTACGGTATGGACAGACGCACAGAATTTGGGGGCTGTGGAGGAGACACTGGAGCAGGGCAGCTGGTGCACGACTCCTTCGTTCGTTAATCATGGCATTGAGACGGCAGCACAAATATTCCAGCCATGTCACTGCCCACCCGCGGCCGCACCAACAATCAGCCCATTATCACCCCGCTGCTCTACGCCTGCTCCGTCGCGATTCAGTCATTATCTGCGGCCTCGCACTCTCACAAGCGTCAGGAACCTCAAAACGCAGCCCGATCTTAGCCTTAATGCCGTCACCTCCTTTCATAAACGTTTGTCAATCGGTCCAAAATAAAGTTCTTAGATGTCTTTGAGCTGAGGCCAATTCAAACCAGAGTTGGGCATAGAGATGAGTCGGGGCGACTGCCTCACAGATACTCAGGATGAATATTCGAAAATTATCATTTGATGTAAAGAGCAAGAAATCAATGGTGAATTATTTTATGACTGTACTGTTTTGCACAAATTTCTGGAAATTGAGATTTTCCCTGCTCAGTGTTTCCACACAAACATTACTGCAAAGCCTATAACACAGCTACAAATAATTAATGACAGTATTGACTATTCTTTGATAATTTTAATATTTTAAGGGACATCAATTGCTCATGGAAACAGAAAAAACATTCTCTATTCATTAATTCTTTATGATTATTTTTTTACTCTTAGTCATCAGTGTTTTGATGAAATTAATTATGCATGTTTTTCTTACTAATGTGAACATTAGGTTTCAAGCTCCAATCAGGAGTTAAAAACCTAAGTCTGTTGTTGGCAGACTTTGTTACACACTGTAAGTCTGAGGAGTTTTCCAAGGCATTAGCACAGAATAACTGTTTATCTCCCTGAACAACAGTTTTAACTGTTTGCTCATACCGTCCACCCCTCCATAAGCCCTCCATTCTCCCGACACTCTCCGTAGCGTTTCACGCACACACAAGCGGGGTTCTGTGCGCTTCTGTCGACTTTGTTTTCTTCACCGTAGCCTTTCGAGAGCATCACATTCAGATATACATTTCTTTTTCTGGCAGAGGGTTCCCTCTCTGAACTCATACCATAAACTGGAATACTGTACAGTTTTGAGAAGTGAACATCGATGTAGCCTATCTCTCCCTACACACCCATCACTGCCTTCGCTTTTTCCTGGCAAACTTTCATTTCTTATTTTAAAATTATTTACAAGATTTACGTAGCAAGGTCATACAAATTCATGTGAATATATTATACTTACAAACAAGGGGAAGCCTGCTTCTGGCTGAAAGACAGCATTGTGCTACACAACTGTAATAAATGTATTATTCATAAGTTATTAAGTTTGATGTAAACTAAGAATTATAGTAACAAAATCAGAGTAGTATATTTAAAAAACAAGACTGTAGTCATGTATGTTTGCAATTTGAATCAACAAAGGTATTGAAATTGTTGCATTTTCAAACCACAATTTATATGCATTCATGAGTTCCAAACAACTGCCATTCTTGATGATTTCTTAATCTTCTATATTCCACTGTTTAGATCTGTACCTAACTATATGCCCTAATCAAATAATTGTTTTATGGAACTCTCAGACTGGCTGCAGTACTTTGGATGCCTTTTAACACAACAGTCTATGCAAACTGACAAGGTTACATCATAGAAGGATATAGTCGAATAAATTCTGTTGTTTTAGGAAAATAGAACCTCGTTCCATTGCCTGTTTGGGGTGGTTTATGTCCGGTTATTTGTGTCATATCACAGTTAGCCATCTATTGAGTCTTCATATAAGGAAAGAAGATTTCCTCTGGAAATCAAACACAGTTAAATTTACATAAAATCATGGAGAGAAGGAGGAGTCAAATGCTCAGAAGAAACCAGAACCAGTTTTATTAAAAATGATCATTTATTGCACTTTGGATTGTGACATTACATGATCCACATTACATAGTGAATTATCTTATAATGCCGAGGTAATCTAACATTCTGTAGTTTTCAGTTTCGTGTAACAGTTCAGAGTAAAAATTTTAAGTATAACTTAGCATAAACCAATACATTTACAATAAGTTAAACTACAATTTAGTGATCAATATTACAGGACATGAACAGAAAATCTGGTGGTTGCAGGCACTGAACAGCCTATTGAGTTAAAATTGTCGTATATGTTACGTAACAGTTTGGTTAAATTATGTCATTCCAAAGCGTCTTTTTCAAACTCATTTGTTCTTTGACTTCACCCCGTTGACTTTTCTTTTCTGAGACTCACTCCAGCCTCACAAAGCTGGCTTGCCCCGTGCGGTTAACCTTTTGTTCAGCAGCATTTGTTTAAAAAAAGGCTTAGCTGGTGATCAACCAGAAAAAAAGAAGAAGGATTCAGTTTCTGGGCTCAGTTCGAAAGCTTTGGGTTTGACTGAAAGTGTGGAGTGTGGAAGTGTGACTGAGAGGGTTTCAGAGCTGGAGAGCCACTTCCAGCACTGTGACCTCATCCAGTAGGAGCAGAGTCGCGTGTTCTATGTCATCCTCAGTCATGGTGCTCAGCTCATCCTTTGTAATGCTAGCTCCGCCCTGTGCAGGGTCCTGATTGGTGTATTGAGACGCGGCAGATTCCGCTTCTTCAGCACTGTCTGAATCCACCCCGGAGTCCGATGGAAGGGACTCGAACGCTGTCACTGCAGCTTTAACGCATTGCATCTCATCCTGGATTTTGCAGCCTTCATTCTCAACTGTGACCACCACTTCACAAGGCTGGGATGGAGACAGCTCGAGAGCTGCGTTTTCATGTGTCTCGGACTGGACGGTCAGTGGTATTGCTGCAGACTGGACCTCTGGCAGTGCAGATTTGAGTTCTCTCTGAGTAACCTCCTCCTCACCTTCACAGGAAACAGTGTTACTGTCTGTAGCAGAGTTAGTCTGAGCCTCATCGGCACCTCCATCCTCTCCCTCAGCACCAGCTGAAGAGCATAGCTCAGTTTCAGTAAACTCGGGTTCCAATGTAGCAGATATCTCAGTAGTGGAATCCAGAAGAGTTGTGGTTTCTGACTCTTCAGTGACTTTTGATTCATTGCTGGGTTCTGCTTGTAAGGAAGTAGATTCTGCATCTTCTAATTTGTTTTCAGGCTCCAGGCAAGCCAGTTCATCTTCAGACTGAGGAATTCTGTCCTTAGAAAAGTCTTTAGTGCTGGCAGGTGCGGAGGACATGGGTTCACAACCTTCCTCACTGGCACTTGCCAGGATGGATTCAGAGTCACATGCTTCTTGCACCATGTTTGCATCATTGCTACCTGCCTCCATTTCATCTTCAGTTGTCAACTTTGTCTCCTCTATGGGAGAGCTGAGGTTCTCCTCTGTAAACACCTCAGGATCAACGTAAGGTGCAGTTTGCACATCTTCAGTGCTATTTAGCTGCACTGTTGATTCTGTGGCTTGCAGGATTTCAGTCTCTACATCCAGCTCTTGAGGAATTATTTCCTCTGAGGATACCTCCCCACTGGTATTGAACTCTGGTGTTGAAGTATCGGCCATGTCTTCACTGGCAGTTGATAGGACAGATTCTTGCTCCTCTGTCAATGTGATTAGTTGATCCATATGACCTTCCACCATTTCTTCTTCGTTGCTCAGACTTGTCTCCTCAGCGTTGAAGCTGATGCTCTCATTTGCAGCTACATCTGCACAGTCATGAGATGCTTGAGTGTATTCAAGAGTATCTGACTCCAAAGCTGGACCTGTGGGTGTTGGATCAGCTTCTGGTTGTTCAGTGTCTTCAGAACAAAGGGGATTATTTGTCTCTAAGGTGGCTTCAACACTATCAGACGTGTCTGCTGAAAATTGAGTAGCAGTATCAGACTCCACAGATGAAAGTGATAGTGTGGGATCAGTCGCTACTTCTGGGTGGTCGGTGTCTTCATAAAATTGGGGATTTGTTTCTGGTGCAGCTTCAACACTATCAACAGATTCCAGGGCTGGAGACTCAGAGGTCTCTGCTACAGCTGGTAACAAACTGACACAAACTGGCATGATGTCTGCCTCGTCCTCTGGCAATTGAGTGACATCATCAGTACTTCCATTCTCACCCTCACAGGGGGTCTCACCTTCAGTCATGGGGCTCATCTCCAGCTGAGAAGCTGTTACATCCAGGTGTAGATCGGTGTCTTCAGAAAATTGGGGATTTGTTTCTGGTGCAAGTTCAACACTATCAACAGATTCCAGGGCTGGAGACTCAGAGGTCTCTGCTACAGCTGGTAACAAACTGACACAAACTGGCATGATGTCTGCCTCGTCCTCTGGCAATTGAGTGACATCATCAGTACTTCCATTCTCACCCTCACAGGGGGTCTCACCTTCAGTCATGGGGCTAATCTCCAGCTGAGAAGCTGTTTCATCCAGGTGTAGCTTGGTGTCTTCATAAAATTGGGGATTTGTTTCTGGTGCAGCTTCAACACTATCAACAGATTCTAGGGCTGGAGACTCAGGGGTCTCTGCTACAGCTGGTAACAAATTAACACAAACTGGCATGATGTCTGCCTCGTCCTCTGGCAATTGAGTGATATCATCAGTACTTCCATTCTTACCCTCACAGGGGGTCTCACCTTCAGTCATGGGGCTCATCTCCAGCTGAGAAGCTGTTACATGCTCTGAGATTGTTGAGTTGATTGCAGGCTCTGAATCATCTAGTTCGTCTTCACTTTTTGGCTTGTTATCCTCGTCAAGCACTGTCATCTCGATACACTCTGATGAGGAACATTGACAAATTTCGTTCTCAGTTAGCTGCGTATCAGTGAGCATCTGCAAGGCCTCAGTCTCCTCTTCGACCAGCGTGAGCTCGCTTTCGCTCTGCATAGGACTTTCCTCCCCTGTTAAGGTGCTGTCGCTGTCCTCCGCAGACAACTCACCGATGTTACAAGATTCGGTTTCGGTGTTTTCAGTACTGTCTAATTGAATAATTGAATTCGATGTCATGGAATCAGATTGTACCTCCAGCTGTTCTTGGTTGTTTTTGGGCTCACAGATGTCGATGTCTGAATCCAGAGTGGGCTCCACACTATCAGGTTCCAGGGATTCTGAGATCTCAGATGTGACTGGTTCCAGACTGATGGTGTCTATTTCAACATCCAAGTTGTCCTGTTGCAACTGGGCATCTTCAGTGGTTTTTCCATCTCCAGCTTCACATTCAGTGCTGGGGTTTGGCTCAGCTTCACACTCCTGCTCTGCTTCAGGCAATGCTGAATTCTGCGCAGGCTGCAGGCAGTCTGCATTATCCTCAAATTTGGGCTCTTCACGTTCAAGAGCCCCATCCACGTGCTTCCATGAAGACACAACAAGGCTTTCCATCCTAGACGACTCCAGGTCCAGCTTATCTGTCTTCTGCAAGGTCCCTTCTTCTGCCAGTTCACTGGGAATGATCTCATCACTGAGAGGCTCTGCTGTTGAAACATCAGGTAGTTCTTCAGCGGTAATCAACAGGACAGATTCTGTCTCTTCTGACACCATGGTAGGTGTATCAGTACAACCATCTTCCATTTCATCCTCTTTGCTCAGGCTTGTCTCCTCAACATGGCAGCACAAACTCTCTTCTGTACCAACCTCAGCACAGTCACAAGATGTAGCCTGAATGTCCTTAGGAGAAATGCACTCCATGGCTGAATATGAAGGTGTGGACTCAGGTAATTCAGAGTTGCTCTCAGTCTTACCTGTATCCATTTCTGGATCAAATCTCACATCAGTATCCAGTGAGAGCTCCATCGCTGTTTCCAGATTTTGTTCTTCTGTTTTAGCTTCAAGAACTCCTGTGCTAATTGGTGGCAAGCTTTCTGATGTTTCTGCCTCAGCAATGACCAGGTGGGGTTTACACTCTGCACCAGAGGCTAACTCAGCAGCAACAGTGACAAATCCGTCTTTTTCATCTCCAGCGGTGGTGCACACCTCCTCCTTTGCCAGCGCGATGCTAGGGCCACTTTCAGCATCTTCACCACATGAAGGATCCGTCTCCAACTTAAGGGAGGCTATCACTTCCAAGGATGAATCCAGACTGGCCAGATGAAATGTAGGATCTTCAGGGACTTCTAAATTCACCGGTTCAAAATTAGTCGCGGATGTTGATGAAATGGCCTCTTCGGGTGGATTGCCAGTGTCATCTCTAACACAGTCTCTCTGGTCATCAAGTGATGGGCTTGTCTCCTTTGTAAGAAGAATAAGCAATGTTGTTTATGTCAGAACAAAGGCCTTAGGCAGCAAAGAGGGGAAAACAGTGTGTGTGTAATGATTTGCATACACTTCAAAACCAGCAGCTTCTGTTTGCTTAAGTAGTTTGAGGAAATGGATAGCATTGAACCACTTGAGTACGACAAATTAAACAGTTTAATTAACCAGCAGTACCTAATAACATTAGCGTATTAATTTATTACTTAGTTTGACTCAAATGGCTGCAGGCAATGGATTTTCTCAAGCCATTGTCAGTAGACTGAACTTATTGTTTTGAAATGGTGTTAATGAAAGGTATACTTACTGTGGCACTAAAGAATTGTAAACAAAATATGAAATGCAGTAACGTCATACACTGTTAACTGTGTTTTGTTGCTGGAAATATAGAACGTATATGTTGTAAACTTTAAAAAGTTGAAAAAAATGTAAACTAATCGATTCCTTTGGGTTTCGTTGGGTCAGGATTTTGGGAAACTGGATTTTTTTCCACTTCCAATATACGTGTATTATTTTTGAGTCCTTCCATGCTGTCAGTCATTTGGAGTACTTTAAGCACAGGTAATATGGTGTAATGTTCAAAACGTCTACAAGTCATGTCCAAATAATTTCTACAGACCACTCAAAACAACAAAAATCACAGCTACGGCAGACTGTCGAAAGTCATTTGAGTTATTACACAAACATTTTGAAGTTAAATTAATGTTTAATCCAATACTTTGTTGTGGAACTATTTTTTCTGTTGAAGTACACATTATTGCATTCCTCCCTTCAACTGCTGTGGAGTGATACTTTGTACAACTGCTTGCCAGAGGCATGGTTGATCTGAGAATCGAAGCAGGAAGTTCAAATGATATCCTCGCAGAAGACAGCCACTAGAGAAACAAACTAGAGAAACTGAGATCATTTCATCATGTCAATTTGAAAGGAAGGAAGAGCCTAGCTAGGGAGTATCACTCCACCGCTGCTGTGCAAAGAGATAAAGGAGTGCATTCGTCGACAGAATAAATAATGCCACAACCCCATATCTAGCTGCATTTTAATCGAATTCATTTGTATTTTAGTCCAGCACCGCATAAGTGATGATGAACTCGTAGGAACTGTTGCCTCTTGTTCCTGATAGCCTACAAATTTCCTTCAGATAACTGATCATTTCCGTTTTGTTTTTCTTTCGGCTTTGGTGTATTTCTACCCAATAGATTAGTGAACAGTGAAAAACTAAGCAAGAAACGTCCTCTTCTTCTGTAGTGGGCAACAATGTTAATGAACTCAGAATTCTGAAAGAAATGCATCCTCCATTTTAGAAATAGGAAACTGAATGATGTAGATTATCACTCTTACTTACAGAATACAGAATACTTACAGAGTGGAGGCCATTGGTCAGAACTACAGGAACCTCAACAGTGGGCTTCTGGTCCTCAGGAGGACCGTCACACTGTACCACCGCTGGCTCCTTCTCCATCTTTTCTTTGTTCTTCTTCTTAAAGGCTTTGGCAAAGAAGCCAATCTTCTCCTTGTTCTGCTTAGGCTCCTCCTCCTTGGGGGCGGGGTCAGGCTCAGCGGGCGTGTCCTGGGCGGGTTTGAGACTCTGGTTTCCGGCGTCTTCCTCCACGGATGCCTTGGTGCCATCAGGCTGCTTTGACGGATCTTTGGGAACGTCCGCGCTGGGGGGCGTCGTCTTGGTGAAGGACAGCAGAACGACGGGCTTGCCCACCAGCGCGCCACCGTCCACCGCATCCCCCGATTGGGGGCTTGGCTCTTTTACGGGCGTGGATGAGGGTGGCTCACTGTTGGCCTGCACAGCTGTTTCACAGGCAACTGAAAGAGAGAGAGGAGGTCAATAATGTGACTTGACAATCCCCGTGTTGGGTGTGATCATTGCCTACCATACTGCAGATTGGGGATAATTACCAAGCACCATCCTGCAGCAGGCAGACAATGTGCTTCTCTGTTTGGCCAAACGGTCATTCTTTGGCCTCACACGGGTGTAAGACCTACTGACCGGGTCTAATTTACCATTGGCCACTGCTGAAGACAACCAATTGGGGAAACAGCAGAATATTACAAGACCAAAAATAAAATAATGGAAGGTGGAGTTTGATCACTCTAACGAGAGTCAGAAAACACAGATCCATTCTTTAACACACAAATAACATGGCAAGAGTTACCTCTGAACAAACACTGCATTATTCAGAACAGTGAGTTCATTGTGTTGTTTGCCGACAGGGAGGAGGTGGCTCAGTCCTCCATGACTGCTATGGTAAACCACAAAGACAGGACATGCACTGATCCTGCTCCATAAAAGCATATATCTGGCATCTCCTGTCATCCCGTAAGCATTCTGGGACATATTTGACCATGGTTTGCTTGGAGTGCTAAACTGTGATGCGGATTGAGGTTGAAAGGTTCCTACAAATGATGTCACAACAGTACACACAGAATTGTAGCTCTGAATCACGCCTACAAAGCTGGACACAGGAAAATGCATCGTGGGAGGTGTAGTTTTAGTCCATTGGTCGGTGGCAAGTTATTCAAAGTTTGGTAAGATGGCATAAATTAATTATTTTCAAAATTGCAAGGAAAGTGGATTCACAGTTACTACACTAGCAACGATGAGATTGCTATTACTCAGATAACATACTGTACAATTATGTAGTTTTTCCACACACACACATACACATACAGTTTCATACTGGGTGAAAGATATGTGCAACATATGAAACATATTTCTATAGTTTTAAAAGCCCCATTACGTAGCCACATAACTACATATCTGTGTTTTGATTTGTATTTTCATTTTTCTTTAAAAATAAATGAATGACTCTTTGAATGGGGAAGAGAGAAGTAGCTGCAGGCCCATGGAAGTGACCTGAAGACGGTTCAGGAATGGACATGAGCATGGCCTCCTATAGCTGAGGAAGGTCCACCTCATTCCCAGTTTTGGATTGTGGAAGTTCTTACTTTTGTCACACACGCACACACACACACACACTCTCACACACACACACACACACACACACACACACACACACACACTCTCTCACACACACACACACACACACACACATTCATGCACACTTTTGTTAGGTTTGGTTCCTTTGGTAGCAAGATCAAAGTAATAACATACTTTGGGGTCAAAGGGCCTCCAGGCAACTGCATATCATGGACAGCAGTGCCAAACACCACTGAGTTACTATACTATTCACTGAATGAGTCTCAGATCTCAGATACATGCCGTCTGTGCAAAAGACATGAAACTATTTAAAAAATATTCATTTAAACCAGCCTAAACAGTTCTTTCAGCTTAATATTCAGTACAGTTTCAAGAAAAGACAGGGGGAATTAGCATTAACTAATTCTAAAGAGCTGAAACTTTAGAGTGAGTTTAAATTAATCACAAATATGCATCCCTGGACACTAATGTGGCTAATTAAGATAATGTTATTATGCAGACAACAGCACACCTGCTACTCCAACGACCTCAACATCTTCAGGAGAAATAATGAACTTAAACAACATGAAAATACACTCAGTTACAAATGTAAATTTAGAAAAACGTCCTTGGTATGAATAAATAAATTAATTGCTAAGAATTACTAAGAATAAGTAATTCTGGTGTATATAAATATTTTTTCCAGAGTATGCATTTATTTTATTTTTATACAAATATGCATTTTTATATTTTATTAAAACTTAAAAGAAAAAAAGTCCTTAATTGTCATGGTGCAATGATTTTTGCAAGGCGAGTCAATCCCTAATGACATATAATAATAACACCATAGACACAATATAACCATACTGATTCAACCCATGCTGTCAACTATTCATTTAAAAAATGTTTGTATACCTAATGAAACATCTTTGCTTTAAGGTCACCCAGTGAACTGAGAAAATACCACTGACTGCAGTTTTTCTGTGACCTTTCTCCGGTGTTATGTGATAGGTCAGTGCTAGCTTGCATTCCCACCACTAGCTGCACTTCCACCCGTACAAGAAAACCTATTACCACATTACAATGCAGTTACAATGATAATTATAATAATAAATGGAAATTTTCAAAAAAATAATTACAAATTGTGGAAGTTTTCCTTTTGGGAAAGTCCTCAGTATTGTGTAAAAATACAAAAATGGCATATCATACAGTCAATAAAATCCTAAAATTAATAAAATATTTATACCTGGCCAGCTCCACTCCTCACACATATTGAGGGATTAAAATAGACCAGGCATAAAACTGGACTCATAACGCCTGTAAATGTTAATAGTATAGCGAGACAAATCCCTGTGTGAAAAGAGATTATTCTCATCATTAATGAAAAGGGACCGCACACATTAAACTGACTGCCACTGTAGAATAATTCCTGTCATATTTCAAAATATCCATTGCGTCACTTTTTTTTTCCACACAAATCCCAAATTAAACTGTCAGTCTCAGATGTCATCGTATGCCACCTCTCTTGTCTCATTTTAAAAAGCAAGAGTTCCAGTCGGTATGAGAACCAGATGCCACACCCTAAGAGGAGTACCACAAAGACCAGCGAGGGGGGGCCGTAGCTTTGCTAAAGGTGTTCCCAGCAGGTACTGCCAGCTCCGCAGCGATTCCTGCAAACCTCAGCTCAGCGCTAGCACAGGTTCGCGAAATGCCAAGGGCCGACAGTAAGTCTCAGCCCTGCATAAACACAGCACCTCCATGGGTAAATGACAGACCGTATGACAGCTGGAGCTGTGTTTGCCTATGGGAGCTTTAAAAACCCGCTAGTATCAATATCAGCCGACTGCAAAAATAACTCACCACTCTGTCCAAGACAACATTCCACGGTACCCATTTATCGCTAGAGTAACAATATTTGCATAAGGACCAATCAAACAGCAATTCATCCATGTCCAAAGCTACACCCAGAGTTTACACAGTGTTCTGCCAAATACCCATGCAGAATTCACCTCCATGCCACTATTAACTCTCTGCTGGAGTCAAATACACTGCTCATTTCAATCATGTGATTCAAGTATTGCTTAAAGGGTAACAGACAATGCATTAACTTAGTTGACTGTCTAAAAAAATACATTTTTAGCATTATTGTGTGCATAAATGGTGGCAGATGGTGACTGTTTAGTTTACCCCAAAATTTAAATCTGGCAAATCTTTTTCTTTACGATGTTCAGAGATTTTTTTTCCCTTTCTCTTTTAAAAGACCATTATGTGTTGCAATGTTTGAAAAGTTTGTGTAATGTAAATACTCACTGATCTGGTTATTAAGAATTTAGAACCATTAAGAACAACTTTTTCTTACGATACATGTATTTTTTAACATTTGTTTGTAAATAAGCTGCCAAGTTCAGTTCACTTTCTTGATACATAAACAATGCTAGGTATATGTCTCAAATCCCATTGGCACCAAAGGGTGTGGTTTGTAGGTACATACCAACTGCATCCGTTGCGGAGATGCTTACAGCATGGCCATTTGGTCCTCCATTTTGTTGCTTCACATTCACAGGGTCGTCCTAAAACAAACAAGTCCATTAGCATTGTGATTATGAGATAACTACTGATTCTATTCCTCAGAAGGGACAATAGAGAGTGTACCATTACAAATGCAATCATGAATCTCATTGTTCTCTCCCATCTTGTCATGCTTCTTAAAATGATATTGACTCCCCTGTGATGAAATTATGTTAGTGATCACTCAACTCCCGAGATACTAGTGTTTACTAATGGATCGGTTTTATTGACAAATGTTTGAATTCAGGTTAAGGTGAGATTTCTCATGATTAAGCAGGGTCAGAAAACAAAGAAACTGGCGAGAAACTTTAACTTCCTATTTCTGAGATTTAAGCATTTAGCAGACAGTCCAGAATGAACTAGAGTGCTTTAATTACAGTGTGATATTTACTGAAGAATTTCAGGTGATGTGCTTTGCTCAGGGTTAGCCTGCCAAAACCCTTAGCCATCAAAACCAGATATAAGCCCTGATTTCTAACCATCACATTACACCTCAGCTGTCTCATGTTATATAAAAAATAACAATATGAGTGGAGGAAAGCTAATAAGGACACCATGCTTCGTATTCATGAACAAACATTGTGGTGTTTCACATGTGGATAGAATCAGAATCTCTGCTGCCATCAGTGAGTTAGCCGTTAGCATTGCACAAACATCAGTGAGTTAGCTGTTCGCATTGCACACTCATCAGTGAGTTAGCCGTTAGCATTGCACACATCAGTGAGTTAGCTGTTCGCATTGCACACTCATCAGTGAGTTTGATGTTAGCATTGCACACTCATCAGTGAGTTAGCTTTAGCATTGCACACTCATCAGTGAGTTAGCTTTTAGCATTGCACACTCATCAGTGAGTTAGCTTTTAGCATTGCACACTCATCAGTGAGTTGAGCTGTTAGCATTGCACACTCATCAGTGAGTTAGCTTTAGCATTGCCCACTCATCAGTGAGTTAGCTGTTACTGAACTATACGCTCAGCATAAATACCAAGAAAAAACCTGACATTTTAATTACATTTAAATCATGATCCATGAATTTCAGTCAAAATACAATCTATTCACATATGTCCAATACATACACTGGAGTAAGTAAACACAGAATACTTTGAACTGTTTGCACAGTCCCAGAATAAACAGGTGCCTAATGGAAGAGCTAAGTGCTTTTGTTTCAGGTCACTGTGCCTGTCAGTGTCAGCTACTCGGGTCTGACGTTTCCGTTTTTTCACCGTGGAAAATGAAAGGGCAGTCGGGAGAGCAGGACCCCTACCTGAATCACATGAGACTGTTGATTGCCCATCTTGTTAGACGCCTTTGAAGAGTCGACTGAAAAGATCATTTAAAGATGAATTTCTGACTTCTCAATCACCCTTTCATCCCTCCCCTTCTCAAAAACATCAACACATACATGCATGGAATGTCTATCAATTAAATTAATTATTTGTGCATTGCTGTATAAAACATACGTGTCTAGTATAAGTTGCATTGTTGCCTTACGTTACTTATTCTGCACTGTTTAATGTAAGATTTAATGTACATATGTAATGTGAAGAACAAATATGAAGAACAAATGTCTCCATCAGTGTACAAACATTTGACTATCAGTTTGGAACTTAAAGACAGCGGATGTCAATTTGATACGGCCTTCTTGAGCAATTTGTATAAGACACAAAAAAAACAAAGAACCAAATAATGACAGCTGTAATATTCATAATGATATACAGCAGCAACATGACTTTGTATTCATGGTCATGATGTTAATAAAAGAACAAATGTATTTTGAGAGATTAATATATCATGTACAAAGTTACCATTGCCTTACCTTATTTTGACTCTGTGAATGCCGTCCTGACAGAGACACAGGGGGGGTATGGGAGATGTTGTTCTCTGAGCGTTGTATCCGTGCGCAGTACTCCAGCAGGTAGCCCTGAAAGCGTCGGTAGCTTCACTGGCTAACTAACAGAATGAGCTACCTGATCACCGGTGAATAAATATATGCATGTGTCCCGGTGTGGGGAACAGGGGTGGAGCTCGGTTAATCAAGGAGTTATCATTTTAATCCTAAACTGCAGCTAAACTTTGGTACTGGGCAGCTAGTAAATGAAGTCCTTGTCTTTGATCTGCGTGTGCTAATCTGATCTATTCCCTGGCAAAAGCGCATTTTTATGTCATGATAAAAATGATTATCAGAGTACTGAGGAATGCCTCTGTGTCCGTGAGGTGGCACATGATTTGGGTGTGTCTGCCAGCGAGCAGGATGTTAGTGTAGGATACTCTCAGCCAGGTAAATCATTCAAAAAAACACTATTTGTTTGTTTAGTGTTTTCCTTATCCAAGATCGCTTACAATGGCCTCTGTCTTTCTGTCTGCTTATCCTCAACCACACATGGAGTTTAATGATTTTTTTTTCTTTTTTTTTTTTTACCAGAGCAGTTCAGGTGAAATACCTTGGGTTAAGCTGGTTAACTACAGAAATATATCAGCTGAGATCTGAGATACATGAACACTAAATCCATCATTTCAATGGCTGAAATAACAAAGGCTATTCCAAAACCATTGAAAAACATTCTCTCTCAATCAGACTCCATTGTAAGTTCATGCAATTTTTGTTGACTATTGATATCAGATTTAATGAAGCCAAAATGCTTTGGTGTCTCACTCCCTAATTTCCATTACATTACATTACATTACATTACAGGCATTTGGCAGACGCTCTTATCCAGAGCGACTTACAACACAAAGTGCATTTCTTTGGGAACAAGATTATTAAAGTGCTAGGGAAGGGTACAAGTCTCAAGTGCCAGTAGGGTTAGAAGGGCATACACCCATCGAAAGACTTAGGTATGCTGGTTGCTAAGGAGATAACACCTAACCAGTGAGGATAAAGAAAAGATGAGGTAATATCATTTTGTTGATGTGTAATTCAATAACTGAATATTTCACTCTCTGGGGGTGGGAGTGACATATAACCCATAAAGTTTCACAAGAGACATTTGCTTAAAATAATTTTAACAGCAGTACATCCCAGCTGTATTTTTGGATGAACAGACTGGACATTGCACATCAAGGGGACCCCCAGACCTGGTACAGGGGCCATGTCTCATGTCTCACATTTGAAACATTTCTGTTTGGTTTGATTTGTAGCTGCTGTTGGGAGACAGTTCTGGAGAGCGGCACAGTGTATGAGAATGTGTATTAGAATAACAAAGGGATGTCACTGCATCCGACCAGAGCCAAATGGCGCCTCCTGTCAGTGACCCGCTATGTGCCGTCTGGGTTCCCCACTATCATGTGTGGGCCTCACTTCCTGGGGTTACCTGGCCATCACATGCTAATGTCTTTCCCTTAAACTGTATAAATGTTGACCACATATCACTGAACATTAATCATTGAACATTTAGCTCCAGGCTGAAAGGCCTGGCCAGTGCATCCTGTGGTCTCTCAGCTCTTACATCACTTCCTGTAGTGTGAAAATGGCTGCTGTTGGCTGAACAATGACCCAACACCAAACATTTCCTGCTTGTTAGGGAAATACGAGGATCACTGAGAAAATGAGAGTGCCATTACTTTTCCAGTTACTTGCATGATCTCTTCATTCTCCATACTCTGCTTTTTAATGAGCACTTCGTCACTGGAGTGGACATTTAAAATATAAAAGACAGGGCTGTACTTTTTTGAAAGTTTGACATTTTTTAAACTAAGTTGGGTGCACTACCATTGATAATTATTTGAATAAACATGATTGAAACTTAAATGATTGAAACTTGGAACAAGTGAAGTTATAGTAGATCATAATTAATCAGTGAAAAGTAAAGGTGAGAAAATGCGAGTCATGATTTGTGAACATACACACTTTAAGAGGGGTTGTGATGTGCAAGGATTATTTTTCAAAACAGTCATTAGTGATTACAGTGGTTTTTACATCCATGGACTAACACAAGCATAAAAGCGGGTCTAGTAGTATTTTCTGCCATTATGGAAAATTAAAAACAAGCTAACGTAGTGAAGGCTGAATCACACCAACACTTTGCTCGGTCAGTGGCAGGGGGTGTTGTGAATTCCGTGCAGATGACATGCCCCCCGTCTCTTTCTGCTGGCTGTGAAAAACGACCACAATGCACTAACTATTTCTCTGACAGAATTCCATGGAAGGGACGGAGTCCTGTCTGCCTACATACAGAAGAGCCGTAGCATTCATGAGACCGGGCATAGTACAACCAGGGCATAGCACGTCAGCATTAAATATACACTGAGCCCAGAAAAATTAAAACATGCCCCGAATTTATGTTTTGTCATGCCCACAAACACAATGACGGAGTGAGCAGAAAATCTTTAGTTTGAATGAACTGTCCAATATCATAGATTGTATTTTTGGATATAGTGGCAAATTTAACAGAAAAAGACTCATGTCTACCTGCTGCTGAATTCATGGGTTTGTACCTGTTTAGTGGCAAGGTTTTCATTTTGTTCTTTTTTTTCATTTTTTATTTAAAAGCATTATAATACATTTTCATTCATTTGACTGCCAATCAATGAACAAAAACATCCAATTTACACCTTCATGTTTTGCTACTTTCACAAAAATGGGTCAAGGAGCGCGGTTTATCTTCAGTTTGTAAAGAACTGTTCCGTAGCACTGATTACATTAAGGATCTAAACTGTAACCAGCTTAATTCAGAACAATAAAGATCTAATTAAATGACAGACATGACCATTGAACAGAGGACAATAGCATGCTACAAAGGCTAACATGAAGCCTTGCTAACATTCACAGGTGCTGCGGCACCTCCCCTTATGAGGTCATAATGGTGGTAACTGAATCAGGCTGTGGAGGACACTACTCTGGGGAAGATGGAAACTCCATAGCGCCCACTGCAAAGGAATGCGTCTCGGAGTAAAATGATGCAGCTGTGTCTGACGGATGGAAAACACTGGGGTAAGACGAGGAAGCTGGAATTTCGGTGTGTCGGCCGAAACAGTGCCACATTGTCCACGCACACTCTGGGGGTGGAGGCAGGATCGCAGAGTGCCTGCCTTGTGAACTCTATTGTTGACACTTCGAAGTGAACGCTCGTGTCAGTCACAGAGGAGACCTCACACAACCCTTTTGCCGCGAACAATTATAAAATAAAGATGCGATTTTTATACTGTTAATCATCAGATATGATGCTTACAGTTAAAAGATGAATTTATAGAAAACTGATTGGTCTTTGTATTTGATTTGCTAATATAGCACCCTCTGGTGGTCACAATCATTACACACCACATACAAGAAACTTGAGTATTGTGTAACTGGAGTACATGTTATACGAAACTCTGGGTTTAACGGGTTTGCAAATGATGTGAAAACCCCCAGCCTCAGAGAGTAGACAGCTGTATCATGTTGTTGTGTCATCCATGCGCTAAACAGCTGATTTCAATAATTACGCAACCCACCTGGATGAACGTTTGCAGTGGCTGGAATCAGCTGGTTTAGTGCATGGGAGGGACGAATAAATGGGAGTTCTTCTGTTTTCTTAAGGTGCGGTTTTTCCTGTGGTTTACAAAACATGGAAAGCTGCCAGAAATGGTACATAGTGTATGATAATATGCACAGGGGGAAGTGTGCTTTTAAATACAAGCACAGGATCTTGTGTTTTTGTTTGGGTTTATGACTTGTTAGCTTGTAGGAACTATGATGGTTCTGTACTGTAATGATATGATATGATGATAATAAACTATGTCAGCAAGTCCATATACACATACAACTTTGTGCTTGGTCTTTTTGTAGCACCAGGCCAAGGTGAAATGGCTGGCTTTCAGTCATTCTGCCTGCATTCTGCTGCTAAATTTCAAATCACAGAATGGTACGTGATGTATGAGAGATTGGTAAGGGTCCTGAGCTGGACTTTTTTTAGTCGTAGCAGGGATACTGAGACAGAACATTGTATGCGAAGTCACAGAGTAAAAATGAATTCATAATGAACTGTGAGCGGAGCGTGAGAACAGTCAGAAAATGAAAATGAATCGTTCAAC
The DNA here is from genome assembly GCA_022829145.1 of Albula goreensis. Lineage (NCBI taxonomy): Eukaryota > Metazoa > Chordata > Actinopteri > Albuliformes > Albulidae > Albula > Albula goreensis. The sequence continues at coordinate 3,125,876 of CM040747.1, forward strand.
ATTTCAAATCAAAATACCGTACACTCTTTTTTTTCCCCATTTCAGGTGTTATTTTCATGCTCTAGACTTCAGCTGATCCCAAAGGGTAAATTTATGTGCCAGGTGTGCTAATTTCATGAGACTCTCATTAAAAAGATACATTATCACTATTAATAAAGAGAAAATGTGGTATCAACAGAGACAATAGCGTTAATGAAGTAGAGAGCATCATTAATCTGCAAGGTGCTATTCATCTGTCAGCTCTTCTACATGCTGGCAGTCATGTGATAAGAATAACTTCCTGTTTGAGTCATAGGAGACTGACAGGAAGGCCCCAGTGGCTTCCTGTAAGAGACACAGAAAACTCACAGGATGGGCCCATAACTTCCTGTTTGAGCCATAGGAGACTGACAGGAAGGCCCCATAACTTCCTGTTTGAGCCATAGGAGACTGACAGGAAGGCCCCATAACTTCCTGTTTGAGCCATGGGAGACTGACAGGAAGGCCCCATAACTTCCTGTTTGAGCCATGGGAGACTGACAGGAAGGCCCCATAACTTCCTGTTTGAGCCATAGGAGACTGACAGGGTGGCCCCATAACTTCCTGTTTGAGCCATAGGAGACTGACAGGAAGGCCCCATAACTTCCTGTTTGAGCCAAAGGAGACTGACAGGAAGGCCCCATAACTTCCTGTTTGAGGGTGGCCCCAAAGGAGAGGAAGGCCCCATAACTTCCTGTTTCAGCTATAGGAGACTGACAGGAAGGCCCCAGGAATAACTTCCTGTTTGAGCCAAGGAGACTGACAGGAAGGCCCCTGTTTAACTTCCTGTTTCAGCTATAGGAGACTGACAGGGAGGCCCCATAACTTCCTGTTTGAGCCATAGGAGACTGACAGGAAGGCCCCATAACTTCCTGCTGGAGGGACGGGGGGCCGCATAGATGCCTGCACAGCCTGTCAGCCATTCCCTGCCCCCTCTCTGAGCCATAGCTGCTGCTCAAACTGCTGATTTTGTTTTGAATTGGAGCAGACGTAACGGCACAATTACAGAACATTTTGACACGCCAGTGGGAGAAGACATGTGAGTGAGACAGCAGAGAGCAGTTTCAGGAACTTGTGAGTAATACTGGATGGCACTACTTTCAAAACCTGAAACAAAACTAAGATGGGAATTCCAGTTTTTTGATTTCTTAAAACAAACTGAGGGGAAAGTAATACTTGCACATTCAACAGCTTTATTTTACTATGATGAGCATCTTGATTCTCTCCTTCTATTTTATCAGTCATAGGATTAGATATGACAGTAATAGAATACTATTACTATTTCTACCATGTCTACTGGTACTACTACATTTCTACTACTACTACTTTTAATAAGAATAACAAGAAGAAGAATGCAACTGACAGGCAGGTAGAAAATTGGAAAACTACATAAAAACAGAATTCAGAAAGAGTATAGAGGCTTAAGATAAATTGACAGCTCCCTTCATTAGGTTGTCCAGTGTAGTAAATTTATAAACATTTCTTGTTAATCATTAGACATATTACTTTCTGAAATGCAATGACAACAAACAGTGTCTGATGGGAAAAAAAGACAGATAAGATACTCTGTGTTGCTTCTGAAATTCTTGCTTCACCACATTCTGTTTGAGTTTATCTTTCTCTGTTTTTTTACGGAGTGGGGCACAGGGGCAGTGGGGCGGGGCTGAAGGTGACCTCTGGGGAAACTCTGCAGTTCAATCCCGGGCATGGTGGGTCATGTGACTGCCCTGGGCGGTAGGATCAGTGCGGATGTGAGGACAGGGCGTCTACCAGGCTTTGACTCACCGTGTATGAGGAGTGCTTTCAGTGCCTCAAAACCCTGAAACAAGGGACCTGAAAAAACCCACCAGGTCACCACGGGACCTGACCAAACACAACCAGGTCACTGAGAGACCAAAGAGAACACAACCAGGTTCCAAAGCAAACAGACTTAATCCCAAAGAGCTTAATCCCAAAGAGACCAAACCAAACACAACCAGGTCACAAAGTGGCTTTTGCCCAGGGCTACTGAGGTAGATGTATCTGTGCAGCAGAGGTCCAAGGCACATTTAAAAACACAGCACATTTTACAAGATGTCAAAAAAAAGACACAAATATATTGGTTTGATAAAAGAAATCTGCACTTTGTGTATCTTCTGCTGTTTAATTATTGAGTGAAAATTAAAAGAGGGCATTGTTTCCATTTCAATCACAGTAATAATAACCACTGAGCCGCAGTAGCCTCAGAAGCTGAAGATACCCAGCTTTTGACTGAAAGGCATAACCCAGGAATGATGGAGAGTGTTTTCAGCAGATTGCCGGAGGCTTGCCGGGGGCTGTTTTCAATCTTCCCCAAAATCTCCGACCCAGGGGAGTCCGCTACTGGAAATCAGAGCCCAGGAGCCTGTCACTCCGGCAGTGGGAGCCAAGCTCATGGACTGTCTAAGCGAGGCCGCGGGCCGCGCGGCGCACGGCCCGATCCAGACCACATCTCCATCATCTGACCCCCCCCCCACACCGCTCCAACCTCAAACATAATCATGACTGGGCACAAGAGGGAGAAGGTGCACACATGCAGTGCATGCTGGGAAATCCACTCATCTGAGGTCAGAGGCATGAGGTTGTGAAATAAATTCTGCTTGCTGCTGGAAAATAGTAATCCGAGGCATGTATTCAACCAAACGTTCAACCAAAGGGTCAGCTTCATGAAAGCCCTACACACATGACAATATTTTCAACACACGGAATTTCAGTCTCGTGATTTGTGATTGGAGAAAATGCACCAACTCAACCAATCGCATGCTTTCATAGTCTTTTTGCACCAACAGTTTTGCATGTACTAAATGCTTTAGTAAACTGACCCCTTAGTCTCTTTGAGGGCAAGTTTGGAATTTAATTGTAATGAACCTACGTCTCTTTATGGGTATGTGCTATTCTATTGTAAGTTCGAAAGAACACATTTCAAAGGACATGTTTTTGAGTAAAAAAAATGGTTTTGACTGAATTACGCTTAAAGAGATGCCCTTATAGACACTAATTGTGTTTTTTGTAATTAGGGTTAGGTTTAGGGTTAGCTGTGGGTGGCACACTAATCCATGCTGTGTGTTGGAGGTCTTGTTCTGTGCTAGACTAATGGATCGCTTGCACATCTGGCCTGCTATGCAACACGGCATCTCACAAATTTTCTGATAAAAGTAGATCATTGCCTCATATATATTGTTTTGCTATACTGGGATTCTGCACAGTTTAAGAAAGGTTATGCAATGTTATTTCCCACATGTGAATTCAGCTAGCACTTTATGTCTATGTCACAGGCCTCATCCTCTGCCAGGGACAGTTTATCACTTAACGTTTTTTTGTGGTTCTGAACATCTGAACTATTGAAAGGATTAGTTTATTTAGAAACCAACTCGTTTCCTCCAAACTTTCTCACACGGTACAAAATAAAGTACATGAAAGGATGGGGTGGATGTTTGTTTGCATCAGTCTTGTTTTCCTGAGGTTTGTTGTTTTGATAAGGGGCTTATTTTTGTATTCTTTGAAGCGTTATTCTGCTGCTCCATTCATGAGATGGACTTCAGTCAAAAAAAAAAAAATGTCTTATGAATTATGCTCTCGCAGTGAAAAGATTTAGTTGCTTTATCCATATTGCAGCACTTTATAACAAACAGATTTGTATTCTTTGAAATGCGTGCAGGAAGTAAGCGTGACCGCGGTAAGGGCACCCCTGAGATTAAATGGAGGAGGCCTTTCCGGGCTCACCCCTCTCTCTTTCCAGCGCCAGTCTTTTGATTATCTGCAGAACCCGCGCAGGTCAGCATGGGCAGAGTGAACACGGGAATCCTAATGCGCGCCGTTTCGTCCACGTCTCGCCTGCGCTGAACTGTTCGAAAGTGAAAGCCTCGTAGTTTTGGAAAAAAACTACGAGACTTTCGGAAAATGAATTCTGCCCTGGTGCTATGGCGCTTTATTACGCTAGCATTTCATTAAGCTTTGTAATTTCCACCTGCATGTCTGAACAGCGCTCCCCTATTGGGCTCGCCCCCCCGCTCGTTTCTTCAATATAACCTCCCTGACAAAGGCTCATATTGCCGAAACATTGGTTTGTTTTCTTATTGCAATAAAAGATCAGACACATAGTGTTCGATCATTCCATTCCTCCTACAATCAGAAGTGTAAAACTCTGGCTATACTGTAAGTACTACCATGTATTTGTTCACCCATGCACTAAACCAGCTGATTCTAATCAGCTCAGCTCTTCAGACAGGTAGATGAGCTAATTAATGAACTCACCTGGTTTTAGTGAAAGGGCAGATCAAATACATGGTAGGACTTTTACTTTCTGAAGCTGGTGTCTGCCTATGACATAACCTCCCACCACCTAATAAACACATGTGCACACACTAACTCTTAGACAATCATGTGTATGTACAGAAACTCAAATACACAAACACACACACACACACACACACTAACTCATTCAGATAAAGGTAAACATACATGCATACACAAATACAACACATGTGTGGTGGTAAGGGTATACCCCTTACCACATTATACAGACATTATAGTCATTTAGCTGATGCTTTTGTCTGAGGCGACTTACAGTTGATTAGGCTAACCAAGGACCAATCCCCCCTGGGAGCAATGTGGGGTTAAGGGCCTTGCTCAGGGGCCCAACAGCAATGGCGTTCTTGTTCTGGCTGCACTGGGGCTTGAACCACTAGCCTCAGGGGTCCCAGTCTTATATCAACAATATCTTTGTTATTACTTTAACTAATGTTTAATATGCTAATAATTATTATACAGAAGTCTGATGACTCAATCTGGGGTTAGATACCGCACCCTCACCATGGAAACGGAACCCATTTGAGCACAGAATCTGCACTCTGGAGAGGATCTGCACCTTGGCACGCGTTGCTGTTTGGCACCAGCAGGGGGCGACGCACAGACCGCAGCCCTGGAGAGCTGAGGCTGCAGTGGGCCAGTGCTTGGCATGCTTAGCCTGGCACCTCCAGCCTTGATCATATACGCACCAGGGCTACATGGCAGGCCAGACCTGGAGTGAGCAGACACAGCCTGTGGACTGCTGATAATCCATAAAACACAACATGCTAAAGCACTGATAATTCGCAGTACCGTCACCACCAGTTGACCCTGACACCAGACCCAAGCTAACCGGGCTGGGCTGAGAACAGATGAGGTACACGAGGTCCTCCCCTTTAACTGTTTACGCCCACAGTCCATCTCTACGTCTCTCACCAAAAACATCCTACTTCTCAGAACACAGTGGGTACACAAAATAATGGGAACACCAACTGGATAAAGAACCTGTTTGGAAGTAACTAACTGGCAATTACAAATGAATCTAAACATTAATGGTATTCATGTGAATACCATTAATTACTAATACTAATTAGGAACAAGTTTCTTTGGTGAAGGATATTTTAAAATCATTGCTTTAATGTGTTGGTTCCTAGGCAACATACAGCCTGTAAAACCTCCTGCGAGGGGTCAGATAGAAGGTGCCGAAACTGCAGAGGCATCGGTCACGGAGACAGCAAGGTTATTTAAAGTGTCAGAGAAACTGTGTTCAAAAATCAGGATGGCATATTCCAAAAAAGGAACAAATGCACCAGCGAAGGGGGAGCAGTGATCCAAAGCTCGCCAACAGGGATAGACATGCATTTAACTGGATAGTTCAAAAATGTTCGTAGAACCGAAGATACGCCACCAAGACCCTGCACATTGTGAGCTTCTCAAAGTCGATATTATTAGCTTGTTCATATCCGTATAGCCTACTGCGTGGTGCTTCTAGTATGTTGTTTCTTCGCCGTATGAAACAGTTCCAAAGCTCGCCAACAGGGATAGACATACATTTAACTGGATAGTTCAAAAATGTTCGTAGAACCGAAGATACGCCACCAAGACCCTGCACATTGTGAGCTTCTCAAAGTCGATATTATTAGCTTGTTCATATCCGTATAGCCTACTGCGTGGTGCTTCTAGTATGTTGTTTCTTCGCCGTATGAAAGAGTAACACTGAACAGTCTGGTCACAATATTCCATTATGAAAGCAATGAACTCAAACATGAGAGCTCGTCAAATGAGTGAGCAAAATGGAATCACAGCATCCTGTAGAAAAAAATGGGGGGGAGGGGGGGATGTCAAACAGAAAGCATGTTTTATCAGCTGTTGAGCAAAAGGAAATATGTATTTCCATGAGAGAGTGTGTGTCAAAGGAGAAAATCTTCTGTTCCTTTAGATATCGTTCAGCCTGTGATTTCTGTCAGGCTACTGTGTTTCCATCAACATCACAGAGAATATTATCTGATTGAATGCCACTGGGAAACTGTGCTACACTGCAGAGCCACAGAGCCAAGATGGCTGCTCTTCAGCTGTCATGTCTGAACTCTTCCCATCAAGGAACTGGGTGCTTGTGAATCTCAAAATGGCAGAGTGACAGGTCACACATATCAATGGTACTTTGTTCTTTTCTCTTTTTTTCCCCCATTCCTCTTGAGAATTCTGTGCTAAGCTCTTTACCATCATCTCCAGTGAGTTGCTGAACACAATGAAGTGTTACATAATAGTACATGAAAGAGGAACGTTTGGGGACTACAGACAAACATGTGCACTTTCATGTAAAAGAAAGCCTTGAAGTAAAATCACAATATTAAGATATTTCCCCACTATGTTTTAAATGTTGTTTAACAACTTAAATGCAAATGAGTCATTGGATATGCAGTATATTATTAAAAGCTGTATTTGTTTCATATTATAGGTTGCCAAACCACAGGGGTCCAGCAGAAGTTATAGCTCAACTAAATAATTAAATTTTAATTGGAACAAATTAAATTACCAGAGAAATATATTTTTGGTATCATACAGGCTGCTGTGTCTGTATAATTTTGTCAGTTTAGGTCATAGTGATCAATTAGAAGACTCTTTATTCTTGGCCAAGTTGCTGGACCAAAGGCCAAAAAACCTGTCCATGTTGTATTCTGGCATTTCCAAAACATCTCAAACTGCTAATTCTTTGGTCACTTGACTGGATGCAAAACGACCTATGCGCCACCTGCTGGACTGTAAGGGTCGCTACTCAATTTTCGTCGACACAATATTTGCTGCCACGCATTTGCTGTGGTTTTAAATCCTTTTAACGGAACCTACCATGCAGTTCTAGACGTTTCTTTGTTTTATTATTTTTCTTTGTTTTATTGATACGTTAGCCTTTTGTAATTATATTATATCATGATCTAATAAACTAAATTAAAAACCTTCCCCTTTCATTGTCAAATCAACGACAAAAATTCGAAGAAACTCATTGATGTCATCGCCCACCATTGGTCAGTTTGGTTTGTCTCACAGACATGGCAGCCATCAGACAGAACCTGGTTGTAAGCTCAGCTACCAATCTGGCAAACTCAGACAAACTCCTGAACGTTTTATTCTTGCAAACTTAGATTTAACAGATAGACATGGATAGTTTTAGAATGCAACCATTTTGTAGATTTCACGTGATCCGGTTAACATTATCTGACTAAAGAGTTTGCTCTTTAGCTGGCAGCCAAACAGTTAATTAAGTAGTCGCTTTGCGAGTTGATGGTCCAAGGCGATTGGAGCTGACAGTAAGGCGATATAGATAACTAGTGTCACTAATCTACACTTGACATTTGGGAAATTAAGTCGACTTTATGGTTGCTACACAAACGGTAACTGTAGTAACATGTAAAAGCTTGGTAAGTACATGTGCTGTCCTTTCAAAGTCAAAAGTGTGGGCTACTGAAAGCTACTGCTAGCTAGCACAATCTAACACAATCTACGTTGGCTTACTTAATTACTGCGGTCACCTTAGCTAGTTGATGTATGTTTCTTTCAGGCTGTTGGAGATATAAAAGTTCCGTTTGAAGACCCAACAAAGGATTCACATTTTTAACAAGAAACACGAGCCGAATGACTGAACAGAATGATGAAATTCAGGCCAGGAGAGTGAACATATAATTACATCTAAGCATGTGAAAGCAACGAAATGGCGAACATCAAAGCGAAAAAAATAAATCCCTCTTCTTTAATGATAACATTGTTTTTTCTGGAAATCTCTGCAGAATTTGGAAGATGTCAGTGATGACATCATGATACCGTCTTACCATACTATGCTACTCCCTTATAATGTTGGCGGGGTCTCTCTCAAGACGAAACGCAGGAGATGCTAGGAACTAAGACAATACGCTTTGGACTCACTTAAATCACTGCTGCAGTGATTGCATTCAAACGTATAAGATATAAGGTTTCATGAGAAGCAGTAGTTTCTAGTTGCATTATCTGGTATGACATAGGGACTTGGTTAAAAAAAGCTCTTCGATGAGTTCAGTGTATACCCAGTGAAGAACAAAATATAGGCGTAACAATGTCACTATTTAATGCTGCACACAGTCGCTGTGGTATTTATCCTAGTGCCTAAGATGCATGTAGGTGCGCAGAATTTGACATTTGTGCGTGTGCGCGCGCTAAAGAGCTAGTCCAATCTATGAACACTAAATATGGGTATCGATAACTTTCCTTGTAATGGCTGCTCGCTCTGCCAGGAAAAAACCAACTCATCATTGTGTGGAAAAACACAGCCAAAAGCAATGTGCATCGCAACGCACCAAACTTTAATTAAAAAATGCTGAAGCTGTCAGTTCACTGACGGCTTTTTGAAAATTTTTTTTTTTTTTTGGTTATATCTAAGGATTGACAAAGGCTTCATGCCAAAACACCTTAGCCATGCCAAACAATATTTAAAAAGTGTCATTGCCTGCCATTCCGATAGCTTTTGACTGTGGTTTTTATTCTTAATTCTATGAATACAGAATAGCTCTGTCACTGTAAATTCTGTTCCCCGTTGCCTGTTCCACCCTTTTGAAAATAATTCTGCAAAAGACAAAGAAATTGTCAGAGTGAAAAGACTTCATGTAATTGTTAAGATTCACCAACTGCTAATAAAACTTTTATTTAAATATTAATTACACCAAGTAAGAATGAACTTAAAATACACTACATCAAGTTAAGGGTTATCCGTAAAGTGATATTGACTTTAGATATTTAGTATAGATACTGGTGATGCTCCTTCATACCTGCATAGGTCTACAGAACTTGCAGTGAATGTTGGAGGTGCATGTGAAGTGAATGGAGGTGATCTGTGCCATTAATGAGACTGCTGTATTGAGTACATTGGTGGTGTTCTGTTTCCACACTGACCTGTGTGCGCCCTCTTCCCAGAATGGAGTGAAGGATGAGATCCAGAATCCAGAGTCCCTGGTGTCTTCCACACAGGAAGTCCTGGCTGATCTCAAGGTTCAGCTGTGTGCCAAGTTCAGGGGGTAACATAAACCTGGAGGCAGAAGAAAGCTGATTCCCTCAGTATTGACAGAATGTCTCTCAACAAACTATTCATTCAAATGGCAACATGAAGCATTCGCAGTGATGAAGAGGTGGTTGCCACACCTCCATGCTGCCCTCCACGCTCCCAGATAAACTCATGTCACATCCCGATCCTGTTTCCCAGTCACTACTTTATTTTTGCATGAAAAGAAAAAGCGTGTGCATCACATACAAGATGAATGGCAGGGCGCTTTTTAGTGTGCATGTCACCTTTAGTCTCAGGTTTAATGCACAGTCAAAATAAAAAGTGAGGAGCCAATCTTTTTTTAAATTGGTATTACCGTGGTAACAGGCTGAGAGGCGTGAGATGACCTGGGTTGAGAAATAAATGGGATGGAATCTGAAAGCAAATTACGGGCCGGTATTATGGGTTTCTTTCATAAAGGTGTAGAATTGAGCCGTAAACAGAGCGGCCTGGCGGGTGTGGGGCAGCTCTCTTAGTTCAATCAGGGAAATAACGGCTCCTGTTTCTCTTCTTCAGTTTGAAGAAACAATTGAGCACATGGATTTTGGACTTTTTTATACACATTTTTGTATTTGAAGCACTCTTGTTTTTTTAAACCATGATCAAAATTTCATTACTGTAGCACTCTTGTTTTTAGGCACATGATCAAATAAGTAAACAGTTGGAACAAGGCTGGTGACTGGACAGACATGCCACGGCACTCGTTGAAGTATGTGCTTCCTTATATTCAAGATGTCTTCTACTTCTGTCTTTAATTCAGCACAATATGCTAAAAAGTGTAATTACAAACAGAATCAGTGATGCTTAATGCCATGTTAGCTTGGAAGAAGAGGGCTCAAACAGGAGTTTGATCTCCAAGAACGTTTATTTAAATTGCAGCCCGGAGAGACAGCAGTTAGCAGTGGCGGGCTTACATGCTTCCCACATCCTAATGTTTGTGCGTTCAGTCGGCTGGAAGGATCAGATGGATCTCAGCCCGACTGTCCCTCCGCTGCCAAATCAGATCAGTGAGTGGAGAATCCAAGCTTTTATTTGGCGAGCAGAAATCAGCGGCACTTTCAGAATTCACCTGTCTGTGGATCCCTCATTTAAATGCAAATGGAGGTCCAAGTTATCAGCATGAATAGAAATTGCTTGCGTGCGGTTTTTAAACATGGATATATTTGAAGGTAAAGGGAAACCCACTGTTCCGTTGACCTGGGTCTCGGTAACGGAAGAAAAGCAACGACCAAAGTCCTCCGTGCCTCTCTAGTTATGCATGGCACAGAATAGTTCATATTCCATCCGTATGCAGAAATGTACAGCCAATCATCAGTATTGATCTGGCTGAAAATGATCAGGATTATGGTAACACCCTGCAGAAAATGTCAGTTCTCAGCCCGCTGGGTAGAGTATACACTGAAGGTAGGGCTCTTTGGCTCTGTGAAATGGACCCAGGCCCAGAACTGAATCCTGACCAATGCCAGTGTGTATTGGCTGGAGGCCCCATTCGGCCGGCTGTGATAGGCTATAGCCTCACCCAGTGGGAGGACTGTGGCCCAATGGGTGGGCAGGTCCTCTCTAAATAGCTGCACTTTATCAGTGTAATTTATTGTAATTAAATATGGTTTGCTGGCCACACTTTGCAGATACCTAATAAAGAAGACAGATTCTTTCAAATCATATTTACCTCGTACAAAACCCTTACCAAAGGAACTGCAACCAAGCACATTAACAGAGAGCAAAAGTATAAATATTACATGATAAACCATGTGAAAGATGAAATCATATAAAAGCAAATAGGCTATAACAGCAGCTAACAGATCCCAGCTTGACAGAAGCAAAAACAATGCACACAGGGTGAACATTTCAGCATGCACATGTGTAAACCAAATTAAGTCCTCTGATGTGGCTAAGACAGCACTTTGAATCTCTATGGACTTAATTACAGTCTTAATTAAAAATGTTTAGAAATATTGGATCAAACACTCTCACTGTTTATGTTAGCGATTCAGCTATGCAGCTTTTCTTCGGTTGTTGGAGTTGAATTGAAAAGGCTTTTGCATCGAGTGAAAATCTGTGACAAGAGGTGTAGTTAATAACCGTGGAATAGACACGGGGTACGTTAAATCACATGCAGTTTAGTCAAACAGACATGGCCCCTTAAAACAGCTAAGGTCTGTTTTGATTACGTTGCCTTTAGAGAGTTAGTGTGATTCAATTTTGCCCATACATTTTTTAAATGTTCTTTTCCGTGGATATTATTCAGCGTGTCCCATTGTGTCTCAAACACTGCAAAATTCACACAAGCCAGTTGGCTCCTTGGCTCTTTATCCACAGTTCATTGTCTTCATCTATTTGATTTTATTTTAAAGCCACACCACAGGTGCTGCTGGCAGGATGATGGCTGGTCTTTTTTTTTATTTGCAAAACTGTGATAGTTCAGCCAAAGATGCAGTTTAAAGATCTGAAAGTATTTCAGGACTGTCAAAGAACAAAGTGCATCCTTGAATAATTTGAGGAAGAGGAATAATGTGCTGGTCAATAATTTATTGTTTTTGTAAATATGTATAACCCACAAGACTTCCGAATGAGATGGAATTCAAAAGGAGACAAGAGGGGAAACTCTGCCATCCCATTTGAGTTTAAAATATAGATTAGTCGTCTGGATTATTGTCTCGGATAGAGGAGCTGTGTCGATAGAAAGTAAATAAGCCTTGACTGCTGCAACCGTTTGAGATCGTGTGAAATGCGGTTCTCCTGCAGCATCGAGAGGGTGAAATAATCATATTGTTTACCGCTCCGATAGAGAGGGAGAACAGGAAGTACGGCGCAGTGATGAGAAGTGCATTGACAGGTCTCTGCTATGCGCATGCCATTTTAGAACCGAAGGCACTTCCCCATTGTAGTCTGGGATGAATTCTCTCCCGGAACACTGGCTGACAGACAGAAGTAGCGTATCACGACATTGATCAGTGGCTAGTAACTGTGAAACATACACTTAGTTTGTCATTTGGGTGTCACGGCAACAACGTGTGCGACATCCCCTGTCTAATAGGCCTTACAAATGGTTGTCCATGTGTTTCTTGCATCAAAAATGCTTACAAGGAAACCCAGCTTTGCTCAAATATGTGAAGCGTCAAAATACATGCGAAAATACCCAGTACAGCAAAATACTTATGCACAGTTTCCATATCCCTAGAGGAAGACTGTGGGTGGACCCTTGAACAAAGTATTTAACCTTGTTATTTTGTTAATAGATGTCCATATGTAAAAAAAAAAAATTGATAAGAAATGCATTTGAAATGTAAGTTGTGTGATTCATTCTCCATAAGAGTGTCCGAGAAACAAGCACAGTAGCACAGCTGTGAATGGAGGTCATTTTCTTGAATACACTTCTGTGAAGGATTCATTTAATTCTTGGCGAAAAATATTTTGAGAACGATGTTAAGTGCCGACACAAGCCACGTTCAAACAGCTAGAAAAGGAGAGGGCAAAGAGTACCATATCGTTGTCTGGGTATCACACACAGTGGTGCCCTGGAAATTTTTCATGGCGGTGCCCAGATGAGGCCACTGAAAATCTTGGGATTAGCACACCAGAACCAAAAGCCATAGCTGAATTTCAGGAATTCTGTTGTGGTATATAAGCTAGTTGAAAACTAGTGGGGGGAGCCATTGGGTGGGGGGGGGGGGGGGGCAGTGATTATATCAGAGTGGCCGTGCCCCCCCCTTGGTGGCGCTATTGATCACATCAGCTTCTGCTGTTCAATATGACCGGTCATATTCATGCGATTTGACAGTTTAGCTACATTTTTAGATAAGTTTGTGAGTGGCATCTCAAAGCTGCTCTTGCATATCAGACGTTTCTAATCTGTGGGGTGACAGGCATTGGCATACGCGGCTAATTAGCCAACTGAGCCTGGGTAATGGGTAAAAAACAAAAATGTGCATTCACTGTGACCCTTCAGGACCGGCGCTGCCCACCCCTGGTTTGTTACCATGTCCTCTGCATTGGCCCCTGGTTCTCCCACTGTATTCAGCCTTGATTGAAGGGATCGGGGTTTGGTTTCCCAGCATGACGTGGAGCATCATGGCAGCATGCTGGGTAGCCCCTGTGCCCTCAGAATGTAATAGGTGTCATCGCCAGCAGAGAGGCCACATCCCGCCTGCAGACCACCTGAAGCTAAATGACAGCAGCCATCCGCCATGTACAGCACGCCATGAACCAGAACAGGCGACTATCCACCGCTAAGCCGTCTCATTAGGTTACATTCTTTACAAAAAAAAAACCCAGCGCAGAAAATATCTTTTATGTTTTCAGTTTTTGAAAAAGTATACTTGTGTTTACTTTCAGCTGTAATAAACAAAGGATACTTGAAGTATTTCAAAAAGTTTACTTCTTGAAAGTAAAGTGAAAGTGCACTACCAAAGGTTTAAGACGAATCAGAAAGTGCAATTAAGACATACTTTTGTAATCTTTGTTTTTGTCAGGCATTCCATTACATTCTATTATATTACCTGCATTTTTTGGTTGCTCTTAACCAGAGCAACTTGCAGCATAAACACAAGTGCAGAGAGGTTGTGCGAAAAGAACCTGTTGACTGACCTGTGAAGGAATTTGAACAATTAAGTAACAAGCAAATCGATATAAATGAATGTGCGCTGTAGCAGCCCTATAAGAAAGCCACAGTGTACCAGAAAGAAACCATCAAATGTTGTTAAACATGAATAAATCTTATTAGGATTCATGCAGCAGTGACATTTTAGACGGCCGTATGAGATGACAAAGGTTTTGGTAGTGTGTACCAAGTCTACATAAATGGTCTTCATAAATGGTGAAGAGCAAAACCTTTTTTGGTTTAATTTTCAAATGAATCTTTACAAAAATGGAGGAATATTTACATTTGAAATATAGCTTTGTCATGCCATGTTGTATTTAAAACCACACAGTGGCTTGAATTACTGCTGTCAGGTCCCCCATAAAATCTTGAAAACATTTTTAAAATATTTCTCTGAGAAAGTGCTGGAAATTGGCCTTGCATTCTGCACACTTGCTATACAAATGCACCGTCAGACATTACAGCTAGCTTTCACAGGCAGCCTGGCTTATCACCAGGTCACGACACTGCAAATTCACGGCTGAGATCCACTGAAGAAAAAAAAAAAAAAAAAAAAAACAAGTTTTCAAAGTTTAGAGGTTGTACTTATGACACGTTCAGGAGCAAATCCTGAATGTTTAATGATCTCCAGCTTCATGCCAACGTTTTATTAGATTGTTTTCTGGAATCGATCAGCATTCATCCTTAACACTGGCACACAGATAAATGCCAGCGTTTGTAAAACTTTATTTTAAACTTGCTGGCATTTATCTGTACGTCAGAGTTAAGGATGAATGTTGATCGATCCCATATTTTTGGTCATTGGTCACCCACCAAACTGTAAAGGAAAACGTTGCATTTGTATTTAATCAACTGTCAGATTTAAAGAGCAAGTGCTGTCTGAACCCTGTCCTTTGTCTTTATAACAGTGTCTCTGTCTATATATATATGAGAAATTCTTTGTACTTTTGTTGGATTTATGGACATGCCTGTATTGAAAAGCCCATTTTTTCTCTGTTCTTTACACTTTCAGGAAAGATTATAGTTCCCACTGGATGTCTGTGTGTGTAGTACTGTATGACTGCACAGTGAAAATGATTGCAGTGTTAATTTAATCATTAATTCTTGTCATCAATGCCACGTTGCTCTACAGGGTGAGAGCTCAGGGATGGGCGAACTGTAAGGTCTGCTCCTGCCATTTTCTTTCAAGGATATTTAAAAGGAGTTTAAACTGAATGTGAGAACATTAAATATGACTCAACAGCTTCCTAAGTGCTTCGCTCTTCTGCCACAGTAAAAAATTATGAGGCAGGAAAGACCACAAAATATCTCAGCTGATCCCGCCATGCACAAAACAGCTCATCCAGTACACAAAAACAAAAGTTTGATATGTTAACTACCGTCGGCTAAAAATAAAACCAAATTACTTAAAACTTACTTTTGTGCTTTACACACTACAAGCTAAGATATGTTGTCTCAATTACTGTTTATAGTCTCTTTTTTTTTAGTGCTTGTTTTATTGTACTTTAACTTTTTGAATATTTAATAGCACCCATACTGAGGTAATTTAGATGATATTCCCATTATTTGTTTGTAAATGAAGTTTGTCTGTAAATGCTCAAGGCTGCTTCTTTGTATGTCCCTGGGAAAGTTTCTCAGTCGCTAATATTAAACGGTCTCTCTGAATGTGGGCAAAGCAAATTGGCCTTCTCCTACATAAACATATTGATGGACTGTGTACAGAATAAAAGGACCTTGGAAATGAGAAGAGATTATTTGCTTTGAGGGAGAGAAAAAATCAATTGAATTGGCTGTATTTACAGTAGATTGTTACTTAGCAATCAGACAGATGGGGATGTAAATTGTTCATTTTAAAACGTAATCACAGTGTATTTCACTAATGAATATGCCTATGATTAACTTTAAGCTGTTGTTTTCATCTGAATTGCACCTGTCTAATATCATCCCCTCAGCAACACTTTAATAACTCAATCTGATCTATTTTCCTGTGAAAAACAGGCTTGTATTGCTTGTTGAATGACTGATGAAATATGTTTCAGTTCTGCATACTGATCCTCTCTCTCTCTCTCTCTCTCTCTCTCTCTCTGTCACTGTTGTCTCAATAATGGGGTTTAATTCTCAGTGGGGTGTCAGGTGTGTTTCAGCACTTAATTGATTCAGGTCACTAATTGGCCAAAGAGTCCATGCACCTGGTTTCCAAGGCCTAAAAGGGTTGCAAGTTGAAAGGAGAACACAAAACTCTGCACACACTGTGGCCCTCCAGGACTGGAGTGAAACCTGCAGACACTGTGGCCCTCCAGGACTGGAGTTAAACCTGCAGACACTGTGGCCCTCCAGTACTGGAGTTAAACCTGCAGACACTGCGGCCCTCCAGGACTGGAGTTAAACCTGTACACACTGTGGCCCTCCAGTACTGGAGTTAAACCTGAGGACACTGTGGCCCTCCAGTACTGGAGTTAAACCAGAAGACACTGCCCCCTACAGGACTGGAATTAAAACCTACAGACACTGTGGCCCTCCAGGACTGGAGTTAAACTTGCAGACACTACGGCCCTCCAGGACTGGAGTTAAACTTGCAGACACTACGGCCCTCCAGGACTGGAGTTAAACCAGCAGACACTGCAGCCCTCCAGGACTGGAGTTAAACCTGCAGACACTGCCCCCTACAGGACTGCAGCTGAAACTCCTGACTTGCGTAAGAAGCCTGTTTTTAAGACAGCCAGCTTAAAATGATTTAAATTTGATTTTGTCCCATATCAGATTTGTATCTGATCTTTTCCTTGTGGTCTTAACAGCATATAGTCACATGGTCTCCGATTGTTTCAAATCTAGTTCATATCCGATGTGGCTTGAGTATGACCATATGATCAGAATTTGTTTGCCCTTTTTCATCATTCTTTACATCACACCATCATTGACTTCCATCATCACTCCATGCCAAAAATAACAACAACCACTGTAGCAATTTCAGTAAAGGATCACATGCCAGTTGCATGTCTGAACGCAGGAAAATAGAGTGGCCACAAATCTGATCTGAACATTAAGAGCAGCTGTCTAAATGCAAATAGAGTGCCCACAATCTTTTCATTCTTCAATGGGACAAATGTTGGAAAGCTTTCAAGAGATTTTTCAGCTGTCAGTGTAAATGTCATTTATCCTGGTATCTTTCTGCCCAGTTGTCCATAGTCAAACAGCAGAGTGAACTGACTAAAGAAAGTGATGTCTGAAAATTCAGTATACTTTTAAAAAAAGAGGTTTCAAAATTGGTCCTTGGGGGACCCCTGTACATTCTAGATTTCATTACAGAAAATCTCTTGATAAATTAAGGTTGTTGATCACATGTTAATGTTTTAACATTATTTTCCCCTTAAACCCACTTAAACCTTCTACAAAGAGACTAAAGTCTGTTTTGATTGGGCAGCATATGCCATTGGTGAGATTAAATTCTGTTCTGATTGAATTGATTGCGTATACGCTTCGTGGTATATTGTTGGTTTGAATGGGTCCTGGCCTAAGTCTGTAATCTCGCTCATTACCATTAGGTCTATAAATCTGGTAAAGTCTCTTCCCTTAATGTATAATTCACTACTTTAGGTCTTGTTCAATTTGGCAATTGATTGATTCCCACCCATTAAAATAGTTGTCTCTCCTTAAAACATCCTTAATGGAATCCAGCACTTGAAGGTGGTTTTCTCCAGAGGAGTCTATGAAAAAAGTGAGCGAGTCTCAGGTTAGTTTTCTTACATCATCGCGAAGACACTCTCCTATCAATGGCCAACGTGACTCTGACTGATGTGGTTAGAATCTCAGAAACCTTGAGACATTGTGGATAATTGCAGACACTGAAATAATTTGCAAACATAGCAGACATCAAAGCATGGTCAATGTAATTTCATGTAATATTAATCTTAATATCTATGAAGTGACAGACAAAGCAAGTAAATAACAGCCAGAATGGACAGTGCAAATCCAAATCCAATACAGAAGTTAAGAAATAACAAATAAAATGTCATACTCCATAAAATATCATACTCCAGTTAAGAATACATAGTTTTGCATATTTTTATTAATTCTTTGCTCAGTACTAATTTTCTGTTAATTTTATCATTAGTATGTGTTAAAATTATATGTATTCCAGTTTCTGGATCTCCATAACTTTGCTCTGCTATCTTGACCTAGTGCCCGACGGGTTTTTGGTTTGCGACGTCATGAATTCACATAATTTCTTATTGAATGTGGCACTCACTCACAGGGTGTAGGATCTGGACCCCATGTGCCAGGATTAAACAGAGAACATGGGGATTTGGGTGACGTGTGGCAGTAATCCAGTCAGCCTCTCACAAAAAGTCCCATTGTGTTAAAGAGAGAGCATAATTCACCACGTTCACCTCAACATACGGCGCGACACAATGCTCAATTCTTTACTGGGAGACAGGAGTTGTGACGCCCGTGAGCCGGAACGCAAGAAATAATTGTATTTAAAAAAAGTCTTTTTATTCAGACTTTGATACATATAAAACAACATCCTCAAAACAAATGACTGTCAAAAATAACATCCTCAAAACAAATGACTGTGATGTGAAAATACGCATGTAAACCGGAGTTCCTGCTGTGCTAATATTCTCAGCGGAGGACGGAACGGCACTGCCAAACAGGCAGCCTTGCCAAGGAAGACACAGGCAGACCGTGTGACAACACTCTGAATGGAGGAACAGAGACTGCTTTACACACGTGTTTCTGTCAGTGCTGTGAAAGACAGACAGACAGGCAGACAGACAGACAGACAGATAGGCAGACAGACAGACAGAACGACAGACAGACAGACAGATAGGCAGACAGGCTGACAGACAGACAGAAAGACAGACAGACAGGCAGACAGACAGGCAAACAGACAGACAGACAGACAAACAGACAGAAGGGCAGGCAGACCGACAGACAGACAGCTTGATAGATAGATAGATAGATGCAGCCAGACAGAAGCAGACAGAGACATTGATTGACACTTCAGAACCAAATATTGTGTATACCAAACTGGCCACATATTTCACTTCAGTGAGTATGAACAAGGTGCTCAAAAGCCTACTGTAAACTTTCCATGGGGATGTGAAAATCTTCAGACTCTACTGAGAACACCCAATTTTCAAATGATGAAAGAAAATGAACATACCCAGAGCTATGGGCCTATTTGCAATTATCTCAAATAAATATGAACATTTATAAATAAAACATGAGGGGCTAGATTAAAGTTGATGCACTTAGTTTCTTTTAGGGCATATATACTTCTTGCGAAATGGATTTTAGTGTCTGTAAGGGAACAGGCTAGGTTATTCTATTTTAAAATGGAAAGAAACACAGAGAATGTAAAGTCTGTTTAGACTGAATTGCAGATGCCCTTGAAGACACTAAGTAGGTATAATTGAATCCTGGCCAAGTATATAATTGGCTCCTCCCCCAGATCTGGCACGTGCTATGTAGCGGCAGAGGTTGCTTTGTAGCTGGAAGAGGCGTTAGGGAGGGAGGAAGCAAATGGGGGGAAAACAGATGCAAATAAAAATGAGATGTGCCATTTGAGTCTGCAGAAATGTATTAGTCAAAAGAAAGATGGCTTTCCCTGGAACACAGTGAAAGCCTGAGACATCCTAATTAGAAAAGAATTGCTGAGAAGTATTGTTTCACTCGCGAGGCTATTACCTGGGATGCGATGATACAAACCAAGTTTGTGATTTGAGCCGAGCCGGTGCGATATCTGACACAACTTCAAAAAAATCATCCCAGACTGCACCGTGGTTGCTAAGAGACCACAGAGCTGAAAAGTTATTACTGGGTTTCAGACCAGCGTTTGAGTTCGACAGATAATTCTAATAAAAAATAATGTGCTTCACTCGGTATAGAAATGATACCACATTGTCACAAGTGAATGTACTGAGACCTTCATTTGAGGAGGGTTTTTCTTGCGTTTTGTTTTTATAGCGATTGTCATTTGGCTGCTATCGTTATGCAACTTGAATTAAAATATCAGAAATTCATAGGATAATAAAAATATAATTGTGAACTAAATCTGGAGGAAAGCTAATTTACAAGGAAATTTTATTTTATTTTATGCATGTTTGTGTGTAAATGGGTTTTCACTCTAGATTTAGTTGATTTAGTTCAATATTACATTTTTATTGTCTTGTGAATTTGTATTTTAATTCAGGCCACACCTCAGTGTGTGTTTGTGTCCTATACCATACATTCGATCCCCCCACACAAACATAGTTTATAATGTGTGATTCACTGAACATCAAACGGGAATGAAAAACATATCTTCTAATATTTTAATTTCATCTCTTGTGTTGCTGGTGCGGTGGAGCTTCTCTTGGAATTTAAGCGTGACAAAAAAAAAAAAAAATAATAATAAAACAAGAAAAAGAAAAATACACGGGCCTAATTAAACCGAGCTTCCAAGTGTGGTCTGCTTGAGCTAATAAAGTATTAGATAAATAAATGGAGGGTTTGAAGTTCTCACACACACCTCTGGAGAATCCAGATCTCAATTAACAAGTTCCACTGCCCCCAGGGCCCGCCGCCGAGATTCACCGGGAAGATTAGGAGGGAGGGAGACCCCCCACCCCCCAACACACACACACACACACACACACACACACACACACACACACACAGTGGGGTTTATGCACAGCTTGTTAAAGCCAGACTCCCGAGGAGCGGCGGGGAAATGGCTGGAGTTATTTCCCACAAGACCGCCTTGTATATCTCTGCTCCGCTTTTAATTATTAGCTGTGAAGCGCAAACTTCCGATAGACCTACTTGTGTGGCGCCGTGGAAGCGCTGCTTGGAGAGGCATTTTTTCGAAGGGGACGCGTCAGGCTGAGCATCAAGGAAAAGCCCCCATCCTGCATTTGTTCAGACTGCGAAATTTGCATAGATCACCTCGGAAAGGGGTCTTTCACTGTTGGAACGGTTTTCGTGCATCTCTTACAGATGTGCTTTCTGTGCTGGACAGTTGAGGACTGACACTGGGGGGTCCTGATAAATCACACTATTCATGTACAGTCATGCTCCTTTTTTTTACAAATTCATTGAGCTGATTCTAGTACAATCTACGCAAGTTAACCAATGTAAATATTGGTAAATATGACACGAGGGCAGCATACCCTCATACTGACTGCATGTGTTAGAATATTAGCTTAGACTCAAGCGGGCTTTTCTCAGGTACCATCTCATGCAATGTCAACATTCATTTTCACATGTTTTATCACGTTTGGAGCTGTAGTAATACTTAAACTCCAGAAGGTGTCTCTGTCTCTCTAACAATTTCCAAGATCGCTTTCCAGTGGCATTTTAACTTTACAAGAATATACATATTCGGCATATTCACCTTTAAACGTATATAAAGTAAAGGAATCATGGTAACTAATTATGCGTTACACAATGTGGGTGTCGTCCCTACCCCGGAAGAAAGGAACTCTCGGGGAAAACAAAGCGGTTTTTTTCAATCCCCTTCACAGCATTAGTCATGTGAGGTTTGAACTCTTGAATTGCAGTTAAGATATGAGTCATTCACTCAACATAGAACCTGATGAGAATTTTCATTTGGTATAAAGGGGGGGAAATTAAAGTAGACAACGTGTTTTTTGCAACGCGCTGCTAGCCTGAAGAAATCACTGATATCGTCAAGATCGATGGAACTCGTTTTAACATGCAGAAAGCAGGACGCCTTTTCCGTAGATGCTGCTTGACCCTTCCAATATCCATTAAGACCAGATGCGTAAGGTCTGATCATAAAGACTCGATCTCGGCGCATTGTTTTTAGCGACTGTTCATTTGCAGGTCATTTCTCCTCTCTGCTGCACGAGACCTGGCACCCATCAGGGCTTATCCGTGATTGGCGGGTGACTCATGCGCGTGAAAAGCGTCTATGTGCCACTATCTCCTGCTACAAACTTCACCCCTTTTCATGGGACACGAAGCACCATTCAGATACAAAGAGCACAAATTCTACTTTTTTTTTGTTCAAATGTAAGGGAGTTTATCGATACTTTTTTTTTTTTTTTGAAAGCCTATTCCTAGAGGCGTTACAAGCCAATGTGACGGTAACTGAACTGTAAAATATATTAAGCTAATTACTGTAATTGGACTTGAAAATACAAAGAAGTTAATTTCATAAATGGAATTACCGATACTGTCATAAACGCTGCATCTCCATGTAGATGCAACCTAATTGATTGCACTAATGGCATGTTTTAATTGCACCTAGCGCTCATTGTGGTGTACACAACCTGACCTTCATCCACATTCGTCCCATTCAGAGGGATAATAGGCCATGTTGCCTTTCGAATGCAAGTACAGGAGTACTAATGTACCTGCTCGGTGTTTGATTGCTCCCGAACGAATAGTGTTTTCATCCACACCGTCACAATGCAGCCAATATCAGACCCTCTTCAAACAACCCGCAGGCTTTTAAAGGGAAACAGGTCACATCCTGGAGACTCATTAACTGAAACAGACTGCACATTACTTATTTTCTGTCATTTATCAGTTGACTTTACGTAAGTTTTCAATCATTCCCATTTCCCTACATTATCAAGCATTGTATTTGTTCAATGATGTTTAAATGTGTTTTAAAATGATTGAAAATTGCTTAAAATCCTAATATTTGGTTCCTCGGAAAGAGTATTACAAATACTTCGTACATAAAGTTTGGGTCGGTTGGTAGTGCTTAGAAACTGAAACATTGATGCATTTGACCCAGTACTGTACCAGACGCATGAGGACCTGATGTTCTATCAGAACCAAGGACAAGCAACTGTGGAATACTATTCCTTCCCTTTGCAGAGCATAGCCAATGGTCATTGAGCTGAATGCGGTAAAACTCGCAGAGTTTCTCTGCTCGCTTTGAAATACGGCAGCTCAGATACACTCATAGACAGGCTGGCGCCTCAAATCACTCTTGGATCCTATGTTTTTTTTTTCTTCTTTGCCTTTTAGTATTCATGCACCTTCTCAGTGTGTTTACACTACTATGCACAATTTACAGTTTTTTTTACATACAGCTGCTGGAGAGAGATGGAGAGCCGATGACAATTCTGTCATATTTCAATACAACCCTCTACCTGTAATGAGCACCATTTTGGAGTTTGCATTTTAGCCCAAAGCTACATCTAGAAATCCTCGACTAATTGGAAAGAATGGGGTAAAACCGGAGGGCAAGGGCCTGTTTTGACAGCGCGCACATTTAATTGCGTGGTTTGCTGTTTTTACATTGTGCTGATTCTTATTGTGAGGGTTAAAATGAAGGAATTGCTTCTAGAAGGCTCCAAGAGCTCCTCAAACGAGCTCCCACGTATTAATGGTGACATAACAACAACAAGCCCATTTGGCAGCCGGTAGGTTTTTTAATAAGGTAAAACTCACACCTAAAAACAGGGAAAACAGAGTCTACAAAAACCGCAGATGAAGGAAGTCAGAAATCACACTGCTTAACCAATATAAATGCGAAACATCAACTTCATAAATATGCTGTCATCTGTGTGACGATGCGAAGGAAAAAACCGCCATTTGAAGTCCTAGAGGACCACGAGTTTGAAGTTCCATTTAACCGACAGAGATTCGTCAAGATTAATTAATGCACCGATAATTACATTTCTATCTCTTCCACTGGCCTGGGACTGACAATTGCTTAGCTTGCGTCACCTGACTCTGCGAGAAGTTGTTTTCTGGGTACAACTACGGCACGGCTCTAGGTCTGCATTACTCAGTATGAATTAACGATTTGCGAAACAATTTGTCTTCATAATAACCCGTCACTTACAGGCGTGCATTAGCTCAGGCCCATCTGGTCTGCCGTATAAGCAGGTAAGTCCCATTTTATGCTCGTCAAACTCATGTGAATTCACAGTTATCACCACTGTTGTAATGAGCCAAAAATTAAATGTGGAGATTCTTGTAAAAATACATATATATATGCAGTATGCACTCACTGAGAGGATTGTACCATGTTTGTCAGTGCCCAGTTCCTCACTCTCTCTTTTTCATGCCATTTTAAATCGAATCACCTCTACCTGTGTGCTGCAGAATTTTCTCAGTCTTTTAATTGCTAATGCATTTTAATATAATCTATAACCGGAGCCAGTGTCTCCACAGCGTAAGAAGATTGGACTAATGAATGGCTTAGCAGTCTTTCAGTTGCCTTCAGTTGCAGAAACATTATGTGTTACCCATTTAAAATGCATTCCCTCGCATTGTTTCTGCTTGGGATTTTCTACCGAACACTGTGTGTGAAAGAGGGCTGCAGTGAACGCGGCGGTACAGACAGCATGGTAATGTAGCACAGTTTTGTGAATCAAGGCCGTGGTCCTTTGAAATGGAACATGGGCAAAAAAAAAAAAGAGAAAAAGCTGAAAGACAGAGGCAGCAGGCACTAACATATTGCCTGGCAGGTTTCAAACACAGCCTCCTCTGCTGATTCTGAAGTTGCCCCAGATGCGCTGCTTTGTCAAAGTCTCTATCTGCACTGAGTGCAGCCCCAATTACAGAAGAGGTACAGTACATTCCCTCAGAAGTGAGTTTTGGCCCGTCAGAATCTGGTAATTCTGTATATTTACATATCATTTCAATGCCTCTAGTAGACCCAGCCTTCATTTATGTAGCTAGCAAAACCCCTGAAGGGAAGACTCATTAATTCATGTCCACAGGTAGGATTCAATGTGAGCGCAAACACACACACACACACACACACATACACACACTTCACTATCCGATTAAAAAAGGCATATATGCATGCGTGCACACATGAACACGTATACATATGCATGTGTGCACTAACTCTCACATACAGTATTAGTGCCCACATGATCAGATACACACACACACACACACACACACAGAATTAGCCCATTTCAGCTACTGAAAACCAATCTTGTTTGAAAAAATGCATTCAGGTATAACAATCAACCAGAAGCTCTGTTATTTGCTTTCAGGGGCGTACTTGGAGGCCTGGCCTTAACTTAAATAAAAGACTAGAAAGAGTTGTTTTTTCATAGCTTGTATATGCTTTATGTTCAAGGTGAATTAGAATGAAAGAAGGTGAAAAAAATATGACTTTGACTGTTTTGGACCACCTACTGTGATGTGACTCACTTTAAAGTACAATACAATTGTTAGAAACTACCCTAGTGTATCACACATCACAGGGATTATCACTAAAGCTACTGAGGTTGTGCACAGTATCTTGGTCCAGCTTTGCCACAATGGGAGCGTACCATCCAAGACTGAAACTCGCAACCCACACGTTACATACCCATTTCCCTTACCATGATACTACACTGCTACCTCCACTCTGAAGTGCTCGGTTCGTGATAATTGGTATCTATTAACCATGGTCAATGGCTGGGTGTTAATTGAAACCTGATGTTTGTGCCTCTGCATTTCAGTCGCGCGAGAGAAGGAGAAGGTGAGCTAAAAATGCCTGCTTGAGTTATTTAAAAATAAATTATTGTTTTTACCAAGCCTATTTTACACAGTTATTTTTAAGCCTTTTCACACATGGCCTAGCTATCCTCTTTGTGAAGTTCATTTACCAACTTGTTCCTTGAACTGCAATGTCACAATTCTCTGCCTCAGTTACTTGGAGTATTTCTTAAGAAAACCAGGAGGTAACACTGGCTGGAGGGTGCCGCTTTAACCAGATCTTATTAACCATGTTCATCGAGGTCACATGACTTTCCTCCAAGGATTTAATGATGTGACATCCTCTCCTAAGGGGTAGCATTAAAAACAGGAAGTGAGGCAGGGCAACAACTTAACTTCAAGCAGATGACTGATGCGACA
This sequence comes from Albula goreensis, assembly GCA_022829145.1. NCBI lineage: Eukaryota > Metazoa > Chordata > Actinopteri > Albuliformes > Albulidae > Albula > Albula goreensis. The sequence continues at coordinate 3,151,693 of CM040747.1, forward strand.
CGCTCCAGTTTTTTATTGTTTTCTGTAATTGACTATTGCACCAACAGCACACTCATCTCTCATCACCAGATTCATTTTTACCACTGTGCTCTTAAATTCTCTCAAATACTGCGAGGGGGCTGGGCCCTGAATCCAATCAACACCACTCCGTAACTTTGACTTCCAATTAAAAGCATGCGGTGTTTTCTTTTTCTTAAATTCAGCGGCCACCAAAATTAACTGCAAATGAAAATCAAACCGTGATTGTGAAAAAAAAAACGTAAGACACTCATGTTTAATTGAATTGAATCCAGGCATGTGCTTCATTAAGTAAATCTCATTATAACATAGAGACTGGTTTTTAAACTTAAAAGTGCTTATTTCTTTTTGTTTGTATGGAAAATGTATTTAACACAACTGCCTGAATAATGCAGTTTAAAAAACTTTTTGATTTCATTCGTTTCCATCAGTTTTTTTTTATCTAGAGTTATAGCAATATATTTCATCTTGTTGGTTCTGTTCAGAAAGTCTCTGTCAGTTTGTTTCTGAAATGTTTATATTAATGTTCGTTAGGACATTTTTATCCACAAAATAAACCAAATAAGATAGATTGATTTTGACCATTGTAATAGCGCTAGCATTAGAGAGTAAGACACTAGAAATACAGTCAATTACTGATGGATGATTTTTACTTTCTACTGTACAAACCAACTTGTCACTCCTGAAAGCAGTCAAAGGAAGGTCAAGCAAATTAAAGTTCACATTTGTCCTTCATCATGATCCATGCACATTGGTCTCGTGCTCCTCATCTTTATAAAAGTGTATAACGCTCATGACTGACGTGTCCAAGCAGACCGGAAGGAGGCCTTCACTTCATCACATGTTCATTCTAGGAAGCGGCATACTTTATTCTTTCATTATGGTTATGTCAGAGGAGACAAACAACAGTACTTACTGAGCTTCATCACTCCAGTTGAGGGACACGCTGTGGTTAGATTGGGCCAGGGGCCTAAAATAGTGTCCTTCTCATCACTAGAGGTGAGGGACACGCTGTGGTTAGATTGGGCCAGGGGCCTAAAATAGGGTCCCTCTCATCACTCGAGGTGAGGGACACGCTGTGGTTAGATTGGGCCAGGGGCCTAAAATAGGGTCCCTCTCATCACTAGAGGTGAGGGACACGCTGTGGTTAGATTGGGCCAGGGGCCTAAAATAGTGTCCCTCTCATCACTAGAGGTGAGGGACACGCTGTGGTTAGATTGGGCCAGGGGCCTAAAATAGGGTCCCTCTCATCACTAGAGGTGAGGGACACGCTGTGGTTAGATTGGGCCAGGGGCCTAAAATAGGGTCCCTCTCATCACTGGGCCATTGGGCCAGGGGCCTAAAATAGGGTCCCTCTCATCACTCGAGGTGAGGGACACGCTGTGGTTAGATTGGGCCAGGGGCCTAAAATAGGGTCCCTCTCATCACTAGAGGTGAGGGACACGCTGTGGTTAGATTGGGCCAGGGGCCTAAAATAGGGTCCCTCTCATCACTAGAGGTGAGGGACACTCTGTGGTTAGATTGGGCCAGGGGCCTAAAATAGGGTCCTTCTCATCACTAGAGGTGAGGGACCCTCTGTGGTTAGATTGGGCCAGGGGCCTAAAATAGGGTCCTTCTCATCACTAGAGGTGAGGGACCCTCTGTGGTTAGATTGGGCCAGGGGCCTAAAATAGGGTCCTTCTCATCACTAGAGGTGAGGGACCCTCTGTGGTTAGATTGGGCCAGGGGCCTAAAATAGTGTCCTTCTCATCACTAGAGGTGAGGGACACGCTGTGGTTAGATTGGGCCAGGGGCCTAAAATAGGGTCCCTCTCATCACTAGAGGTGAGGGACACTCTGTGGTTAGATTGGGCCAGGGGCCTAAAATAGGGTCCCTCTCATCACTAGAGGTGAGGGACACTCTGTGGTTAGATTGGGCCAGGGGCCTAAAATAGGGTCCTTCCCATTACCCGAGGTGAGGGACACTCTGTGGTTAGATCGGGCCAGGGGCCTAAAATAGGGTCCCTCGCATCACTCAATGTTGTTCTGATGAAAGCCATTATTGCTTACAGGGAGTTTTTTTCTCATCAGCTGCTGTGGTTTCCACAGCGGAAAATGTACGCTCTTCAAAGTGTGCACCGACAGCTAATCTCAACAGGAATGACAAGGGGGCTGGACACTGCTGTGGTGTAAGTACTTTAATTAACAAACCTACACAGTATGAACCACCAATTATAACTGAGACTCACTGAGTCTGATCTGTACACTCACTAGTTACAGATACTTGTAATTAAACAGTAGTTGCTTTGTATATTATAGTATAGCATAGCACAGTATGATGTGGTAAAGTATAGTATAGCATAGCATAGTACATTGCTTGTAGAAGTTGTAGTTAGCTATAGCCATGGCCAGTGACTTATGAATTTAGCTGCGTTTTCCTCCCCTGACACCCATAAAAATCTTCCTGGGTTACTTTCGCACAGCCTGCACTCCACACAAGGAGCTGCAGTAGTTATTATTGCAAAATATACGATTTCAAGAAAAAAAATTAACAAGTAGACTTAAAATTGAATCATAAAAGATTCTTTTTAATGGAATTGCCAATAAAAAACAGTTGAAGTCAATTAGAGATCTCATATTGAATTAGAATTAATAGAGTATGGCATAAATTTAAATATAAATGAAAACAATCTGACAGGCAATTGAAGGAAGAGGTTGGTGATAGTAATTAAAACCCATGAGCTTGGAACAGCGGACTCTAATAAAAAGAATTTATGCATTACCTCATTCAAGGAATTTTTCTTAGACTGTTTCACCATTAAGACTTTTGGGAACATTCTTCAAATGTGAAATTCATACATATGGGTTTGTCTGTCAGTCACAAGTTTTCATGAAGGAGCATGGCAGAGTTTAATAGACCATGAGAAGGGCACAGAACCACATTACACAAATAGGCAATTCATTCAAGTCAGAAATCTTCAATATACTCAGGGCAATGTCTTGCATCAAAAATGTCTATCCCCACCCTCTGCATACTGTACACATTCTTCCCCTGAATAAAATATATTTCAATTCTGTCAATTGTTTTCATGAATAACATTACCTAAGAATAGAAGACAATTACACACCGAGACCATAGCAATACGGATACAATGAAGTTTTTGAAATGCAATTTGAAGCAGCTTATGTTTTTTTTTTTTTTTCCTGAATCAAAGCAATCATAAAGTTTTCTTGAGCTACAGGATTCAAACAGGGTGCAAACTCTTGGTTCTAGTTATTTGAAGTTTTTTTTTTATTCTTCTGCTTCTTCTCTGTGTAATATGAAATGGTCTGAAACACCTTGCTTCATCTCCTATGCAATTGCATTCCGGCAATACCGAAGGATGTCACATTTATTGGTTTGCCCACGGATGACCCTCTTGTGAGCCAGCTGATGTTTGGTGCTGCTCGGTGTTATTTTTGCTTCTGCTATTATTTGACCTGAGTCCTTGAGCACCAGGATTGTGAAGTAACATTCCTACCAGCCCCTATGTGGCTTGTTAAAAGAATACCCCTGCTTCCAGGTAGCATAGATTTAGCCCCACATCTCATTATGTATGGTACAAAACAATACACCTTAATGCTTAGTGCTCCTCTGTGGATGTATGGGGTGTTGAGGTCTTTGTATAATTATTCAGCCCTAAGAGGGTCTTCCATTTCCATAAGGTGTAGAGAGCACCCAACACTGTCTCAAGCCTGGTCTTCAACACCCACAGTGCTTCTGCTATATGAATTAGCAGGATGTTTCATGCATTAACATCTCTATCTATTGTCCATCGATGCCATTTCGGCTGCTAATAGCACCCGAACAGAAAAAAACAAAATACTACTTCCCTTTGTTTATCCCTTTTATGAATTTAAAATCAGCTGTAGTTTCCTTTACCTGTATCTTTGTCCATCTTTGATCTTGTATTGGCTGTCAGACATCTTTTTTTGTGCATCCCAAAAGAAACAAGTATGACTGAGTCACAATGCTTCAAAACGCTGTTGCAGGATAAGGGTTCAGGATCATGTATAATTTCAGTCAGCCTTGGATTCTTAAATGAGGATTATGCAGCAGTTTCCCCCTGTGGCGACAAGAGGAACTGCAATCACAATTATCAAATTATCTCCACCTCCCTTCCCTTACATAACTACTTTAAGCCAATCACTGTGGTCCTTTTTCAAGATGGGGCGGAATTAGAAGTTACGACCAGCCATTGGCCATTGGAGGCCCTGTCAAATGTTCTAGAATTCCAAGTTTCATTCACTGCTAGTTCTTTGCGCCCAGGACAGTGGGGTCTTGACAGGTGTACTTGCTAACATAGTTCGCTAATGCGTCATTAGACTAAGACTAAGCTCGCTTATTTGACTGCAGCTGTTAAGGATGAGGAGGACACTTTGAGATGAAGAATTTCACCTCATTCCTGTCACCTTGTTTTATATGGAAACCTATTTCGTGTGTGTGTGTGCGTGTGTGTATGTGTAAAAGGTGTCTGTCAGCTATCCTGTTAGGCTGTTTATTATGCTAATGTAATCTGTGGTCTGAAGCGTTTCTTGATGATTCAGTGAACTGTATTAACCAACTCACACATTAAATTCCACTTTGTTTTGACAAAGAGAGGCTTCAGATTTCTAACCTCCCATTTTATGTTTCACAACATTTCTCCATAATATGTGAATTAGAGGAATTAACACATTTTGTTTTTTTCTACTCAAATATACCAGGTTTCTCTTCTGTACCACGGTGTCACCCAGTTCATTTCTGAATCCCCATCAGGCTTCCAACACCGTTGTTCTCACTGATTAAAATCATGCATGAGAGAGTCGTGTTAGAGGAGACATCACATAGATCTACTGATCTTTAAATCATTAGCACAGGCTGCTAATGAATTAGCACATCCATATAACATGAGGATTAGTGGAATCGGCAAGGAACTAGCTAAAAATTAATGCCTTTTGTACAGACTGAGTAACTTTTGCTCAGAGAGGTTATTTATGGGGTTGTTCATCTTGCACATACAATTAAGGCAGCTAGTCTCTCAGGCTTCCTTTGCAAATGGATCTAGAATGGAAAGCCCAACTCTTGAGGTGAAGCAGATTTTTCAATGCCCCTCGGCTTTGAGCTGCGGCTTAAAGTTACCTTAATGCCACAGAATTGGAAGATGGAAGAGATTTCTGTTGCCTTTGAATTCTGGGAGCACATGAGAAACTGTCCCTTAAGTACTGATAATGTACGTGGGCAATTTAAGTATACTCAGGAGAGAATGAAATCCTTTGAAACTGCAAAAACCATATCCTGACTCACACACACAGACACAAACTGAAGAGTGGAATATTGAATAAGATCCATTGTTGTCACAAATTACTCCTATAGTTCTCTAAAAAAAAAAGGAAAACTTTACAGGATAATGCGTCTCTGGCATTGGCTCCAGGGCTGGGAGTTGTGTAAATGAGAAAATTTGAGGATTTTTAGATGTATATATCTGACATGTTTGCTAAAAACAATGTCAAGATTGCCTTTTAATGGTAGGTTGCCTTCAAAACAAGTTTTGAAAATTTAGATGCATGTGGGAGTGTGTCCTGTTCACCCTCTCCTAATTTAAATCCAGATGGATGAACCGGTAGGGAAAATAAATGCATGTCAGGATTATGTGAAAACGCTTTATTAACAAAATCACTCTTTTAGAGAGGGTGACTCTCCGGATTCAGCCAAACGCACCGAGTCTCCCTCTCAGGGCACATGGAATTCAATCAAAACAGGACTTTACATGGCAGCACCATTTTCTGTGAGAGTCTTGTATTTTTATTGGAGTCAAGCAAAAAGGTCCTTTTGAATGTGTTCTTTTCATTCTAAAGTGCAACAGAAGATAGCTCTTAAAGTGAATCTGATTGGATGCCAGGCCTCAATCTACATATATTTGTTAACTCTAGCTGCGCGTGCGCATATTCTCCTGCCCGTTCACTTTTTTGTGTTTGAGAAGAGGATTCTGGATAGGCATTGCTGCTGCTGTTGCGGTGACTCATTCTGGAACCACTCTGCTTAACGAAACAATAGGCCAAGAAATGCAGCCATCGATGGAGAGCGAGTATCTGCCCAGGATGCGGAATGAAGGCAGCCTAGTTACAAGGAATTCCATTACTCTGAAGGACAGGTGGGAGGAAAGAAGGGAAAAAAACAGAAATAAAATACAGAATTTTGAATGAAAGAGCACAAGCCCTGATAGATGTGTCTGTTTTCCTCTTAAAATAACAGCTTCATGGAGGAAACAAATTTTACTCTTCAAAAACAGACCTGACTGTGATAATTCTGCTCGCAGGTTTCCTTCCTGTGAAGTATAAGACACTGATTGTTATACATTAAGGGCTATGTTCAGTCAAATGCATTGTTTATAAGGCAATTCAGTGTTTTTTTATGCTGTATTTTATATTTTAGAATGAGAAGAACTTATTCTTCTCTTCAAAGAAAATGTTGTTAATAATGTAAGGTCTGTTTTGATTGAATGGTATATGCCCTTAAAAAGACAAAGTGTATTTTATTGAATCTAGACATAAATGTCTTGTACATTAATCTGACAAAGGCACCCAGTGTCTGAGTATGTCCGAAAAATTTAAATACGTTAGTCTCTGGGCTTCCCTTCTGTGGCAGAAAGGGGGTGTGGCCACTCATGCCAGGAGGTGGAAACCAGCTACAAAGGAAGGGTCTGATTGGCTAGTGGCATTTTAATTCCCCTTTTTGGGAGTTAGTCAACAAAACAGAAATCAAGATGGAACTCGAACAAATAGAAACTGAATAAAAGCTATAGTAATATGAGGGCATCAGAACATGAAGCAATGGGTCTACCATGCTGTTCAACCTTGACCACACAAAGCATACAAAGCCCCAAAGAAAAACACACACACACATACACACCCACACACACACACCTCTCACAAACACACACACACACACACACACACACACACACAGATGTGTCTGCATGAAAAGTCCAATCCCCTTCTATCATGGCAAGCTGTATCTTCATAAAGGGCTTAATTAAGGCAGTGGCCAACACCTGAGCTGGTTGCCAATGGACTTCAGGTGAATACACCTGTGCATGAGCCGGGGTTCTATATTCTCCGGTGGCCAATGAGGAGGAGGGGTGACCCTTCCAGCCCTTTCATTGGTACAATGGTTATGGTTACTCTGACCAGCAGAGGTTCGTATGGTGCTTTCTCCAGAGGGCATCCACACAGGTGAATGAACCAAAAATAGTGCTGCAGTCAGGGATCGAGTTCTTGGGCTCTTCATTGCTTTTTAAAACTCATTTTTTTTTGTTTAATTAAAAGACAGATTTAGACAGCTGATAAGGATAAGGAGCTATACCTCATTGAATCTATCCTAGTTTTAAACCATATAATACAGAATAAATGGTTTTCAGCTGAAATACCAGTCCAATTCAGGGCTCCTGATAATTAATGGTTATATCATTTGTCTTTTATCTGCCATCAGAAAATAAAGGGATAATCTGCAAGTAGGTTTTAAAAATCAACCCCTCCGTTCTTGACACTTAATTTTGCTCTTCTCGTGCAAACTCAGTGGGAAGGCGTGTACGGACTGTGTGGTTAGATTTAAGTAAATACGTCCATCTCATGTGGTTCCAAAAAGTTAATTCTGCACGATGACGAGGCTATCTGTTATGTCTGCAGTGTTCTGGTTGATATTCTGTCTTAATGTGCAAACGTTTATGGACATGCTTTTTTTGTACACAGGAAAAAGAAACACTGGAAAAAAAATCTTTAATTTCATGGTCTATTTATGGATAATTGGTAGTGTGTCGGAAACTGTATGTAGACGGGCGACAGCAGCACTGCGGCCTGGTGCTGGTATGTCTTGTTTTTCCCTCTCCCGTTCCAGGGGCAGATTGCGGATGCATATTCAAATCCTAAACCCACAAGTGACCGAGCGAGAATGTCAAGAGCCTTGTAACCTCAATATTACTGAACATCTGACAGGCTGTTCAACAGCTGCTGCTCCATTTGTTATTCTAACTCAAATTCCTATTTAAATAAGAAAGAGGGACACTGTTCTAATTGGCTTAAATTGTTCTCTATTTTTTTTTTCCAACAGAGGACAGAAAAAAGATCATTGTTTTGTAAACACCTGAATACATTAATCATTATGTAATCAATCAATGAACTGAGTTGATAACTGATTTGTAATGAGACTTGAAATACAAAACAAATACTTTTGAGTCACTGACACTTTTGGCCTCACTATCATGCGATGTTAAGGTATTTTCGTACTCACACAGAAAATAAAGATAATATAAATGAATCACAAAGCAATGGGTCTACCATGCTGTTCAACCTTGACCACACAAAGCATAAAAAGCCCCAAAGAAAAACACACACACGCACCTACACACACACACACACATGCATGCACCCAAACGCACAGACACAAGCATGTACATGCACATACACACCTCTCACAAACACACACACGTACAATCACACACACAAATGCAAACACACAGACACACACACAGCCACATGCATGCACATGCACACACATGCGTACAAGCACACACACACAAATGCAAACACACAGACACAGAATGCATGTACACGCACATACACACCTCTCACAAACACACACATGCACCTACACACACACACATGCATGCACCCAAACGCAGACACAAGCATGTACACGCACATATACACCTCTCACAAACACACACATGCACACACACACACGTGCAATCACACACACAAATGCAAACACACACACAGCCACATGCATGCACACGCACATACACACAAACGTACAAGCACACACACACTCACACATACACACGAATGCAAACACGCACACACAGTAACAGGATGTCTGTTAAGGTGGCAGAGTGTAGGATGTAACACACATCACCTCATCTGTGCTAAAAAACATGTGACATGTGAAATTAAATAAATGCATAAGCTATCAAGAACTTATTTCAGACCGAGCAAAAACAATATATGCAGGGTTTGGAAATAGCAGTCTCGTACTCCCCAGAGAAGGTACAAACCTTTTTTGAAATCTAATTCCGGTAATAACCATGATTTCATTCCAATTGTATATAGAAAACTATGCAGTTTTATGAGGGAAAAGGTAAGTAATTGCTTTTTATTTGCCTGCTCATAGTGATCTCCAATATTGCCCAGACTTTTGTCGCATGTATCCAGGGGGATTAATGGTGTGATGGCCTGCACCATTTAATGCAGGCTCTTTTCATTGCATCCTATGGCAGGGCACAGAGAGGCGACTCTATTTAAAATGTCACTTTCACTCTGTCACAGACCCATTTTACACTGTGCATCGACATTATTAGAAAATAAATAACTTATGCTTACGACTTTAGCTCGGGCCACTATATAGTTAAGGGAAATTATTTCCATACCCCCAAAACTCGTTTCAGTTTTGACAATCCCTGGTACTGCTCATTTCAGCTCTGATCAGATAACGGGGGGAAAAACTGCAGGAAGGTTTTGTGATTTGGGTATCATAAGCGATGGACCAAGGCCAAGAGCTGGACACGCTGACCAGAAAACCAAATTTGGCCTGGACGGACATTCTGCATCATTATCATTTACCACGTCAAACATAATAGAAAAATGTATTTGTTTAGATGACAACTTTTATTTGTTGACGGTAACATTCATTTGAAATATCTTTCGAAATTCAGTAATATCTTCACAAAATAGCTGGGATATGATTGCTTATGGACCGTTAGTTTATCAGCATTCCATACATAATTTTTTAAAACATCACTTTAAGCTCTCAGTGGTTTTAAAACTGCTCCTTCTCCAAGTGTCAAATCAATGTTTTTGGCTTACATGAAGGCTCTGCATTTAACTATTCATATGATTAACATTGATCTTGATTTTAATGGATTATTTCCTCATTTAATGGCATTTATTGTTCCCAGTAATAATTCCTTATTAAAGCTGAGACTTGTCATTCCGGTTATGTAGTCATTTAAATATCAACCCCCTTTCGACAATAATTGTCCCTGATTTTAATAAATCAGTTTTTGAATTTTATGAGACTGTAGGATACCGAATGTAAGTACAGACTAAAAGCAGCTCCATTCTCAAGCTCTGTAATTTTTTGAATTGATGATTAATTGAACTGGTACTCTTGCACCGCATGACTGTTTAATGTACACCTATCAATACTCTCTTTAAAAGTGCTTGGTCTGACACAGCCAGGCTAGGCTAGTGGTAAGTACATCCCCTTGTAGCCAACATTTGGCTTACGTGATTGTATGCCCGGTCAAATACCTTATATCACTGCCGTCTACCAGACACTCCCATCCAGAAAGACTCATGATGTAAGATTTAAAAATATGTATTTGTTTATTTTACGCACTGTTAATTTATATACTTGGATATTTACGGAGGCATAAAGATATCTCATTAATTCTAAATGAATGTGAAGTACATGAACATGTCATGCTTAACAGCAGACCCCTTTAATCGCTGAGCTACAAGCCAAGCTCCCTAACCATTACACTACACTGTAACCTCTGAGCTACAAGCCCAGCTCCCTAACCATTACACTACACTGTAACCTCTGAGCTACAAGCCCAGCTCAACCATTACCCAGCTCCTACAACCATTACACTACACTGTAACCTCTGAGCTACAAGTCCAGCTCCCTAACCATTGCACTACACTGTAACCTCTGAGCTACTCTCAGCTCTCCTTCTCTGGACTATGAAAACAAGAGAAGAAGAGGGGGCTGCTCGCACTCTCTTTGGGATGAGGTAAAACTGAAGAATGATTCTCAGTGAAGAAACAATTTGCATAATTCAAATATAACATATGATTAAAACAATGGGATGGAGTAAACCTTTATTCGTCTTTAACTTTGACCCTCACCCCACCTCCCCTGAATTAAATGCAGATTTTTTTTAGCATTTCTTCATAATCACAATTTGGTGAGTTCAGCCATGACCACAGAGAAGTTGGGAGTATCCAGAATTAAGGGCACGCGGTTTTGTATTCCACGTCGTTTTAAATGCGATTTCTCATGCGACGGTATATTTGTTGTTCATCAGACGCATGCTAACAAACTGCGCTGCTCAGTCAATTAAGATGGATTGTAGTTTTTGAGACCCCCTGTGATATATGTTTAAGAGACAAAGCCGGGGAAGAGGAGGGGGATTCATTTATCATTATACCGTCGCTTCATTTGCCAATCACAGCGGGGGACGGAGATTAGAGAGACCCATTCCCCAGCTGAAAACTCCTTCTAATTCAGAGCAGGCACACTATTTACTTAGGTCTCCTTATTTATTTTGGAATTGTAATAGCTTTCTTTGTTTTCTTGTTGTTGTTGTTGTTGTTGTCGTCGTCGTCGTTGTTGTTCTTGGTGGCAGTTCTGCACACCTGCCCCGCGCCAGAACGCAATTTCTGCTGTGCATAATTACAACTGCTCCCGCCATGATGCTTAAAATCCAGCAGGATTCACTTTTTAATATCTATAGCAGGCGAACTGCAGCTTTGAATACCTAATACAGGAACATCACAATGCAGCGTGATTTGAAACGAGACAAAGGGAGACGGTAAAGGAAGAACGCAAACCTAAATGACGAAAAACAAAAATGGGTGCGAGTATCCTGCACTCGGTCGTGTGCAGTGGACACTTCCATGCTTCCAGTTGGAAGGTCTGATTAATGAGCTTGAGCGTGGCGCAGAGATGTGCCTAAGGCCTTGAGTTTAAACTGTGGAAGGGTCAAATGGCTAGGGCTCCCTCATGGCAAAGCACAATTGCTCAGGAGCGCCCCCTAGGGTCAGTCCAGCAGCAGTGAAACATGCTGCCATGGATTCATATATATGTCACTTCCCCACATTTAGCAGCATTGTAGCATCGTAATGCAAGAACTCGGCCTGCAAATTAAAGGTTTCTAGGTACGGCTCTGAACAAGTACCTCTTCTAAATCACTTCCATAAATATCCAGCTGTGCAAATGAACATTGTGTAAAAACTGTAAGGGGTGTAGATCTCCCCGAATGAGAGTATCTGCTAAAGGCCTGAAACGTAATGCAAAAATGTAAAGATATATCACAGCGCACTGAGGAGTCTGAGACTGTGATAGGGTGTTCCAGAGCCAGGAGAAATAAAAACAAAAAAAATCAAAGAATGCCGTAAATAAACCTATTGATTGCAGATATATTCTTTGCTCTGTTTGCAAGGGGACGATGCGGCGTGGATTCTCAGCCCAAACGACGGAAATATCAAAAAGAGAAGCAGGGACGCAAATGTTTTGACTGATCTATGGACACTTTTTGATAGGAGATTAACTGCAATAGTGGCATTTACCCCTTTCATGTGCCTACTGCTATTCTCCCGTGTTATGGCTGTGCAGTTGCTTACTGTATCGTATTACTGGTGAAACAAAAATGTAAAAAAAATACTGAAGGGAAACATAAAAATGAAAGAAGGGACGGTAGGACAGCAGTCACATCGTCTGAGGCACAGTCAGTGCTGGAGAGCAGTATTGTAAACTTACAGATTTCTTTCTCTTAAGGAGGGAAAAGAAAGGAGGGCAGAGACCCACAGCACACTGCTCCTTGTCTCACTTGAATAGCTACCTGTTGCAGGTGGCATCAAGTTTAAAACCGTGGCGTTAGCCTAAGGTGCAGCAGAGGGGACAGCTCTGCAGTACCTCCAATCGATCCTCAAACTCTACGTCCCTCTCTGTTCTGGAACCACCAGAAGACTGGAGGCCCCTCCCTTTTATGGTTTCTCATCCCATTCGTGATGTCAGTCTATACTGCCCCCCACCTCCCAGTGGTGGTCTCCAAACTAACCCTGAGATTAGCAGAATCGTCCACCATTTTGCAAAGCAGTCTCTTCAGGCTGTATCACTCTCAAAATGGAGGTACTAATACACCAAACATTTAGTAAATGTATCACCATTGTAACCAGGAGTGAGATAGTCATCGTTCTGAGCTGTTACCTCACTAGTAAAAACCCAGTGTTCATTATTTAGGCAATATTTATTCCTTGCAGAGGTGCGGTAGTGCACTTAGCCAACGTTTTAACTACCCAAGAAGGCTTGGCAGATCCAAAAGCGAATCCAAATGGGGCAGCAAGATATTTTTGTCTTTTAGCAAGCTGGGCTTCACACTAAAAATCGAGCTCCCAGCAAACCCCACCCTCAGTATAGAGTGAAAGCACTCAGACTTGCTCTATGGCGTGGAAAGGGAACATGGCGGGACTTAAAGGACAAATAAGAATGAATGTCTCTGAAAAAAGGTCACAAGGCTGATAGATGGTACAGAAAACGTCCACCGAGAGCTCATCGGCCTGTCAGCAGAGAATCAGATCAGACATAAGTGATCGGTAAGCTGACAAACAGTGTTTGGCACCGTTGGGGTTACGTTTCGCCACATCCGTCACATGTGACTTTCGTTGGCGCTCTCAGCCTTCACAGAGCGCAAGATGGAGTTATCCACTGCGAGGCTCGGTCAGACCGTGGAGGGCAAGGCTTTCCCGAGATTGACATACTGTACATAATTTTTGTGTTTTCTGTAGAGGAATTTTGCACTATTGTGCTTGACTCGATCAGTGCTGCAGGGAGGGTGATTTGGACGAGCATCTTCACAAATCGTGTATACACTTATCTAATCAGTGGGCATCCTATATGGATGCCTTCATACATTGTCTTTCGGGGTGAGGTAGAATATCTCATCCTGAAACTAGATCCTCCTTTTTTTTCACGCTACTAATAAAATCTCTCTTTTCACAAGATGTCTCTTACACTTGGAATGAAAAAGGTGAGACATTTTAGCAGATTTTTTTGTCAATTAAAATGAACCCCAAGAGATGCAGTCCTGTTAGCTATGGCAAGATCGACTTGAGATGAACGCCCCCCATCCTCCCACCCCCATGCATTCCACGGCAGACAAACTTACAACCACATTTTATTTCCTGAAGTGTTGTAGCAGACAGCGGGGCTGCAGGAGTACTTTTGCTTTATATATATACATATATATATATGTATATATATGAATACTCATTTGCTTGACTAACTTCACATGGACAGCAATGTCACATCTGTGAATATATAGGAAATATATATAGAAATATAGAAATATTCATATTTTTAACAGACGTGGCAACTTTTGTTTTACATAAATCATGGCGTGATGCCATATTCAAACTACAGCATGTGATGCGTCATTAGACGACAGGGTGGGCCTTTAAATGATAAGCTCTAACGGCCGGCCTTTTCGGGGGCCTTGGGTCGATGCACACGGCGGCGTACGCACTCCATCCACCCCCCCATCCCCCACACCTCCTCCTCCCCTTGGTCACACTCGCAGAGACAGAGAGAGACGCTGGCGGCTCAGAAGTGAGCAAGCCGGTCCCGAAGCTGGAGGAGGTGTGCGAAAGACGCCAGAACATCAGGTGAGGAACCCACGCCAAGCCCCGTGTCACTCTGAATAATTGCCAAAGGTGTCGGGGGGGGTTGGGGGCAACCTGTGAAAAAGACAGAGCGTGGTTTAAAACAGGTCCCACGACACAGCCGCTGTGTCACAGACAGCAGATCTGTGCTCCAAAGCACGAAACAAAGGCCGTGCAGGGGCAGTTACCGAGGGCTCATCACTGCGGTTTTCATTAAGTGTGAGGAGGAAAAAAAAAAAAAGTAAGAAAAGAGTGGAGTAGTTCCACGACAGCTCGGCCCCAGGTATGCCCTCCAGGAGAAGAGGGGTTTCCATAGCAACCCCACCGCTTCAGGGAAGGGCTGAGACAGCGGCTGCAGTGGGGTGGGGTGGGGGGGGGGGGGGAGGGAAAGAGAGAGTAAGTGAGGGAGAGAATAGAAGAGGGAGAGAGAAAGAGGGGGACAGAGAGAGAGAATGAGTGAGAGAGAGGGCATGGGAGAAAGAGAGAGAGAGGAAGAAGGAGAAAGAGAAGGAGAGGGAGAGAGAGAGAAAGAAAGGAGAGGGAGGAGAGAAAGAGAAGGGCAAATAGAGGAAGAGTGAGAGATGGTTGCCGCTTGAGATGCACTGTCTGCAGGACCAGGCAGGTACATAACCAACAACACTGACAGGTGTGTACACAGCGTCACACAGAGCCAGGTCTCCCATTAAAAGCAGTGGGCAGCATTGAGCTGCAGTGTGCTGTAATGGGTAGGGAGATGGACTGGCTGCAGGTTAAATCCAAAACACATTTATCAATTATGTTGTGTCAGTTTATGTGACATTAATACCTCATAAATAGCAACAATGATAATATATATCTAAAGTCCACTGACAAAATTAAAATGACAATATTTCAAAAATGTATCCAAATAAAATGTTCTTGTCAGGGATAGTTGGTTATTTTAGGAACCTTGCCAGTTTCAGCTTCAGATAAAACTTTCTGCTGTTTATTCAGGGTCTCTTTCAGACTCATTCATTCTCATTCGTTCAAAAACACTTACACGTATTGTTTATGCCAATGCCCTAGCCGGCCCAGACTGTCCAGTCCGAGACCCACAGACTTCATTTACATCCATTAAGACTTGCCTCTGAAAGACTAAACTTGTTCCAAGTGGTGAAAAAAATAAACAAAATGGTTGCTTTTTGCAAGGTCACCCTCCACAATTGATGTGAAACGTATTGAAAAAGTGTGACCGGGCAAATACACAGGATTACGGCTGGATGAGAAGCTCAGCTTTAAAACACAAACTGATAAATTGCTAAGGAAGTTGAAGGTGAAATTTGCGGATTGAATCATCTGAAAAGGGCCCTTTTACCCCAAAGACACACCCTAGAAAGACCCTTCAATTCCCAAGGCAAACCCAGGAAAAACCCAGGCTCCTGGGCCTATGTGAAAGGGAAGCCTGGAACTGCTGGACTTCTATGGTAAAAGTCAATAAGGAAACTGAAAAAGAACCATAGAAATCAGATAGATTCACTCACAGCATCTGCCATACAACAAGTAATTAGTCCATATGGGAATCCTTTACAGGTGCCTGAGAGGGCCAAAAAACAACAATTTACCTCATGCTTTAGGACCACCTTTGCATATTAATAAAGTAGGAAATTAGGGTTTTTTTTACATTTGTCATTCCACACTGAATTGTCAATGCTTGGAACAGCTTGCCAGGTGTGTTTTAGCGGCAGAGACCCTTGATGTGTAAAAGTCCAGGCTTGATGCAGTGCTGGATGCCCTTTAGTTTGGGCTGAATGGCATTGGCAATGGTCATTCATGCTATCCTTATTCTTACGTTCTTGTGTGAGTGTTTGTGTCTTGTGTCACCCCTAAATTGGAATTTTTCCTTGTTTTCTCGAGGAATTTTTCCTTTTTTTCCCCCGGTTTCTCTCATTTGTGTGTTTATCACACACCTGACTGGGGGCTGAGCTCAGATGGCGCTCTGACAGCTGGCACCGTGCTAAAAGAACCTGAAAAATATCCAGCAAAAGCATGCCGGGGTATCGGTGCCAGCCGTCCTTAATTGCCACGCGTGGCAAAGCTTCCTGGCAGCAATCGGCGCCCAGTGGACCCAAGATTAAAATGCAGTTTAGGAAGAAGTCGGGACTTTACTTAACGGGTGAGAGACAGTTGGTCTCAAAGCCTCAAAGTGACTGTACCATACACACTTGGGTTTCCTCAGACCAGAATACAGCAGCAGGAGAGTTTTAGGGGTCTAAATCTTGTGAACTTCTCAGTGAAACTATTGTCAGCCCGGCCTGCATGCAGAATCAAATTTCCCAACAGTCGAGCTGTACCCGTTTCCAGAAGCACAGAGGCAAGATGAGGCCCAGTCACAAAAACACAGCACCACCAGCCGACAAACTGGAGAGGACCAGTTTTTTTGAGGTCACAGTCCTCTTCGAAAAACCCAGATATACTTCACCTTGATCGCAGATTGCCAATCGCTTAAAATGCAAGAGGAGGGAATGCTGAGCACAGGAGCAGAGAAATCTTTCAAAATGAGAATTTATTACACATGGGCAAAGTGCGGTGAACGGAATCCATAATGAATAACTCTTTAAAAAATCAAGCGGCGCAGGAAATTGCTTGACCATTACAGCAGATTAATATAAAACAAGGCACATTAATCTTCACAAACAAGTTACGATATGGGCACAGTGATGTAAAACTTTCATGCATATGGTGCCAGTCTTGGAAAGACTAGACATCACAAAGACTCCAAAATGCATTTTCAAAGTTAAGATGAGGATTACCAGAGGTGAAAAATACAAGGAGCTGTGTTTCTCAGCATTCTCGCTTGTTCTGCTCACAATGTCCTTTTTCGGCCTACATAGTCTGGTTTCTTTCTCTCCCTGTCTCAATCCTATTCTTCATCATCGCTCTGAGTACGACTGATATTAACTCTGGAGGACGCCTTTCACCAATGTTCCTATACACGTTCTTACATCGGATAATTACACTGTGATTAGCTGGACAAAGATACGGGAACAACACTGACTGGCACATCTGAGATGGGGGTCATTAGAAGGGATAATTAAAAGTAGACAAACAGATTGCGGTCCCTTTAACCGATGCACAGGATGAATGGAGAGGCAAGAATTTCCATGTCACAGTCTGACAGGGTTGTGTTTTTGGACACAATGCCACGGTCACGACAAACATGACCGGCAGCAAACTCGAGAGACTTTGTGCCGCACAAAACTTTGAGTCCAGTGATCCCCGATGGTCACCAGGATATAGAAAAATAAAATCCTGTGGAGGCTCCCAGGCTGTGCTTTTATGAATATTAAACCTCCAATGTTTCATAATAGAACCTATCATCACTCTGCCACTCCTCTGATTTACCATGGTAACATGAGTGTTCACATGTTTATATTTAATATGGCCTAGAAAGCATAAACTAAAGTGTAATTTGCAATTCAATGCCTAATAAATATACCATAGCATACTGCAACATTCTTTTCCCACTTCATTAAAGTTGTTTTACACATATGACAGCAGACAAGAGAAAGGGAATAGTGGGAAATAATTTAAGTCGTACCCCGAAGATATGCCATCACAAATATTTCAGTACGGTATGGTAGCCTCCCTGTTTACACTGTGCCATCAGTGACAGGCTGAAGTGTAGCAGCTGGGATGTGCATTAGCGTAGCATTAATTTATCACGTTACATGTTTCATTTTTCAATCCGATGTAGTGTAGATGGAGGTGGCGCGGCTTTTGGCTTTCCTGGGCGTGTGAGTGGGGGGGGGGGTTACTCACGGGGGAAAAGACACTTGCTCAAGCAGCAACCGCTCGCATTGGAAGGTAAACAGTTTCAGACTTCTACTCCGAAGCAATACTAAATGTGACAGAGGCAAATAGCGTGATGTCTATTTCGGTTTGGCGAAGTCCTCCAGCTTCATCTCCAGCACACTTTGGTACATCCATGCAATAATGGGAGACGAAGGTGAGAAGAGAAATGAAGAAAAAAAAAAGAGCAGCTTCTGTTTCCCATAGCCATGAAACAGACAGATATTGATTTGACTATCCACTTTATCAAAAACAAAAGCAGGCTCAGGTTTGTTTAGTGTGCTGTTAAAAAAATTACGCAGTACAGCTACAAAATATCCCACCTTCTGCAACTTTAAGTGGCAAAAAATAATAATAAGAGCTGAGATGGTGCGTTTCTTTTAACATTGACCTGCCTCACAGAGATCTGCAAGGACTTTTCTCCTTTTCTCATCTCGGATTCAAATGTTTCATGCACAGAATAAGCAAGGAATCTCAAGTGATGAACTAATTTTGTATTCATAAAGGGTAAAATCAATTTGCCTGGACAGATAAGGTTCTTGTTGTAATTGTGTGGAGGCACAGGTAGCATGCACTATTTCATTATTATTATTATTATTATTATTATTGAGTTATTTGACTTCCTCCTACCTCAATTAACTCAAAACGAAAGGTTCTTCCATCCTTATCCTTCCGTACAGTGCCTGATTCTGTCCCAGGGTCTTCCTGCTTTAGACAGGAAAACAAGAACAAATAGTGATGGAAACAGGACTGACAGGCCACAGAATTTAGCCTAACTAGGCCTGAGTCAACAGTTAATCTACAGAGTATCTGGCATTGCATCAAACCTGAACTTAAGAACATATAATGACAAAGAAAGGCTCTTAAGACAAACTAGGCTTCTTATTTACAATCTACAGAGTATCCAGCACTGTATCAAGGCTGGTCTTCAACACGCCATGGGTCCCTGCCTCATCCTCATGACCTGGAGGGCTGTTCCAAGCATGAACAACCCTTAAATAATCTCCATCTATGTCCTGTCCTATTGACACAACTCAGCCTGAAAAACATTTTGTTAATAATGTTGTTTAAGCATTTAATGAAATTAAAAATACCCCGGCTAAATCCCCACAGTTTGCTTGACATGACTGCCCCTTTAAGGGGTTGCTATCAGGTGACAGCTGCAGGGTTTAGATGTGAGCGATCCACTCTGTGGAGCACTGCAAAAAAACTGTCAGACCACATCCTGTACTGTCTCATCCAAAGCTCCTATGAGGCAACAAAATCATTCTCTCTCCTTTATTAATCAGTAAAACGCTAAAACAATATAGGCATACTTACAGGATAAAGCATACTGTCAAACGTAGACATGAATTTAAGATACAGGTGCCAAATTCAGTAACAGTAACTAATCAATGAGCACTCAATGGTTAGTGAAACTAATCAGAATCAAATTCAGGGACATGGTTACTGTATAATACGCAAACTATTATAGATTTTGTCATCTGTAACGGTGATGAAGAAAATGATGGCTGCAATGAATCCAGAGCCAAGAGATTAAAGTGAGGGCTCATTATGCTAAACTGGGGGCATAAATAATCCAGGAAGAACGGTTTATTGATTTAAGGGTGTGAATGTCAATTATGCATTCATTTGAGGGTTCACAGTAAAAAATGTGATCACGTAATGTCCGCCTTTGACTGTGTGGATTAGCGAGAGAAATATGTTCTGTTCCGGAGCGGCCCCACTCAGCGCTCCATAGTTCCTGCCTCCTTCCTGTCTCCCCAGAACAGATGACTAACAAGGGAGGGTAAGTACCTCTCCGCAATGTTCACCAGTCGATAATTACCTTAAATAATGGCAGCCCGTACTAATGAAGCAAAGGGCTTTCGGGGGGTGGGCGTCGTTAAGGTTTCAGAGCCTGTCATTGCCACCACAGCGACGGACAGCAGAGCCCAAAGTTCAAGTTGCGGAAACTCACACAGCTCTTCAGCTCAATCTCTGGCTGGGCAATATCGGCGGCAGAGAGGTGGAGGTGGGCATCTCGTAAGTGAGATAGATGGAGTTTAGTTCTGTGCTGCTGCCGCCCCATTTTCAGTCCCAAACCTCCCCAAGGACGAGAGGATAGCTCTAAATTGCAATATTGTTCACAGTATTTCTCCCCCCAAAAAATTTATAAATAAAACCTAAAACTATTGCAGCCTCTCAATCTACGCCTGCACTTTGCTCATTTATTTGTCTCTCATGTCTGGCTCGGCTGCTAGCGTTATTTGCACAGTTGCCTGACTGCAGCGTATAGGGGTCTTGAGGCATTTTTATAGCGATATTCAATATTTACAGAAGTACGGCTGCACCGTTTGTGAGGTGGAAGTTTAATCTGAGAGTTTTATTACCGGAGTCAAGTCCTTCATACCGCCATTTTGAATTCGGGTGTACAGCAGGAAGCCACTGCGAGTGATTCACTCAAGCGTACTTTTATGTCATCTAATAGCCCTATATTTTGTCCCCAAAAAAACACAGCCCACAGGTCTGGGCATGCCCAGTACCAACTCATTTTGACTGCCTTAGATACCACCTATGGAAGCTCTGGATCAGGGCTATTTACCTCCAGGCCTGGAGGGCCAAGGTGTTTGCAGGTATTGACTTCAGCCACACATCACAGTGCTGGATTTCAGTACTTGAGAAAATCCGAGGACCAGTAGGTGAGCTAACGCTATGTTGATGCGGTAGTGGGTTGTTAACATTAACAACAACAATAACTTGAAAAAGGAAATGTATGCTAGCATATTACTGTTATTTAGCTTACGCTTTCATCCAGAGTGGCGTACAGTTAGTTAGACTCACCAGAGGCGACCCACCAGCTAAGGGAGCTGAGTGGGGCTAAGGGAGCAGCGTGGGGCT
Source organism: Albula goreensis (assembly GCA_022829145.1). Lineage (NCBI taxonomy): Eukaryota > Metazoa > Chordata > Actinopteri > Albuliformes > Albulidae > Albula > Albula goreensis. Next base: position 3,172,836 of record CM040747.1, read on the forward strand.
AAGGGAGCTGAGAGGGGCTGAAGGAGCAGCGTGGGGCTAAGGGAGCAGTGTGGGGCTAAGGGAGCAGCGTGGGGCTAAGGAAGCAGCGTGGGGCTAAGGGAGCAGTGTGGGCCTAAGGGAGCAGCGTGGGGCTAAGGGAGCAGTGTGGGGCTAAGGGAGCTGAGTGGGGCTTAGGGAGCAGTGTGGGGCTAAAGGAGCATCGTGGGGCTAAGCGCCTTGCTCAAGAGCTGCACTGATCTCATTATGGCTACACTGGGGTTTGAACCACCAACCGTCTGGGTCCCACTCAAACCCCTTAGCCACTAGCCACTACAGCCTACTATTAACTAAATCACATCTATTTTTGACTATATTAATGTTATCTGTTCTTAATAATGTCCAGCTAATACTAACGCCGGTGCACACCCTCCCTGATATATCTTTATACCTTTATATCTTTAAACCAGCTGGACTTGAGGTCTGATCCTGGAGAGCAACAGGGAGTGCTGGTTATTATTTATATTTACAACAAATTCAGCCACAGTTCAGAGCCAAAGCGCTAAGGTGATTATACTAACTCATAAGCACCAGCTTTGACTGATCAGTTAAAACCAGCACAACCTGTGCCCCCCCACCCCCACCCCCCCTCAGCTGCACCTTTCTATCCGACAGCCAGCCGGGGGTACCTGCACGTCTCCACGAGCCTGCCGAGGGAAAGCCATCGGCGTGCCTTCGTTTTATTATGAATGATCGTAAGTCCCTGTGATTGAGCGCGTGGCGGCCTGTGATAGGAGGCTCCGCCTCCAGGAGCGCTGTCACTTAATCCAATTTAAAGCCCCAAGCCATGCATTATTCAGAGTCTTTGGGTGGGGGGGCGAAGCACACCTCACCTTCATCTCTCATCATGCGTACAGTAGCAGCAGTCAGAGGAAAAATGCCGTCTGTGCAGGTTTTCAAAACCACACCGAGAGGTGCTGATAGATATATCATTTTGTCATCCTCCATTTTAATTAGCTAGGTAGCATATAGGATAAATGAAACTGTAATGTGCGGGACGGATTGTTCCAGGTGCCAAAACACCAAAAAGAATTACAGATTTAAAAAATCCTTTTTATTGGTTTTTATATCTTTCACCATTGGGTTTAGTTTACGTTGTGACATAAAAGAAAGTGCAGTAACAAAACTGTACAAAACAGAGATAAATATATAAAGTAATCATTAACATTTTTATACACTATTTACATAAACATGCACATATCCTAACATCCTGAAGTACATATACCCCTCCACGCTTCCCACCCAAACCTACATATATTTAGCCGGAGAGTCCTCTTTCCCGCTCCTCCCAGGTTTTAAACGTTTAGACTGCCACCTGAAGGTCTAAGTGAGGTCTGATTATGCACAATGAATATCTTATCACCGGGGAAAAAACAGATTAGCACATTAACCGATACGTTACCATTCGGAGCCAGAAAGTGGGTAGGTCTTGGCAGGGTAAAAGTTCTGATGTACTGTGACATCATAAAGGTACTGAGTAAGCTCTGTACAGTCAGTCCCCAGTGCAGTCTATGCTTTGTGTGCTGTCTGTCTGTGCAATGTGTATCCAAGGCAGGAGGTCAGTCCTCCTCTGATCCCTCAATCTTAGATAGCAGGGCTTTTGTTTTATCTCTCTTCAGAATGTTTTTTTACACCCGCAGAAAGTCGTTAAAATGTACTGTCTACTCAAGAAGAATGTTTCTCGTTAAATGAGTTTAATTACAAAATGTAAAAAAAAGTGTTGAGAACTAAAAAAAAACTGTTTTATTAATTTGAATGTTTTATGCTCAATAAAAAAACAAGGCTCTTTGAGACTACATAGCGGTAATGAATTTGTCAGGACACAACAGACACAAATCGGGGGTGGGGGGTCTTGGAGAAATGAGTCAGTGTGACTTGGCATTAAATTATAATATTTATGAGGCAGGTTTACGAAGCTGAGAAGTGTTTGATTGTTTGATCTGAGGACCATGTGACTCCACAGAAACAGGTGATATCCACCTCTCTACCTGCATTAACTGGAGGCATGCTCTCCACAGGACATGTAATGCACTGAATCATGAACACGCCTCCACTCCACCTCAGCAAAGAATCAGCCTGGGTCAATGTTTGGACCCGTGGACTCTTTTAAATGTGAAGCACGCATAAGCGTGAGGCGACCCATGTTCTAAACCAATTTGAGTTTCAAAGAGACCCATACGCTGGGCTCCTTTGAGCTCAAGTTGAAGGACTGTTGACAAATGCAACATTTCAAAGCATGATTATGATACAAATTCCTCTTGCTGGCTTCCGAAATTCACAGGGCTCAAGAAAGTATTAAAGAAATAAACAAATAAATAAGTGAATCGGGGTCCAATGTAGTGTCCAAATGACAGAGAGACACAGCCAGCTTCGCAGCAAATGACTGCTGTTATTAAAGGAATGTGGTGAATTATTTATGAGTTCGCCGATTTGTTCAACGACAAGGTCACTCACAGGAGCGATATTAAACTTTAATATTTGTACGTTTGCAGGATCAAGGGAAAGTTTCAAAGAATCGATTATCCCCTTCGGCGCAGCCGGCCTGGATTCCTCCCTCCGTCACTGTCGCGGGTCAATGGGCTGCACCACCCCCATCTTTATGTCCTGGCTTAAAGTCAGGTACATTTATTTAGATGGGGTACCACCAGGGCTCTAGAGGACGCATGATGAATGGTCTGTGAACTTCTCAAAGGGTATTTGGGGGCATACCCTCAGCGGGAACTTTTGCCCCGGATCCATACTTAAATATTCTGCACAGAAGAAAAAAGATAAAAATAGCCATCTGTGACACTGGGACAGGTGGGAGAGAGAGAGAGGGAGGGAGGGAGAAGAGAGAAAGCTGCTGGCAGTTTCCCATTTCACCCAAAGTCTAGAAGACTTTTAGGAGCATCCTGTGACAGGTAGTCAAAGTCAGGCACTGAAATGAACACCTGCCAGCAGCCAAAGTCTGGTATATTTCCTCATTTGTGTAGTTAAACAAATTCACTATATTTGACTTAAAAACATAGGCTGGCTGGTTGGTTTTTTCAGTTATTGTTACATTTGCTGGTAGATTAAAGTGAATTTCAGACACTACACACAGATGGATTTGGTTGTTCAGACTCAGGTGTGTGCTTACCTGCTCATATCTCTTGTGACTGTACCAGCTGTCACACAGGTACGGTTTACGGTCTTTTGGGGACAGCCTGGATATCCAGCACATTCTGGTCATCTAATGTCCTTGTGCTGTCTCTATGACTCAGGTCCTGTTTTTTCTGAGGCCCCTAATTGGATTTACGTTCCTCGCTGTGACCTTACCATTCAAAAGCGGTGCAAAATGGGCATCCGGCCACTTCATCTTCCATCACCACCGCTGCCGTCGCACTGTGTGTCACGTATCCCACCATGACAGTCTTGTATGCCGTTTTGGAGTGTCTGCTAAATAAACTACAGATGGTCCCAAAGTTATGATGGTCCGACTTACAATTTTTTGACTTCACGATAGTGCGATAGCGTCTCTTTCAGTACAGTATTCAATAAATTACACGAGATATTCAACACTTTATTATAAAATCGGCTTTGTGTTAATGATTTAGCCCAACTGTAGACTAACATGTGTACGTGTTCTAAGCACATTTAAGGTAGGCTAGGCGAGGCTATAATCTTCGGAAGGTTAGGTATATGAAAGGTGTATTAAATTCATTTTAGACTTATGATATTTTTCACTTGATCAGAGCGTAACCCCCATCACAAGTTGGGGACCTATACTATAAACCTGCTATTACTACTACAACTACTAATAATAATAATAATGATAACTATTATGTATTTATTTATTTCCCATCTGTGCTTCCAAATGAAGGCTGTACCCAAGCAGCCTAACGAATCTGCTGATTCAGCATATCATTCTCCTGAAAGCAAATGCGGTGTTTCTGAATGCTCAGGTGTGACCGCGTGGATTCTGCGCAGCTCCTGCAGCTTTGCACTGTCCCTGCGCATTTCTCCACTCTCAGTTCCTGGCCTGCAATTAGACTGGCTCCCGCCTGCAGGGAAACACAAGCAGCGGTGAGTAACAGATGGAAATCAGACGGAAATGCTTCACCCATCCTGATACGCATCACATCTTACTGCCATTTTTCATGGACTCGTCAGAACGTGCTTATCCAGTTTAAATCTCTTGCATGCTTTTGGCCGTGTAATTGAAATCTTATTGGGTTTTTTTTTTTTTTTTTTTTTTCATTTTTCGCAGTGTGTTAAATTATTCAAACTACTAAAGCTTCCCTGCGTGATGTTCACAGGTAGAAATAACTACCAGTGGAAAGATGAAAGTTTCTGTTGGCTAAGGGAAGATCAGGCAGCTTATCCACATGACAGTTTCTTGCAGACAAACCGGCCGTGTTTTATGAGATTAAGAGATGAAGGCATCAGGTTTTTGTGCATCGTCGTACTTTCGAGGGTACTTCCCTTCCCAGAGGTATCTGAGCGGCTGATTGACAGCATGGCGCACATCATTCTGAAGAACTGAAACACTGAAATTCAAATGCCTCATGCAATGTTTGTCGACAGCACATAATGATGCACCCACAAGCCGTGTGGTATAAGCAATGCTTAAAGAATAATTGCTCACAGTCTCCAAAAATAATAGTGTGTAATAAGTAGAAGTGTTGTATTTATGTGAGCTGATACTACTATTACGACTAGTGATTTGAAAACATGACATCCCATGTGGCAGGTTTCATTTTAAGATGTAATATCTCAGGCCAACTCCAGTAGGAAAGATGTCTTTTAATTACTACATTATTACTATTTGTCAATTACTATTTCTTTAACAATGCAGCCTTCGGCATAGTGTTTAATACAATGGTTACTACAAGGTCGTACAGTGTTAAGGGTGAATTGAAAACCTTACTACATGTTATTACACATTAATAACACAGTATTAATGCGTTACAATGTCCAGTTTATAGGTTTATAATGCATTGGGTGCTGGTTTTAACAGGAAGCTGTAGTGAAGCTATACTGAAGTTATTGAAAATAATAATAAATAAAAGGTTTTTTCACATTCTTAAACAATCAGTCGTCATCATACAAGCAAAGATGTGCCATACATCTTTTACCAGTTTTTAACTGGTAAAAATTATTGGGAACAAACACATAATATCCCACCATTACATAAAGTGGGTTTTATCAAATTATTAACTGTCACGATTATCTCGGCTTTGACAAAAAAATGAAATGCACTGTCTTCACAAACCCTTGGAGTTGTTTCAAAAGAAATTTCCTCTCTCTTGACAAAATGTTTTATTCAGAACTATGCATTATTTCATCCCCAGTCAAAATCTGACTCTTAAATTTTTAAATGTGAAGATTAAAATATAAACCGTTGCCCTCAGAATAATGTTTGGCTTTATTTTGGTGCAAAATGCAGGAGGTGGGAGTGCCAAAGCACACATAAACCCTGGTGCTGTACATCTTTGTCAAACATATTTTCCCCCTTTTCAAATTTGATTAAACGGTAGCGGTGTGGGGGGGGGAGGGTCACTGATCAGGAATTGAAATTCAAACCCGCCGCTTACCGTCATTCCCAAAAAGTTCCAGAGTTCGTTGACCTTCCGTCACTGTAGGATTCATGAGCTGTTTCTATTGATTTAAGCAGGTGTACAGGGTCTGCGCTGGCAGGGGAAATCTAATCTTGTCACCGGGCTCCCAGGTTATTGCAGAAGACACTCTCAGAGAGGCCACAGGAGCTCACCCGCCCTGGGACGCGGCATTATTCATTCTGCTTTTTCTCATTTTACTGAATACGGCCCAGAATACGGAAACTAATGTGGTCATTGGGGGTAGGGGCACCTCCAATACCAAAAACCAGAAAACCCTGTTTCCGCCAGAACACTCCCATCTGTCCACAGACACACACTCACAAACACACCAGAGCTGTACAAACAAAAGCTTGTTGACATGAGTTCAGAATTTTTTTCAGTCTGCATATATCTTATCGCTGAAAGAATTCATAATACTCACCTCCAAGCAATGATTTTTAGGGCAAGGTAAGAGGTGGTTTAATATGGATTTATGTGTGATATTTAGAAGCGTTTCTGGATGGGGATGTGCTGGGTTTAGCTGCCTGCTTTCGGCCATCTTGGCCCTGTGTCTGTAGCAGAAGATAATTATGCCCTCACATGCATTTGCACCTTCCTAATACACTGCACTGACGCATATCCCCTTTAAGCTGTGGCAGACATCTAGCACAATGACTCAGGCTGTGCCTTTCTTACCCTCTGAGATTCGCTTATACCTCTATTAGCGTTTAAACTCCTTCAGAGAAAGGTAAATATCGCTAGACTGACCACCCAAAAGTTGTTGACAAATGTCATGGAGGTTAGAACAGACGGCTTTCTGAAGAGATTATTTCTTTTTGTGTGTACTCTTCACTTGGGACTTTGGGGCATGGTAAACACAGACTGCAGGTTTAATTTTTGGAGATTACTCAGTAAATGAAAAAAGTTCTGAAAATTAACATTATTAGAGACCACTTCATTCCTGTTCTTAGCTTTTCGATAATCACTTAGCAACTGTGTCGTTACTAAGGATCTCGCATCTTGTGACCCTTTACAGTTTATGAGAGCGATGGAAGTGACAGACCTGGCTGTAAGGTAAATGAGCAGCTGACTCATCTAGAAGTTGAACCAGTGGGCAGCAGGTCGACGGTCCAGATTATTTTTCATCTATGAAATCTTATGCAGTGCAAATTAAGGTGAAGTAATAGAAGTGTGACTCTCGGGAGCTGTTAGATGGCGCTTAGCCTCGGGGTCAGGGGCATTCTAGACTCTGTGAGTAGGTGCTTTCAATTCATGAAATGATCTCCCTCGAACCTTTTCATTGGCTCCTCTCTGCACCACATTCCACGGAACTGTGGCCGACTTTATCACGCCAACTTCATGTCTGTTGAGCAGTCTGCTTTTGCTCTTCTCTGTAAATTCCTGTATTCAGGCCTCGATAACTGGTTGGACAAAACATGTGACTGAAAGGGAGTTCTGCTGAATGGTTAAAATGTGCAATTCATATACATATACTGCATGCACACACATATCTGAACACCGCTGTGTGAACACAGTCATGATATAGGAGTGCATATATAGCCCTACTTCAGTTAAGTTCAAGTGCTTTGTTTTCGACCGTGAACTTATCTCATTGTGACATTTAAGCTGGCTTATGTTTTAAGAATGCACATCTCCTTAAGAAGGGCTGCCTTTGCCTGTAACCTGAATGAAATGAATACCATCTGACTGACAGCAACTGAGGAAAGCAGAGCGATTAGATGTGTTTGAAATTACATTGAAATACCCATTCATCTGCTGTATCTAATATTCTATACAAAGGCATTGTTTAAGGAAAAATACCTAAGCTGGCGAAGTGACAATAGAGCGCAATTAATTTTACTAATGAGGCTTTCTGTGGCAGAACAACCAAAAAGGAAATAGGAAATTACTTCAGGTAAACTCCATATGCTGTGGGAAAGAAACATTCTCCATCTTTTTTTTTTTCCCCTAAAACGATTTAGTTTGAGAGCATTTCTCAAGCTGGAGGTATACCATGCACTAGGGGCTGTGTGGCATTGCAATCTTGTGTACTTTTATAAACCGTAATCTTAAAATCAGACAGAGATAATGCTGCAGGCCTAGCAGAAGGCTGTGGCACATTTTACTTGTTCCTAGTGTGTGATTTACTGTCCATTGGGATCTAATGTTTGCACCGAGATAGTGGTCTGGGTTCGAATTGAATCTGTCATAAATGTTTTGTCCCAGTTAGAAGAAATATCCTCTGCCACACCACCTCTATAATACCCATTTTGATGTTTATTGAAAACACACAAATGGGGGAGGTGTTAGCCTGGGTGAAACTAATGTAAATTCTTTGCTGTCATATTTCTATGGTTTGTCAGTTTTATCTTGCAGATATAAGACTCTTCCGCGGTTTCGATTCAGATTCTTCCTCTTTCCATCCCGAACAGTTTTGGACAGTGAGAGGATGCCATGACAAGCATGTCAATTCAATTTCACACAACAGTATCATCTTCAAGACGTTTCACCCTGAGAAAGAGTCACAAAACAAGTGTTTGTATAAGCAAAGATTTTATCTCTGACCTGGGCTCAGTGGGGCCCCCTTGAAAACAGGAAAAGTGAATGGAAACCCAAATGAGAAAAAACCGCAAAACAGTCATGATAAAATATAGCATAGCTTATAGTCATATGCTTGTAAGGTACCAAATAACGGCCTAATGGATAATAAGGTGCTCTAAGTATACATGACAGTAAGAAACATTGAGACCCCCAGAAAACAATGGAAGGTAATGGCATCAGCTGTCCAATGGTAGGCTACAGGTGGTTGTGTCCCGTCCAATTGTGGCCAGGCAAGGAAAGTGGGCATGTCCTTGTCCTTTTCATTATAAGAAAAATGACTTTAAATGCAAAAGGGCCAACAGAAATAATACATGTGTAAAAATACACAGTAAAATATTTCAGTGTTATCTCAACTCTGATGGAGTACATTTGGTTCTACTCTTATGACAGTGGCTCATATGAACGTTGTTACAGTTGAATTAAAATTGAAAATTTTACTGTGTATGATATTTTATTTTGTTGCATGTTTACAGTTTGATAATACAGTTTTAAAAATGAATCCTGTTTTGTAAAATTGACAGTTATGGTCTCCTGATCCATCTAAAAAAAGGAAAAATCATGTTTTTTTTCATTTTACAGCAGCCTGAAGGACTTGCATTTCTGCACTTCATACTAAATAACACATCATTGATATGCATAGGTGACAAAAGTTTTCTGTGGGTAGAAGAGTTTGGGTTTTTTGTAACATAATTTGTAACAGCCTAGGTGTCCTCTAAGCTCTATTTTCCTCTAGAAATCCAATATACTATTGACTGAAAGACCCACACCAGCCAAACTCATAAGAAATACTCATTAAACAGGGGCAGAGCAGCAAGTTAGGAGTTCACCCTCCCCCCCCTCCCTCCCCACCCCATTTGCTCAGTAACTTTATGAACAAGATAGCTCATATCTGTGATATACGATATCACATCTGTGATTTGGCAAAGAACGTACATTATGTCATGTAGAAAATCATAATTTTATGATCTCGATACACTTTCGTGTCAGTTTTCGGGTCTTGGATCATTGTGCAAAACTATTTGCGAATTTCAAGTTGCTGATATATTAGCTGAAGAACATCAGGAATGAGTTAAGTCAGCCTTTAAAACGTTCCTGTGCCCAAGCAAGCTGAAACCACCGCTGTGTTTGTGGATCAGAGACATTATAATAACCTTTATATAACATTTAAATAACCTGTCAGACTGCTTCCAGCCTCCAGGAACACTGAGAAGGCTAATATTAATCACTGAGCCAACATTTACAGTAAGTTTGTGATGGACTGATGAAACTGCAGGAGTGAAGCACAGCTTCCTGAGTCTCCCATTTCCCTATGGCTTTGTCCCTGTGGAAGGCGGCCATTTTGGAGGTTCTGCCATCATGCTACATGCTCTCACAGCACCGGCTGCAAGCGAGTTAGAATCCAGTGTCAGTGCTGTTTTAAGCCCTTCAGAAAGCCCTTAAAGTCATCCTGCCTGACCCGTCAAGCCCCAGCAGGATGTAGGATGGCATCTCGCTTTGACTCTGTTGTCAGTCATATGGTTTGGGAAGGCCGACTCGCCACACAGACAGAGTCAGATTCTCGCTGTCTCTCTCAGTCTCATGGCTCCCCTCCCCAACAAAGTCTGTCTGCCCACAGGCAACCAAGAGCAAACGTGCCCCAAGGTCAGGCGCAACTTTTCAGCACCGGCTAGATCGAAGAACCAAAGACCTGTCTGTGCATGCCGTCTACTCCCCGAGCGGGGGGGCTTTGCAGCAGCCCGAGTGTGAAGATACTGACAGGGTGACATGAGCCCCCCCCCCACCCCCTTCCCACCCTCTTCCCGCTGAAGTCCTGGGGTACAGGGAGGGGGCCCCCAAAACTCACAGCACCACACGCCCAGGCTGTTATCAGCAAGGACACTGCGCCTGAAAGCGCAGCCCCAGCCCCTGTGACGCCCGTCTCTACAGGGAGGGGTAAAGCTCTTCTCACAAGGCGTCCGCCTCCGGTATAGAAGCGTCCCTGGCCCGCCCGCTCCAGCTGTACGCCATGGAACAGTGCCCTCATTCATTTAGAGTATTAAGGCTGAGAAAAGTGTCTGTTTGAGCTCCGCTGCGCCGGCCCAACAGGCCCTGGAAGGGTGTTTTAAACGCTACGGCAAGGTCAATTAGCTCCCCTCCCAACACAAAGGACTCACGCTGCAACAAGCGCTGTGGAGGCAATCAACCGAACCGTTCAATCAAAGAGGACATCATTGAAGACACAGCTGAGTTTATTTATGGGCCATTTGCCGTGCCTTTAATGACCCCACCCCTTTTTGCAAGTCTGGACTAATGTTCTACATACATTCGACATATCTCTGATCAATGTTCTATGTTTAGAGTGCGAGTTGGTATCTATGGGTTTCTACTGTTGAATGAAATCACAATTCACTGATTGAACACTGAACACTGGCTAAATAAATAGATCCTAAAAAATAAAATGTTTTTTTTTCTTTACAATGCAACACAGGGAAACGGTATATGGTTTACTTTAATTGTATCACATCAAAATAAACTGCAATACATTATCAGTTAATAATAGTAATAGATATAATGTGACTTGTATGTGTGCAGAACTCCACATATCCGAGCAAATGCATAGTATGTACACTGTCTCTGCTGTTTTTGTATTACCTCAAGGGCAGAAGAATATTTCTTTTCAGATAATATAGTTCACAGCATCCTATTTTATAGATCACGTTCAATGTCAGACTCTGTTGTTAAAGGTATGTTCATGAATTCTTTTCTTGGAAGAATATTAAAGCATGTCTCCCTCTCTGTCTCTCTGAAAAACCAGTCCTACATAGGAATTTAAATCACCAATGATTTACCTTAAGACCTTTCAAAATAAGCTCACAAAAGAAATCTTGTTATAACTCCCATCGATGTTTGTCTGTTCAGAAGGTACAATGTGAAAAATGAGTTTGAAGATGATGCTTTTGACGGGGTGAGCGGGTATGTAATGGTTGGGATTAAATTATCACCTGTAGAAATACAAAGTGTTTTTTTTCCAGACATATGGAATTGTTTATCCTGTAAATCAATGTTGCTGCAGAAAACCCGGTATGTTGGAGGATGAAATTCTCAGAAAGCCATTTTTACTCATTCAGTAACACAGCAGTAAGTCACATGTATGTGAACCAGCTTTTTTCATCTGTTTGGTTAGGTTACCAATACAGCACAGAGACCCAAATGAAAACATACTACATGTGACAATAAAGAAAACATGTGGTGTATAGCTACTGAAAATATGTTGAATATAGTTCAGAGTTGAATTTAAGTTTAAACGTAGGAATGGCGCTGCACTGCAATGAATCAGTCCAAAGTATAATTAACCAAAGAGGGCATCAGAGGTTGTGTAATTAAGAGCCTTTTGGTTCTTGCTATAGCATTGTGTCTTACCGCGTATAGACATCGCCCTTTGTAATACACAGTGCAGCCTATGCAGTACTTACACTGGATTTTGTAACTAAGTAAGACTGAGTCACACTGAGTAAGGTTTGGGAAACCAAGCTGCCTACGTCACAGTGGCGATTTAAGGATTTTAGCTAAAGACACGAGCACTGGGGGATTATGACTTTGATCAAACTGTGTGTGTGTGTGTGTGTGTGTGTGTACGGGTGTGTGGTGTGTGTGCGTGCGTGTGTGTGTGTGTGTGTGTGTGTGTGTGCTGCTTGTTCTCCACTTTGGGACCTGTTACTTAGCACTTACTGTGGCTAACATTCACAGAAGGATTGAGAGAGTGTGAAGAGGGGAACTGACTGGTAGCAGGAAGACAAGAGGCAGAAGGAACAAAAAACAATGGCACCAAAAAGCAACAGTAAGTGTGTTATCTGAATGCCTTTCTTCCCAGATACCCCACAGGCTTAACGTTTTAATGTTCTGTAATGTGTATCTGCTATGTCTCTCCTACTGCGGGCTTCCCCCAGCTCAACGGAAGAGTTAGCACAGTGTCTGTGAGCTTTGCATTAATGTAGGCTTCTGGTGAAATATCTGATGAATATCAAGTGTTTATATCCATTACAAAGTCGGTTTGTGTCTTCAGCTGTACACAGTTTGTGTTTGGTTTTAATTTCAAGGACTGGTAAAACGTCTGTGTGCACAATAAAACAAAATCTGAGTCTTATCTGATTTTACCCCTGAAGTAGTACTTTGGATAGGACTTTTGAATATGTTTCAGATTCTTTTCAGACACATTTCAAGGCTCTGAACGACATCATTGGCCACTTATATTTACCTATGTGAGATATTATTGATTTTGAATTGTTTATGTCATTCAAGATTTTTTCAAGATGTTCAATGAGCAATTTTTTACTTTCATTTGTTAACTTGTACATCGTGAAATGTGGGCAGATTTTGTTGTTATGAGCAAAGACAGATCAGGTGTGTTTAGTTATTCTAACCCCCTCCCTCCCTCCCTCCCCCACCTCTTCCAGTTCAGTGTGAAATCAGGCATTACAGGCCTGAGGATAAAGCCGCAGTACTTGCACTGTTTCGCTTTGGGATTATGGAGCACATATACCCAGCGTTCTTCAAGGCAATGAGTCATCCGGACCACGTGGGGGTGGCGTTGAGCATCTCCATGGCCGGGTACGTGCTGGGCGGGAGCTCCTACTTCATGGCCCTGCTGGCGGGAGGAGCGTGGGCGGGGCTTGTGTACTACTGCTGCCACGAGATCTACAATAACTACATCAAAGAGAGGCTGCGCTCGGACATGAGTGACATCCAGGCGCACTTCCTGGAGAAGCCGGACAGCTGCTTCTGGGTGGCGGAGGCGGAGGTCAGGGGCAGGGTGAAGGTGGTGGGGATGGTGGCGGTGGTAGGGAAGAGGGATGAGGAGGAGAAGGAGAGGGGCGACGGCGTGAACGGTGACATCGACGCGGACGGGAGCTACGCCGAGGTCATCCGTATGATCGTGTCCTTCCCGTGCCGCCGTAGAGGCGTGGGCTCTCAGCTGGCCCAGACCGCCTTGGATTTCTGCAAGGAGCGCGGCTTCTCCCGCGTCGTCCTGGAGACAAGCTCCGCCCAGGTGGCCGCCATCGCCCTGTACAACAAGCTGGGCTTTGTGCACACATTCACCCACGCCAACACGCACGCCCATCGCTGGATCACAAAGCTGGCTAGAATCACCGTACTGAGAATGGAGAAGGACCTCTAACACACCCCCAAAAATGGGCTTTAACGCCTGTGCTGTAAACACCTAAACTCTGACCTCTCTCAACAGCGATGTCACCAGACCCTGTGTTCTGGGGTGCGTGCCCCAGTAATAATTTGTTGTGCCCCAGTAAATGATCATGAAAAATAACTAGTTTTTAAAAATGTATCATAAATTGCAAGTGTGAGGATGTGGGCATTGGGGGCCTGTGCCCCAGTAGTGCTAAAAGTCTGGAAGCATCCCTGTCTCTCTATAATTTGGCAAAAAAAAAAACAATGGGCTAAATTCATTCAAATGCAGTAGTCTCTTTCAGGGCATGTGCTACTTCATTTGCAAATAAAAAAAAAAACACATTCAAAAGGACAAGTTTGCAGGTCTCCAATAAAATATATAATATTTATTTATCATAAAGAATAATATATCATATTAATTTATTCATGAGGAAAATTATGTCAGAGTGTAAAATATGTTTTGACTGAATTGCATACACCCTTTAAGACACTAAGTGTTTGATTCGTTTGGATAGATACTGATTTGGATAGGTTACCACAGAACATTGGTACAATAAACAATATTCACTATTCACTCAAGGTGGAATTTTTCAGCATTCCTCTAGTCTGACTCTGGACACTGAGCCTGCTATGGAAGTTGCACAGTTTTATCAGCAGAAGGACCTCCTGCAGTTGTCTAATACTGACTGGGCCTTAGCCCAGGTATATTCGATTGAATTCCGCTCAAAGTTCCTCTGTTTTCAATACTTTGCAATGCATTTTAATGACCTAAAATTTTAGCAATTCCCTGGCCTCCTCCACAACATTACAACTGAGACTTGCTATTAACTTGCCTTTATGTGTTCCTTAAAGTCAATGATTAAATAAGTTATTGGTTTTTTGTTGCGCTTGAATACATTGCAATATACCAAAGCAGGGCTGTTGTGCTTCAAAGTTCACAAATTCAGACTTGCAGGAAGGCATTTTTGTTATGCTACCAGAGATATAAGAGGAATTATTTCACATCCGTTCACAGATTTGTGCATGTGAGTGAACAAGGGTAGATTTTCAGCAAGGGCTTTAGAACTCCAAACAATGCACTGTTTCAGTTTTGTCTTTACCCCTCCATGAATGAATTTTCTTTCTTCTGGGTTAAGAGTTCTGTTGAAGTTTACAGTTCACATGACATCATTTAAATTGATTTAAAAAAACTATTGGAAAATACCAAATAAAAGAACACAAAATATCAAACTATAGACTGCCCTTCTCCATTAACCAACAAGAACTAAAGAAAACTTGAACAATGAGAACACATACCTAAGCTCCTCCGCAGGCATGGGTTGAAGCAATTCTTCTTATACGGATTAAAACCAGCTGACTGGCTTAAGCAAGAACTAAACTGCTTGTTGCTTAAAATGCCTGTGGGAGAAAGAGATGTGAAAAAGCATGAAAGGGAGATTGGTCTAAAATTCCTTCTAGAAGGAAAACAGAAATGTGTGTGACCGGTATAAGGCTCAATAAAGGCTTCAGTGTTATACAGCGAAAAAAAAAAAAAAAAAAAAGTCTTTGCACCGTTCGTGAAGCAGGAAAATGATCAAAATGCAGAATAACAATGAATAAAGCAAGGCCTCTTGAGGAGTTACTGGCATGGCGAAGATCTGTGAGTAAACAAACCAGCGCTCGGGTTTATCATTCCTGTCACGCAGTCAATTCACCACCCAAACAAAACAGAGCAATTGATAAATTGATTGGCTGACGGTCTGCATCGCCATCTAAAGCAGCC
The DNA here is from genome assembly GCA_022829145.1 of Albula goreensis. Taxonomy (NCBI): domain Eukaryota; kingdom Metazoa; phylum Chordata; class Actinopteri; order Albuliformes; family Albulidae; genus Albula; species Albula goreensis. The sequence continues at coordinate 3,187,956 of CM040747.1, forward strand.
AATCAAAACGGGTTGGGCTGGGAATCAATCACTCCTTTTAAGGAGTGATTGCGGTGCTGTTAAAGCACATTACACGGCATACATTTATCTGAGTATTTTCTAATATATTTACATTAACACTTCTCCTTACTTTTCTTAAAGAAAGTTCATTTGATTGAATCCCCACCTGTATTTTCACCATTGGAATATAACTTATCCCCAATTTGGACATATAGTATAGGAAAGCAAGCTCACCTTTTAGCTTATTTGTCTTACCATTTAACTTATTATCTTAAAGTTGCACATTTAAAAATAACCATATTAAAATCACTTTAACGCTCCTTAGATAAATGTATAATTGTCCTACATTAATTGTGTATTCCTGCCCTGTATCTCCGGCAGGCGAGGTGATGAGTCAGAGAATTAAATTAATTTGCAGCAGATCAAAGGATACAATTTGCCTGTATTCCCTGGCGAAACATACATTCAATTTCCTCCTCTTCTCCTTTTTGTTTTCATGTGTTCATGTGGTGAATGCCATTAGCACAGGTGACCTACAGTACAAAGAGCTGGGAAGTGTTATTGCTGCAGGAGTCCCAGTCCAATAGAGACTGGAGAGAGCGGAAGGACAGACAGAAGCTGGAGGAGGTCAGATACAGACTGAAGTAATAATGTTTCCTGTTCTGCGTTCTCTAAACCCTCAGCAACTGATAAGCCTGCCTTGCTACTGAACAAAGGCGATAAAAAGTCAGTGGTCACTGACTAAGTGATGAAATGCAGGCTCAACTCTTGATTTTGATTTTTTTTCATTCCCCCCTCGTCCGTACTCAAACTTTTCCCTAAGGAGGGAGCTGTCAATCCCAAGTTCCCATGGCGATAAGCTTGCTACTTTATGCACTGCTGACATGTGGCCAGTCACATGTTGGATGTGATGTCATAGAGCCGTGATGTCAGCATATGCCCAGTTCCCAGATACCCAGGACACACAGCTGCACCCTAGACATGTGCTTTTACTGCAGGACCCACCCAGAGTCCCCAGCACTTCCTGATCACATGACCCTGAGCTTTTCTGAGACAGGGGCCTACTGTGATTGGTTGTTTGAGGTACCCTGAGTTGACTTCATAATGGAATCAGTACTGCACTGTAAATCTATAGTGTACATTAAACACAATGACTCTGACTGTTAATGTCACGTATAGATTTCATACAAATCACACATGGGTTTGCAGGAGAAGATATGGTCAATGTTGTGATGAATGGCTGTTGTAACAATTATTATAAGACAGTTATTGAACAATGGACATATTCGTAGATTTCTTGGACTCAACAAAACATGGATATGTTAAAATATAGGCTGCAATAGGAAACTTGAGACAGACACTATGTCAAGAACCAATGGTAATATCTGAAGGTTGAAAAGGCCAACTCAAGAAATAAAACTTTAATAAAATTTAGAAACTTTACTGTCAATTATGCCCATAATGGACAATTATCAATGGCACTGTGGTTAAAGCATCAATTAAATGAACACAACAGTGAACAAGCAAACAAAAAATGTAATATAAAAATTCAGGGTGGGTAAATTCTTGATAAAAATGGACACTGCTGACGACAATTACCTTTTTCTATCAGTTCTTTTTCACAAGAGGGACCTTCAGCCACCTGCCTGCAGACCTGAGTGAGCCTTGACATCCAAACCATTAGCATGGCGCGGTGTTGCCTGGAACCTTAACACGCTATGCATTCCCTCACACTTTGGAAAAGCCCAGTCATATTCACAAAGCTGCTCTCAGCGAGGCATCCTTTGCTGTTACGTTCTGTTCTGTCACCACGGAAACATATGTCCACCAGCTCTTCGCTTTACACTGCGGGTCCACATGAGCTCGAGTGGACATATCAGATGTAAGTGCTTCATTTGACCTGCAGGGGGTATTGGTGAGGCATAAGACAGCAACACTTCTGCAGAAGAATTCACTCCTTCCCCAGGTGAAGGTATAATCAGGTATGCCTCACCTGGCCGGCCTGATTACTATTTGGTAATAATAATAATAATAATAATAATAATAATAATAATAATAATAATGTGCTTATACATTAGCTCTTATTCACACATTCAGATCCTTTTAATTTTGCATATAATAAAATGAAAAAAAGATCCAGCAAGGCAGACAAAGAGAAAAGAGAGAAATGCCACTAAAAACAGATAAAACAAGTTGTGCACTAAAAACACCAAAGGTAAAGTAAAAACAATTAAGGGGAATAATAAGCGAGTTTGAAAAGATACGTTTTTAAATTGGATTTCAAGGACTGTGAGCTCCTGATGGTTCTGATAAGGCCCTCCGTCACCTGGGGTCCGGCACACAGATAGGTGAGTGGTCCTATGTGGGCAGAAATGCAATAGAGGCTCTTTTCAGTAGATGTACAAGCCTGTTTTGGCCATAAGCTCAGAAATGTACTCTAGGACTTAGTACGTTTACAGCTTAAGTAATCAATTAAATCTTATTGAAAGTTGTTGGCTATTTATTGATGCCTTTTGTGTTCCGTAGCTTAAGGATTGAAATCTACACTCCGCTTGTAATTCTTAACTCATTAAAACAATTGAAAAATGAAAACACATGCCGTTTAAATCAGCTGCCACTCTTACTTTCATGTTATTAACTTTGCAATCTCTGTCACTTGCAAGTGGTAGATTATTCGTCTGGTGTCCCATAATTTGTTTTCACCTTACCAGGAAAAGAACAGCTTGTTTCATGGGCGTCTTCAACTCAAATTCAAATGCTTACGCGTACAATTTTGTTGACACTTTGATGAAGGCATTAGAGGCAAAATGTTGGTAGGAGTTCATTTTTCTGCAAATGGAAAAGTGAGCATGCTTGTGTTAGAAATCCATACACTTAGCAAACCCATTCCGACTCCAAAATGGAGGTGCAGCAAGACTAAATACCCCCACCCCCTTCTCATTCCTTTAATTTCCAACCAGTCATATTCGATCTGAACTTACTGGAGTATTTATGATTTTACCAAAAAAACAGAGTTCAATAGTAGTGATGCATGACTAAGTAGGAAAAGTAACACCACTGCATTTGTGCAGTAGCTTTTCAGACATGATAATAATAATTATGCAAATACATATGTCGTGGGAAATAATTATAGTACGGGAATCCAAAATGTGCATTTACACCCAGTTATTTGGTTACTTCCTTACTTACACTCTGACGTCCCTTAATTTAACAATGACATGTAAAGTATCTGACTTTTCCATGTATTGGATCATTGTGCTAATCTTCAAACTTGAGGATGCAAAACCTAGCTAAAAAAATCATGAGGAAAAACCCGCATTGTGATGTCAAATGGACATCTAATATCCAGCCAATCATAAGGGCTCTTACCCTGAGGGAAACCTCAGGTAAATGTCCTTGGAAATAAACAGGGACTGGTATCTGAGCCATTGTAAGAGAAAAGTCACAGCAGTGGAAATTGTAAACACTGGTCATTGTGAGTTTTCAATTGGTTTTGTCCCGGCTTCAGAAACTAATAAAAGAAAGTATCTGTTTTTGTGCTGGCAGATTGTGGGTCTGTGCCCCGTTCCAGTGCAGCGTTCTTGTGTACTAACGGCTTTTTTGTTGGTACCCTTTCTGTATTAAAGTTATGTAACCTTCCTGACATCCCGCTATACCACCAACCTAACTGAGGGCGAAACCTTCGCCTCCGTTGAACTTTGGCTGGAGGAGAAACTGCCATAACCACCCTGCCGGCGCGGCCGAATTTCTGCCCCGGAGCAAGAGTGCACGAACACATCAAAGCCGGGCACATCGCTGAACTTCGCTCTCTCCACAACAAACGAGACGCCCCCCTCCCCACGCCGTCCCGGGAGTCTGAGCGCGCTCGCTGCCCCAAACTGGGCTTCAGCTCAAACTCTCCGCCTGTCAGGACTCTACTGTAGCCTTCTGCCCAAGGGCAGATTCCGTCCGGCTGCAATGCCTTTGTCCCAAACTTTAGAAACACAATTTTTAAAAACATTTTCTTTTTGTTTCTGTTTCTTTTTGTTTTCACACAATGGATCCTGCAAGTAATAATCATGAGCAAAAACAAAAAAAAAAAAAAAAAAAAACTAAAAAACTAAAGAAAAAAAAACCCAAGGACACGACAAATTCAGTTATGGATATATATTTTCTTTTCTTTATATGAATGGCCAGAGAGAAAATACAAGTCAAAATACCAATAAAACACATACATTTAAAATGAATTTTTCTGATGACATTGGATTGTGGCACACCAATGTGTTTGTTCGTCAGAGGCACTTTTAATAACTTAATTTTGAACTTTAAACTTAATTTAGTGTCCATCTTTTTGAATAACTGACAGCATGGGTTGATGGTTGAGGGACAGCACTGCGCGGAGTTATTCCACGGTCAGTAATCTTTCTTGCATTGACATAAAATGACATCATCGTATGTGCGTTTTAAGGAAATGGCAGAAACAGTAATGCTAAGCGTGAGCACTGGAGCATAACTTGTCACAGGTTTCAGTCATTAAAGGATGACAGTGAGGACCATCCTACGCAATCGTCTCATCTTACTTGATAGATAAAGCCCTGGACTGAACTCAGAGCACCATGTTGGCTGTTAGGGGAATCATTTTGCCTCTAGAAGAAAAAATTCTCTAATGCATCCATATGGATTCTGAGCCATTAGCAATTGTGGACTGGATTCAATGTAACACAATTATTCCGGAATTCAATCAACATTTGTCCTTAACTTTGGCTCCCAGTTAAATTCAGGTGCTCATTGTTATCTTCATTGACACAGTTCTGAAAGTTCTGCAATCATGAAAATTAATATGCTAAACAGTTGTTGTTGAGCAAAAAAAAAAAACATAACATAAGGATGTTGATTAAATCCTGACCTTCATCTCTTGATGTCTATGAAGCAGCACCCAGTACTTCATTAGATGAATTTAAAACGGGGGGCAGTCTGTAGTCCAGTGGCTAAGGTACACGACTGGGACCCCTGAAGCTGGCAGCCCAAACCCCAATCTAACCACAACAACAACACCATTGCTGTTGGGCCCCTGAGCAAGGCCCTTAACCCCACATTGCTCCCAGGGGGATTGGCCCTTGGTTAGTCTAATCAACTGTAAGTCGCTTTGGATAAAAAGCATCGGCTAAAATGACTGTAATGTAATGTAATATAATGTAAAACAATAAGGAAAGTATTGATTTTAACAAGCGGAAGCTTAAGAAAAGAAGCAGTTTACAAAGATGTTATCCACTGACAACTTCTGAGGGATATTCAAAGATGTTGCCTTGAAGTTTTTCAGCACAATCACAGGATTCGATCTAAAAATGGCAACAATCAACACAAACACATTTTAGTAAAAATTGTTATAACATGCCAGACTTGTAGATTAGACTAATCCTGATATAACTTGAAAGCTTTCCAGAACCAGCCGGCAGGTCAATCAGTTTCAGGGCTTCAGGTCCGAGCTAGACATGCTGTAGCTGGAGGGGATTATTTGTGTGTGAGTGAGTTAAAGTGTGAATGAGTGAGACAGACAGATGAAGAGAGAGATAGAGAGAGTGGACTTTATGTTCTCTTTATTTAGACATTGCAAAAGTAAACAGTAAACAAGTTACAAAACACTTTTTAATCCATAGCAATTATGTTCGTAAAAGAAGATAAAAAAAAAGGACAAATGCCAATTAATACAAATTCAGAATAAAAACAATCAACAGGATCATTTACACTTTGGTATTTGCAGTAAACGAGGTGCTGTTCTTTTGAAATCTGCCGGGCATCTGCGATGAAATGCTGTGTTTCTCAAAGTGTTTGTTTTTATTTTCAACACCTCCGAAGGTTGATGAATGCATGCATGATATTGCCAATTAATATTTCATACTTCATAATTGCGGGGCTGGATAAAATATGCAAGATTAAATTAAGTCAACATTACCTTCTGTGTTTATTTTAACATTTTTTTGGAAAGAGTGGCATGGAGTAATTATGTGTCACAAATCTCCCATAGTTATCCAAGTGTGCGTTAATTGTGTTTCCATTCTGAAAAAATAATACCAGCTGTGGCCATTTTCGTTCTGACACATACACTCCAAGCTTCCCTTTAATTGAGACATGTGACCCAAACAGACCGGGGCCTGTCGCCATGGGGAGAATGCGCAGCGCCTGCTCGAAATGGAGTCCCGGACTCTTTACTGGGGGCTGTCAGAGCTGCCACCTGAGTGGCATGGTCGGGTCTGCCAGTGTTTCAGGCCCCCGCGCAGCCAAAAGCTTGAGTAAAGTAGCTTATTAAGAGCTTTGCTGGAAGCAAGACTTCAACACAGTGGATTTTTCAATGGACAGAACTGTGGGTAAATTGAAAAAAAAATAATAATAATAAAAAAAAAATAAATAAGACCAGCCAGGACACAATCAGACACACTAAGCCTCTTACAGCAGTTCAGTTGAGACACACGTTTCATAACAATATATGTTTCTTTCTGTATTTTCTATACAGTCGAATATAAACAGAAATTTCCTGCAGAATGTGCTCATGTGATCCTCATGAAATAGCATATTCCCATAAAGAGACTCAAGTCCATTCTGATGGAGTTGCATACCCTCTGACAGTGACAAAGTCGGTTTGATTTTTATTCCTGCCATGATTTCACCGCTGCGAGCGGTCCGGCAGAACATTCATTCTTCAGCACTTGACAATCACCAAGGAAATATGTGAGTCGCAGTAGTCCAAGAGAGAGGGACTGCCCCATTTAAATACACCACCTTTAGCATACTTTAGCAACATTTCAAATTCAATGACTGAATAAGCAGCAGAGGTGTGACATATTAAACATATTTCAAAATGATATTTTCTGCTGTAGGGAATACCCGTAAGGATATTTGAATGTTCAGCACATATTTTTTTACTCCCATTCATAAATAAGTTAATAAAAATAATTAACCAAATTTTTATAGATGAGACGAAGTACAATTTATCTGTGTATGAACAAAAAAGAAGAAAAGAAATAGGTATTCTTTAATTCATTACCCGCAGTTTTGAAAGTCCCTGTGCAATCTGACACCCTGAATAATCAGTGGCTTACATCATCACGTCACCCGGTGTGATGTCACTTCCCTTGGCTCTCCTTGTCCCCGAATTCCTAAAAATGGCAGCTAAGGGACTCCACTGAAAAGTGTCTCCGCCAGTACTTTATATTCACTATGAGATGATGAATTCCTATAAAGTTCCTGGGTTTTTGACTTCTGTAAATCTCTCCATTTTTCTTTTGGTATATATTACAGAAGAATTCCCTGGTCTGCTCACTTTCCTAAAATGAAACTGCACATGTGTTAGACATTAGTATATATTCACTCCTACATGCTGGCGGGTCCTAAAACCCTGGCTGGGAATGGGTTACATGCATTTAGTCCCTTTAATGTATGCAATTAAATCAAAACACACTTTACAACAAAAGTTTCTTTGAGTATTTTCTGTTTTATTGGAGGAAACCAAAGATGTCCTTTGAAGTGTGTTCTTTTCACTGAAAAATATAATACCATATGACCATAAAAAGACAAAAGTTTGTTTTAATTGAACAGCATGTGTAAAAGATTAGGGCTATGATCCAATCAAACATTAATGACAGGGAACATATTGGCTGGGATTCAATCAAAATTTGTCTTAACTTTTACAAATCAATCATCCCTAATTCAAAGACATTTCCCAGAATGCCTATGACAGTTTTCAAAAGACCTTCATTGTTTCACTTTCTGTTTCTTTTATTTGTGATAAAACAATTAATGACAGGAAGCTTATTGGCTAGGATTCAGTCAGGATTTGTCAGACAATTGAACAAGAGCACTATTTTCTTCCTCCACAAAAACAGTTTGGCAAGTTTTTTTCCATGATAAGTGAACCTGCCAAACTCTGTCAGTGAAGATAAAAATGAACACTTGCATTTAATTGTAAGCCAAAGTTAAGCAGAAAGGTTCACTGAATCCCAGCCTAAGTTTATTTTATTGGATCCGTCTTAATCCAATAAAGTAATTTGCTTGCTTAATTTGCATGCTTAATTCGTTATTGGTGGGACTAATGTTCTCATTGTTGTTGAAAGCAAACATTTGTAGAGTTATTACTTGGGATGGGGGGATCAGCCAATCCACTTTTAAACAACACTGTCTCCAGTTCTTACCTCACCCCTGACTCCATAACGGAAATGTTTCATAACTGCATGTGTGTATGTGAAAGTCTGTATGTGGGTGCATTCCAATACTTTTTCTCGTCTCCTTGTTTCCTCCACTCTTTTTCTTCCCTTGTCTCCTTCCCTGGAAGTAAAGGGTGGGAAGGAGACGAGGAAATGAGGAGATGAAACGGAATTTGGATCAGAATCTGAACAGTCCTTCATGAAAGTCGATCTCTGCTGTTGATGAAGTCGTGTAACTTCGACCGATTCCGAGGATACCTAAGCCAATCAAAATACTCTGTGGGATGGTCCTTCAATCTGACTGGTCATGAGCACAATGATGTCACCCAGAAATGTATCCTTCATTTGGAGGAGAGGAGGAGGCAAAACTCATCTCCTACCGATTTGGAACAGTGGAGGGAGGGAGGGAGGGAGGGAGGAGGGAGAGAGGGAGGACACATAGATAAGTTTCCGGGACACGGAGGAAAGGAGGAGACGAGTGGAGTGAGTGAGAATTGGAACATACCCTGTGAGAGTGGGACAGCCCTTCTCAAACCAGCCCCCCCCCCCCACCACATTATGGTATCCAGGGATGGAAGTGCCTGAGGGTGGGGGGTGTGGGGGGGGGGGAACGGCGGCAGTGTTTTATAGTATTTATTAATAAAACATTCAGGTTTGTTTATTGTTTATTATTTATTAATAAATCATTTTGAGGTGCAGTATCATTGTCTAGAGGGTCTTCTTGGGACAACTGTCACACTGAACAAAACCAACAGAGAGCGCTGAAAAACTGAGCGCTCTGCACAGGTAAAATCATAGATAAAGTTCAACGAATTCAATTTTATTAATACACCATTGGGTAATGAAAACTATGTAATTTAACTACAATGTCTATGTTTAGAATTAGAATAAATTTTTCCTGGGAAATTGTGTAATTTTTTTATGATAAGACTTTCACCAGTTTCTTTGGCAATTGAGTTTGTTTACCTGATTTTCAACTATTTTAAAATACAGAAATAAAAATCAATTTAATTCTCATACGTTCTCAGATTTCTATGTTGTTTGGGGAAAAAATGAAACCTGAAAACAATAAGCTGTAATAATGCAGGGGATAAGAATTCATAAGCCCTTAACTGAAGATGTTTATAATATTTTACACCCAGCTGGGTGAAATTGCTGGAGGGCAGCGCTGGTCGCTCTGGCTGGTCGCTCTGGCCCTGAAATGGCAGATTGGAGCCATGGCTTTTCCCCCGGTTACTCATGACCAGGAAGCTCGTCCACAGTGGCAGGACACGGCTGGACGCATCCCACCAGGAGAAGTGTGGTTTTAACCTGGCCAGAGTTCCCATAGTTACGGCTGTATTAGCTCCTCCCAGACAAGCGCCAGGACTTCACTGGCTGCCAATCGTTATCAGGGAGAAACACACCTCTCTTCTGATTGGTTCATCAGTGAGCGTGCGTGCATTTCAGCTGTACCGCTCTCTCGCACACACACGGGCGGCACGGTGATGAATCGTGAAGGTGGCCATCTTCGTCCGTTCTATCTTTGCCAAAGTACGAACAGGTCGAGGTTGCAGACCTAAACCAAACCACCTGCTCTCCTCTCATCTGCTTTGCAAAGACTCACTGAGCATGCTCAGTGTCTCTGCAGCTCCCTCACTGCGTTCACGTAGCTATGCTAAAGCCTTTGTAGCTCATCAGTAAAACAAAGATTCCCTGCGCCTATCAAAAAAAAAAAAAAAACCAAGATAAATACAGACAGATTATCTGCAGCGCATACCAAAGAGAGCATCACAGTCTTTGTGCTTGTGTGACTCAACCGCTTTGGGCGTCAAAAGGCTTCACTGTGATACATCAGGGTTTTCTGGCAGGCAGTCGGCTCGTAGAGCCACCAGTTTCATTCATAACACTTGCAGCTTTTTTTATTGGCTGGGTTCATTGCAGTAAACCCCATTTTCCTAACACCAGTTGGGTCCAATAGTCCCGAGATCATGCATGAGAAATGGACCTCGCTGACAGAACCATCCTGAGGGAACGACCACCAGGCGTACTGGGATGTTATTTTCACCTCTACATCTCACATTACTCTGAGACTAATCTCCCGGCTCAAGAAACTTTCCTTTCCTTTTTTTTGTGTTTTGTAGATGAATTCAACTAAAGAGAGTTGTACCAGGCCAATTACTCCAAATATGAAATCACCCCAGAGCTACAACAGCACGCCAAGACCCAAACAAAATGGATCGCTCGACCAACAACAGCCAATTCTGCACATTTTAGGGGGATGACATTATGCGGAATCTGCACTTTTTGTTTCTGAATAATTGGTCAATTTGGCTATTCCCCACACAGTCCAAGAATGATAAATATGTTTTTCACTGAGAGGAGCACATTAGACCACAGAAACGCATTCTGTAGATCTGTACGTGTGAGAGGAGAAAAAAACACGGTGCAGAGCAAAGAATCTGTTGGGACGGTCGAGGCGCGTTATGATGTTAACTATGTCCAGCTGATCAATTTGAACAAGCTATCCAGTTGTCTTGGACAGGCAACCTTGATTAACAGCCAGCTATAAAACCTTACGGACTCAACTACAATGGCACAATGTGCCAGCGTCAAACGGCACGCAGAGCGAAATCCATTAACTGTGAACACATCGGCCCGAATACATTAACCCCTTAGATCTCAAGGGCATTTGGCAATTTCCCTGTCTTTTTTCCTTCATTTTAAATAAAGTACTCCTCAATACACAATACTGTCATTCTGCAATCCCGGCCTGTAATTATGATTGTTAGGCCTAAACGGTGAAATCATACAGAAGCGCGGTGGAATAGATGCTCGGTTGAAGCCAGGGGATGTGATTGGTCAGACTGAATCCTGGGAAAAGCTTCTGTAATTACGGTCAGAGAACTCTATAATTGTTCACAGCTGCTCTTAATTACGGAGTTGCTTTATTCTTATTAAAAATGACATTTATATATTAGCGGGTATATCCAATGTTTAGCTGTGACCCTGTGCTGAAACTCGTGGCTATTCATGAAATCATCAATAAGGATCTTCTACAACAGTGTTTCCTTTTTACAGTTCTTTTTCTTAACGTAGGGAATGAAATGTTCACTTTTGGTTATTTTTAAATTATTTTGCTGACCCTGTGTTTTTTATCCACAGCTGTTTTATTGCTGCCTTTAAAACATTCCCGACTCTGGAGTTCCAAATAAAATAAACCTGCAGACGATTCCCAAGGGTGCGGCGTACATGCAATTCATGCTGAATTTTCTGCTCAATTTCAACTGAATCATAGAGAACAGCTGCGGCCAATTATGCTGACCATAATTAATTATTAATTATGAATAAAGAAAGCTGACATTTCTCAGGTGTGGTACCTGAGAAAACACAAAAACCTGCTGATTGTGATTATGGGGAAGTCAATGACTTGGGCAAATTTGTGTGCAAACAAGACTTTTATCTGTATTAGGTTAGAACGGTGTGTTTGTCTCAAGATCTGTAAAGGGTTTAACGTCAAGGAATCTAACATGCAGACAGAAACGGTCTGCTTTATCCTGACTTCTGGTCCTGGGAGGATCTGCTGGGAAGAGCTAACCTCACCTGCTTGACACACTCACCTCTCTGACTGGCTTAAAATTAACCTCTACTGTTAATCACTGTTCATTGCACTTGCTTTCACAGTTACACGGTCATGTTGCCATGCTGGCTGCTTGCTGGGTGAACATATGCGGGTCTGTCAGTCAGTTCATGCATGTGTTTTTGTATCAGCCCTAATCGTCATGTCTGTTTTGAATTGTATATTATGTTAATGTTTCTTGCTTTCTCTTGTAATTTAGCAAGAATTCCCTTGTCTCACCGGGACTCTCCTGGTAAAAATAAAAGGTTCAGTCTTTTTTTGTACATTTTGTGTTTCTTTTCTTTAGCCTGACCTGAAAATTATCATCTGTTTTTACCCACAATGGTAAATGTTTAAAAACCTAATATGTATCTTTCCATATTTTGGGTTTCTCTAATAAACATCAGAAGGAGTGCTGAAGGCAAGCGGAGATAAAATGATGTATTCTCTCTCAGCTTTCTGCCGCAGCCATTAAATCTTCTCACAGAGACCTTGCAAAAAAAAAAATACTGCATAATAGTTTGGGGAGTGGAAAGTCACCAAAGTTAAACAACATGGAGTAAATTAATGGAGATGATTTGCATAGTATGGGAGTTCAAAGATCCCATTAAATGGAAAAATTGGTTTTAAACAACACTTTCATGGTGTGAGATTGGCTTGTGCAGAATACAGGGTATTTGATATTAAACAGTAATTATTTTTGAAAACATTAATGATACACATTGGCAGGAGAGTAAATTTTCTTGAACCCAATACTGGGTGGAGGCATCAGGCAGTCAGACACAGCCAGTTAGTGATGGGGAACATGAACTTTTATTGGACCACAAATGGAAGGTAGGCTAACCATGTTGTATCAGTGACTCCCCGATTTTGACCAATGACTGCGCTCAGCCATGGAAAGCAAAGCTGAACAGCTATTTGATTGGTTCAAATATGTCGATGATTGACAGCTGAATGTAGCTCCATTGTTGCTTCAATGCAGTCCATAAGACCTTACTGTCTCATTAGTCATTCATTTGTGTGAGCCAATCAGAATGCTTTGGCATGCAAAGAAACATGATGTCTTGTTTAGAGTCTCTTCACTGTGTCTGTCTATTGGGGGAATGGGGGGGCTGTCATGCCGAAATCATGAGTTATCTGAATCAAGAGGAACTCGGGAGCGAATCAAGTCTCAGGAGTTATTTCCCATTATTCCTCTCAGCCGTTGCACGTCAAGTGTCAAGCCATCATTATTGTCATCAGTGTTCACTCAGAAAATGGAGGTGACACTCGAGAGAGCGCAGCTGAAACTCATGACCCACGGCTGAGAGATGATGGATGGAGGCTGAGACAGACGAAAACGCTCTACTGTCTGTGCCCATCGAGGAATTCATCAGTACGAAATTACACATTCCCCGTATCACAGGACAGGAAAATGGAAACAGAGACATGACAATGTTTATTTGAAAAAATCTGCTTGATCTTTTCTTCAACGCTGTGTCACTAAAACGAACTCTTTGGAAGATTCCGTGTGTCGGGCATCCATCAAACTGTGGCCTGGGGTTTGTATTTAAACCATTACAACCATAATGCATTTTCTCACCATTTTTTACCTTTTTTATGAGATGGAGAGTAATGCTATATGTAAAAAAAACAACTTCTTCCCTCTTTTCTTTCACATCACATATTCAGCCCCACTGGCTGAAGCAGAAGAGGCTGTGGTTGTGACTAAAAAGTTAGTAACACTGAAGACATAACACTAATGACATCTTGCCTAAACCAAAGACACTGGAGGAAAAGTGGGTAACATATCAACATATCTTCAGCTCACAAAACTGTTGGCTCCTGGCTGGCCAGCAGGGGTCACCAGAGAGCGATGAGTCTGGGGATTTGCCTAATTGTTTTGGTCACCGATTAACCTCACAAGGACAGAGCCAGCTTTTGCCTCACTAATGTGGACCTCCCAGAACAGTCGATGGTAGCTGAGTCTCAAACCCCCAAGCCCAGGAGGCATATCTGCACTCTGAACATATTTTTGTACTCCATGTGCCATCTGAAAGCTCAAATTAGATCGATTCCTGGCCCAAAAATTTAATCCTGGCCATGGGACTGAGTCCAACTGAACATTTAACCATGCTGGTCAGGAAAAAAAAAAATCCAACCATTGTTTGAATTAACAAGAAACATTAAAAGCTTTCACATAAAGAGTAAAATTTGCTGACACTTTCCATCCTTCTAGCTTTTCAGTCAGAAATGGGCAGCAACATTTTCTTTCCTTTGCCCCCTAATGGAACTCAGAGCAACAAAAATCAAGTATTGATGAAACCATTTTTGTAATCTTTGCTCACTTCCACTCAATTTCTGTGAATTCTCTGCACACAGTGGTCGACCTCGACCCGAACTCTCAAAACCATGTCCCCTGGCAGTGACAGACAGCGCAGAAGGAAAGCTAAACAGGGTAACTTTGTTTCATTCCACCATCTTTATGCTGTTTTCATTTCTGATTTCTGAGCAGCAGGGCTATTTCTTCAACTCATCTTTGAATTATCCAGGTTGCTTTTTTGTGAAACTGAACAAAATATATCCTCAAAAGCCTCTTCGTAGCAGAAAAGTGTAAAAATTTCAAGCAGTAATAACTATCATTCTAAAAATATCAATTGTTTGTTATCACATATGGGAAGGTTCTGCTTTCAATTCAAACAGAATATCTTAGGCTGATCATATTTTTCTCTAGAAATTGCTTTCATGAAATCCCAGTTCATCAGAACAGCTATATATGTGTATATATATACATATATATATATATATACTGTACATATATATATATATATATACATACATATACATACATATGTATATATATGTGTGTTTTAGGAATGTTTGCAAAACTATTCTAGTGAGTTCTTTAATTGAGAACACCAGAATTTAATTAGTGTAACTTCTAGGATTTGGAAAAGGTTGGGATAAAAAAAAAAACAGGTAATTAATTACTGGTTCTGTTCGGTCATAAATATTTACATATGCAAAACAGCATCATCGTGACTGAGAGCAAATGCTAATTGAGCGCGTCTGCTGTGCCTACCTTCTCTCGGCTGGTTTGGATCGCTGTTTCCCTGCTGATCGCGCCGCATCATGTCTCATACTTGCTGTTTGTACTCTATGCTTTGTGACCACCCTCTCTGTTGGCACCTTCTCTGCTACCCGCTGCATTCCTTTCCCCTCCCTGCTCAGGCCAACGTGCAACATCTCCGCTGGGAAACTGGAGTAAAATCGAATTCTCCTAAAGCTGTGGGCCCAAGCAACAACCTGGCTCTTTAAATAAGGGCCACGGCCGATGGAACCATCTAAAGTGGCTCCATGTTGACCTCTCGTATTGTCTCAGTAGGGACCCTATTTTACAGCGCTAAGAAGCGGTAGCCCTAACACGATTTGCTATTGCAAGTTTTCCCTTCAGCAGCTTCATTTCAAAGCAGTGCCACTGGGGGAAAACAAAGGGAAAGCCATCCTATGCCCCAGTCCTTTGGTACTTTCGGGGGCTTTTTAAGAGGAACTACCCACCAGGGAGATTCCCCAAGAACTATGAACCTTCAAGGGCTTTTTCTGTTTGCATTCGTGCCTCCAGTGGTTAGTATATCAATGTCAATTCTGCAAGCTAAACAACAACGGCAGCAACAACAAGGTGGAGGACGCTGTGATCGGAGCTGTGTGTTTGTTGTGTGTCATGGGTTTCATGATAATAATGGAGTTTGAAAGGAGATGTGCGAATTTAGACTGTGCGGTTGAAAGAACAAGAAGAAGGAGAGCTACGACTCAAAAAACCTCTGCAGCAATTGATACGAAAAATGAACGTACATTTACATCTTGGCCAATCACCATACACTTATGTCACTCAAGGTTCCTGTCGTGCTGGGAGAGTACCTACCTGAAGTAGGAGCAAAAAAAGTCCCCCAAAATGGCATTCTAAGAACAACGATCATTCCCAGTTCCTGCAGTGTGGA
The DNA here is from genome assembly GCA_022829145.1 of Albula goreensis. Classification (NCBI taxonomy): domain Eukaryota; kingdom Metazoa; phylum Chordata; class Actinopteri; order Albuliformes; family Albulidae; genus Albula; species Albula goreensis. The sequence goes on from CM040747.1 coordinate 3,203,708, forward strand.
CACAGTAGTTCCTCCAACTGTTCCTCCAACTGAACATGAAAAAGTTCTTCCGGTCCGAAAGCCCCTCATAGTCTGTTAATGAGGAGCAGGGGATCCAGAGCCAAGCAAATTGAAACAGCTTCATTTTGACTTCTTATTCCAAGGGTGGGCAACCCTGGTCCTTGAGTGCCAGAGCCGTTTCGGGATTTCGTTCTGCCCGAGTTCTCGAGTACAGTTTGAGTAATTATGAACTGCCTATTCCTGAATGGTGAAGCTCCTCTTCCAGCTCCAGCACATGGTCAACTGCAGTCATTAAAGCCTGATAATTAACTCTGTCTGTTAATTAACCCCTGTCTGATTACACTGTCAGGGGTTTGGCTGGAGTGAAAACCAGAAATGTCTCTGGCACTCAAGGACCAGGGTTGCCCACCCCTGTCTTATACTGTGTGTACTCAGTGTTTGGCCATCTGCGGCTTTCTTTATACTTGATACACACACACACACACACACACATACTTTTTGTTTAATTTTGGGTCGCCTTCAGCTTCCCTCCCAAACAAGTCCACACATGAGGAGGAAGAGTTAATGAGTTCATCGAGCGGACACTCGATGCTACTTTGGAGTTAGCCCTGGGCTAAAACAGTTTTTGGCTAAAAGTGTTTATGCCAAGACATAGGAGGGATGAGCGTCCTCTGTCTGGCATATGTTTCATGTTGCGGCCATTAAAACTCATGTGACAGGACAAGATACCGTTCCGTTAACAGGAGACCATTCCTTCAGAAAACCTTTTACCATGCCATATGCAATCAGGAAAGCAAACATCATCTCCCTTTGTTTTTAAAGTTCATTCAAAGAGCCAGAACAATGCAGGTCTTTTTTTTGCAGCCAATGACGAGAACCTATTAAAAGTAAACAAGTTGTAGATGTTGTCTCATCCGTAATACTGTTCATTAAGCGCTGATACTGCTTGGTACATTCAGAGCTCTGCGCAGATATTCAGGGGGTCAAAGGTCAATATTCTCTTCCTGATGTAGCCTCGACAGGACGCATAACAAGAAGACAGAATCTAAATATTACATGGGTTTTTTTTTTCCTGTCTGAAGCTTATTGATGCGGGCAAAATCATTTAGGCCATGAAGTGCCCTGGTTCTGCGTGAGGTTCTTCTTTTAGTGACAATGGTGAAGATGAAAAAATAGAACATAATGGGATTTTTTTTTTTTTTCTTTTTCTGAGCTGACCTGCTACCCCTTGTCCCTGAGTATCCCTCTCACAATAAAGAAAAAACTCCGGCAGTGGCTCTCAGGCAATATGCCCAAAACTACTGCAGTAAGGTAGCATTGCAAGGCTAATACTCAATGTATTGTTTTTGCAATAATGGTTATTTGAAGTACACAGAGGCCCGCCCGGGTCAGGGTCAGGGTCAGAGCAGAAGAGTTCACCCTGTATATAGGGTTCTACACGAGGAGATACACCTGGTTCATGACCTCACAGTATGTCTGCTACCTGCATGGCTTACCTGCACAACAACAAACACTGACAGACCTCTATTTCTGTCCATCTTCCTTTTGGCAGCCAGGAGTCAGGTTGAGACAGGTGCGCCAGTCATCTCGGACCAAGCCACCGTGACATCCGTCGTGGCGACTGTGTGATTGCGGTCTTCGATCTCTGTCACCCAACATGACAGAGGAAATAAGAACCCCTGTAAGGTATCCACCATTGTATTAGAGAAAGTTCCCGGAGGCTTCAGTCAGAAGTTTGCTGTGTGACAACAGACTACCTGTGTTCTTCATACAGCACAGGTGGCTTCTGTTCCAAGTTGGTCTTGTCGAAAATAGAAATTTAAAGGTAAAGAAACAAAGTAAACAACACAGGTCAACGCAGCAATCACAAATAAAAATGTAGCACAATAGTAAGAGGCTCCCAGACGCAATCTGGGTTGTAATTACAGCAAGTCTCCTGATCAGCTAAGGTAATAACACCAGTTATAAGAGGTTTATAAACTAATTTTCCACAGTAATAGCGTTTTGTGACTTGAATTCGTTCTATGGACAGGTGATCAGTGATAGTAACAGAAGAGCTCACAATTCGACACTTAGACATTCATTGTGATTCCATTTGCATTTAGTCATGCATTCAAACGACTTTTACAAAGAAACTACATTTTTTTTTTTTTTTTAACAAGGGAATTATGTTTCATGGAGCACAGTTCTGGAAAGAGGTGTATTCATTGTCTGACAATTGGTCTTTATATGAAAATAAAACATTAATTCATCATAACACCTAAATCAGTTATTCTTGAACCAAGAGACCAGGTGAGGTTGAAGATAACTATTGAAGCAGCTGCTTTAATTAGCCAATTAGGAGCTGAGTAACAATAGAATAAGCCGACTCTATGGCCATCTAGGACTAAGCAGGCTCCTGATATACAGACATGGAACACCAACCCAACAAAAATGTGAGTAAGGCTCAAGGTAAATACTTTATTGTACAATCCCCAATCAGACAACAAACACCACATCAAACGTATCTTCCGCCTCAAATCTCATCAGCAAAACGTCCACATCTCGCTTCCGCCCACTGTCTTATTTCTCCTCAGTGACCTTTAGCACAACGCGCCAGGCCTGCGTTAGCACCCAGTCACTCCACAGTTTGATTCGCACCATCGCTCAATCTGCATCATTAACAGATGTACCTGTTTAACAGAGTTCATGCTTGAAATAGCAGTCGTGCTAAATAAGCTACCTAGCCTCCTCGGTGAAAGCTGTTCCCTGTTAAACTGTTTTCAGAATATCACATAGTCATCAAATGACAGAAATATCCCCTACCCAGTTTAGCGGTCAGTTTCTCACATGTGCAGACCATTTTCGAATGGGTTTGGCAGGCTGCAATGTGCACTTGAGTTAACATGGAGGCAGAGAGAACAGCTTCTGAACCATGGAGCCCTGGTTTCCCAAATTCTCTGGCTGAGGTTCGATCTTGGCTGAGGCAATTTGTGGGGTCGTTAATTGAACCAAGCGAGGATTTCAATTAACCACAACAGAAATTGCCTTGAAAGAAGATTGAACCTCACTTGGAAAATTTCGGAAGCCATTGAAATTTTTAATGTGAATTTTCTTACATTATCTGTGTTTGAGTTTGTCTCTGGAGGGGTTTGATACAAATTACAGCAAGTTCATTTAAATACTGATTAGCTAGGTTTAAACACTGTTTTTCACCAAAGCTTGGATCATTTCCAACCCTGTTTTGACCAAAATCAGTTTAGCTTAGTTTTGGCTCTGTTTTGACCACATCACAGAGCACACTGGCATATGCATTTACATACAGAACACCTCTCAATAGCTTTCACGCTTCCAGGACTCTCTGAAATAAATAAATAATCTTTTATGTGTTGAAAACAGCATCTGTATTGGAGACTGTATCTGTATGGGATTCAATTAAAATTTGTCCTTAACTGGCTCGCAAGTAAACGGAAGTGTTCACTTTTTATCTTCACCGACACAGTTTGGCAAGTTCAGCAATCATGTAAACTAACTCGCCCGACGGTTCTTGTTAGAGAAACGGCGCAACACTTGTGTTCCAATTGTATGTGAAAGTTAAGGACAAATGTTGATTGAATCTCAGCCAGTGTGCTTCCTGACATTTAAGTTTACATCACCAGCAAAAGTAATTAAAAGTGAAACTGTGGAGCAGCAGAGCATTCTGGGAAATGTCTCTGCATTAGGGATGGGAGAGAGCACAGAGCAGCAGTCAGCGGCACCTTGGCCTCCCAAATCTCTGCAGGATGTTGGGCTGCACTTGAATATTTTATATATTTCCCTTAATTTCTGTTCTTTCTTTGTTTCCTTGGTACCCATTTTAAAAAGTCTTAAGGAAACAAGAAAGGTTTTTTTGAGTGGTCTCTGGGGCCGTCTTTCATGACCCTCAAAGAGATATCCCAGCACGTATACCACCTCTTTCACTGGGTTTTTAACTGTATTTTCATCAAATATAAATGGCACGCTATGATAATTTAATCGTGAATAATTCTGAGAAAGTGCTATAACAGATAACAAAACAGGATAATTTAATGTAGTGGATTTATTTTGTTAACTTTGTTTCTTATCTATCCATCTTTGCAAGCTATTTTCTCATTTTGCTCATTAATATTCATGAGATGATGGCGAAACGAGGTTTCATGAAGGCACAATCAGCTGTCAATCATTGGCATGTTTGAACCAATCAAAAATGTTTTCTTTCCACTGTCAGCGCGGTCATTTGCCCAATCCATAGCATCACTGGTTAGCAACACTTAGCAACACATCCATAGCAACACTTTAAGAACGTAAGTACACAAGTGACAAGACCAGGCCATTTACCTAAAAACGACTGAGTGTTCAGTACCACATCAAATAGCTCTCTTTCCCCTCCCTGAATGTCTACTCCCCTCTCTGGGGGCAAACTCTTTGTTCTGGCCCCCCAGGAGTGGAAAGCACTCCCCATTTTGTACCATTTTTATGCACTTTGCATAAGTAAGTCGCTCTGGATAAGAGCGTCTAACAAATGACCTTAATTTAATGTGATGTAACATCCGGACAGGTGAGTCATTACCTGTGTTCTGACTCACCTCACCACTTCAGACTGCACTTTACACCCAGGTGATGTCCGTCGCTTATGGCCTTGAGCTTGTCCTTTTTTTTGGGTAGGTGGTAGGTGATATTGTTTGTATTATTGTACAAGTTTAGGTATCCTGCACTGCTGCTAAGTAATGGTACTTCAGTAAATGCTAGTTGGGAAACGTGGTTAGCTAAAGTCTGGCACTCATTATTACTCACTATTACTCATTATCGGGGGTGCAATCGGGGATGAGAGAGTCAGCTAAATGATTGTAATGAAACGTCAAGTCTGGATTGGAACACACTGAGGGTCTCTGCCTCAACTACGTATATGACCTGGCAACGTGTTTCAAAGTACTGAATTATTGAATTATCCCATTTTTATTTCAGTAAAACCTCCCCCATCAACACATCTGTTCCTTAGGGATCTGAAGTTATTGCGATATCCCAGAATGCATCATTCTTTCCTTCACTGCTCAAATATGGACCCCCTTTTCTGCCATTCTCTCTGTGACTCGTTCAGAGGAGGCAAACGAGGACAGATTACACTTCCTCCCTTCATTTATTAAACTAATCATGAGATTCCTGTCAGAGCAGCCGTTTAAGCCTAGCTCAGCCTTCATGCAAGATGCTAAACCTTCAAGAAATGTGCAGACATGTACCTTTTTTCACATCACCTACGGTGGTAGCGTAGGAGATCGAAACAATCAAGTTCACCTGGTTGCACTTGTGATGTCCCAGAGAGTGAGGTGTGTGAAACAGCGGCAGACCTGTGGAAATGGATCAGGTCGTATTCTGCGCTAAATCCTCTCCTTCCTCCATCGCTGAATTTAGTGGTACTTTCTGTCAAATGTGTTTTCAGCAAATTGGAAGGCAGATGAATCCCCTTCAATTCCCCTTTGGCTTAATGAATTGTCAAGTTATAGTCCCCTAGATAAAATATTTTACAGACAAAGGCGTAAAAATGCAGATTTTTCACAACATTTGGCAGAACCATATCGATTATGTTGCTATCATACGAACTTGGCACCAAATTTATATCTATAAACATCCTTATATTTCTGTTTATTTTTGTAGGAGTGTAACATTTTCTTCTCTTTTTTCAAGTATTAACCTATGTTTATTGCTTTCACAACTAATGAATTTGTATTTATGTCTTTATGTATGTAAAAAAATTTAAAAGAATGCATTTTCTGACAACATGAATACATTTAGATGTAGTTCCTTATTAAATGTATTACATTTATTAAATTATGAGCAGTACAGAGGTGCAGATATAGGTATTTGATTTTGGGTCTGGGGTCCTCAGGGGCGGAGCCATACCTGTCCTTCACAGTGGTAGGAGGACCCCCAAAACAAAAAGAGTCGGTGGAGGAATTGGGTGAGAATGACCTGATGGATACAGGTGGAGACAGGGAGAATGAATGATGTCAGAAACTGAGAGCAAGATGGTAAACGAGGTGTGTGGTATTCATATACCTGCTGTACATAGACCCGGTATGGCGTAGATGGGTATTTGAGTAAGGGATTGTCTGAAAATGTTCAAACGTCTGCTTTATCAGACCCCAATTATACATATAATTTTTCACAATATAGAGGCCTCAAACTGTCTGTGCTGGGTTTCTGCATCTGCCTCTACTGTAAAATAATTAGGTAAATAATAAAAATAATTCTGTTATTTGCTTGTGCTGTATGTTTGCTCACGATGTCTTTGAAGTGAGATGAGATATTTGTGCTGTCTAAATAACAGCAGTTGCTTATAGTCTGTGCTTTAGCGCAGAGCTGCGTGCGCATGGCTGAATAAGTGATTGTATCAGTTAACGCAGCAGACCCTGCAGAATCCTTCGCAGATAAGACAAAGCCCTGCACTTTTTCTGCTCTTTTTAGTGCTGTAAGCTGCTCGCATTCCAGTCTGATTTAGAATGTCAGTGGATGAAGAATGAAGACAAACAGCACACAGGAACTGTAAAAACTGAAAAAAAACCCCACAAATTATACAGAGGGCAGGTATTTCCACACAGGTGTGGTTCCCACATTAATTAAGCAATTAACATCCCAGGATGCTCTGGGTTGTGCACAACGATGGTGCTTTGCAGGTCTGGTTGCCCGTAACCACGGCTACCGTCGCTAGGATACGAGTCCTCAGCGAAGATGAAAGAGGGGTGATTGTTGGGGTTTGTTTTGGCAGGGGTTTGAGTCATGAAGAAAGTTCAACCCCCTGATGTCATCATGGAACTCTCAGGGAATGACATCATCAACAAGGGGGAACTTTGATTGGAAGAGTACATCCATTTGGACATCCATGAATTGTTTGAAGGTGCAAAGCTAAACAGGCAAAACTGTCCAAAACAACCGATTATTATTATTATTATTGTCGACCATGAAGGGCTCCAGCAGGTTCTGTAATGTTTCGGGGTGCCTTTTCCCCAGCATGGTCTGGGGTGCACTCATCCTGTTCTCATGATGGCTTAATGACTCTGAGAGATCTCCTTCATCCCATACTGCAGCATCTCTCTCCTGCAGGGAGGGGTGTGTCCTCCAGGATGACAATATCCCCCTGTGTACAGAGCATGTGCAGTCAAAGTCAGCTTTAATGTCATAACATTGTTCTACAAAAGTATGGCAATGTATGAAATTCTTGTGCAGAGAGACTCCATTTCTTTATGGCATATAAAAATAATACATAAATACATAAATAATAATAATAATAAAGATATTACACAATCATAATTTAAAGATAATTATTATGTCAAGCAGTGGATTGATCAACATGACAACTTGATGACATCACACGCCATGGCCTTCTCAGTCTCCTACTCTGAACTCGATCTAGAGTTTATGACAAATCCAGGAACAATGGCTGAGACGGAGTTTTTCAACAACTCAGCAAAGTATGAGCTGATTGGCTTTCTCCTGGCTGAATGCTGGCGCAGGAGTATAGACAGGATTTAAATTGAAAGGCACAGCGGTTCTTTAACTGAACCTTGAGGTACGCCTTCTGAAACACAACGCGCAATAAATACATTATAATGAGTGGCAGAACCCAGGAACTTCATCAATTTTACATAATACTAGAAGAAAAAATATACTTCAGTAGTATCATTAATATCATTCAATATCTTTATCCTAGACTTGTCAGACCTAAAACATTGTTTCACAGAGATATGAAATGCAACTAAGCAAAAGTTAAATGTCAGTGCTGAATTGTGAAACCAGCATGGGACTTTATAATTGAACTTAACCCAAAAAGGAAAGAATGACATGTTTTGTATATTATTGTAATGCATAAACTTAATTCTGTTCAAACAGCATGAAGAAAAAAGGACAGACATGTTGTTTTGCTTGCGATTCACAAGCGTAAGCTTGTTAGGGTGCGCTCAATGGCATGTTTTATTCAGCTACAAGTCTTCTGTTCTGTTCGTAAACTGAAGCTTTGATTGGAAGTTGAAACGGGGACAAGCACACCGCTATATCTTCTGTATATCACAGAACAACTAAATTGCATCCACTCTCGACAGTGTTTAACAAGATCCCTGAGGAGCTCAACAGTGCTAGTTTAAAATTTTCTTGAAGATAGAATTCTGTTTATTTCTTACATTGATTTAAATCCAGTCCGTTCATAAAAGGCATTGGCTGTTATTGTGGTCAGGAACATCATGGCAAGCGATAATGAGGACAGCACCTTTGTGACATCATAAAAGAAAGACATGCCATAGTTTTTTGTCATTGTGTGCCACTGCTATTCGCAGGAAACAGAGTAACCCCAAACTCAGGGACAGTGTTACATTTCACATTCCACAGGGCATTCAAAACATTCCTTATGGGAGAAAGAATTCTCATAAAAACTTATTTGTCTACACATATTTGTCAATCTATATTTCTCTGCTGCCACCTATTTGCACACCCACAGAGCAAATAATTGATGCTGTTGACAGTGTTTCTGTGAAATTAAAAATACACACGGAAAATGTAGCACCAGTCCTCTCCTCATGTGCCAAATGAACATGAGAATATAAACCAGGCATCATCTAGGCCAGCTCGTGTTTTCAAAAGCACATTCCCTCAAAGGGAACATTCATAGGGGCCCATTTGTACTCTTTTGTTCCATTTGGTCTCTCTTACCTTCCATTATTGTCATAGTGATACTGATAAGAATCATTAACTCAATTTTGTCGGTAGTTTAACATTGCTGTTTCAGCTAATTGCCATGAAATATGAATATTCCAGTAATACAGTGTGCTGGGAACAGATGAGGATATCTCAGAGAAACTTAGCTATTATGAGCATAAAAAAGACAGTGGGACAGCAGTAAAATAATGGTGAGGAGCTGGGCTTGTAACCTCAGGGTTGCAGGTTCAGTCCCCAATAACGACAGGCCCTGCGTTTGTATACTGAGCAAGCTACTTAACCTAAATTGCTTCAGAAAATATCTGGCTGTCTAAATTGACAATGTGTAGAAATGTAAACTGTAAGTCTTTATAGAAAAGAGCACCTGCTAATTGCTTAAGTGTAATGTATGAATCTCTGTTTCAGCATGGGTATTTCATGAAAAATAAAGCATATGGAGATTGTAAAGTATCAGATATAAACACTATAGGCACAGATACTATATCGTTATATGCAGGCCATATGTACGATGTTAACCATGCTGTTCTCATTATTCAACACAAGGCTTACCAAATTTAGTCTCACACAAACTTTGCACCTGATTTTTCAGGGGAAACATGCTTAGTGTGAACAGGCGGTCTTCAACAACTTCTATTTTCTACGGCAACTAAATATTGAAACAACACTCTCCAAAACGGGGCATGCACAATTTTCTTCACAAGGGAAAAAAACACCAAAATAAACTAATGGTCACTAACTGGGTTCAAACTAAATTGCTTTTAATATTGCTCCTGCAGACAGTGGGTAATTAATTTACCAGCAATTGATTTTGCTATTAATTAGTTAAATCACTGCAAGAATCCAGGGACCCATTCACAGTATCCAGCACTACAAACAACACTGAAGAATGTACTGTGTGCGTGTGTGTGTGCGTGCGTGTGTGTGAATGTGAGCATGTGTTTGTGTGTGTGCGTGCATGTGTGTGTGTGCATGTGTGTGTATGTTTGTGAGATGTATGTGTGTGTGTTTGAATGTGTGAGTGAGTGTGTTTGTGTGTGTGTGTGTGTGTGTGTGAGTGTGTGTGTGCATGTGTGTGTGTGTGTGTGTGAGTGTGTGTGTGTGTGTGTGAGTGTGTGTGTGTGTGTGTGTGCGTGCGTGTGTTTGTGTGTGTGTGTGCATGTGTGTTTGTGTGTGTGAGTGTGTGTGTGTGTGTGTGTGAGTGTGTGAGTGTGTGTGTGTGTGTGTGCATGTGTGTATGCGTGTGTGTGTATGCGTGTGCGTGCGAGCATGTGTGTGTGTTTGTGTGTGTGTGAGTGTGTGTGTGTGTGTGTGTGTGTGTGTTTGAGGGGAGTGGGGGTGGTACTGTGGTTCCCAGGTAAATGTGACGGAGGGGGGTGTAGCTCTCAGCTGTAGCCACATGTATAATTTCATAATTGGGCTTTTGTATTCCCGTATCTGCCACATCCTATCCCATAATATGTACGCATATATTCCCCCAGCCCTGCAGAGCGGGTATAGAAATGACGCAGCACACAGTCAGACCTAATTTCTCCACTTGCTCATCCTGGGTTTGGCCTGGTCCTCTCTGCAGGCATTCGATAGCTAACGGCATTACAGACAGAAATGTGAAGCAAACAATCCAATTTTGGTAATGGTGTCTCTTTGTCTGATAAAAGGGACTCTTCCCTGTTGTGTCTTGGTGGTGGGCAAAATGTGTGTTTTATTTATGAGGCTTGATGAATCGGTGATGCAAAGTACAATAACTATTACAAGAATATGGTGGAGAGTATATCTCTCATAATCATACACATAACTGCTATAAAACAACACACAGGGGTCTATACTTTGGGGATACAGGTGGGTAAGTGTGACATATGAGACAAGCTTGAATACTTTGTCTGTATATTTCAGTTACTGGAAAATTGCAAGGATTGACTTGGCTTTGACACATGCAACGTAACCTGAGTTGTTGTGAATGATCTATGATTTAATAATGTATGAAATCTGCATAAATGACATTTGGTTGACACACTTTGTCAGTCAGGCAAATTGCAGATAATATAAAACAATTACTCTGTAATACAAGATAAGAACTTCAGAATTCAGAAACGAGTTATAGCAGTCTTGAAAATTGTAATTTGTGTACCGCTCAGTGGTCAGTATTAAAATTAATTGAAACTGATTGTAGTTAAAGCCCAGAGATGAAGTTAGACAATAACAGGGTATTTACACCACTGCACTGGTGAATGAAACTCAACACTGGGGACATAGGAAGTGTTAACATCTCTCCTTTGGTAATCCTTTACATTTTTGCTTTTTTCCAGGGTTTTTCCTCAATTTCGCTTTGAGTTTGTTTGGAATTCCTTCATCTCGGTTTTCTGATTGGAGGTTTATTTGGATCACCTCTGTTCCAGAGTGTGGGAGCTGGCTCCTAATTGGTGATTGAGAGCAGCTGGCAGTGCATTCTCCTTTTGGCCAATCAGGGTGTGACCACGCCCCTTCCTGTTGGGCTTTTAAGAGGCAGGAGTTTGCACACCCTGAATCATTTTGATCCAAGCGTCAGCGGTGATGATCTTTGTAGGCAAGACAAGGGAAAGAAATGTATTTGTAAAGCTGAAACGGCTCACTTTGAGCGTTCTACTCTGCTTCATAGACCATTTGAGGCTACAAGTTTAGCTCTGCTTTGTGGGCCAGAATTTTGAGTGCTTTATTGTCGGTTCAATGGTGTGTGGGCCATTAGAGGGGTCATTCATTTCAAAACGCTTCAATTAGCCGCAACGATGACCTTGCCCTGAAGGCTTTATTTTGTTTCAGCTTTATTGTATTTAATTTTGACACCTTACTTGTCTAAAATATTAAAGAGTGCTTGTTAATTAATATATCTGAAGGGCATTTGTTTGTTGAGGTGTCCAGAGGCACAAGTTGTCATTAAGCAACTTAATTGCCCCCCACTATTTAAAAAATGGTTCGGAAATGAGTTGCATCCTCCTTCCTGATCAGCTGATGTTCGTCAGTAACACCATGAAAAGCTTTCGATAGCACCTGTGTCTTATAAATTGTGCTAAAGGATTGTGAAAATATTGAAACTGTAGCTACAATCAGCGATTATTTGAAATACTTTTGGAGATCGGATAAAATTCCGATAGTGGAGCAGAAATGCTCCGGGGAGATGGCTCATCTCCAAGGAATTTTTTGAGGTACTTTAGAATACAAGTGATTGTTTGATACTTGATTCATTGATTCCTGAAGACTGAAAGGGGACAGAGATGTGAGGTGAAACACCCCTCCCACCTCATGAATGACTGTCTGTCAGCCGCTATATATCAACAAAACACCGAGTCGTGACACAGAAGTTAATTTAACTAGTTAAGAAAAGTGAATGCCTCAATTTTTCAGTTTCGTTATGAAAAGAATATCTTTAAAATGTTGGAAGGAAGGAAATGCATTTCTGTTTAAGGAGATGGGTAATTATGAAAACTGGATTCACTGAAATGCCAATTTCGGTTTGTTATGCAACATAATTTTCAAACTCCTACATTATATTTCCACAGAAGAACATCAAAATTAGTCAACTCAGCCTCTAACGAGCTGTTGATCACCTGCTCAAAGTGTCTTCAGCAGGAACAACAGAGAATATTACGGCTGTATTCTAAGTAAATGTCTTCTGATTTGACCTACATATACCTGGCAAATGGAGTTCAAATCAATAGAGTTTCTCCGACATTAACGAGCCCCTGTGAGTCTTAACTCAATGCAGATAAGAAGAGCATTCGAAGTGGTAAAACTGTTTTTTTTTTTTTCTTTTCTCTTTCTTTACTGTGCTTCAAAAAGCCAAAGAGTCTGCAAAAAAATTCTCTCTCTCCAGTTGGCTTTCTATGCATGACAGTCTGTGCTTTATTCTAAAATCGTTTAGATTTTGTGCTTTCTCCGTCTACATCAGGGCTGTGTTTGAGCTGTTTTATAAAAGCCTTTCCAAGTTTCAGCCCATTGGAATGTGAATTTCTCTCAGGCTCAGCTTTTTGGGGGGGGCAGGGGGAACACACACACCAAACACAAGCTGTAGGTCATAGCAATACATTCTGGTAATTTGGATGAGCCCTTTATATTGGCAGATCTGATAACCAATGACAATTCAATTTGTCTTGTGAAAGGGGGTTTTGTGTCGTCATACTCTGCCAGTGCACGTTTGGGTCTGCTATGAACAGATGATATTATACATCTCAGAAGATTACTTTCCGCGGCGTGTTTCACGTTAATCACTCCCGTTTGAGGCACATATTCCCCTTCTACATGAGCGCTTGTGAAGTTGTTACATAAAATTATGTCCAGAGATCATCTGCAGATGAGAAAAAAAAGGACCTTGGTTTAAATGATTCATGACTCTCGTATGGCTTCCCATTATGTGTTATGGGGAGAATATGAAATACAATCTCCCAGTTCATTTATAGAATGTCCATCTGAGATATTACTGCACGGGATGTTTAGTGGATAAAGACTCCACGGCTGTGATCACTGTGTGGGGTGATTTCTCTATTTCTCACAGTCGCAAATGCTTATAAAAGATAAGCGTTTTCGGAGAAAAATGTCACTTCCAGCACTTGCGAACCATTCAGTAATAATAGAACTGTAAGTTCTGAACATGTCAAGTCAAGTCAGCTTTATTTTCACTTCCACAATATGTTAAAAATATACAGAGGTGTGAAGCAATGCTTCTCCTTATTCCCCAGTGCTACATTTATGGCAGACATGACACAGACAATACTATACCATAAAACTAACTACTTGTTCTACAATAAATATAAAGGGAAAAAATATACAAATATACAAAAGAACATAACTATATGAGAAATATATTTGAGTGTACAATATGACACAGATGTATGCCTCATCATACATCACATTGTTATGGCAACATCATGCATAATTATAAGCTTCTGTATAATTGTTTATCTAGTTTTCATTTGTTTATGTGTAACTGCTCTGACAGGTTATTAAATATGATGAAACATGAAAACGCTCAAGGAAAGAGATGTCTTTATTCTTAGTGAGCCTTGTGTATATTTAATAATTTAAGCTAATATGATACAGCCAGTGCTCAGGTGTCTGTACAACCCACACCAAATCAATGAAATTTACTGGGGATTAGGAATGAATAACTTTTCTCTTTGTTCAGAATGAAATGAAAGCGGTAAGACATTTCTGTTCCAGCTAAAATATCAGTTACCATAACATGTAAGAACTGGTTAATAACGTTCTTTTTGTGACATCACAGTGGTGCATGAAAAAGGAAGGTGCAACAGAACAGTGAGAGCGTTGTCATAGCAACGGTAAACAAGCCCAAAATTTTTAATAACCTATGATAGTCACTGGTGTGCCACGTTGAGAGGCATTTTCTGAGAAGACAGCACGCCTAAAGCCAGCAACGACAAATCCTTTCGTAGTCTTGACCACTGGTGGTGAGGCTGCTCCAGCGCCCTCTAGAAGGTAGCTTTGCTTTTAACCACCTCTTCCGCTAAATGCAGAGATGTTTGAAGTATTCAAGTGCAGGCATGATGCAGATACTCTGTAGAGTGCAGGTAAATGATGAGCCCAGTTGAGCTGAATAGCATGGTCGTAGCATTAAGAGTGCAGAGTCTGACGTATGCATGTTGTTCCCTCTCAATACACAACTAAAGTTTGAATAAGGGTGTTATAAAGTTCTGTTATCTGACAATCTGGTTACATATTGGCTGTTAAGAAAGCAGCTGCTGCAGTTACACGTTAACGTTTGTGCAGATCCGATAATCACAGGTTCACAGGCACAATGCCCAAGACAGGCTCGGTACGTGGGGAAAGTGGCATTAGTGAGTCAGCATTCTGGGTAACCACGGCGGAGAACAGGTCTGAATTGCTGGGACTTCAGCCCGTCTCAAAGGTTCAATTAAACTAATCTCTCAAAAACTGCTAAATCAAAACAAACAAAGATAAGCTAATTCCACAGATGGTGCAGCACACCGTTTTCCGGAAAGATCGCTTCCCTAATGATACGTTTAGGTTTAACACATTTTTTTAAATAAAAACAAAAAGATAATGATCATTTTTTTTTTCCACTCAAAGTGTAAAAGATGTTGAAAATATTTCTGTTCTTACAAAATAAAGTGTATTCTGTGGTAAAATTTTATTACTCTCCATTTTGAATTTTGCACCTTTCACTTGCCTCTGACGGTGTATTAATCAGTAGTGAAACACTAACGCATCTTTAATTATCACCATCAGTCTGCATCTTTTTCATATTAGCCTTTTTTTAATGATATAAACTAATAAAGCTGGAATTTCCCACAGAATTTTGATACCATGAGAGTCAGTTTTTTGTGAATTTTCTCCTTTAACCCTGTACAAAAAAAACTTGAACAATATTGTTCTCTTTGAGGTCTGTATTGGTGAGGCAACAATTGGCCCAGTGTTGCCGGGGAAGATAGGGGGTAAGCCGGCTAAAGTTTGTTGGTCTCATCTCTATAGCACCCACTGGGTGCCTGTGGTGGCACAAACTGAGGGTATGCTGAGTTCATCGTTCTCCAACATCATAGGCAGTGTGTAACTCGTGGTGCAGCTGCAGTGTGCGAATAGAAGCGGGAGCGTCGTCATGTGAATCGGAGGAGTCACGTGCGAGTCACGTGTTTGGCTTCTCCTCCCAAAGCCGTCAGAGCAGGTGCTACTACAAAGTCAACAAGTTCGGTTGTTGTTGTTGTGTGTGTGTGTGTGTGTGTGTGCACATATATAGATCTTTGCGAGCATTGCGACTCTCCAGCTTTTGCGACTGGAGGAGTTCATACATTACTTGGGGACCCCTAGGAGCCAAGCTTTGTCTCGCTCTGGTTAGCAGCATCTCGTCCATATCCTGACTCACGGTGGGGAAAAAACAAAGCTTGCGATAAGACACAGTCACTTGAGGAAATGCGATCCAGGCGCCGTAAATGGAACTCAAGGTTACGCTGCACAGGTAATTGAAAGGTCCTGACTCGACTCCAGGTCTACGATGTGCAGCAAGGCCAGCTGGAAGAACAGTATATTATAGGGATGCACAGAAACAAGAGACGAGAATGACTTCCGCAGTATTGATTCAATTGCAGCTAGCATGGGCAAAAACATGGTTTAACTGAACACCCACACACACACACACACACACACACACAAGACCAAGCCAAACAGCACAAAGCCATTGTCGATGTTATGACACACAGCTACGGGTGGGGGAGATGGGTTTTATTGAAGCAAATATGAGAGGAGGTGCTATATAGTATCAGTGATTCAATGATTTGGACCAATGGCCACACTGACTGTGGAGAGGCAGTAACAAAAACATTTTTGATTGGGTCAGACTGGGTCAAAGATGAATTACAGTTCACTGTCGCTCCGCCTTGACTGGGTCGTTTATAAGTGCTCTTTTTTTTTTTTTTTTACTTGGATCGCTTTCACATACTTTAGATTATGTGGGCACAGGAAATTCTAACCTCAGGCTCAGTGGACCTGCAGCTAACAACTATTTTCATTATTGATTAATCTTCAGATTATTTTCTCGATTAATCGTGTAGTGTATAAAACATCAGAAAACAGTGAAAAATGCCCATTAAAGTTTCCTGGAGTGCAAGGAGACTTCATTAAATGTCTTCTTTTGTCATCAACATCCAAACCCCTGAAAATATTCATTTTACTGTAATGCAAGACCAAGAAAAGCAGAAAATTCTCACATCTGAGATCAGAAAACAATCAAATTTCTGGAATTTTTTGCTTACACAATTGATTATCAAATTAGTTAGCGATTAATTTTATTTTGATTGACTAATCAATTAATCAGTTAATCAACTAACTGCAGCTCTAGTACCTGTACAAATTCTTTTTGAATCTTGTTTATACTGACATTTGTATTAAAACCATTTCAGCTAAAAGCTTTGTTTTTAACTATTATAGATAGCAATTTTTCTTTTTCACTGGCGGATCATTGTCAGTCTTCAAAATCAATTTAATTTGTTCACTCACATGTAAAGCTGCTCGGTAAATATTCTAGCTACCTTGAAAGTCGGCAAGTAACTTACCTTGTAGATTAACAAGGGATATCAAAGGCTCATTGATCTATCGGTAAAATCCATAAGATGCAGTACATGAAAGCAGTGTCAAACCCAATTAGACAGTATATATTTTGGTTGTCAATGCTATATCAAAGTGTGCTAATTAGGTCCTTTTTTTCGCTATTTCATTATTGAAATAAACACATTGGTACCAGGTCATAAACTACATGCCCCAATTTAGCGAAATGATTTTCAAAATGGAGGCAAAGTCCTAATTTGTAAACATTACATAAGCAATTGAGGACAATTTCAGAGACTAATATGGGAAGCCTTCCCAGTGAGAGGGTTTTAAAGTGCCAGGCTCTTCCTGTCCTCCTGAGGGATAGGGCCTGCCTACAGTCTGCTCAGAACAAAGCACATGCCAGCCATCTGAGTGAAGGTGAAGAGCCATATTTTTTAATGGGGCAAGCTCTGACTGCTGACTGGGAAATGGCAGCTTTAACAGGTACTGACAGCCTGGAGCCTTTCATTTTTCATGACACCATTTGTCTGGAGTACAAAGAGCTGACAACATGACAAAACAACATGATATTTATAAATAATATGTAGCTCTGTCTCGACGAGCGCCATCTCGGGGAAACCGCTCGGAGACCCGAAGCCGGTGCGCTGCCATCGTGCTGATGATTTCATGGATCTCGTTCTTCGGCGAAAATGAAAAGCTCGTCTCATTTCTGGGTCTCAGAAGGAAGGCTCGGCTCTCCATCGTAACGATGCTTTCTCGTAGCACAAGTCAGACTTCCCATATAGCAAACCCAAAGCCTGTCCCACAGTCCCACCTGGTTGCTTTTATTAGGTTTCAGTCATTTTTATGGTGCATGACACTACCTCTGATAGGTTCTGTGTTCACTAATAAAACACCGGCACAGTGTGACTGGATGTCCTCACTCATGGATCATGGAGGAGGGGCGGGCTGTGGGAGAGGAGGGGTTTCTGATGTCCTGCTCGAATTTTCGGTCTTGCTGGGTTCCACTGAATCACCACCAGGTACAATCGGTTTAAATCACTGCCCTGGTGCAGAGGTTTCAGCTGCTGGATGACTCCTTCAAAGCAAAGCATTATGGGATTGCGGGACTGTGAGATTAAAGACACTATGGGTGCGTTCCAATACTTTTCCTCGTATCCTCGTTCCCACTTCTCGTCTCCTACCCTGGAGAACGAGGAGATGTAACGAAAATTGGAACAGCTGATCCGATTAGCCCTTCATGAAAGGGGAACTTGGCAATTGATGAAATCGTGTAACTTCAGCTGATTGTTTGTGTGTGTGCGTGCATGCGTGTGTGTGTGTGTCATGATGTCACCCAGAAATGTGAAAACCCTTCCGTGGTAGGATACAATGTATCCATTGTTTGGAAGAGAGGAGGAGGCGAAATCTCATCTCCAACCTTTTTGGAACAGTGGAGGGAAGGAAGACACACATAAATTTCCAGGGCACGGGGAAAGGAGGAGACGAGGAGATGAAATTTGAGTATCGAACGCACCCTAAATAAACGCATTTCATCATTTATATAACTATAGAGCTTAAGAGGAACGGTCACTGGCTTTATACGTGTGTGTGTGCGCGTGTGTGTGTGTGTGTGTGCACATCTGGCTGTGTTTTTTTTATTATGGTTTTGCTCATGGAATCCACAGTTAAAACATCGGCAACTTTTTTCAAAAAAAGTTTTACAGTTCCCCATGATGGACATTGAGAAAATTTTGAAGAATCAAAAAAATATACAAGTCCCTTCAAAAAATGGTTTGTACAGGAGTGGTAAGAAGAAAACCAAAATCTGATATCAAATATGAAGTATGCAAGGGAGCATTTCAGTGATGCTCTTGGCCCCAGTCGTTTCCTTCTCCGGTTTTGTTCTTTCCTGGCTGCTTCGTTTTGAAGAAGTGCAGCCTGATTTTAAGTGTCCAGGTAGCATGTACACCTGCTCATTTCTTTATGATGGATTTCCCTCTGCTTAGAGGAATATCCAGTGACCCTATCACTATCAGTGTACCCTTCTCCTGATTTGCGTCTCTGTTCTGCTTTGTCCATCAGTTCTTCTGGAAGCACATCGGTCTTCGGAAAACTTTGCTTGAATTCCACTACCTGGCTGAGAAATCTGCCAAATAATTATGTATTGCGTTTAATTTTATTTTTCTGAAATCATGTTAACCACTGTTTCAGCACACAGCTAGAGTCAACTCAACTAATTGTGCAAATTTGACAGTAATTATATTCATCTGAACTAATTTGGGTTCCAAGCAATGAATACTTATGCAATCAAGAGTACTTATGCAATGTCTGACTTATGTCTGAAAACTTACGCAATCAAGACATCTGTTTGTTATTTTTAATTAACTTTTTATTTACTAGATACCATATTATTTGTTTTCATGGCAGTGAGAAGACTGCATGAATCATGAATATTCATAGCTAATAAATAAAGTGACATTATTTCAAGTTCTTGATGTGAAAATGTGAAAACTATGCAAGAGCCTGAACACACACACACACACACACAATACAATATATGAAAATTATTATGAGATATAATTTGGCAATAACAAAATATAAACATCAGTTGCCTCCTTGGGCGCTGCCATTGTGCCATTGCACATGGTGCATTACGAAATTGCTTCAGTACGTATCCAGCTGTATAAATGGATACAGAGCAGAACTATATATTCTGTAAATCGCTCTGGTATAAGAGCACAGCAGAACACTTGAATTTAAAATGTAGTCTATGCATATGAAAGTGTATATGAAATGTTTCCTGTTTCTCTTTGTAAGATGCTAAGAGAGGCCTTGGTTAAGGATTAGCCCTGCAGGTTTTCAACCCAGAAAGTTAGAGGATCGATCGATAACGTCGTACCTCCAGAACCCAAAACTATTGACGTACATTAGCCTATTGCCACTGAATCGGAAAGCAAGGAAACGCTGTTACCAGTACAGTGAGCTGGTGATAAATATCACGGTCACTTCCTGGTGAGAGCGTGCAGGGCTAAATCTGATGGAACGGTGGGCGTGTCAAGCAGACTAATTTGCATGGAAAATTCCAAATGATGCAATCATTTGCTTGAGTAATTTATTAACCAAGCAGTTTGGGGCGGGGGGGTTGGGGGGTTGTGAGTGAGTTCTGTCAGCCTCTCTCTAGGGAAGGAATCAATCAGCAGCCCCACCCAGGCTTACCTGAAGGCTCTCCCCCACCCCACCCCACCCCAAGCCCCGGGCTTGCAGCAGATGTAGCGGGTGACACAGAGGTCGTTGAAGCAGTAAAAGGTTAACGGGATCTGAGTCGCGATGCGGCGTGCCGCTGCGTCTTCCTGGCACGGCTCCGCGGCCTCCGCCTCGTCTCGCGGCTCACGACTCACGACTTGGCATCTACTGGGACCCGGAATCAGTCTGCTTTTTAATTATCCGCCTCCTATCTCAAAATTAGTTTTCTTAATAAAACTAATAATAATAGACACTGCTGGATCTGGAGGAAATTAGTTTTGCCTGAGAGTGTTGAAGGAGACGGCCTGTTCTGCATTCAACAGGCAAGAGACTGCCACTCTTACATAAAAGGGGAAGAAAAGTCAAAAGAAATGAGGAAAAGTTGTAATGCAATTAAAGGGCGTCATTTAACTGTATAACCAGGGGTTACAAAGCTCAATAAACACGCTAAAGAAACTGCCAAAATGCTGTACACGCTATATATTCATGTACAGCTACCACTGTTTGTTGTTTTGAAAAAAATAAATAAACATTACAAAAGGTAATTAGAAACAAAATTACTGAGTCACAGGGCAAATTTACAAAGGTCACCTGGACAATTTGAGGCCCATCTGTGACAAACAATATCCAGATGAACGAGTATTTCGAAACATACCCTGATCCACCTGCTCTCAATGTGACGTTAGCGTACTAAAACAAGAAAATTCTAGATGTATCTTTTTCCTGACCTTGTGGAAGCAGCCAGATTATAAAAATAAACAGAAACAGAAATGCGCCTGCATGAAAGTTGCCAATTAAACGGCTCACTCACTCGAATAGCCAGCTACACACTGCAAGCTATAAATGCTAAAGCAAGTGCTTTGCTGCGCCCAGAAATGTTCCGTTTGTCGATAAAGTTTTCTGAAGGGGTCTGTCATACAGATAAAGACACATGCACATGTATCTAGGCATGGGGTATTTTCCTCATACACACATCATTTGTCGATACTCACCTGTTTTTGGGGGGAAGCATACAGTGCATTTGTAATCAGCATGTCTACTCCCTAGCAGAGCAGATGTATTGCAGAATACAAATAGTGTGTGTTGTTTAGTATGTGTAATGAATGCAAAAATTTGAGCAATGCATTGCAGTCAAGGTAGAGGGATCACATCAGTACTCTACAGTACAACACAATGTGTGACCCTTTCCCACCACTACACACACATAACACACACACATGCATGTACATGCACAACTACAAACACACACACACACACACACATACATTCGCGTACATGCACAACTCCAAACACACACACATACATTCGCATACATGTACAACTACAAACACACACACATACACATGTGCACACCTGCCCACATACACCTATACAAACACATGCATGTACATGCACACACATCAGCCACACACATGCATGCACAGACAAATGCACACAAGCACACACATGCACATACGTGCACACCTACATACAGAAACATCCATACACACAGTTGTTTCACCATCGGATCACTTTCCATGGCCGTATCCCTCGGTTACCACTCTGTGACCAGCCTCCTCTGAGCGGCTCTGAGCTTTATGAATGTGAAACCTGGAGGGACACATGTCTGAGCTTTGGAGATGAGGCAGCTGTGGCCCCTCGGGTGGCATGCTTCGCACAAGCCCCTGCCAAACCGCAAACGTCTGCCTGGACCCACCTCACACGCACAGGCTACCGGTGCATCATTATCCATACTGCTAATCTGTGCTCCACACAGAATGAATGGCCAGTTTATTGTGCTCCAGTCCGAATGTTCCCATTGCAGCATCTACCAGCCGTTTTTCAGCTGCTTTGAAAGAAAAAGAGACACAACCCCACAGATCCGGGGATGTTGCATCTCGTGAGGATTAATTGGAGTTGGACAAAGACTGCGCTACTTGCCAAGTCACCATGTCTTGCCAGTATGTCTATCTATAAATTTATTTAGAATGTTTTATTTCTTTCCACAACCACACAAAGTGAATTTCTTTTCACGTTTCTTTCGCCTCTACAAAACGGCTTCATGACTATGCAAAGCCCGCTGAGAGGAAGAGAGAACCTTGCATGGCTGAAGCTCCATCGATCAGACAACCTCCTAGGGGGGAAGCAACGGAAAAAAAGAGACTACGGCCAGGTTCCTGTAAAACGCTGTATGCCATAAATCTCATCGTGTCTGTCATCATGCATCTCGGGCTCAACGAAGCTCCACACCTCAGTCTACACCTGGAACAGATGCTAACAATGCTACCGCCTTTAAATCTGCATTCTGGACCACACAAGGTGCTGCTGAATTCACATCTTAGGTGATAGTCTTTCCACGTCCTACCAAGAAAAAAGAAAAAGCACGAAACATGAAATTTTTAACTCTACGAACCGATATTGCATTTTTTTTACCGGAAACTTTTGTGCTCCAGACTGTAGCGGCGGGCAATAAGAATGCATAAAAACTGCCACGGTGTGTTTCACAAATCATACAGAATATATGAAAATACTGCCTGCATTTGAAGCAGCCTTTTAGTTATTACGCATGCTGTGTAATCAATATGAAATTTAACAGACCGTGTGTTTAATTGGCTGTGCTAGCTGGCAAAAAAGATGGATCCAAAGATATGTATCGGCAATAGGCCTCGCTCTCTCTTTTTTTTTCTTTTTTACATTCAGGATTCAGGAGTCTCTCCAAAGACCATGCTGAGAATTCCGTACAGACAATTAGAGGAGATAAAGTACACGCCAGTGGCCCAACAACTTTTACACATCCTCAGATTCGCATCAGCTCTCCTACATTGGAATGAGGACAGATGTATTAGAAGTGTTATCTTGACACTGCAGAAAACACAGACCGCAGCCCTTATCTCGGTTCATAAATCTGTCGAGACAAAGTTGGAAGCCGTCGGGAGATATCTGCCCCTGTGCATTCTTTGGCACGGAAAAAAGCACACAGGTGAGAACAGAGATTGTGTGCTGATTCTGCTCCCTTCATGGGAATGAAGCTCAAATCCACTGTGACACCAGGGCAAACCTTCCCCAAGACTCAAGCAAAACATTTAAAAAACAAACTTAAAATACCTCTGCTGTCTTCGAATGCCTGAAATGTTAAAAATACAACATACTATACAGTAATATTTTCTATTTTTAGCAGAAACAGAAGGATACAGTATGTTGAACAAATAAAAGATATTTATCAGAAGCTGTCTGAGTCGACAGCTGCCGCATTCTGGAACTAGAACACCAGTTTGGTGTGTTAGTATTCATGAATGAAATATATTTTTTTAAGTGTTCATATGATTTCCATGACAGATATGTATTGTAGGATCTTGAGCTGCTGGAGTAGTCGTTCAAGTAACACCAAAGCAAGCAGCTGACAATATTGAATGAAAAGCACATGCGTATGCATACCCTCTTTTCCTGACATGTTTCATCACGTCTGGCTTGGCTTCAAGGCTGTCCAGGCTGAGTCCTCTGAATGGACCGATTTCTTGCCCTGATGAAGGACGGTTCTGAGCTAAACATAACGGAGTATTCTGTACAGGAGCTCATAGACCTATCGGAGCTTTGATGAAAATCCTTGGATGCGGGTCAAGTGTTAGCAATTGATTTGGCCAGATAATTTCTCTAATGTGTGGCTTTAAGCAGCAGGGCCTTGTGAGAGGGCTGAGACCCGGTGGAATTCAGAAACACTGGGGTGGGGGGGTTGGATGAAAGTCAGGGTGGTGTTGCCATATACTGTCAGTGACACGTTTTTGATCGGTTCTAGCAAGTCAAAGATTGAAAGCCGACTGTAGCTCCACTCTAAGAGGACTGGTGTCGTTGAAACCTCATTTAAACCATCAGCAGGGCAGGCGGTTACTGGGATGGAATGCAGGAAATAAGGGGGTGGTGATGCATTGGTTTGAGGGGCCCAAGAGCGGGACTCTGGTCCGGGGTAGCTGTTGGTATGAGTCTCTGGTGGGATTGAGCTGTCAAAAGAGAAAGTATGCAACATAACGCAGTGCCATTCAAAAACCCATGCAGGGCTCTGTAAATGGCTCGATAGCTCTCTTTCATCCCAGAACAGAGTGTTACAGTAAGAGGCTATAGACAGAAAGATACAGCACCCACCTCATCCGTGATGTGTTTTCCTTGCTGAGTGGAACCACAGTGAGTAAGGGTAGAGCTTTAGATTATTACACAAAAATACAGAGAAATAAATCAATGCAGCTTCCCTTATTTTATTGAGAAATAAAATTAATGGTTCTGTGAGCAGTGCCAATATCAATACGCTTTGTGTTTGAGAGGAGTTTAGTTAAAATAATGTCAATAGAATAGAGTGAGTCCTGTTGGTTGACATACTGCTCCACCTTGTTAGATGTTCAAGTCTCTTAAACTGTTTTTGATGGGCAATGGAGAACTTTTTTGTAGACTGCAACTGTATTGGCCCCAAAACGTTTGGCCGTCCCTGTTTGTGTGTGTGTGTGTGTGTGTGTGTGTGTGTGTGTGTGTGTGTGTGTGTGTGTGTGTGTGTGTGTGTGTTGCCCGGGCAACGGCCCATTTGCCCTCTTTGGGCAAGCTGCCCCTCTGAAGGATTCTGATAGCTGGGATTAGCCATTATTAGCACTAACAGAGCACAAGTAGAGCCACTGCCCCTCTGAACGTCTGTGCATCATGCTCTGAATTATCATTAGTCATTATTTTTCTTCAACAATAAATAATGAGCAATTACAATGGCTGGAAAAGAGTAAGATCCCAAGGACGTAAATTAAGAATGAATTTTCATGTTCCATCATTGAGTGTAATCGTCCAATGAACACTCAATGAGCACAACAGTGTAGCATATTTCTGTAAAGAATACACATGCGGAACAAGCTTAAACTGACAGCAAACCTTCATTCAGCTGAAGTCTCCTCCTGCTACTACTACAAGGTCAAGTCAATTTTTTTGGCACCTTTTGCAGTTAGGAGTACCTTATAATTGAGGCCTGGCCATGAATTCCCCAATCCAAAAAAAATAATAATAATAAACGTTTCTTATTGTGATGGGATGTTTCATGCTTTGTGTTACATTCTTCCGTTGAAAACTGTGGCACTGCTGCTAGGGGAAATAAAATGAGAATGGTGACACACATTCATTGGCTATTTGGAGAGGCCCACTCGTAGCTTTGAGTACTGTGCGTCGAACATCGGACTGCTGGACTCCTGCCAGCTTTTCAAAAAATAATTCTGCAGATAACTCGTAACAAAGAAACCATGGTCACAGACAAATTTAGAAATGTTTGGAGAGAATCTCAAGGTTATTTCATTGAACTCAAGGTCATTCTATTTAGGCTTAGGATAATGTACTCCAACCCGAGAAGTTGGATAAAAAAGAAATCAATTACTGGTTGTAAATAGGAAAGTCTCTAAGGTCTTTCAGTTCGTCGTAGTATTTTGTCAAAGAATAACCTGTTTTTTTTTTTTTTTTTAAATGGCACAATAACAAAAATGGAATTCATCATTTTGGAATGTATCACATGGGTAATATTTCATATAAATTAATCAGGTTTGATAGAAACTATTTAAAATGCTCCAACTGGTTTGCATATCTCTAGAATTGTCTGCATTTTTGTGTGATATTGATGAATTATACTGCGTATATGTTGTGCAGGATAGATGTGCCCCAAACAGTAAATGCACAAAGGCTTGTATTTCTGACTTAAGAAAAACACAGATCTACACTTTATGATTCACCTTAATGTCAGTGCTAACAGCTGATACGTTTCTGCTGTAAATCACATTTTAAAATCCATATTTAATATCTCGGTAACAAAATCAACATGGGAGATCTAGCGTATCTTGCGAGGCAGCAGGTGTGTCGGCGATGGATATGTTGAAAATGATTTCATGTGTATGGCTACATACTCTGAAATAATAATCAACACAGGAAATAGGACTGATCACAGGTCAAAGGTCACCAATGGGGTTAGGTGGACACTAAATAGCTAAGCAACCACAAAAAACACCTAAAAACACTGAATCGATGCGTCTACATGAGACATGCCTACAGTCTCAAAATTGTATGTTGTAAGCTTTGCAAAACTGATATTTTCTCCTTTACTAGATTAGTCTGTAGGAGAATCCTGATCTATTCTGTCATCTTTGGCACTTGGGACCTTACCCCTCTCTAGGGTTATGTTTGCACTTTTTGTACCGTTCTTATGCACTTTGCCTTGTAAGTTGCTCTGGATAAGAGTGTCTAACAAATGCCTTTAACGTAATGTGATGATATTTATGGTTGCATTTCCATTCATGGAATATTCTGGAATAAATAGCATATAGTAATTTTACTCCCCCCTCCACACCCCTTCATCTCTCAAAACTACTGGATGCTCCTCTTCGTGAAAAAATAGTCCAGCACCCCAGCAGATGTTTCAGCATGCCAAGGAGGACTGAAGATATTCTGCAGGCAAAAGGTGGCCCCGCTCCTTATTAGTTAATAAATATTCATGTATTGTTTTGTGTTTTCATTATGTTGTCTACCCCTGTATATGCCATACCCTTCAAAATAAATGGATAATCTCCAGATATGACTGTCACAACACCTAATACTCAAGAGCCCACCACGAATAACTTCTAAAGAAATCAATCTTGCAGACTATTTAATCAGTTGTAATATATCTCTCTGATGAGCAAGATGCAAGTGAATACATTTCATTTGAAAAGTTACAAACACAAATATATCTCCATCACTTTTTTCTCCCCTGGTGTTTCATCTCATTTAGAGGCTGGATTCAATCCAACTGCATTGCGGTTTGTCCTTATCACTGTAAGTGTTCTTTTCAAGTCCCAATGCTTTCTTATGTAAGGGATGAAAGATCCCATACTGAAGTCATTATTCAAAATTCTGCAATGAATTTGATTGGCCATTGCAAACTGGGAGCACAAAATAGATATCAAGTCACAAGCAATGATTGATAGAATTTTTTTTTTTAAAATTCACTTTTGTTTCAACCGACACCAAAGTCTTAGAGATACATTTGTATAATATAAGCCTATTCCAGTGTGACTTTAGATAGACATTAAACTTTTCTGCTGTTTGTTGTGTTAAAGTCTCTAAGGAAACTCCAGTGGCCAATACATCAAAAGTGAATGACCTCCTCAACCATGCCAACAAATGCATTTTTATTTTTCTGTCCCAAAAGTGAGGTTGTGCAAATGGCCACAGTGTAATGTGTGGAGCTGCATCAGCACAGATAACATGGATAGGGAACAGCCTTGGGGGCAGTAGATGAAAACAGTTTACCATTTATCTCAGTGATTTTCCTGAAAAAAAAACAAAAAGTATCCATCCATTTGGGTCCCTTCAGGTGACACACATGCAGCTGTAAATCAAACAGGCTGAATGCAGGTAAATGTTTGAAGTGTCTATCCCCTTGTGCCTACAGTGGGAATTGCAATCATAATTTTTAAAATTGTCTTCACCTGCCTCCCCTTGTACACTTATTTTAAGCCAATAATTGGTCTTCTTTTGTAATGAGGCGGGGTTTACAGTTATTATCACCCAATCACCACTGGCTGCCCAGTTTAATGTTGTAATGCCCCAATCCTCATTTGTTGCTACAACTGCCACTCCTACAGAAAAAGGTGGGCATCTAGAACATCCCAAATATAATATTAGCTGTATCTGAAATTGCATACTTGCATACAAGTTAGTACGCATATCAAGTTTGGAAGTTAACAGCCATCTGATCAAGTGTGTCTCAAACTCAAGTATGCATAGAATTCACCGGAAGTTCTCTTCGCGTACTCGGGAGGACCGAAAAACGGAGTATGCATCTGCACATACAATTCCTTCCCAGTGGTCACTGCGTTCTCAGAACAGACAGCGCAGAAGAATTTAAAGTTTTTAAATAAAACCATACAAACAACCGTTCACAAAAAATATGTACTGAGCAATATTTTCTCTGCAACAACATGCCTAGTTGGCGGTCAACTACGATTTCAGTCGCTGCTGCCATTACCGGTTGAGTTTCTCGCAAAAGTCAGAAGAGATATGACGTGTTATTACAAGTAAGTCTCAAATTAACAAATTTTTACAGCTCTGTGTACTTGCATACTAAATAGTACATACTAGTTAGTGTACTTTGGAAGTATGTACGAACAAGTACTAAAGTATGCAATTTGAGACAAAACCATCGACTATGATGGGAAGACCAGGGTCTCGACAGGAGCGTGCACACAGACTGTCGATGCATCATTAGTAATGGTTGTTTCAGAGATGTAACCAAGGCATGGGTGCTGAATAGTATTTCTTTAATGTAATACAGCATCACACAGACTTTCATGTCGCTCCAAAGAAAATCACACAAATTCAGCGCAAGCAGTGCTTGTAATGTAAACTTCGGCAACTTTAAAAGCACAACTTTAAAAACACCAAAGTAATGAAGACAAGATGAAGCTGCTGCTTGGCTCCCACAGGTGCTACTTAGGAAAAATGATTCGTTAATTTAAGGGGAAAACTGAAATTGACTGTGAATACTACTTTGCTTCAATGAGTGGATATATTTACTTTAAAAAATGTTAAAAGCAGCATACTCTCAGGTGACTTAAGGCACTCTTTGTTTTTTTAACAACAAAAATATTTGAAAGCCTTTATCGTGCATGGCTAGAATTCAAACATCTGACTTATGCATATCGACCACGCAGGACCACCATCAGCATTTCAGGTATGAAGCGAGAGATAAGCGGCATCTCTTTAATGTAAAACATCTGGACATTCCACCTAATGCCATGTACCACCAGGGACCCCCAAACATGGCGTCTGTCCAGGTTTATAATGAGTGAGCATATGTACAGCAGGCTCATTAAAAGCCAGGGATAGGATAATAAATCCCTTTCATTTAGTATGGGTTTCACGCATATGACACCTTTCCCCCCCTGCTGGGGTGGACCCTCAAAGACAGCGCAAAATTCCATATCCCCTGATTTTCACATGTAAATTCACAAAGAAAAAAAAGCTGGAGAAACACTTTCAATTCACAGGAGCCAAGGTTTCTTTATTTATTTATTTTTATTTTTTTGCTGTTTTTTTTTTTTTTATTCTTTAAAAACACAAATTTTCCCTTACCAGTTTAGAGGTTTATCTCAACGGGTATTTGATGAATTATTTTCACACTGTGTACAGGCTATATAGCCAAGCCTGCTGTGACTGTATTGTGATGCACTCTAAGGCTGAAGCTGTTATACACTGTATTCTATAGGGATTGATTAGCACAACACTGGTGGTTTGTTGACAATTGACAATCTATTCTTATTCAGGCCGTCCTTTTACTCTTGATTAGAATTAAGTTATATTTACTCTGCCAACAGCTGTTGCCTGTGTCGTTAGACTGTCAGCACTTCTCAGTTCTGCCGATACAGTAATTAAAATTAAGCTTGATATAAATGAGTGATTAATGACTCTCTGGGAGATTACCTTAAACACAATCAATCAAATTAAATATATCTGTCGTTGAAAGGCTGTGCAATATGTGCAGTATTAAGAAATGGTAAACAAAACCAAACACAACAAAACCAAAAAAAAAAAAACCTTTGAACAATATTCTACATGTGCTCAGCCACATACCAGGATATCGCGGAATCTCAGTTTATTTCCTTTAATATCAAAACCATTTCAACAGCGATTTGAATCATTCAATACATGGCATGTGGGACCCAAGGACATTTCATCATCGTGATTTCATAAATAAAACGTATATACGTTTAATATAGTATTCGTTTTTGAGCAGCTGGTCGAGGTCTCTTCCACCGCCTTGCGAATAGAGTAGATTGTCACCTTGTGTCATCTGTACTATCAATGTCATGCCATTACCGCTTACCGAGCGGAGAGGATCCAGGATATTCCACAGACAGGACCAGCGAGCCAAATGAGGGGGATCAGGAACCCCCATAATGCATGAGGTTACCCCCCTTTTTCATTGTACCAGTGTAAGCACTACAAATGTATATTGCTATTCTTTGACACACTGCCAACATCAACCCATCCCAGGACCCCACCCCCTCAACAATTTTGACTGCCCCCCCCCAACCCCCAAAATTTCAGTGGTTATTTCGAACCCTGGACAGAGGGGAACATTGAGCGTGTTCCCCATGAATTTCTAATTTCCTTGTCCCCACCAGCCCTGCGATGCGTATTCAGGTCAGACCAGCGTTGCCGCAGGCAGTATTTCAGCGCTTTATGGTTTCATTCAGAGGCGGTCCTGTACAATGACAAACTGTAATTGCAGAAATCAGACAGAAGCAGTGAAAACGTCCACACCATCACCATTCCACGAGTTCCTGCCACCTCTCGATCAGCATTTTAAAATAAACAGCGCTCAGACACAAACTCTGAGATACCAAGACACTCCTTTAAGCATCCTGCATATCACAAGACAATGTCCTGGGGCTCCATCCACTCAACCTTTTAGCCAGTCAATTAATAGCGCTGAGTAATCTCAGGGTTATCTGCTGTCGTGTCTTCCATCAGCATTATACACTGAACAACATTCTGAATCACCCCGACATTAATCTACTGCTGAGCTCCAGGAGAGTAACTCTGCTCTATCCACTGTGTCTCTCTTAATGGGATGGAATGTGAGGTAACTGACACCTCCAGCACAGTGCTTGCCTTTAGGTCGCCTTTAAATTATCCTTTAAATTACATATATATACATACATACAACGTGTGGAAGTGGTTTCTTGTCAGGTGATTATCTTGTATTAAAAAAAGAAGAAAACAACAAAATAAATGAGCCTGTTCTTCACATCTGAAACCACCCGCCAACACCCCCGACCCCACCACCAATGCCACCTCCACCCCCCAGGACTCCACAGAAAATCTGCTGAGCTCTCACTACAAACGTAACGAGTGTCAGGCTCCTGCAGCCCCTTCAGGCCTCCCTGCTCCCAGCAGGGCTGGCACACTGGGGGCTTCTCTGCTGAGGTACAGGTGATGCTTTCTTTCTGTATTTTTATCGGTTAATACAGTTTATAAGGCCAGGCTTTTCACTTCAGGTTTTCATGGAAGATAAATAATTTCTGTATTTTTATATTAATAATGGCTTGCTATCCATAGCCTCACTAGGCATGTTAGGTTTTATATATTATAGCTGGCTAGTTAGTCTACCAAGCTAGCTAACTAGTTAACTTGGTGACTGGAACTAAGCAAATAGCTTTAACTAGGTTGCAGCCATAATGAGTGTCTCTGTCACCTTGTCTCTTAATCGCTCTTAAAATGAGGTGTCAGGTAAATAAGGAAATGCTTTGTGACATCAGCAGAGTTTACACCAATCAGAGAACAGCAGCACTGGTGATGGTGACATCACTCCAACACAGTGATATAGTCATGTAGTTTAAATGGCATACACAGCATACACACCCTCACTCTGCAGGTGAGGCTATGACTGTGTTGTGATGCTGTTTTCCGTTTGGGTTTTATTTTACTCCTCCACCCTAGCCTCCACCTGCGGGTGTTATACTTTTCTGTTGGTTATTTGAGCAGGTTTGATGGATTCCTCCTCCTTGCCTATCATTTAGTTTGGACCTGTAATTACTGTGCTTCTTAGACAGGGAGCACCCTAAAAAGCAGAGACTTCTTCCAAAATGAATGCAATGAGGGCAGCATGTCAATAGTCAATAGACGCTAAAGCAAAATGCATGAGTTTTACACATAATGAGCACCAAAGTAACATGGATCGATAAAAATAAATGCACATTTAGACTTTCATACTGCATCCTTCTACTGCCTCACACAGCACAGTGTAATATTCCTCAATGATATTTCGAGTAAATACTGGGCATGACTGAGGGGTATCTGGTGAAAATGAACTGAAATCATTATCGTCGTCCTGAATGCACCAGGTATAGTGTCATCTCAGACCAGTGCAGTGATTTGCAGTTTACACAGCAATCACAAAATTGTCTGGTAAACAGAAAGCAGCGAACTTCACCTGCAGTCATCAATCCTGAAAAACATTTTCATGTAAAAGCATTCTTGTCTTGGGAGTTAATTATCCCAGACTGTATTCCAGACTGGCTTCTCGATTCAATACCAGCTTCCCTCTAAAGATGAACGTACACGAGGAATAGGAGAGTGACAGTACACATTAGCATATCACATGTCACATAGAATTACCATAACTGTGCAATGGCTCTATCAGAACGACTCTTCAAATCAATTTTAATGAGCTACCTGGATGAAAAGGAATTGAAAAAAAAAATTGTGATTTTTATGGAAAACTTTGAGCAAAGTGGAAAATTTTAAGTCTTTAAAAACTGGAAGTGATGCATGATGGTCCCTGGCCCAGGTTGTGTAAGTGTGAGCATGCTCTGTGCTAATGCTCTCAAATTCAGTGAGCTCTGCCTGGTCCAGGTTATGTAAGTGTGAGCATGCTCTGTGCTAATGCTCTCAAATTCAGTGAGCTCTGCCTGGCCCAGGTTGTGTAAGTGTGAGCATGCTCTGTGCTAATGCTCTCAAATTCAGTGAGCTCTGCCTGGTCCAGGTTGTGTCAGTGTGAGCATGCTCTGTGCTAATGCTCTCAAATTCAGTGAGCTCTGCCTGGTCCAGGTTGTGTAAGTGTGAGCATGCTCTGTGCTAATGCTCTCAAATTCAGTGAGCTCTGCCTGGTCCAGGTTGTGTAAGTGTGAGCATGCTCTGTGCTAATGCTCTCAAATTCAATGAGCTCTGCCTGGTCCAGGTTGTGTAAGTGTGAGCATGCTCTGTGCTAATGCTCTCAAATTCAGTGAGCTCTGCCTGGCCCAGGCTGTGTAAGTGTGAGCATGCTCTGTGCTAATGCTCTCAAATTCAGTGAGCTCTGCGGAAATGTAGCAGGTCTTTTTGTGTTGAAAATATAATAAATAAATTACAGCAAGCAAGCATGACAGCATGACTGTTTTAAATAAATTCATGAAATTCTGAATTAACCAAGACATAATGAACAAATTACAGTCAGAAAACAAGACAACAGAACTGTTTTAAACAAATGTGGGAAATGTTTAAAAAAAAAGCCTAATGCCAAATTCCAGTCCACTTAGCTTGCTTTAGCACGTGCAAATTTAAAAAGGAACAAACAAAAACAAAACAATGCAAAGTGCGCTAACACATTTAATCATGTCAGAAAAAAAAGCATATTTCAGCAAACTCAGCGGGGTGTTGCTCATTGCTTACTTTATCCATTTACAACTTTCTATGTATATCCAAAAAATTCGGAGAAGAG
Organism: Albula goreensis; assembly: GCA_022829145.1. NCBI lineage: Eukaryota > Metazoa > Chordata > Actinopteri > Albuliformes > Albulidae > Albula > Albula goreensis. The sequence goes on from CM040747.1 coordinate 3,236,904, forward strand.
GTGACTTTCGGCAGGGGACGTTCAGGTTTCAGGAGTTTAGAGGAAGATGAGTGACAGACGTGCTTGTTTCTCAGATGGCACATGCTTCTAAAATAAGAAACCGGTAAAGGTTACAACCCAGAAAAGAATACTGTGATTCAAAGACAGAATCCATGTTTTTTCTCTCCTTTTAGCAGAGCAGCCGGGGGAATATAAACTGCAGGGCTGTCTCTTCCCTTTGGCCTCTAAATTGGATTTCATAATTTGCACAGAGAGAGGTCTTGAACCGGCATCCCTGCCTAACGAAGTGAATCCTGTCACTCAAATGAATCCAAGGACAAAATAAATTGCGTGACTTTAAGATCAGGGATATAACCCACCCCTTGTCAAAAATAAAAATTATCTCTTGGTCTGAGACTTACTGTAAGGTTGTTAAAACAAACTTTTCTTCACTACAATCAAACCGAGAAAAAAAGACATGGTATGTTTATGACGAAAGCTTGACTGATATCTCATCAGAGTGTTTGTAATATTAGGTAGCAGGAAGAGGAATTAAGGAGGAAGGACTCAGCTTACCTAGCCCTCCAGGTTGTCTAAACTTCATAACACTGTGTGAGGTAGAAGATTGAGCAGGAAGTCCTAGTCATCTCCAGCGGAAGCCAACTTAAGCTCTGATTCTTTTTGGTATGTAGCATCGCAGGTGCTAATGTTCAACATCTAATGTTTAGTGTCTAAGGTTCTAATGTTTAGTGTCATTCTTTGAGGTGTTCCAGGTCATAATGATTAAGAGATTAGTAATTACTCTTAGAAAGAGTAATTACTCTTTCTATTGGAGAGTGGAGAGAAGAGGCGTTATACTATGCTATTAGACTTTTATGCGACATCATTATGGTAAGCAGTTATTTAATTTACTAAGTTACAGTATACTCACCTCCTCAGACAATATACGCAACTATTAGCCTTATTACCATTAATACATATGGGCTTTGGAGTTACAGTATTCCAACCTCCTCAGACAGTATACTCACCTATTAGCCTTATTGCCATTAATACATATGGGCATTGGAGTTACAGTATGCCCACCTCCTCAGACAGTATACGCACCTATTAGCCTTATTGCCATTAATACATATGGGCTTTGGAGTTACAGTATGCCCACCTCCTCAGACAGTATACCCACCTATTAGCCTTATTACCATTAAGACATATGGGCTTTGGAGTAACAGTATGCTCACCTCCTCAGACAGTATACTCACCGATTAGCCTTATTTCCATTAATAGAGTTACAGTATACTCACCTCCTCCGGATATCAAATGTAGAAAGTTAAATTTACACACAGTTTAACTTGTTGAACAGAAGTGAGGTTTCACACAGTATCACACAATAATCACAATTATATAATTTTTGCAACCTCCCCTGCTTAACTTATTTACAAGCATGAAGATAGTCAGTTTTTCAGTCGGAGGTTTTATCCCTTCCCCCAACATGTTCTCCTTCTATCTGCTGAAATACGTCTTCCCTTTCCCATGTACAGTATACCCTAGCATGCTGAGTCAGACATCACCACCATATACACACATAGACTCCTCACCACATCTCATCTTCTGTCTTTCTCTCTGAACCCAGAAGAGCACTTCGCACTCCACAGGTGGCACCCTCTCCGATCCAATCAGCGGTTTCTGTTGACTGCCGCTGTAATTAAACCTTCTCATTTTCGGCTCCAGTTGTGAGCGCTCTTTCATATAATGGTAATGAATATGGAGAAGGAAACAGAATAAAGGCAGAAAACAGTGGAGTGGCTGTGAGAGAGTCTTCTGTCGCTTCCAATCAACCGACAACAGACAAGGATCACTTGAGCAAAGAGTACAGTTTTTTTAAACGATATATTTTTACCCGTCACTCTTTTTGGCGATGGTGTGGGTGGGTGGAGGGTTGCGTGGGGGGGGGGTTATGTCTAGAATTTTCCTTTCAGTTAATCAATCATAATTAAAACACTTGGAGAACCTGAGCTTGTGTTGTTGTTTTTTTTCCAGGAGAGAGGGCACAAGGCAAACAAACTAAAATTCATATTTTCAAATTTAAACTGCCCTTGATGCACAAGCAACCGAGCTCTAATTAAAGCGACTCCATTAATAAGGTGCGATGGAGGCCTTGCGAGGGAGAAAGTGCGTTAATCTCAAGCAGATACCGTTAACTCCATCTACATACAGCAAATGAATCTCAACGCTCCTGAGGCCCAAGGCACCGTTTCCGAGAGCGCGTGTGTATATGAACAGAAAAGAAGCTTGTGGGAACAGAGGATTTTCCTTATGTACGGTCTCTCCCCCCAAGCTACTATTAAGGAAATTCGCAATTAACGCTGTATTCTGATGAGCATTCACAATTAAAAGTCTAAGTCTCAAGAAATTTAAAGTTTTCAATAGGCATAATTTGAATTACAAAAAAAAAAAAATCTTCACAGAGAAAACTACAAGATCTGAAATTGTTTCAAAAACTTCTTTCAAAAAGTTAGATTCCCCCCCTCCTATGGACAGGAAAAAAAATATCCCAGACTCCTTTGTGTCTGTGATGTCACTCATGGGACTGTATGTTCAAAGAGCCATTTTCTTTGGTGCAGTTAGACATGTGTACATGAATGATTTGAAAAGGTAAAATGTAGTGTTCATCATGTACCAGGACCATTTCAAGTGATCTCCTGAAATACGCGTACATTTTTATCAGAGATTTGACTGACAGGCTATTAAGAGTTCACACATGTAGCTAGATGGCATCTGAGCATAAACAAACTCACCCAGTATGTTTGAGAATCAGGCCTCTCGGGTGTTTGCACAGTTTTTAATTTGGAATTCTTTCTGATGGGTTATAGTGAAATTGCTGAGTTGATCTAAAATTCTATGCTTCTTCAAGGTCTCAGAGTATTATCAGATTAGTTCCATTAATGGTTACTTGGTGAAACTATTCTTGGTCCAAGAATGAAACTTCTTTATGTCAAGTTTAGCCAATTTATTCAGTTTCCCAGATCAGCTCCAATGAGATTTTTGTCCCTTTTTAGAGGGGACCTGGCCAAGAGATGGAAACAACAAACAACAGCTGCAAAAGTTGCACTATTTAAATCATATCAGTGAAGTACAGATAATACATGCAAATTGTATGAGTGTTCAGGGATTGTACCCACTGTCCAGGAAAATATAAAAATTTCCAAGCATGTTTTTGTCATTAAAAGAAAAAACATAAAAAAACGCATATCTCCCAACCACCCCCCACGTAGAAGTAGAAGCAGGCCGAACTTGTCTGAATGTAACTCGATTCTGTGAGTAACTGTGAACTCAGCCACATTGACAGCGAGATCCCAGCTGTCAGTCTGTGTCTGCACCGGCATGACCTCATGGCGAGGGCGTCCGTGACCTTCACAGCGGCAACGAGGCCCTGCCAGATTCCCCTCTGAGCCTGGGGCAGCCGACCGCAAAGATGTGAGCCGCAACTTCCAAAGAGAGGCACAGCTCCTCAAACAGTCTTCCACTGACTGGATGAGAGAGTCAATACCGGGTCAGACGACCCTCACTAGAGCCAGCACATCTACACACAGCGATAACTGTGTGAAAATATGAAAAAGATGGTAACGCTTTAACCAATGCAAAAACCCATTTATAAACACAATAATAAATGGTTTATAATCATTATATGGTTTGCTGATGTGTTGGTGAACATTAGTAAATGACACTGTCTGTGGCTTGAGGCATGTTTGACTTCATAACCACAAATGATCACAGATCCAACACTCAGACCAGCCTTCCAGGTGACCTATGACCTGGCTCAGGTATCAGGAAGTCAGGCTGTAGGGGTAACCAATATCAACCCATCCCAACCACAGACATTGTCATTTACTAATGTTTACAAACACATTAGCAAATCTTATGTAACGGTTGATAAACAGATTATAAATCATTATAAACTACACATTAATGTGTTTTTAAGATATTTTTACATTGCTCTATCTAAGGTGCAAACATCCTAACAAACCAGGTAATATATAGATATTCTGTTCATGACTGTCGCACCTGTATATAGGTACAGTAAGGGATTTACTGCAGTGAGCTCTGGATGTTTTACACATCTCCATCACACCAACAGATGGATGTGTTTGTCATGGACAGAAAAGCAAACCGATGCAAAAGAAACACCTCTGTTTGTAATCTGTTTGCAAAAGTTTGTTACTGTTTGTACAAAAAGTAACAAACTGATGCAAAAGTATCACAGTAGCACCAGCCAGGGATTCGAATTAACACCCAGCTTACCACCACATCCCCTCCCATCTCCAGCCATTGCAGCTCGGAAGGCAGGGTGCATTAAAAACCTACTGTTGCATGAAAGTATCGGCTGTACCATTTTAAGATTGTACACCTATATTAATTTGATTGAGTGTATCTTTTTTTTAAGAGAATGTAATCTAATATTGAATAAGCTCACTAATACATGAGCTGTTTCATAAAGCATACAGCTTCATTTCCCGGAGGGATTGCATGTATTTGTATGATTATTGCATTTCCATAGAAAATTCCAATGTGCTGCATAATAGAATCCATAACCTGTGCAGAATGCTAAAGGAATGAGTTCTGGAACAAGCAGTGAAACTGACTTCACGAAGCATCAAGAAGTGATTTAGAGCATGCCGTTTCATTTACTCTTTGACGTCACTTTTGATAGGCATGGTAATCCCACGGTAATAACAAAAGCTTTTCACTAAAACCACAAAACATATATTGTAAAACATCAAACATACATTGTATTACACTGTAATATATGTGATATAACACATTTAGTGTTTCTTGTAACTAAATGTTCATCTAGTTCATCTAACCTTCATCTAGGCCCTAGCATGCGCCAATGATTAAGAAAACATTTACAGATATAGACATTGTTGTGTCTATAACATGCCCGTGATCATTTCTCATTTATTGGTTGCCACTAAGGGCTGAATCCAGGTGACTCCAGCCATCCACTGACCTTACTCCTTAAAAATGGCTGGTTTGTCTCCCCTTGCGCATTTGTAATAAATCTTAATTCTCACAAGAGAAATCATCAACGAGTTCTTCATCACCCTTTCAGAGTTAGGGACATTTCAGCATTGTGGACTGTCACCATTTCCCAAAGCGTTATTGCAACTACAGATTCTTAGTTTCAAAGCCCACCCCCCTCCCCTCCCCCCTCCCCGTTAGAGAGGGGAGACAGACACAAGAGAGTCAAACACTGCACACAGCATTAATAGGCCTGTGTCATGACGGCTTTGCAGCTGGCTCCAGCCCAAAGCAACATTAAATATTTGCAGCTTAAATGCTGCCACATCACATGGAGTTATTAGCTTGTGTTTTTATTTGCCATAAAGAATGCATGTGAGGAGTTTTTCACAGCCATGCAGGAGCCGTTTTTTAAAACTCTCATCTATTAGATCACTTAGCAGACTGCACTGCTGCGGAAACCCTGCGGGAAGCCATGGGGTTTTTTTTTTTTTTTTTTTTCGTTGCAGTTGTATTCATAGTTCTGCTCCTTTGATAGGAGATGTATTTGCTGCTCACGACACACCACAGATCTTGACGCATTGCCCTCCCCGGCGATGCGAAAGCGAAGAGGCCTCATGAAGTGTTCGCAGCCCTCCAGAGACCAACACACAGGGAGGGGAAAAAAAAACAGAAGGAATGCAGTTGTGCTTTTTGCAGTGGAGAGGCCTGGTGTTACCTAAGTGCTTTCATTCTATATTATCTTTCACTGCTGTTTAAGCAGTCACAAACACACCTACAGCCAGCACTAAATAATGATCAGGCATGCAGTGTTTTTTCACATGTAATAGAAGACTCTCGATTCATCAAATTGCTTCGCAAAATCTCTATCTATGTTGTGTTGCGGTAGGAGGAATTCAATTGGCTTTAAAGTACTCATAAATATATAATGGAGGGGGGGGGAGGTGAAGTTTAAAACATTCAGAGGGATCCAAAAGGTCAGAAGAAATAGATTGTGTAATGGTTTCTAAATGAATCTGGTACAAAAAAAGACTCTTATCTATAAAAGTCATAGTGCATTATGAACTGTGCTTTAGGGACTCTCACTGTGGAGTTTCAGTAAGTCAGAACTCCTGTCTAACAATGTCAGCATTTTATTCCATTTAATCACATAGCTGGAAACTTCTCTCAGATCATGCACCCATTCAAAAAACTTTCCTCTCTCCCATAAAATGTACATCTGTATGACACACCAGTTAGATTATGATGAAGACATAACTGTAATCCAACAGTAATGTTATAAGAAGTGAAGCCAAACATATTATCGGAAAGAAATGTATTTTTTTGTCAGAAATAAATCTGACTCTAATAGTCCTCGACCAGAAGGCATTTACATCCCCCGTGTCACAGGCTCAGGCCCGTTAAGAGGAAATAAAGTTAGATTTTTCCGGTGCTCAGCCTTGCTTGACATCTCCTAGACATTCTCCAACATATAATTTCCAAAGTTCTTGTTTCAGAGTTTTTTGTTTAATTGCATCAATCAGATGGCGGCGGTGCGAAGCTCAGCAAGGTAGCGGCCGTGAGAGGTGCTCTGCTCCCACTTGAACCCGGCTAGGCTAATCACGCCATTGCTTTTCTCAAAAGCCACTTCATTCGAGAGTCATTCTCATCACTCTTAATTGAATATAAAAGTGGTGAAGTGCTAAATTTAAGTTGTGAATTATTTCGCTCATTTATTAACCTTTATTTGACCAGGTAGGTAAATAGAGGAGCTGGTGCTTGTTTTCAACGCTAGGGCAAGTTCAAGATGTGGAATTCAAGGGATCATGCAGCCAATCAAGTGAGAGAGAGGGAAACAGGTCACCACATGTACAGAGCTAGTTTATGAATCTAACTCATGTCCTTACTCTGTACAAACTCATTCAAACTCTTTTTTCTTTTGCTGGACATATTGCTTTTTCTTTATTTCACTTCATTTAAAAATGAGAAAATATTGTGCTGGCATATGTAATGTAATGAGAAAATATGTACTGCCCAGTTAATCAAAAAAAAAGGGGAAAAAAATTTTATACCTAAAAAGAACATGTTTTTAATTTATGGACAAGCTTTTTTTATTCTTTTTTTTTTTTTTGCCAACAACGATGTATGGTGTGCTGTTCAATCAAAACCACTATGTGTTTCTATAGCAGCTCCAGCTGAAAACATAAAGACAGTGATTCATTTAAGATTATCTTAAGACAGACCAGCTGGAGAACACCGAGGATGTGGTGCAACCCAACAAAGGATATTCTGCATGGATTTGGCTGCAGATGTCTGACAGCAGGGGCAAAGCAACAATAGTTTCTCATGTGGCAGCTTACTGTGAGCTTATTGTGTGTACATTTGGAATAAAAGTTATACATGTAATTCATTTAAATATAATTTGGCCATTCTTAATTATAAATTAACATGTGTAGTTGATCGATTTTTTTTCCATCTAAAATGACACTTGTAAACAGCCTTTGTTATCTATAATCATGGTTAACCTTAAACAGTAAATCTTTAATTTTTTCCCTCATTTTATATCTCATAACATTTTTTCCTCGTATTATACTAGAATCAAATAGCAGATTTGCAAACAACCTTTGTTATCTATTTTATTTTTATCTTTCATTTTTTTTCCTCATATTGTACCGGAATCATTTAGCAGACATTTCTGAGGGTGGAGTTGGATACAGAATCCTTTAATGAAGGAAGCAGAAGAACAGGAGCTGCCTGTGGAGGGCTGCTGTGGCTGACATACATCGCTGGAGCCTGGCTCGGAGTCTAAGCAAAGCCATTCATATTTTCTGTTTTCTGTGTCACAGCAAGACAGAGTGCCTTTGAACTCTGCACCCTTCAGCAACACATTAAATGTTTAATATTTGTAATCAGGAGGCTGCTCTGTTTCTCGGTTGTCTGATGAATTTGCCTGCTCCAGCCATCTTTTATCACCCAAGTTTATTTTTTCAGTTCTGTACAGAAATTATCATTAAGCTTGATTTCAATTTAGTTTCGTGAGCAATAAAGCAATAAAAGCACTGCTGGGTCTGTTTCTCAATGCCTTCTGTATATTCTGCAAAGCATACCATGTTAGCTAGACAACTTCAGCAACATATTGAATTAAAAACATTTAACACTCGTGTAATCAGCGATGAACTGTCATTGTGTATGTTGAACACATTAACATAATTTGGTTGAGGGGCTTGAAAAAGTCATCCTAATGGAAGAGACAGCAGTTTGGTAAATTGTTGAAAACATTGGTGCCACACACGTCTCTTATCCTTGTTGTCAATGGTGAATTGCATCTTTCTCAAAGACCACAAAAAAAAAAGCATTGGCTTATGTCGATAAACCTGAAATGGTCAGCTCAATGTAGGAGCTCGATGAGCCTACAGAAGCTTAAAAGATATTGCCCATGTTTAGTTACCTTTTGGTCATTTTAACTGAGGCTAATGAAAGTACAGTTAGTTTAATTTAGCTTTTCACTCTACAAAAATACAAACAAGTAAAAAAAGGCATGCCAGGATCACCCTTTCCCTACTATAAGATGAGGGTAGGGACCCAAACAAGTGCACTGCACACGTACTTCAGTCAAACCAGACTTTACACTGTTTACAACATTAGTTCTCCTGAGTATGTTACATTGTATCTGAAACAAGCCAACATATCCTTTAATAATAATCTAGAGAATATTGCTGAACCCTTTTGAATATACCCCTTGAAATATTCTAAAGGATATTAGAATACATTCTATATTCTTTCTCTCTGAAGTTGAGTAGTATATGGCCTTAAACAGACAACAGTGTGCTGTGTTTGGATTGTGAATGTGGTTAACTCAGAAGTGGAGATCAGGTTCCACCCAAGGCCTGCCATTATCAGCATATCGGAGAGCAGGAGAGTGGGAACGGGATCAGGCAAGCACAATTCGAGAAGTGTCCCCTATTCAACACAACAATCATTTGTTAACATTTTGTTTTTCTCTCCTTGTCTAGCAAAGAAAGATTACAGCTCAGATGATTCATTTAGCACGCAAGGTCTTTGGTGATTCTGAGAAAAAGATATCGTCCCTGGTGCTGCATATTTCTTGTCTATTAGAATTCACTGCACCCTTCAAGCTCACAGAGATCCTGGAGCAGGTAACCACAGTCTTATACCTGAACGCCAAACTACTAACTCTACCCAGGGCCTTTTTTAAGGTTATTTTTAGCTGCAACCACCAGCTTTATAGGTCACTCTGTCGGTTGGTTGGTTGGTCGATCGGTCAGTCAGGCCACAAAAATGTCCCCATCATTTGGCCGCCACAGTTTTCGCCCCAGGAGGCTGAAATTGGGTGTGGAGGTCACGTGTGCATGTGTGAAGGTGTGTTTTTCTGAATGCCAATTGGCTGAAAGGGGAGGTGGCAGTGGGCGTGGCCTGGTCACGCTTGCTCAGGACAGCTCATTGGCCTGTGGCTAAGGTTGCCTAAAGGTTAGTGGTTTAAGGCCCTGTCTCACAGTAACCACAGTGACTCTTCACCCCACATTGCTCTTAAGGGCATTGGGCCTTGTTCAGTCTGTAAGCCGCTATGAATAAAAGCATCAGCTACATATACTTATTTAAAATATTGGCATACAGTATTAACATGCATTTTACATGTCTGCCTGAACTGTGATGATGATATTTATGACAGCTGCTTTAGATGGTTTGGGTCATTGTGTTTCTGTTTTATCTGATGTGTTTTTAATGTGTCTGTATGTTCTGGGCTGTACTACAAATTGCCTCCCTGGAGGACATTAAAGTTTTCCAAGTCTAAGATTAAGACTAAGTAAGCTAAATAATTGTAATGTGAATGTTACATTTTCTTCCGTAAGATTCCAACACTTACTATTTAAATATGCCCATCTTTATTTAGCATCGGTTTGGGACAGGGAGCTTAATGATGACAGTACGAATTCTGAATGGGCTGGAATTCGGATTGCTGTCGGCTTCTACTGCATCTTACCAACGCTTCTAAATTAAAATGTCCGCTGATAAAACGTGTCGCGGGAGCTTACTGGATATGACAAGAGTTCCTTCATACACATGCAGTGGGAATTCCCCAGGATTTTTCAATGTGTATTTTTGGAAGTTATTGTGGGGAGTTTTTCCCTCTTATTTTGGTACAGGTGCGCCTCCATGCCCCTGCCGTTGCTTCTTCTCGAGAACGACTCCCAAATTCAGTTTAATCTACACAAGAGACATCTGTTGCCGGCAGGCTTGATGCCTTCAAAGAAATCAGCCCTCCAGGGTTTGTGTGAGGCCGGCCGTGAATCAGAAATCAGTTTGGATATCTTACTTTGTGGATGTTTTGGTTTTGGGAGAGATTGACAGGCAGGTTGCAGAGGGCTGAAGTTACTTTGACCCAGCTGGTCGATAGCTGTGCTCTTTGTTATCGACCTCATTCACAAGGGTAAGATGTATGGCTGGGTCAATATCTTAGTCCCATGTTGTGTTTTTAATGTTTCTTCTCTGAAAGTATGCAAAATTAAAAAAAGTTAAAACCTATGGGTTAGATTCACTCAAATACACTCAACCTCCTTAAAGGGCAATTGCAAAGCAATCAAAAAAAAAAAAAAAAACATTGTCTTTTTAACTTCAGTGTTTAATTTTAAAAATACCACATTCTAAAGGACACACTTTATAGCCACAAATAAAATGTAACATACTCAAAGAAAACTATGTCAGATCATTATCATTGTTGTTTTGATTTAATTTTTAATAACCTCTTAAAAAGACTAGGTGCATTTTATTGAATCCAGCAGGGGAGGCAGGCAAGAGGTTGGAATGGGAATATTTACATAGTTAGTTAAAATGGATTTCTTTTTTTTTTTGCTCGTGATTCTCTCTCCCAGAGAGCGCTGAATCCAGTCCCCAGGGCTGAAATAAGGCATCATATGCCCCAGTGTCTAAGAAAACATGATTCACTTTTTCTTTTTTTTTTTTAAAGCATGCTTTGCTGCTGGTCTTGCCTGTCGGTGTGTTTGGCTGTCGTGTCTCAGCTCGGCCTGTTGTCTCTGACACCATTTACTCCCCATTCTTGGCTCCAGTCCAGTCGCTGTCTAGGATTTTCTGACTTTCAGCCAGTTCCTGAATGCTCTTGTGCCTTGTGATTGATGTTACAGCCCTACCAGCATTGGCCTGTTTTAATTCACACTGCTCACCATTGAGCTTTCTTGCCTATTGATCTCTCTCTCTCTCTCTCTCTCTCTCTCTGAAATTCACATTCAAAGTGCTTTGAAAAACTCCTTAACTGGTGTGATTTATGCAAATTATATTTGGTTTCTTTTCTCTCCTATTACTTTTTAAATATTATCAACATGCTCCCCCCATTGTGCTGGGGTACGGCTGGGTGGGGGTGGAAGGGGGAGCGAGGGAATGAGGAGGGCTGACAGCGTTTTTGAGAGGGTTAGGGTACTTTCTGTTGCCTAATAACTTGTTCTGTTACAACCCTTAATGGATGAATAATTTTTTTTTTAATTATGACAAAAAAAAATTAAAAGTGCTTTATTGGCATGACAAAATGTATGTTTGTATGGCCAAATCATGGTAAAGAACATGTAGAACATCACAATTACAGAACAATGTGATTGTACATATACACACAAACACATACATGTGTATACACTCTCTCTCTCCCCCCTCTGTTTATTTCATTATTTTGTGGTCTTTTTTTCTTTTCGTGTGGTGTGAGGACATGTGGGGAGTCTTATAACTGGTTTTCTTTTATTTTCATCTTAATCGTATTTGTGGGGGTTTTCTGTTTTAGTTTCTGTGTTGTCTGGTAGTATGTACTGTATAGTAAAGGGACTTTTAAAAGTCAGAGTGTGTGCTCTGCAGCGTGTGCTCTGCAGTGTATTCTGCAGTGTGTGCTCTATGCAGTGTGTGCTCTGCAGCATATGCTCTGCAGTATGTGCACTGCAGCGTGTGCACTGCAGCGTGTGCTCTATGCAGTGTTTGCTCTGCAGCATCTGCTCTGCAGCGTCTGCGCTGCAGCGTGTGCCCTGCAGCGTCTGCGCTGCAGCGTGTGCTCTGCAGCATAGTGTTTGCTCTGCAGCATATGCTCTGCAGTGTGCACTGCAGCGTGTGCTCTATGCAGTGTTTGCTCTGCAGCATGTGCCCTGCAGTGTCTGCTCTGCAGCGTGTGCTCTGCAGTGCCAGCTAATTTAATAAATGTAAATGTACTATGAGTCTAGCTCCAGTGTCCCACCTAGCAGTTTATCAAAGCCAGCAGGGCTGTGCCATGGAAACCGCTGGGTATTAGTTATCAAATAATAACCATCAGTTACGAGTCAGCGCTTGGGGACAGGTTCCCGGTAAGCCATCACTGCCAGCGTGACGGATGCGCGTGGAGCTTCTGCGTGGCGCCACGCTGCGGTGCCACTGTACACCGGTGCCAGTCCAGGCCCTCACGTTAAATTGAGTAATGCGACTGAGCTCATTAATGGGTTCCCCCTATTCTACAGAGTACTGTGCTCCATAAAATAACACAGCTACTGTAGGGGTACAGTATGGGCCAGGGCTCATGTGCATGCTGGGTCTCAGTCCTACCGATCTCTATAATTCACCCTGTATCCTTCCCTGTTTGAGTTAAAATGGCACCGTTTCTGCAGCCATCTTCCCTACTACTTCGCATGCTGTTTTTCATTACTACCCATCTCTATATTAACCCTTTCCTGCCCACAACTCCATGATATCCTCAATCCAGGCAATATGAACATCTATAAGTGAATTTGACCAGTTTTAGGCTTTACAATATCTCTACGCCGTCAGGGTTCGAAGATAGAGTTTGGGTCGAAATCAGCCTGATGGACCAGCATGGTGACTGAAAGACAAGAGGAAGAAAGTACACAGTGTAATTAATATTCTGTAGGTTATGTGCTTATGTTATGTTATGTGGTTATGTGAGGACATATGGAAAATATGGTATCTTCAGACTTAAACAATTAAAATAAAATTAAAATCATTTTGTAAATTTAGATGTATGATTAATCAGTCATTGATGTAGAAATGCATTTTGGAAGGGTAAAATTTGAAATGTGACTGCCATAAAGATTTAGCAAAGCTGGGTCAAAAGCAACCTGCTAAACTTACCAATGTGATTCAAATCCTAATATAACAGGTGTTTTTAACAGCCTTCATTAAGTTCCATATGTGTGTGCTGAAGCAGATTTTTTACACCATGCAGGTTAGACTCATAACTATCATTTGCCTCTGTGTTACTTATTTTCCTCTGGTTGTTTTGTTTCAATGGCCACACTTTCTGTGTTTTTACTCTCTGCTGTAGAAAAAGGTAAGCGTCAGTTTGAAGTCTTCTTGGCAATTAAGAGTATAAATCATTGTTCATTAAAAATAAAAAAAAACATTTAATTAAAAAGAATGAACAGCCCTTTATACTTCTGGTTTTTGCAATTAAGGTTTGAAGAAAACCAGCACATGCTGTGGTACCCCAGGACCAGACTGAGGTACCACGGTAACAGAGAACATGCAGTATAATCATATGGAATCTCATGGAGTCAAGACCTGCATAAACACTGCTCATAATCAAATCAAAATGTAATAAAATGTGATTATAATTATGGTCAGAGGGGCACTGTGTCGGCCATGACATCACATGACACGTACTCAAATCAACATCTCAGCATCTCGTCCTTAACAGTGAGGCAGAAATTCATGCAAATTTTGATGATTGCCAAACTGTGTTTATGAAGTAAAACTTAATACATATTTATTTTTTAAACCTTTCTGAAGTCCACATTAAGGAATACTGCTGATTAAATTCTTGCCTTGGAGTGCATTATTATCATAAAGATGAGTGTCTCTCTTATTTGACTTTTCAAAAACTGGTTTAGATAATTAATTGATAATCAGAGTTAATATTAATTTTAATTTCATCATGAGTTCCAACACAGAGAAATAAAAGCATCCAATGCTAACTACTGGTTTTTCTAGGAAATTTGCAAGTAACCAAGCAATATTATAATAAAAGTATCCGATGTCAACTGTTTTCCCAGGAAAGTAGCAAGTACCTGCTCAAAAAGTCACTACAGGTTACTACATGACATCACACACCATGTGATGGTGCATGTAATAACAGTCTAAAGAAAAAGCTTTTTAAATTGATCAGTTTGGAATGTTTCATTGTATTCCCAAGACAGGTCACTGATACTGCCTCTGCAGTCAGGATGGGAGAGAGCAAACACACCAAATCATGAGACACATCCACAAGCCAGAACAGTAGCTTAGCAGAATGTGCCACCCACTACAGCACTTGATGAAAACAAGATGAAAACGCTATATTTCAATCAACTCTGCCAAACCGAAAACAATTTATGTTAATTTGTTTGCGCACTTGCTAAAAACAAGATGAAAACATAACATTATTATCACAAACAAAACTTGTTTTCTGTCGTGTTGCACCTTTTTTTCTTTGATTCACACTCCATTCAGACAGTTTTAGAATCACCTCGGCGTGACATCACAAAGTGTGCAACAAGGACCAGCACAAAATTTTAATGAAGTCATCCTGGCAACTTAATGGCGGGTCTGTGGCTGAAACGGGATGACGGAAGACGCTAACCGAGGCGCGTTGTGGAGCAAGCGGGCAGGCTCTTGTGTGCTTTCGTGTCCATGTTAGCGTTAGCGGAAGGGCCCCAAGTTTGAGGTCACTGAGCAGGTACACCTCCTGCTGAGGAACGGAATAAAAGGTCGCCAAATCACTACCCCAGTCCAACCAAACGGACACACAGCGGGGTTACCTCAAACACACACAGTCCACAGATTCCGCTCCTCGCATCCATCAATGCAGGCATTGCACATTTGATCTGAATCGCAGCTGAATTGTTATGCCCCAAAGTAGAAACTGTCCCACAAAAAAAGACGTAACAATTCCCACGGAGGGAATTCTCCCTCTCATCCGATAAGTCACATTGCTTATAAAGAACAATCTTCTTTCCTCCCTGTTTGATAATGCAAGACCACGGAATCACAAAAGCTTTTTAGACGATTGTGCCTTACCTTAAGTGCACCATGTGCTTTCTTTAATGCCTCCAAATGAATCAGTATTAGGACCTCATCCCGGCGATTTTAAGAGTTCTTCTTTCATGCACAATGCCTTAGGAGGGGGTGAGTCAAGTAAACAAACTTGAGAAAGAAATTATTAAAGAGATTAGTTTGTACCTCAGGTAAAAAAAAAAAAAAAGTTTTAATGCTTTCCCCTGAATAAATTAATGTATTATTTCTCTGCATGTGTTCAGTAATCTTAGTATAGAATCACATGTGGTGAAAATGTGATCTCTTGCAGACGATAAGTGTCTGTCCCCAACTTAAAGACAAAGTCAGGCATATATTCTCTGGTGTACAATCAAAACTCTTAATCTTGACCATCACCATGATTATGTTACTATGGTAACTGTATTTTGAGATATCGTTGCAGTGGTTCATAGATATAGGAACATCTTTTTTCTAGAATTTTACACTCAAAGGCCAACGGCAGTCAAAATGACCTCCTTGCTCAAGGAAAGACTGATAAAACAGAAAGCGGGAGTGGAAGAGAAAGAGGGGTTGACTGAATTTGTTGTTTTGTTGTGTTTTAACAAGGCTTATCATTATGAATTTTGTTTTCAAATATAAGAAAAAAAATATGTTTCCCTGATAATTTAGAAAGCAGGTGAAAGTCTGATGTAACATGAACTGACTTCAGAGCCAGTGTGGAAGCAGTCTCCTGCCAGCTGTGATTTTGACACAATTGAAAATAAGATTTGGGGGGGATAATTTGAAACAAAATTTCCTTTCTCTAAAATAACCGGGAATTTTTCAGGAAAAATGGGTAAAAACTGAAAACGATGAGGCCAACATTTTGAGCGTAAAATAGCCGCTGGCAAATGAGTTACTGGATGGCAGAAGGGCCCATGCTGTAGCGGTGAAGCGATCAACACAACCGGCGAGTCGGATCTGGGGAACAGAAGAAAAAGCACAGCACATTCATCAACACAATTCACCCTATATCCCCTCCACCCTCGGCACTGTAGTCATGCAGACCGTATCAGTGCAAATAATGTAATAAAAAAAAGACTCCAAAACATCTTAATCTCAAACTCCAAAGAATTTCATGGAGATTACCCAGTAAAAAAGAGAGAGAGACAGAGAGAGAGAGAGAGAGAGAGAGAGAACGGCTTTGTGAATCTGAGCTCTAATCAAGCCTGAAAAAGGCTGATTTCATTCATTAGATCCACAAAAAAATTCCCATATCGCTGGAGTTTAACCATCCAACGCATCACATTGCATTATAATTAATACCATATGCCTTATTAGATAATTGGATGTATTCTACAGGGTAAGCACGCTTCTCAGCAGGAACATGCATTAAGAAATAATCGCATATGATAAAATTATATTGTTCTCATACAGGCTAATAAGCTTGTCAGCTCTGTGCATTTTTTCACGCAGGAAAAACACAAGCATAAACAGCAACCAACCAGCGTTGTTTAAACTAACCCAGGTATGTTGTTTTGTCCAGTCTACCAGCACTGCGAAAAATATAAATTGTATTTACTGTGCCTGGGTTTTTTTTTTTTTTTTTTCCCAAAAGCAATTCACAAAGTGCTCTCTTTAGGGTGTGTAGAGGCACCCTGGCCAGTTTTGATGGGAGAGGAAATGTACTTTTGCTGCCTGTCCGAACAAACTGATCAAGCCACTGTTGACATTCTCGCAGATGGCTTGGGTGTCAGTGTAAAAACTTTACTGTCATCTCCAAATCCAGCCATCCGCTCACTGAATTCCATACTTTGGTATATTTCCTGCATATCTATATTGCCGTCTCACTTTCTTTATTTTATTATTTTACCCATACAACCCAGACATTCTGAGATTGATTCAATCAAATGCAATTAGTATCTTTGAGGGCATATGAAATTCAATCAAAACAGAGTGTGTCATAACACCATTTCCTTTGCCAAGTCTCAAGTAGCAAAAATCAAACTTAATATTTGGAATGTGCTCTTTTCATTTTAAAATAGAGTAGAATATGCCCTTAAAGACACTAATGTCCTTTCTGATTGAACTGTATAACCCCTTAAAGACAAGGAGTATGTTATTTTAAATCTAGCCCAACGTACTCGTAGCTCAAGATCCACAGGTTTAAGCTTTGCATAGCTAACATTATAAACATGAGCACGATTTCAGCTACACCACTTTCCCTCAATACATACCAGGACTAAAAATATAATACGAAATAATACACAGCCGCAAATATGGTCAAGGAATTTGTGTTGCTCTAATAGCAGAGAGAAAGCGAATATGAATAAGGAATGAGGGGGATTCGGAGTGCCTTTTCATATTGAATGCCCTGTCAAAGCTCTTTAGTGAAACTTTCTTGAAAGCGAATGTTACAGATGCAAGGACAGCTCCTGTGAGCCGTGAGGGGGCACCGGAGTCAGCCAGAAACACGACGAATTTCCTGGTTTGTGCTCTTGCGCTGTTTCACAGCCAGCCGCCGGCCGCTTGGCTCTGTGCCCAAACCATTTCTAAGCAGTCAAAATGTCCGCCGCAAACTTGACACTAACACCTTAAGAGGACTGGAACATTTTCAGCATTATGGTCTCTTTTCATTTGGCTATTTTATTTTCAGCCAGTGATGTTGAGATAAGTTCCTGGTGGGAGGAGCCAACAGAGGTCTCAGCCAATAGGGGAAGGGCAGTATTTGTCAACTTCTGCTCTGTGGGGTACCACTGCACTTGATTGTTTATGTTCCAACCACCATTGCAACTCCTTGTTTTAATTGTTAAAAGTTTTTAACTGTTGTTAGCAGGGAAAGTGTCTAATTAACAATTTTTCATTGCCAGAACACTCTCTGAATGTTAGGAAACACTTTCCCAAAATAAATTTTTCCAGTTTTCTTTGTGTTTCTTGAACATTATTTGTCTGGACCATTTTATTGTGATCGTGACAGATTTTTCTTTCTTTTTTGGGACGATGTAACATTCTTAGAATGAACTGTAGAACCTCCACACCTGTGTTTGACAACCTTACCTGATCAAGAGATGAGCTGTAAGCAGAAAGCACAACACACCTTGGTCCCATTGGACTGAGTTTTAGAAACAAAATGTATTTGTGGTCACATCACAGATCACGTTTCCACAGTGAATCTTCAGTGGCTTCTGGAAAGAGGATCCAGGTTTTACTGCAAAGAGCCTTCTTCTGGTGTCATCGCTATGAACCACCTGATGTTAACCTTGGCCAGCAGGTGTCATAGGGAGCGCCACGCCTCTTCGTGTTTGTTTTTTTTGTTACCTGGCCAAACTGAGACAAATTACTTGTTGGCACGCACCGGTGCATCTGTTGTCTGGAGCAGGTGTTTTCCCAGGCCTTCAGATGCAGCCCTGTAAGAGGAGATGGAGAAACATTCACAACCCACAGACTTATTTAAACAAACGAGAAAGACTTCAGCACATGGAGGCGCCATGCACAGAGTCCCTGTGTCTGCCCAGTAGAAGTGGTTTCCCCGATAAAGTTCAAATTAAACGAGGGGGAGAAGGTTAAGTTGCAGTTAATCCAGAATTTAAAAATGGATTTCTGAAACGTTACTGAGCCTCAAATTCATATTCATATGCACCGCGATAGTGAAGTATTAATCTGACATTCTGTGGAAAGTCTAATTAGATTAAAGGAGAATACTGTCAAAACATGAACATTTGATCAAATACTTCTCAGCAAGTAAAGGTTTGTTAGACAGCCTCCCACTGACATGTTTTTTATGGCATGAAAATTTCTGTGATGTTAGCACTAGGTACCAGGATCATACTTTGATTAGATAATTACTTCCAGTTACTTTCACTATCAACTGCAGATATAAATATGAAATAACTGCTGGATTCATGTTCTGTCATTCTACATCAGTAGATATTAAATTAAAAAATTATGTAAGACATATAAAGATAATTTGTCTATGGCTTACCCAAGCCATATCTGGCTTTGTGGGTGAGACTACCCTGGTGAATGTGAAATTTTAACATTCAGGATGGAGACTTTTTTAAGTCATATTATCAGTGGAGAAGCCTACTTTTTTCATTAATTTGATTTCCTGACCATGTAATTCCATGTAATTGTATAAGTTATGAGGCTTAATTAATGTGGGTGACCATGACCATGAGCAACGCCCCAGACAGAACGAAGAGCTCGGATGGAACAAAAACCAGAAACGGCTCCACCACTCTGGGATCAGGACTGCCCTCCACCGGTCATGCCCTGCCCTAACTCTGGAGTCACAGGTGCTGAAAGGGTGAAGATCCTGAATTATTCAGCAGGCCCTTCGCTGAACAGGGCCCTACACATTTCCATAAAGGCCATGAATACACCAGAGAGGGCATCGAGGGTGTCATGGTTTTCATGCAGTCAGGATTCCTAGCAGTGTCCCTATGTGGTCTAATAATAATTCCTTTTTTCCTGGAAAATAGACTTTTTTTTACATTTACATTAGTCAAAATTTGCCCAGTAAGTTTCAGCTTAACAAATCAATTTCAGTCATGACCATGACTGGTGAAGTCAGAATGTAGTCATATATATTAGTATATATATACACAGATGGTCTCCGACTTACGATGAGGTTACGTTCTGATAAACCCATCACAAGTGAAGTCGAAAATGCATTTAATACACCTAATACACCTAACCTACTGAACATCACAGCCTTGCCTAGCCTACCTTAAACGTGCTTATAACACTTACATTAGCCTACAGTTGGGCATGATCATTAACACAGAGCCGATTTTATAATAAAGTGTTGAATATCTCATGTAATTTATTTAATACTGTACTGAAAGTGATGCTATCGCACCATTGTAACCTTCAAAAATTGTAAGCTGGACCATCATAATTGGGGACCGTCTGTGTGTGTATATATATGTGTAATGTTATATATTACGAGCAACTTAGTCACTAATAAAAGGTATTAAAAACTAGAACACGTCACACTAAGCTTTTCTTCTCTCAGAAAGGGAGCTTAGCTTGACTTCCATTCATATATTTGATCCAAACAATAAAGCAAACGTCACACTCAGATTATTCATGCATTGCCTTTCCTCGCAGGCCCATCAACTAAGTACATTATGAGATTTAATAGGTTAAATCTAAATCTCCTATTTTTCTTTTTCTGGGAAGAAATAAAAATTAACAGGAAGTTTCTGTTTCCTTCCTGGCAGTATTTCCCAGATACCCAACTCACAAGAGATGAGCAATAAATCACAGACGCATTGAAATGCAATTAGTGGCATGAGTAGCCAAACTAATTGTCTGCAGTTACAGATTTTAATGTTGTAATCATTATGGGGTAATTTTGCTGTAAGATGAAGCAAGGCAAGGAGTGGCACAAAACTGTTTTTTTATATGGTGTCCAAACCAAATGTAGCAGACACTAATGATAAAAGGGTAAGATCAATGAACTGTTACTTGACATGACATGTTAGCGTCATGCTTGTCTTATCCTTTTCATATAAAGCGTTTTTTTCTGTTGATCCCAGAACAATCTGAGATTAATGTGTTTTAAACATCCCATGTTTTAATCTTAATATATATATATATATAAGATGTTATACATCTTATACATGTTATGCTTTTCATACTTTTCTTGTATCAATCAATCAATACATTTCAGAAATTATTTGGAAAAATCCAAAAATAAATTCTTCCACTAGATGTTTAGTTTGTAAATGTCAAAAGAGGAATGAGTATGCCATTGTTCAGAAATACAAACGGAATATGGTAAGAATATCACATACTCATCATTAACGAAGTCTGTCGAGGAATTTTATTATATGCCTGATTGACCAGAGATAAACTCACACCCTGGGCTGGCCAGAAGAGGATGGCCTCCTCCTCTCAACTCTGGTTTCTCCCAAGGTTTCTTCCAATCTGTTTCACATAGCAAGTTTTTGCTTGCCACTGCTGCTGCAAGCTTGCTTTGTTAGGGTTAAGTCAAAGATGCATTTTAAAGAATATTTTTACGATTGTTTCCGAAATGTGCTGCACAAAATGCGTTCCATCCATTGGTTTTCTCTGAGCACTGAATACAGACATTAATTGGACTCACACGTGCTTTCTGCAAGTTCATGCACTTCACTTTTTACGGCCTTTATCTCACACTCTACCTTGCTGCAGGCAGGTCATTAATATTTCCTAAAGTCTGTATTCAGACTCAGTGGGGAGACAGTGGTGGGCGGTCACACTTACATGTGTCACTCTTAATGGCCCCGCCTGAAAAAGCAGACGAACGCGTGGCTGCATAAATGCATTCACTAGGAAAGAGTGGGTAGCCTGTTAGCGAGAGTGTTCTCTCAATTCCTCAAGCAGCTTTTTATTAAAAACGCCTCAAAGGTCTAAAATTAACACAGTCAAGCAAAAGTCAATCTTTTCCAATTAAAATGGTTCTTCTTGGCATGGAACAAAAAAATATTTTAAAAAAATTCAAATATTTTCTAAAAAAAGATATTGCGTAACTAATATATATGAGATATAAAGTGTTGGGTTAAGTGGGTGTAATGTAAGCCCTCCATGCAAAGAAAGCGGAAGGAGCTATCGTGCTAATCTATCGTGCTATTTCATCGTGCTAATCCAGTGAACTGTCAATGTCATATCATGTGAGGAAGCCCTGTTCCAGTACAGGCACAGGGTGTGCAGATTTTACTTCCAGCCCAGGGGCTGACAATGACTCGGCAGGAGCTGAAAGTCATGCACAAAAACGTGCCCCAGGGGTGAAGCGTGTCCTATCCCAGGACAGCTGGAGAGCACAAAGCATGGAGCTGCAGGATCCAGGAGCGTTGACCTGGAGAAGGAGCACATTCAGGTGAGCTGACTGACTTTTCCTGGTTTTACGTCTGACGCGGTGTCGTTATCGGCGGGAGAACGCAGCATAATCAGATGTGCAACAGGTGCAAGGTGAGAGTGCTGGAACGAATGATGAAACAGCTATTCCACCACAAAATGTATACTTCTGGAGCAAGAACGGCTAATATATGATAATTTAATTTCGTTTCAAATTATATTATGTTCCACCTCGTAAACATGCAAAACAGGGAGCTACTCAATGGAACAAGCATGAGGGGCGGGTAATGTGGGAATGATCCCAGATGAATTTTACTTTCCGCACTGCGCCGCCAAAAAGTTGCAGCTCTGTTGTTTTTTAAAGATGAGTTCCTGGACACACACACACACACACACAAACAAACAAACACTTCAAACCACCTCAGTCACCAACCTTCAACAGGAACATTTTAAGGCTTTAAATGTTACTTCAGCCAGATTTAGTCCTCGATTTTTACTCCAACAAATATTCATAAAATAACAGCAGAGTGATGATGTGGGATTAGAGCAGTTAGTAAGTAGGTAAAGTGGTATAGTACATGCTGTCATTCGCTCAGTAACTTTATGTACAGGATAGCAAGGCCACATCTCTCGTACATGTATAACCATACACCACAGCATGTGGGAGTGAATTTACTTTAATGGCCAAAACACTCTGATGTCACTGACTTGGATCATTGTCACACCCCATTTTTAAATGTGATATTTAGCTGTGAAAAGCCACAGGCATAGACCTGGGTGCTGGGCCTCGATGATGCAGCTGCCCTTGGGCCAATCAGAATGCCTTAGGATGAAGTAAATTATAATGAACTGAGCCAATTAAAACGGGTAAGAGAGAACCCAAAGCAGAATGAGCCAAGCCAATTAGAATGTGTTAGAATGCATGCAATTAGATAGAACCTAGTAAATTAGAATATGTAGGATTGATTCCAGTTAGAACATGAACTTAAATTGAACCAAGAAAACTATCATAGGTTTCTTAATTGTTCAATAAAACAGGTATAGAAGTATGCTCTAAAAGGACAAAAATCAGACAGAAATATAAGTTGACGTTGTGAAAAATGTAGTTTTTTCTTAGTTTTCTAGCAGGTCGGTCTGTTGGTCGGTTGGTTTGTCCACAA
Source organism: Albula goreensis (assembly GCA_022829145.1). Taxonomy (NCBI): domain Eukaryota; kingdom Metazoa; phylum Chordata; class Actinopteri; order Albuliformes; family Albulidae; genus Albula; species Albula goreensis. The sequence continues at coordinate 3,259,889 of CM040747.1, forward strand.
AAATTTCCCCACCCTTTGGCGGCCACAATTTTCTCCCTAGGTAGGCTGAAATTTGGCATGGAGGTCAAGTGTGTGTGTGTGAAGGTGTGTGTTTCTGTTCATGCCAATTGGCTGAAAGGGGGCATGGCAGTGGGAGTGGACAGTTCGCAGCTATTGCGAATTCTCGCTTGTTATGGAAAGCAGCAGTTAAAGAGAGCTCATAGGCAGTGGTCTCTCTCACAGCCGTTGCCTGGCACCCACAGGAACTGGGAATGAAACGTACCCACTGGTCTGGGCTTTGCTGACACCCCACTCTGGCCAAGCACCCAGCCTCCCCAGGTGTTGGTCCCTGTGGTCCCACACAGCTTGCTTTGGCGCACGCGTCTCCGTCGGGACGCGAGACGCAAGCCAGCGACTAATGGCGCGTCCATGAGGGTTGACTCATCCGAGTGGGGGTTTGGAGGTGGGCGCCAGCGGATGAGTCCCAACCGCATCCCTGTTCAAGCGCCGGTGCCTTCACCCAGGCACTCGTCTGGAGAGATGGCAGCGGGTTTGGATTCTGGTTCCCAGTCTGTGGTGTGTGGCTCCCAGGCTCCCCAGCTGGCTGAGTTCAGCCCCCCCTCAAAAAGTGGCCATCACTTCACACTCCTCTATGTGCAATCCAGAGTTCTGCTGCAGGGCCGAGCAACCCGTAAACACACCTGTCTCATCCTGGTGGTTTTCAGTTACACATCACATCCTGTTTGAAAACTGTCACACAAAATCCAAATCCAAATCCATGTTTCACATCCAAGTCCGAAAAGTTGCTATGCCATTGAAGGTGAGAGAATTTCCAACTGAAACAATTCCCCACATGCCGTGACACATACCCTTGCTTGTGCTGCAGATGTGATGTAGCTATACTGTTTGCAAAGTTGTCAGGCAAACGAAAGAGATGGTACTTTCCAAACTAGTTCTGTCAGCTCCTGCATCGCTACTCTCTGCTTCCACCTGAACTCACAGAGTTACCAACTATTACGGCTCAATTATGTCTACAGACATAAAGGCACATACAGCTATATAAACATACAGAATGTATCGATAATATGCAGATTATAGTGGCATAAATTAAACCTGGGGGAGTTTCTAAAGAATTGCTAGCTCTAAAACAAAGTTACTTTTCATTCATTTATCATTTATGATTTATTTATGTGTAAATAATGAATAGTTTAAAATAAAGAGAAGTACAGATGGCGGAGATGAGCAGCGTTGGATGGTTTGAGGATCTGATTCATTCGGAGCTGGCGTTAGAAGCAGCAGCTGCAGTCTCGGATCGGTTTGCACCTTGTTCTCACCGCGGGCTTGGTCTTCTTTTCGCCGAGAAACCGTCAGCTCGTCGTCTCAGACATGCCTGACTGACATGACGACTTCCCAAAAACAGAAGCGCTGACGGGGGGATTACACGCGGAATGGAAGCAGAGGGGCTTGGGAAACAATGGCGCGTTTCACAGATCCTGGTGTTAACCCTGCGGTGAGGCGGATTCTAAGGCGTGCCGCGGTATGTCCCAGCGGGCGGAGAGCTGAGTGTGGGGGGGGGGTGGATGCTGGGGGCTTGGAGGGGGTGCTGTGTGTTGACGATTTGTGTGTGGTGCACAAGAGCCATTACCCAGATATCCTGCCATGGCTGGCACATACCTGTCTTTGCCACACCTATCTGTTGCCAGATCGCACCCTAGAGCAAAATAATTTAGCATACATTTGATTAGCAATCCGTGGATTGCATTTCAGACTCTCTGCTCTTTCTCTCTCCCCCCACCCCCAACCCCAGCCCCTCCTCCCCTCCACCCATGCAATCTGTAAGTCTCACCAAAAAAAAAAAAACAAAGTACTTGTTCTCCTTGTTTTTCAGCTCCTAATACCTGATTTATGGCATTCTGCGGCAAGACCTAAGTGGTGTCCAGGAGGGGCTGAGGGGTGGGGGTGGGGGGGTCATTTTCCATCCGGTGGCGGACCCAGCTCTGTGGCTCGACGGAACACTGTCCAGGTGGAGGGGGCCGTTGTCATGACAACAGGCCGTGGCGTGTCACTCAGGAGGTGAGGCACTTCAGTGGTGGGTGAAATGAGAGACCCCGCCGGCGGGAGAAAGAGGGCTCTGGCACGGGCCCCGGTGTTTTCGACGCAGCCTAGCGTTCAGCGCCGCTACGCTGTCGAGGAGCTGGTACCCCTTTATCTGAGGGGGAGGGGGGGGGAGAGATGGGACGATCGCGCCTCCCCCGTCTAACGAAGGGACGTCCTTCCACGAGCCAGAATAGAGCTGAGGGAATACAACTTTAATAGTGACAAAGGACGAGTTCTGCGTTTCAAGTGACTGGAGTTTCCTTTTGCCCATAATGTGGGCCCTTTGGGGAAACAAGGGCTAGACAACACGCAACAGGGGATCTTTCTATGAAAAAAAAAAACACATCAAGGTGAAAAATGTGTGAAATATCTCTGACAGAATACCAAAAATGGTGTATTGTTTTCTGCTTCAACCCCTTTTGGTCTCATTCCCAGAATCAGAAAGAGCATTAAGGAATGCAGGAAATCTCATAAAGTTCAATGACGAGATGAAGATTCCCTGAACACTTACGTCTCTCAGTCTGGCATTTGGGCTTGTCATGCTGTCGGAGCATGTGGATTCTCCTGTGGGCTTTGCAGTTGTCTCTGGAAAAGACATGTCCCTCATACAGGTACCTTAAATTATGTGTTGTCATTAAGAAAGGACAGTACAAAAAGACAAACCCAGCTGAAAGGTTAATGAATTAGCTAATGCATCACTGTGTATAACTGGTTTCTCACAAAAGCAAAATTGGATGAATAAGGATCAAATGAGGTCACTGACGAAACAGCGACCTCTAGTGACAAGTTGTGGGCAAGGTCAAGGAAGTCATGGGGAGAACGCCCTGCATGTCAGGTGAAGCGTCCTATTGGCTGATGGTTTCTGAAGTTTTGAATGATCTCAATGCGCTTACATTCTTATGTCAGTGGTTCAATGGGATAAGCTAGCCCAACACATACCAATAGCTGGTTCCATGGCTTCCTGTTGCTGGCAGATGCTTACAGGAATATCAGGATATCTCCTCGGCTACCTTCAGCTCTCTCACTGTCACCCTTTGCTGCTCTCTAGTTCTTGTCTTCCTTCAGCAGCACAGGAGCTGCAGGTGAGGAAAAGATGGAGAGTCGGGGTTACCAGGTTGCGCTTAACATATTGTGCGAACCTCATTACCTGTGAGTACTTGAGCCTAATTATTTGGCAGCAGCGAGTCTAACACAGATGGCCACATTTCATCAGCTATTGTTCAGCTTGATTTAAAAAAAAAAAAATTGGCAAAATGTTTTTTTTTTTTCCTGAATACAAATGTTAAACAGGAGAAATAACCAAACATGGGTGAGCTGGGAGATGGATTTAAAGTTGGAGAGACTCAGGAAACATGGGAAGGCGGGTAGATACACGTGCCGTACAGGTGAGTGATTGCTGAAATCGAAAGAGGACTCATTCCACACTCCAGGACCAACAAGAGAATGAGCCTATTTTAATGCTCGTTTTTTATTATTTATATTTTAAAGCTTAAATAAAGCCACCCACCCCACCCCTACATATTACCATAATCTATAAAAACCTTCATAATCAGAATTATCATATCCATCAATTATAATCACTGTAAAATTATAATTAAGAACATTGTTACTTGATAATTATAATATTAGTATGTGTAATTTTGGCTATCATAACCATATTTTTCATGTATTTTTTTTTTATGGAAGCTACTCACTAATCATTAATATGAGTGAGTTAGAATGAGGCAAACCCCCGAGGGTATCTGTGACTCACTCATCTGAATCAATCACTGGGTTTGGGTCAGGAGTGTGATTTAGCTCAGGCAGGGAATGAGAATTACCCATACCTCATCTTCACAGGCACGTTAGGAGGGACGGTGTATTTTCTTACATAAATCCACTGCAGTCTATTACATCAATAAAACCTTTGCAAGAAGTATTTCAGAAATATTGTTGTAGTAACACTGCTATTGATTTCACCCCCTAAATCTCATAATCCATGGGTAAATTCTTCATGATTGTGAAATGGAATTTTCACGTTTTAGCAGGTAATAATCGTATGTGATGTAACTTTGTCATACCTTAGGCTTTGCAGGAATGGCATCATGGGTATGGATGAATCTTGTCCTTGGTTTATTTGGTTGAATCACTGACTCAGACTCATAATAATCAGCTCACTGCAGTAACTCAGTGATTCAGAGGGAGGAAGCTCTGCTTGTTTCCACACTGAAGATTCAATACCAATTATATACTAAATATGAGGTCAGAGGAACACAAAGACAGCAAATTCTACGTATTCACAAGCTTGCAGGTGCCTGACCCACCAAAGAGCATCTACCAAAGAGCGATGAGACTGATGAATTTAACCACATCAGCCCCCTGTTCTCCCTCCAATGAGGCTGAGCCAATTCGTGCCCCACCAATGGCATCACCAATAATGGCTCAGCTGTGGCTGACGCACCCAATCACAGTATTCATAGCTGCACAAAACAAACATGTGCCTCTGCTGCGTGAGCCACTCAGTGATTCACTCATTCGAATCGAATCACGGGGTTTGGGTGAGTCTTTTCTGTGGTTGCTATGGGTTTGACTGACAGCTGTGAGTGATATCCCAGCCCAGTCGGGTGATTCCAGGAGCCGCAGTTCCCCATGATCGTTATCAAAGCTGGCAGTGGGCTTTTCTACCCGCTAAACTGGAATAATTAATGAACTTTTGTCGTGCAGCATATGTGAGTTTTATCATCATTGATTTATGCAGAACTCAGACGCAGTATGTTTCAGGTTAAAATCCTCCTGAGCACCAGTTCGAACTTTGACTCTGAGTCTTAAGATATTCAGACACAGAATCTCCATTTGTTTGTTTGTTTGTGTGTGTGTTTTTTTATTTATTTATTTTTATTTTTTGCTTGATCTGGGCAGCGTTATTCAGTTCATGGGTTAGGAGTCCCTCTGGATGCAATCAAAGCATGCACAAACACCATGCTGACAAGCAGCATTCCCCAGGCTGGCCCATGAAAGCCAAATCAAGTCATTTTAAGTATATCCAGCTGAATTGCCAGAAATGTTGAACATCACCCGGGCTGCACTGAAGTCCCAGAATTTAAATGGCAGGAGATTACAATAAACACACAGCACAACAAAGATGGGCTATTTCAATACTTAAAAACACTAGAAAGATGAACTAAACTCGTTGTACATAATTGAACACAGAGAGCTAAAGCATGCAGATGAATAGTTGTCATGCCTATAAAAAAAGTCATTATTTCTAATGATGTAGAGCAAAAACAATACCTTATGCCTAATCATATGCCAAAAAAGAACAATATAGATGTTTTACTTTATTTAAATAAATGACACAAACCGCATATAAGACTATGACTAGATCTGTACAACCCTTATCAGCTTGCAGATTAACCTGCACCGTTAACAACTATGGACTCGAATTACAATGTGTGAATACTCAGTGCTTTGTGCGAATTCTCATTAAAACCAATTTTGAATTGTAATGTTCAAAAACGTCTTCACCTTCATTCCCAAGATTTTTTGCACGTTCATGCTACATAAATTAAACTGGCGAATCTTGCATTTCCTCACTATAATTAATCGCCTAATTGTTGCATTAACGCGTTAAACATTCTAAATTGGTAGCAAATATTAACGCGTTGATTTTGACACCGCTAGACTTGCTTCATTGCAAAATAGCCGATTCACGTGGCTCAAATCAGGGAGACATTGACAACGTCTGCAGACCTGTTCCTGAATTGTTGCTCTCCTGTTTACCCTCACTGCTGTTACAGCGCTCTCTCGTTAATAGCAGCACTTCTTTCCTCACACATAAGCACTCCAGCGCTGTCATTGCAGTCTAAAACGTGCCTAGTCTTGGGGTTATGTTCATAAGCATTGCTCATTAATGAGGTGACAGCAAATAGCGACATTAACGGCAAGATACCGAGCTTCTGAGTCATGCGCCTTATCGTCTTTCACCTTTCAGAATGCATTATCCAAGATTTACGACGAGAACACTGCAGCAATTCTGACTGTAAAACTGACAAACCGTCTTTGAATAATGGCAAAGTTATCCCTTTTGCACTTGTAGAGGTGACATTTCAAACCCATTTCAGTCAGATTTATTCATTCTGAAAGTTGTCACACATATTATTTTATTCTTGTTTTGGCAAATTACCAGCAGATTTCTTTAAAGCAATCCCAATTCCCTAAAACTCTTGATAGTGTCAGCCAGACCAGTTACATTAAATCTTTATAATGTTCGATATACATTGTGCAAAATGGACACTTTACCATTTAATTTTCTGTTTCATTCAATGTAAGAAAAAAATCATATTTGAAATAGTGTCTTAACCACAATGTCAAGAGGTCATTTTCTTTCCACAACATATGTATGTAAAAATATTAAAAAGCACATGATAAAAACAGATTTGAGTATGAATTTTAGAGCTTGGCTAATCATGATCAGTGAGTTGGCATCCTCAAAAACGTACATAACCTCTTAAGCTCTCAGAGCAAGAGCGGCCTAAAAGTTCCAGGTATAAAAGTGTAGATCATCCAAGAGGCAGGAAAGAGTAAAGAGGACCTGAGAGTCGTTATCCAAATACACTTCACAGATCATTCTGAGGTGAGCCATTAAGCGTGAGGTTCAAGCTCACCCTGATATCCACCGAGAAGCGGTTCACCTGTACTTCCTGTCTGTCAGAATCTGCTGCACATCGTACGCGAGAGCAACGGGACAATGACCGCACAGCAGTTCACTGTCTCCGCGATCCAGTCCGAGATGACAGATCCCTGTTATGGCAGCTGAGACAGCGAAGCTCGGAGAAGTTTCTTTTTCCATCCGTTACCTGTCAGTCCAGAATAAAAGGGTTTTCGTGGATGACTCCACGGTTACTTCTGGGTCAGTCTCGGCAGGCAGCTGCATTCTGGGAAATACCGTGACATATGTCAGTTTGGGTCAGAACTGAACTGACTGAGTATAATCCGCCTGGAACTGGGATCCTTGTCTTGGAGTCAAAAGCATCCAGTGAAAGATCTGGGTGTAAGGCTGATAACCCTGCTCCATCCAACGCAGAGTGCCAGAGAGATTTAAGGATTATCATTGTGTGAGAACGCGTGAGGAGAAAAGCCAGCTGTTGAACCCAGCTTGGCACATCGCTCGGCCAGCCAGGTTAAAAGTTCATCCGATAGAGCGTCAAGCCTTTTATTGAGCACCCTGAGGGCCTCTCCCTCTGCTACGGGTTCGACTGAATTATTCAATGTACTGATGACTCACTTAGGGGAAAGATACATTTTTGTTATAAAATAAAATTAACTCTTTTTTTTATATCTGCAGTATTTCTTAATGTTACAGGTTTTTGGATGGCCTATTACATATGGTCATCAGATCTCTGCAACATTCTCCACCAATTGGAGAGAATCAGGTTGCCAGGCAATGGCCAATTACACATTGCCTTTTGGGCCTCCTGCTGACATCAGTACTGCCACAGACAGGATCCAGACCAAGCACCAGAACCCTTCAACACGAGCCTCTATACACAAAATACTTCATTTTTTAATAACATCTTTAATGTATTTTATATCTTTAGTATATATTATTACTATCTTTCTTTTGCTGTTTTGTTTAAAGGTCCTTCATAGAGGTATCTCCTTATGTGATTCTTTTCTGGAGGTATTTCTGTACATTACCCTGTATGTAATTGTGTGGCATCAGAGAGGTCTGCAAAGAGAGAATTTCATTGCACAAGAGATCTCAGTGTTTTTTTCCCTGGGCATATGACAGCAAAGAACTTGAACTTGTTAGAGCTCCAGCACAGGCATCCATGCTCAAGGGAACATGAGTCAATCTCCACGAAGGTGGTGGTTAATTGTGAACCCAGTCATTTGCATACAAATGGCTAGCCATATCACAGCGGGTATGTTGGTATGCCACTTGAAGCAAACATGCATGTGGACTAAAATGTCTAAGGACTCAAAGGTCTGTCTCCTGCATGTGCAGAAGGGATAGCTCAAGCTTGGATAAGTGTGAGGATGTGAGTGTGCTTAGGGCTGCTCTGAGCTTTGACCTCGTGCGACTGCAGTTACCCTCCCAGCCACAGGAGGTGCCATTCCCACTCCTCCCACACCTGCATACTGAAAAATCAACCTGAAAAATCACAACTTTGATCACAACTTTTCTTCAGGCACACTAAAGATTTGGTCCCCATTCAAGATCCAGGAGGGGTGCAGTTTGCAGTATTTATTGTTTCACCTGAAATTTCACAGTTAAGAAACAGGAAAGTAGATGACAGTTTCACAGTTTTAAGTAATACCCCAGTTCTGAGTATATGAAATGAAAACCTGCATACAGCATGGCCCTCTGGAACCAGGATATGTACCACAAAAGTAAATATTTAGCATTTACACGCAAAATGTCTGGTGGGCTTGTTTTCACACATTTTTTTAATACCTTCAAAGAAAGATAAATTATAATATGCTGGTTGAATCAATTAAATACATAATTTAGGTGGTTGTGGTTTTTCATACACAATTCCACATTCCGTGGTATATATCAACAATATTTTTAGTCTTAATCTGAATCACAACACACAAAAATCTCAGAATGAAAAGGCTCCCAGTTGTAAAAAAAAATACCCCATGAATAACTTGACTTTTTCTCCACAACAAAGAAAGGTCAGAGTCTCAGTGTGTTTTGGAAGTCCATTCTGTCTGTTTTTCTCAAAGATGGATCTGAAAAATCGGAAAGGTTCCCATACATACTCTGCAATAAAAGTTACCGTCCCTACTTTGCTTACATCTCTTGTTCTACTTGATACTTCAAGTGAGCTTCCTTTGGGAGAAAAACCCTGGGTGATCTTAGCTTCTGTTGCTTGGTCGATTTTTGAAACGTTGTTTGTATTAATGGAACAGAAAGTACATATACAAGGTTTTGAATTGATTTTTATTAAAAAATTTAAAGCCACAAGGAAGTTTTCAAAGTGCAGATACTAATAAACCATTGGCGAAAATGCTAATTACTTATTTCAGGAAAGAACTGGAAATTATTTTTTTTTAAGATTTATACAAGAACAATAATTGGATACACTGTAACTGAAAGCCCAGTTCAGCTTAAGAACAATAACCATTACACTACACTGTAACCTCTGAGCTACAAGCCCACCATTACACTGTAACTGAGCACAAGCCCAGCTCCCTAACCATTACACTACACTGTAAGCTACAAGCCCAGCCCTAACCATTACACTACACTGTAACCTCTGAGCTAAAGCCCATAACCATTATACTACACTGTAACACTACAAGCCCAGTAACCATTCTACACTGTAACCTCTGAGCTACAAGCCCAGCTCCCTAACCATTATACTACACTGTAACCTCCCAGCTACAAGCCCAGCTCCCTAACCATTACAACCATTATACTAACCTCACAAGCCCAGCTCCCTAACCATTAACCTCTGCCCAGCTCCCTAACCATTAAGCCCAGCTACAAGCCCAGCTCCCTAACCATTATACTACACTGTAACCTCTGAGCTACAAACCCAGCACTCTAACCATTATACTACACTGTAACCTCTGAGCTACAAGCCCAGCACTCCCATTATAACCTGTAATGAGATAATACACTGTAACCTGCTACAAACCCAGCTCCCTAACCATTATACTACACTGAGCTACAAGCCCAGTTCTCTAACCAACACTGTAACATTACACTAACCACACTACACTGTAACCTGAGCTACAAGCCCAGCTCCCTAACCATTACAACACTGTAACCTCCCAGCTCCCTAACCATTACACTACACTGTAACTGTAACCTCTAACCATTCTCTAACCAAAGCTGTTTGTATGTATATCTCTGGAACCAAGGATTTTATACAGCACCACCTGTGAGTTGAGTCAACCATGTGGGTTAGTGTTGATTTGTAAGTCATTAAAATTGACTGCAGTTTAGAATTAGGAAGGACTGCATCTGCCACCCTTTATATTATCTGAAAAAAAGGAAATAATTGGAAAAATGACTTACCACAAATATAAAGCCAGATATAAATGTAAACCTGGAGGTGAAAAACACAAAAAAAAATTGAAGGCATCTGCCTGGCAGGAAATAATTAAAAAATGACTTGAGCCAGATATACCGCAAACACAAAAGCGGACAGGCTTTATAAATTAAACATCAGGGATGGGGAGACTGGCCTTCAAAGTGAAAACCCAAGAAACCGAGATATGAAGCAAAACAGACAAAATGGGGAAAACAATTCATAGGCAAATTAAAAATTATAAAATATAAATTATATACACAGGGTTATGGAAGTTACACAATGCAGGATGCCAGCAGATGATAGAACACCAGGTGCTGAAGCGAGGTAATCTAGCACAATGCAGCGACCTGCTGTTTGTGTTTCCAATTTCTTTTTTTTCTGGGGGTTGGGGGGCAAATACCTACACATAGATTGAGGTCAGCTACCATTCTACAAAAATTCTGTGACTGTTTTGCCAGATGTTTTTTAAAAAAATGTGTGTGTGTGTGTGTGTGTGTGTTCACCCATTAATTTATTCACTCATAAAGTCACTTCACCGTATTTTTAAAAACCTTTCTTTGTCAGACTTACTTTTTGATGTAGCGTTTCATGCCATAAACTTCTGGAGTCCTAAAGAACTTGGATCCTTGAGAACTTGGGTGTGGCCTTGACTCTGACACTGCAATGCATGGCATTTTTAATAAAAGCCCCCAACACAATAAACAAATACAGAAAAACAAAAAAATTCATCCTCGTCCCTTCACTTTAAATCCCGAATCACAACAGCTTGACGAGTGCTGATTGTGCCAACAGGAATAAGTGACATCATAACTTCAGTTCAATATGTTCCAGACTTTTCCCTGTGGTTCTTTGGGTTTCATTGGTGACAATGATGAAAACAGAAGGACTTGAGACACTGAATGCATTCCAACACTGCTCACATTCTGACTTTTTCAATAAACTAGAATTGTTTATTTTATTTATCCTGGAGAAAAGCCCATTGGAGAGCTTTTTTTAATCTCTTTTTCAAACGGGATCTGGCCAAGAAGCAGCACCAATACAAATAAAGCGTACACAAGACAAAATTAAAAACGACAATACAGTAAAACTGTGTCGTTGGTTTATATGGTTATTCTTTGTTTGATTCCTCAACATTACAGAGAAACAGAGAGCTTTTATTGGATGTGTTTATTTCCACTTAAATTCTCAGAATGTGTAAATGAAAATAAAATCCCCGGCGTAGAAGACAGTGGACCTACAGTGTCTTCCAATGAGCACTTCACATGTCACAGTCATTCCCTGTAATCCAACACTATTTCACCACTGGTTTTGGTTTTTACAAAAATCTGCAGAGACATTAGAAAACAGGGAAGATTTTTTTTTTCAATCACTGATGCTGGATGCTGTTGTCAATTACTGATATTACACTCAGGATATGACATTCAGCCCCACCTAATGGAAAAATGACAGTGGACATCATAATATTTAGGATAATCGGGGCAGGTTCAATGTTAAATTCAAAAGTAATTTTGAAAAGCATTGTGGCTCAAATGAGTGCATGTGAAGCATTGTCACTCTAATTAAATGTCACATCAGACAAAATGGCTGTGCCTAGAGAATTCTACACTGAAGCCACCCTCCAGACTAAATATTTTCATTTTGAGGCAGTTATACATGAGGTTCAAGTCATATATGTCTGTTGAAGTATATTTATTTAGAGAATTCATTATATCAAAGAGCAAACCCTGGGTGATCTTAGGTTCTGTTGCTTGGTCGATTTTTGAAACGTTGTTTGTATTAATGGAACAGCAAGCACATATACAAGGTTTTGAATTGATTTTTATTAAAAAATTGAAGCCGCAAGGAAGTTTTAAAAGCGCAGATAGTAATAAACCATTGGCGAAAATGCTAATTATTTATTTCAGGCAAGAACTGGAAATTATTTTTTAAGATTTATACAGGTGGATAATTACTGAAACAGTTCAGCTTAAGAACAATAATTGAGCCCTAATCATTACACTACACTGTAACCTCTGAGCTACAAGCCCAGCTCCCTAACCATTACACTACACTGTAACCTCTGAGCTACAAGCCCAGCTCCCTAACCATTACACTACACTGTAACCTCTGAGCTACAAGCCCAGCTCCCTAACCATTATACTACACTGTAACCTCTGAGCTACAAGCCCAGCTCCCTAACCATTACACTACACTGTAACCTCGGAGCTACAAGCCCAGCTCCCAAACCATTATACTACACTGTAACCTCTGAGCTACAAGCCCAGCTCCCTAACCATTATACTACACTGTAACCTCTGAGCTGCAAGCCCAGCTCCCAAACCATTAAACTACACTGTAACCTCTGAGCTGCAAGCCCAGCTCCCAAACCATTATACTACACTGTAACCTCTGAGCTACAAGTCCAGCTCCCCAACCATTACTCTACGCTGCTGCCCATCTGTCTAGCACATGTAAGAGAATAGGCCAAGTTAATCTGTGTTCAGCACAGGTTATTCTCTCCACAGCAGGGATGAGAAAATCTCCAGAAATCTCAGAGAAATTATCTAGATTGGCTGAAATAGCTTGTTTTTTTTTTCATCCAAAACCTTAATTCGGTAATTGGATCAGTGTGTAGAATAAATTAACACAGACAAACACAGACTCAAGGCACTTAGTGTTTCACTGTTTAAAGAGATCAAGAGAAAATGGAGGATTATAGGAATCCAGACGAGGAGAGCTGCTTGGCATCGGAGTCGTGGGTTTATGGAGTATATTTGATAGATAGGGAGCAGGAAATAAGCACCTGCACTAAAGCCAGAGTTAGCGCTGAGCGTACAGATAGCTGGAGGAAATCAGATTGCCCCATCTTCGTCGTGAGGAGCAACATTTGATTAAAAAAAAATAAATAAATAAAAAAATGTATTGACCGTGGATCTCGAAGAGCGGTTCCAGGACTTGGGAAGAAAATGGCAGGTTAAATGTCAAGAAAAGCACTTCGTCCCCTGACAGAGAGGAGCCGAGGAGGGGGAAGGGTTCTCAGAGAGGCTGACGAAGGGGCACTCCACAGTGGGAAACGGGATCACATCAGTGGCTGTCAGCTAGCTGGAGCTGGAGCCAGTGGACAGGGAGGCCCTTAAAGTGTGGGAATCTGCACGCTCCAAACGCCCATGGGGGAAGACCACAAGATACAATTAAGAGGATCTGCCAGCAGGTAAGTATAATTAGGTTCAGGGACAGCTTCGTCTCTGGAGATCATATTTGGCTGTGGTAATGATTCACTAAATTGCTTTGCTTGCACGGACAATACCCATATGCAAGGACCAATGAGCTCCTCTACGAATTCATAATGGAGCCATGATCCAGGAATTTGTTAAAAATCCCTCCCAAAAATATTATTCTTAGTTAATCAGGTCTTGTATTTTTTTCCATCTCATTCATGTCTGTCCACCCTTTGTTTTCCCAGCTCTTACTCATAACTGTCAATGAGGTTGTTTGGGCTCATTTCTATGAATCTAACTACCTTTCATCTTTTCTAGATCCCGCTGTAGTATAAATTTATCTCAAACTAATGAAGGATCTTTCCTTTTCCCTTCTCAGCTTCTCCCTTTTTCAATGTTGCTCCTGTGTTCTTCTCTGATTGGTCCCATTTTTTTTAACATTTACACTTTACTCTTTTTTTTTTACATGTTTTTAGTTCAAAGCGACTAACAGGAAGTGTTCTAATTGTGAAATAGCATAAAATTCAAGAGTGGCAAAATAGCACATTAGTGCGTTATCCTGTGTTAATTGTGCAACAGCATCAAATTCAAGAGTGGCAAAATAACACATCAGTGTTGTTCCCAGCTTCTTTGAATTTTTGTTCTTGCGCACTTCTGTATAAACACTCTGAATCTCATAAGCATCAGTACATTAGCTTAATGCATTATTCCTACTTACATTCCCCAAAATTGCATAAGAGGGTTCTGTGGACTGAAGATTTCCCAGACTTCCGTTTCAGGGGGTTGATCCATCTTTCCCCCATGATATAAGTCTGACATGTGGCCTGTCAGCACAGCAGCTGGGTGGTAGTGTTTTATGATGGGTACTGTATGTTCACAGGTTCCATTCCCAAAATTGGACACTGTTATTGTATCATTGAGAAATACATTTTTGTTACTGAAGTGAATGCCAATGTACATAATAAGTCTAAATGTATTACTCTGTTTTCTTAATATCATAAAAGTTATTATAAATAACGGCTAAAGAATGAGGACTGTTACAGAATTGTATACAATGCCCTCCATAATCTTTGGGAAAACCTTTTTTTCTTATTAGGCTGTTCACTCCACAAATTTATATTTGTAGCCAAGGAATTTGCATGTGGTTAAAGGACAGATACTTAGCTTCTGTTACAGAATATTTACATTTAGGTTTCATAGTCATATATATGGTGTACACCTAACCGAAGCCTACAGGCCAGAGCACTTGGTTCCAGTAGTAATGTTCAGGGAAGTTCTGTAATGTTTTCAGGGTTAATTTTCCCAGCATGGTTTGGGGTGCACTCATCCTCTTAGATGATGTGTCAGTGGTAACGGCCGCTTCATAACTCTGAGTGATAACATTTATTCCATTATGTAGCATTCCCTTCTTGCAAGGAGGGGCTTGTCTTCCAAGGAGGCAGTATCCCTATCTATAGAGCATGTACAGTCTATGTAAGCTATGGTTTTGACGAGCATGGCGATGACGTCATCCATACGCCATGGCCTTCTCAGTCTCCAGTTCTGAACTCTAGAAGTCTAGAAGTTATGGGAAGTTCTGGAATGACACCTGAGACAGTGTTTCTCAACACAAGCAACATAAGGCATGAGTCCACCAGCATTCTGCATTAGCATTAGCAATGGTGTCATAGCCCTCCCACAGAATTCCAGGCTCCAGCAGAATCTACAGCGCTGCAAGCTGCTCTACAAACATGTAGTGGCCAAACACCCTTTTAAGTCACCTGATATGGCCAGCTCCACCTTTTCATCCCCAATAAAATATTTATAAAGCTTTGAATCCTTATGTAATCCCTTTTTTTATGTCTACTCCCTTTGGTTGAGATGAGCAAATACATCGCCCCCCTCTCCGGTAAACAGACTGATTAAGCATACACAGGGTCGTTATTTCAGAGGGGGAATCAGGCGTGTCATACTGAGCCATGTTAACTGGGTCATTAGTATGCCGGGCCATGGAATGAACATTGATGTTATTAGCGGAGTTAGAGCGTGCTAATGAGGCTAATGGTGTCCTCTCAGAGTTTGAGCATCTCCCGCCCCTTCTCTGTGATATCGGAGAGCTGGTGGCAACCTCATTAGCTTTGTTCATTTGCATTCCATTTTGCGTCGATAGCCTTCCATTTAAAAAATAAATAAAGAAGTGTACCACCCCGGCTTCATTCTCCTGCATCCCGCTGCTTCAAAATTAATTAAATTTGCCACGTCGCCGCCCGAGTAGCTTCCGCAGGAATGCTTGTTGTCATTGTTTCATATCGTCCCCAGAAAGATTTCTGGTTTTGAAATATTAAAAAAGATTATTGAGTTCTAGCAGTAACGTGCAGTCGTGTCCGTGAGAGTATACAGGGTTGTACCTTTAGTGGTTGGGATGAACGACAGTTCGAACAATAAAGTTTATAATTCAAAAGTTTTATTCGCAGATGAGATCCAGGCACCGGCGCCTTTAGCTTTATTAAAGACCAGGGAAAGACCACAGTCTTTCAATGTACAGACTTCAGTTCCGGTAACAAAATATTGCTTATATTGCACAGTGAATGGATAGTTTTTTTAGTTTCTAATGCTTTTGGTTTCAGCTGTCTCTCTGGGACAAAAGCAAATGTATTCATGATTGATAACATCCTACCTGGAGCAACTTAAATTATCCGTTCCGTCCCTCCTGCCTCCCAGACGCATTAGCTGAAGAAGATGAATAGGCAATTCGTCAAACGCCTTTCGGAGGGGAAGTCTCCAACAATTAGTGGATCCTTGCTCTGATTGGCTGCTGACTTGTGAATACCACATTTCAGTCTTGGTATCTCCTGGCATTCTTTGCAACTGTAATTAATTTTAATCAGAAAAAAAAAAAGATATTCCGTGTAGATTACAGCATTTAAATCAGAATACTAACATTCAGCCATGGGGAGCATTGTTAGAGAGGGATTTTGATGTGTTAGCAATTTGGAAAGGATAAGTAATGCTGGAGTAAAGAAACACCTGGGATTCTGAGTTCCAGAAGCTCAAAGCATAAAGACTAAGGCTTCAATCCAAGAGATTCTGGCCCTAAAGTTTGACCCGAAATTAAATGAAATCGACTCAAAGAAAGGCTGGAGAATAAAAACTGAGGCAGGAAGTGGAAGCATTATGGAGAAGTAATGACTCGGTAATTTGCCCGGTAACTTCACAAACAGCATAGCAACAAAAAAAAAAAATCTGCAATTAATAAGTCACAGGGTGTGGGAAATAGTTTTGGGAGGAAGTAAAAAAAAAATGGCTTTTATGGACAAAATACTCACTGAAGTGTTAATTGTTGGCCTTGGATCATTTTTCCCAAAATAAAATATAGTACTCATTTTAATTTAGGAATTAACCCATGGCTTAGAGCTTCAGCCACAGTCTTCCGGAATTAGACAGTCTTAGCGGATGCACTGTTCTAAAATTACAGTGCTGGAGGTGTGATTGAAATTGTCAGGGTGATAATTGTTGAAATATGTCCCACTGTGCCCCTTTCTATGGTGTGGCATACTCAGGAGAGAAGAAGTACAGCTTCACTCTAAGACATGTGTGTGCCATATAAGCTTGTGTAATTAATGTTAAAAAATAATATAGATAGTCCACAATGTCTGCAATTGTAGCTCAGAGGTTACAGTGTAGTGTAATGGTTAGGGAGCTGGGCTTGTAGCTCAGAGGTTACAGTGTAGTGTAATGGTTAGGGAGCTGGGCTTGTAGCTCAGAGGTTACAGTGTAGTATAATGGTGAGGGAGCTGGGCTTGTAGCTCAGAGGTTACAGTGTAGTATAATGGTTAGGGAGCTGGGCTTGTAGCTCAGAGGTTACAGTGTAGTGTAATGGTTAGGGAGCTGGGCTTGTAGCTCAGAGGTTACAGTGTAGTATAATGGTTAGGGAGCTGGGCTTGTAGCTCAGAGGTTACAGTGTAGTGTAATGGTTTGGGAGCTGGGCTTGTAGCTCAGAGGTTACAGCATAGTATAATTGTTTGGGAGCTGGGCTTGTAGCTCAGAGGTTACAGTGTAGAATAATGGTTAGGGAGCTGGGCTTGTAGCTCAGAGGTTACAGTGTGGTATAATGGTTAGGGAGCTGGGCTTGTAGCTCAAATGTCACAGCAACAGTTGCCAGGTAGGACACAGTCATTGTACCTATGAACAAGGTACTTACAGTATATACAGTATACAGCACAAGCTGTGTAAGTCGTCCTGGATACTCAGTGAAGCCCAGCTTGAGCAATGTAATGTAGCCTCCTAGCGTAGCACGTTAGCAGCCCAGCTCCTCAACCCCAAACCCAGAATCGACAGTAGCTGGCACCCTGCCATGTCTTAAATGGGGGGTGGCAATCACAAAATCGGCCTTTCCACAATGGCAGATAAAACAGATGAAACTGGGAATAAGAGTTGTTTTCTTAACAAAAAAAAAAGTACCCTGCCGAATAATGTTCTCAATCATATTCCTCCGCTCCTGGCTTTTATTCCTCCGTTCACTGAACACATTTGCTTTACAACGGAAAATGTAATTCAAACGGGCTCTCAATATTCCAAACCAAACACAGGTTCAAGTGACAGAGCACAGCTCTGTTGAACTTGTTCCATGGTCCAGCAGGCTACGATAGCCGTAAATAATGAATCAAAGTCGGCAAACTGACTGTTCTCATTCAGGCCCACTGAACAGGGTGACCTATTTGCTGGTTCGCATATGTATCTGGGGATCGCGGTCCTAAAACTCTGCTCCGTTCCCTTGCATATTTAATTATTTTACACCATGCGGTGTGAATCGGTGGCACCTTGGTGGTGGAGCGATCTTCCAGCAGAGGTCAGAACAGCAGAGCCTTCAGGATGCGCCTCTCACCTTCCCTCCCTAGCTCCTTCCCACGGAGGTCAGAACAGCAGATAGTCTGTCCACCTTCAAGCACAGACTGAAGGCTCACCTCTTCCAGATGCACCTCTCCTCATCTCTCCTAGCCCTTCTACTTAGTCAAATAAATATGATTTTTTTCTAATGGTGTTGTTTTTCTCAAAAGGTTCATTGCAGGGTTCTTGTCCATTTTTATTTTATCACTTCTGGCTCTTGGGACTTCTTCCCTCTTGGTCTTTTGGTACAATTATGTATAAACTGAAGCAATTTTTAAAATGCATTCAGTCATGTAATCATATGAGGTTATGAATTGCTCAGTTTTCATAAAATATTATGATATCTTTACTCAATTTTAATGTATATAATAATGCTCGAGTAGTTTACTGTATGTATTTTATGATTATATGTTTTTTGTGCTGTATGTGTTTGTGTCTGAAAAGCCCATCTTGGGACAAGCATCGGAAATTAGCACATGCTATAAATGCTTTGCTACATGGCACTGGATATTGTTTGACAATAATCTATGTTTAAATGTATCTGTCCCTACCAAATAAGTGGAGTTTGTTAAAACAGATTTCGGGAGAGGTAAATTTCAGGCAACCCTTCACTCAAACACCACCACTATCTGTCCAATCAGGTTGCTCTACGCAGCTTTTAAATTGCCACGTTCCTTCTCTCCCATCATGCTCTCTGCTTCCCGGCATCCCTCCTCCTCCCCATCTCCGCCTTCATGTCTAATTCCCTTTCGCTGTATTTCACCCTCTCCTCTAACAGTGGAGCGAGGGGGTTCACCTCTCCCAAAAAAATAGTGAGGCATGACGCTGCCCCCCAAACGTCTATACTGATGTACAATTTGCTACATCATAATCAACGCATTCATGTTGTCTGAAGGTTCATTCTCCTGAAACTTTATTATTATTATTATTATTATTATTGTCCCTGGCTCATGCACTTCGTGTTGTAAGTCATTCTGGAAAACAGCATCTGCTAAATGGCTGTAATGTAATGTAATGTGATGTAATGTGATGTAATGTAATGTAATGTGATGTGGTCATGCAGCTTTCAGTGATTTTGCAAACCAGCATAAACATCTGTTGGAGGGATGTGGGATCTGAGATGGGGTGAGTGTTATGACATGTTTCAGTGTGGAGGTTTCTGTCTAAACAGGCTGCTCGGAGCCGAAGGAAACAAAAGCTCTGAATCCGCGGTGTCCTTATGTTACGTCATCCCTGTGAAAGGGAAATTTCCATCGTGTTGTGACACCTTTGTTGTAAAATGATTAGTGAAACTGAAAGGGCCTTCATCACTCAGTTATTTGCATTTTTTCAATTAAGTGACAAGCCAGCAAGATTTTTATGTTAATCAGGAGAGGGTCTGTGAAGAATTCTCGATTAGCATACATAGGAGCGTGGGATTTGAGCACGCACGATTTATAGTATTTATTTTTTAAAAAATATCTCTTTCTTGAGCAGGTAGCTATGCAAATATGTGATGATAAGTATGTTGCAGCTGACATTGGTGGAATACATTAATGCATGTTAAAATATACCCCCAAAACAAGTATTTTTTTTGGGTGTGTAAACTTTTCAAGGTCAGGCCGTTTTGTAATTTCTTGACGTTACTATGACATTTCCTCAGTGCAAAATGTGTGAATCTCTAGCAGAACATTTCTGTGTGTGTGTGTGTGTGTTTTGTGCCTGCTTGCAGTAAACCCAGCCTAATCAAGAGTCTGCGACCTCCCCCTCCTGTCGCACGGTAACGTTGCACATAATTTAGCGCGCCTCCTTACCGTCCGACAGCCGTTTCATCAGGCTAAAGAGGTGAGAGAGCGGAACTTTGATTAATCCAAATCCAGTTGCATTGCAAATGCGTTGCGTTCTCGCAATGTGACTTGGAGGACAGTGAAACAGAATGCAAAGTATTACGGGATGGGGAGGGGAGAAGGGGTGGGGGTGGGAGGGGGGTTGGGGGTGAAGAGAACAATCCACTCATTTCAGTGACGGCTTGGAATTTCATTTGTTATGTTCGCAAATGTTTGCAAAGATGCATCTTTGAAGTTTTTAGTGACACCTTGGTCCAATTGCCATGTGTGAAGCTGGATTTTAGACCTCAGGTTTAAAAAACCACAAGAGCACAGAGCTTAATCAGACCAGGACCAGCCTGTCTGCACCTGTGAGACAGTGAGTCAGCTGCTCCACTTCATAAGCAGTTCTGTGGGGTGTTGTTTTTTAATTTTTATTTTTCTTGTTTATACCTGAGGTTTCAACTGTAGTTCCACACCTTGCAGTGGACTCCTTCTGTCTGGACCCCCCCCCCCACTCTAAACTCCACCATTAGAGGTCCTCAGTGGTAAGGAAAGCCCTGTCTGCTCCTTTCAGTTTTGTGTTTGGGCCCGGTTTTGCCCATAGATCAGGTAGAACATGCCTAATTGATCTTTATGGGAAAGGTAAGAGCCTTTAATTAAGGAGAGTAATCACATGTAAGCGTTTGATTCGCTCGGGTCAGAGCTTAACTGCTGGTCATGAATGGCTTACATGCCCCTCAGATGGTGCAATCTCATTTTTTACCTCACATTTGTTTGTAACACATTTAGGAACCAGGAACCAGTGAGAGTGACAAAACAAAAAAAACAGTGTTGTGAAACACACATGATGTGTGTCTTTGTGTGTGTGTGTGTGTGTGTGTGTGTGTGTGTGTGTGTGTGTGTGTGTGTGTGTGTCCATGTAGGCACGCGTGTGTGTATGTGCATGTGTGATTGAGTGTGTTCAGTGTGGGTGTGTGTGTGTGCATGTGTGATTGAGTGTGTTCGGTGTGGGTGTGCGTGCGCATGCATGTAGGTGCATGTGCGTGCATGTGTGTGTGTGTGTGTGTGCATGTGAGATTGAGTGTGTTTGGTGTGTGTGTGTGTGTGCATGTGTGATTGAGTGTGTTTGGTGTGTGTCTGTTTGCGTGTGATTGAGTGTGTTTGGTGTGTGTCTGTTTGCGTGTGATTGAACGTGTTTGGTATGTGTCTGTTTGCGTGTTATTGAACGTGTTTGGTATGTGTCTGTTTGCGTGTGATTGAATGTGTTTGGTATGTGTCTGTTTGCGTGTGAACGTGTTTGGTATGTGTCTGTTTGCGTGTGATTGAATGTGTTTGGTATTTGTCTGTTTGCGTGTGATTGAACATGTTTGGTTTGTGTCTGTTTGCGTGTGATCTGTAAAGCTCTGGATGGTATAATAGGTGAATAAACAGATGATGGAGATGGATAGATGAGTCTGTCTTAGCTGCAGATGTCTTGCGAGTTTATTATCTTTCTTTTTCCTAGATAATCTTATTAAACGGTCAGTAACTGTTTAATAAACGCAATATGCCTCAGAGAATAGAGAGGACTATGGCATATGACAGCTTCTATAAAACAGAATACTCTCCTCTAATGGAGGCTTGTTTCAGCTGAAATACATTAGTGTTTTGTTGGCTGGCCAACCATTGTAATAGTTACTCGACTCATTTTAATATCATTGGATGTGCAACCATTCTCTTTCGGGATATAATCAGTTTTCCTGTCCTCAGACTCAGAGATATCGTTACACATATAAATTATGATTCAGTCCCAGTGTAATCCCAATTTACAGGCTCATATTCGTCTCTTTTTAAATTTTTTAAAGGGTCATGTGACCCGAATCATGTGATCTGTGGAATGTTTGAATTTTGAAGCAAAACGGTCATTGGCTTACCTGAAATCATTTCAGTGGTTTCAGATGAATTGTCATACAGTGTGCATAAAAATCTTTTTGCAAACCTATATGTATAGTAAGATTTTTTGTTGTTTTAAAAAGTGCAAGTGGTGTATCTGAAGAGAAAAATCAGGAACAGACTGTGATGCACTTTGATGCACAGAACGTGAGAGATATAAGTTTGTTTTAGCTGACATTTTCCAATGCTGTGAATCTGGTAACATAAGACAGTGCTTTTATCTGAGAAAAAAATAATTTCCCATATCACAGTTATGTTTAATTTACGGCGCTTTGAGTTTGAACATGCTAAGATTATATTTGAGTGTTTTGGAGGTGTTAATAGACTTTTACCAAAGAGTTAAAATGAGAACAAGACACTCTTTAACAAGCATCCAATCAATATGTGATCCTAAAGTCACACCAGATTCATCTTTACAGTTTTCAGCTGTGTATCACATCCTATATCCTGTAATGTGACAATGTGCTGTTGCACTATGATTTTGTACGAAAATATGTCAGTGAAAGTGAGAGGCTGGGACC
This sequence comes from Albula goreensis, assembly GCA_022829145.1. Taxonomy (NCBI): domain Eukaryota; kingdom Metazoa; phylum Chordata; class Actinopteri; order Albuliformes; family Albulidae; genus Albula; species Albula goreensis. The sequence continues at coordinate 3,282,316 of CM040747.1, forward strand.
TAACCAAACACGCCTCACCATCATGGAGGCAAATGTAATATAATCAAAACAGACCTGTTTTTTTTTATAAAAAGGTATTTGAGATGAAGTGTTCTTGTTATTGTAAATTATACAAGCATATGCCTGTAAGACTAGCTGCATATGCACTTACTGACGCTTTAAGTTAAATCAGGAGGGGATGACTGTGTTCTGATGTTCTTATTGCGTTATTGCACTCTTTTGTCACGATGTGACACTCCATGTAGTAAACCCACATTTATGGTAAACTCTTGGATGTGATATCATACAAATACGCTCTGATCCCATCAATTTAAGTGAAGTTTGTTAAAACAGATTTCGGGAGAGGTAAACTTCAGACAGTCCTTCACTCAAATACCACTATCTGTCCAATCCGGTTGTTCTACGCAGGTATTAAATTGCCACGTTCCTTCTCTCCCATCATGCTCTCTGCTTCCGGCATCCCTCCCCCTCCCCATCTCCACCTTCATGTCTAATTCCCTTTCGCTGTATTTCACCCTCTCCTCTAACGGTCAAGTGGGGGGGTTCAACTCACCCAAAAAAATAGTGAGGCATGACGCTGCCCCCCTGGACTCCAAGCCCAAGATCAAATGTCTACCGAGATTCAATTTGCCGTATCATAACAAACTCCTTCAAAACACATTCATGTTGTCTGAAGGTTCATTCTCCTGAATATACTTTTGTCTCTACCTGAACACGATAACATGGTCAGTGTTCGAACGCCGGTGGACGCCTGCAGGCATGTTGAGTGTCGTGTTGAATGTTTCCCATCATGCAACAGCACTCCAGAGGTGGGCAATAAAAACATTTCTCAAGATCAAATCACAACATCAATGGACAGCCCGTTTCATCACAGATGTTTCGAGTTTAATCTGAGAGAACAGACAGGGGAAATAACAGAAACCAAAACTGACAGAAACATAAAACCGAAAAGGCAGAAATACAGCATATTCATTTAAAGGCTCTTGAAATTTTTTAACAGTATTCAATCCAACCATATATTATATTACATATGCATGTCTCAATCCTTTTAAAATATGGGTCGCATTCCAAACAGTGTGGTGACTATGCTGTTAATACTGGAAAATGTAGAGCGTTATATTCATTACTGTTCAAATACATTTAACTTCCTTAACTTCTCCATAAGGGTTAACAGAGTAGATGTAGTGACCGGTGTCTAGAACTTCAATGCTCCAATGTTTGCTCCTTTTTTTGGTCCATAATGAACAGGTTTCAAACAAACATGGATTCTCAGAACCATTTGCAATCTTTGGGCAAGAATTCATTTCAAGACAGCAAGCAGTGTGCCTTAATAGTGTAAACAAATAAATAAATACATCAATAAATAAATAAATATGTCTAAATTTTTTTGTTTGTTTTCAGTATCTTCACCAGACCAAAACCACACCAAGGGCAAACTTCTTACAGAATAATATTTACACCACTGTGCTCCAGCTGTCATTTGAGAAATCAAGATATGATTTGAGTTTTTTTCCTTCTTTGAGTCTATCTTGCCATGCCTGTCTGCCAGCTGAATCCATCATCTCAACCATTTCACATTTCCGGAAACAGCGCTGTGGCAGTCATAGGTTTTTTTCCCCTCTTACATGGGGAAGGTTTATTTGTTTTACAAAAAGGAATACAAGGAATTCAATGTTAGCATTATATCATTTGAAGCACTTGTGTGTCTTTAGAAAATAAAAATGTAAAAATGTGCCCATCCAGGAAAAACCATGACAGTGGTCTGTCTCCATGCAGATTTAATGATGGCTCTGTGACTCACCTCCTATTGTTTTCGGTTTCCAAAATTCTAAACCATTTTTTGTACAACATTTAATACATTACTCTTCTGTGTCATTTCTGTGTGAAAAATGTGTAATTTTTTTCATTTTATTAATCAATGATGACATGTAAAAAAAAAAAAAAAAGGTCTAGATTCAATCAAACATACTTGGTCTCTTTACAGGCATATGCAATTCAGTTCAAAACAGGCTTTAGGACATGTTTGCTTTTCTCCAATTCAATAAAAAATTGTTGAAGAAAGCAATGTTTTCATGTAAAGTCTTAATGTAATGTTTATATTGAATTGCTTATGTATAAAGAGACTAAGTGTGCTTGAGTGAACCCAGCGTAAAAAATTCCACAGGTACAGATCTGATGGACTCAAGCTGAAGGGGTCGTTCAGGGCACATACGTCCATTCAAAACTGAATCTAAATATGATATTTCAAACAATAATATAGACATTTAGCCAAGCGCAAATGCACTCAGACTCCAACCAGGAAACACTCTCACTAAACTCTTAACATCTCAACGGAATGCATGCTGTTCACTTTATAAGGCTGCTCCCAAAACCAGTGGGGGTATATAGAATAGAATCATACTTATGTATATCCAAAACTATACTCTTCATATCCCTCTTTATATATATGTATATATATATATATGATATATTTATATTCTGAAATACATTTGGAATTGTTACCATATTCACATACAACCGTTCTATAAAGATACAAATGGAACTCGATGTCACATGATTCACCCGAAGAAAAGGCCAGAAATTACAACTGTGTGCCAAATGTGGAAATACGACTTTATCTATCGACCCAAAGCCCCTTTCACAAGGGGAGGAGAACAATGATCATCAATTCAGTCTGTTATGCTAAACGTGCAGACCTGGGCCAGCTCCAGACCGGAGCGTTACCTCCATAAGTGCATTTTCCACTCAGAAATCAGGCCTCTCAGCGCTTATAAAGGTGCAGAAAATGCAGTTTGGGGTGTCTAACTCAGGTCTGGATTTCTGCCCATAATGCGTAACGAGTCAAGTGTGCCAGCTCCCAAACTATTTTAAGCCACTGCCCGGCTATTCCTTGTAAATGCACTAATTTCTTACTTTATGGACATAAATGGTTGATTAATGTGTGAATGACGTATCACCATAGTGAGTTACTTCACTAGTCACTGTTCCCAAAAAAGCCTGTTTTACATTGCACTCATTACTCTGCAAAGATCCAAAGTCATCCATAACTGACATTTTGCTGATACACTAGACAGGGATATCATTAGGATTACACCCATTCCAACCACAATGGTTTTCCCGCTCTCTCTCCCCAAAGTCGTGCATGCTGGGAAATTCCACAGTCTGTACACGTGACAACAGTTGCATGGCAACGGGTGTAGATGACACCATTGACAATAATGAAATTCCTTTTTTTTTTAAAAAAAAAAAAACTTGCAAACATTGACTTTCACTGGGCCATAACATTGGTCAGAAATATTAGATGCAGGTTGGACATTTATTGTGAGGGTGGCAGCAAACAAACACCTGGATGGCTCACATCAAACCAAGACAAGTCACATGTGAGCACCATGGACAGAACATCCAGGCTTCCATGGACAAGGCATTCAGGATACGCGAAAGCTTTTCATGGAAAAACTTTTGGGAAAATGAGATCCCTGCGATCTCCATTCCCGTTTTCACCCATTAGACATGGCTCTAAAACAAAGCTGCAGAAACACTAGCTCACTGACGAAACTAAAAACCCAAACGCTTAAATAAGGAAGGCTTCACTTCACTTCCCATCAACGCTTTTGTTGCCTCAATGTCCAACAGATTGTTCGCTTTCTGAGGCTTTTCTCTGATACTTATCTCATTCAAGTAAATTTCCCAGCACAGAAATATTAAATTTGTTGAGCAATAAAAGAAGAGCCTCCAGCAATCCCCCACAATTACGACATCCAGATATTGAAGGATGTATCTGTTGTAACCTAGCAATTATCATGGCGGAAATCTCCAAGCTTTGTCAAGTTATTTTTCTGTCAACGCCTGTAATTGCTGATGCCAAGGGCTATCTGACATAAATAGACTACAAATCAAGCAAGGAGATTAATAAAATTAATTCAGTATGCAGATTTTCACCAGACGCATGCTCATGGGAGCTAGAAAGCACCAGCGCCATTATGATAAACTCATAAATACCATCTTCAGTTATGGAACAGAATTTCCACATTCGGAATCATATGCATACAGTATGTGAACACATGTCTGTACAGAAACATGATCTGGGTACAGGGGCTGGTGATAGCATGAGTAGAGGAGCTGGTGATAGCATGGCTATAGGGGCTAGCGATAGCATGATTTTGAGAGCTCGTACACACGCCTTCTGTGCTTGGCAATTATGAAGCAGCTGGAATGACCAGTCTGGCAGGGGGTCTTTCACTCAAACACCAAGGCTGAGAAAGGCCACTGTTTGCATTTGTCCAACCCATCAAAAACCCAGCACCTATTACACCTCCCCTACTTCTAACACACACACACACACACACACACACACACACACACACACACACACACACACACACCAACACTATGAAAGAGCAATCTAAGGTTCTTACCCTTAAGTCTGCAAAACAATTCCAACCCCATGTATGATTGACAATATTTTAAGCACCACCCCCCATGCAGGTACAGTAACATTCGCTTCACACACTCATGGTGTTAAAAGACTGGTACGCACTCATTTTAAGTCTCTTCTGCTGTTTTCTTAAACCAACGTTGCACATGTTGGAGGGTTGGGGAATTGTGGGGGGCGGTTGGGAGGGAGGGAGGGAGGGTTCATCTCAGGTACCATCTCTGAGCCCCTATTGGTCCTCTGGACCCTACCTCTGACAGTGACCCAACTAACCACGCCATACTACCCACAGTCTACCCGGCGACAAAAGCTGTTCGCCGTAAGCTGGGAGGAATAATTTCATTAATGGATGATACATATCTGAAAGCCTTAATTGACGTTGCAACACTCATACCAATGAGAGCGTCTCTGCACCCCTAGGGGGAAGTGAATTAACATTAGAGACATGGTAATTTGGAGAGCTTTTTCAAAGACTCATTCCAAAGCTAAAAATGGAAATAATGTTAAAAAAACAATTCTGGAAGCGTTGTATACGGACACATTTATTTTAGAAGTGAAATTCTCCTCCCTACCATCACCCCCCTCCCACCTCCCTCCAGAACTCCCCCCTCCCAGATCCTCTGGATATGTGAAAGCATAGATTACTGGAATAGCAAGTTGGTTATAGGCATTCTTATTCGATTCTCCCCACTGAAGGGGGCAGTGGATCTTCCCAGTCTTGTGTTTTATGGGTCAAACCTTCCCATCATGCTTCACTCTCCCATAGCATTTCAGTATCCAAAGTCACAGAGAACAGAAAAAGAATACAAAGTCATCCACTGGTTGGGTAAATCCAAATGATGCCGAATGTTCTTGTATGCACAATGATGATGTCTGGACTGCCGTTAGTTACTTGATGAGACGTTCCCGTTGTTTTTTTTTTTCATCTTTTTGTTTTTTTTTTTCTTTCTTTCTTATCTTTTTACAGAGGAAAAACGAGAAAGCCAGAGAATGTTGAGTATTGCCATCCTCCCACTAGGTTGCCCTTCTCCAGTTTTAGATACACCTTGTCCTCTTTGTCCAGGTACAGCAGGACCCCATTCGTTGCCGCTTCACGTGTCACGTCTTTGTCACCAGCGAACGCCGAAATTACAGGCTTCCCATTCAACATCAGGTTGACCTATTTGGCAAAAATCACACAAACATTATTAGAATAAATAAATAAACAAACAAACAAACAAAATAAACTAAATAAATGAAGACATTTTCAGACCGGTAATATTTGGAGATCTGTTCTGAAACTGAGCTCACAAACAAACCCTTTTAAAACAGCTGTCATGCTTTGTTTTCACAACCAAACTCCAAACTATTATCAAATAAAGTGCAAAATTGTCTCTGGGTTCTCATCAATACACAAAGTGCACTGGTTGGAATTGGGAAAAGTTTGAGGCCAAATCTATCTGAGACCGCCTGGAGTAAACAAACTGGGCCCCAGTGTCTGGTTTCTTTGTGTGCTGTCACACCTGTCAAAATGGATGGGGAGAAGGAGTTAAATGAACTCGGTGTTCAGAGCAAACTCTCCAAAACATGACAGATCCAAGAAGTGCCTGAAGTAAACAGAGAGTCGCAGAACGGAGCCAGGTAACCGCTCCACGGGGCCGCAGATAGTCCGTGTAATTCCCTTAGCCAATGGGTGTTCCTGCGTGAAAGTGAGCGATGGAGAATGAGCCGAGGGGAGAGGCCGGGTGAAACCGATGCGTTTTCCACCTTGTACAGACTATTCATCATGAATACATTTGCATGCTTAAACTGCCGCCTCTGGACTTATTTCTCAGGGTGGGCGGGAGCGGGCGGGTTGGGGCTGTGACAGTGTTAATGTGGCATTGGCATAAAGAACATTACCCGTGCTCGCTTTATTCTTCTTGTGTGTTTATATGAATGGTTTTATGATCAGAATACTGTACAGAAATGTGCTCATCACCCCTAGGACTCTGCACGGAAACAGATGATGACATTTAACTGGCCTTCGGAGCAATAAGTAAACTCAGTTAGTCTTTTTTTTTTTAAGTCCAAAAATGTAGCACTTTGTCTTTTTTTTAATGGATGAAAAGCAGAAACTACAATGTAAATCATTGAAAATAATGCTAATTGAAATATTGACAGTGTATCTCATTGTAGATTTTGTAAATGGCACGCTGATACACCGCATTTAGCTTAGGCTACTGAATCGTATGGTCTGCATTTCAAATTTCACCAAAAGAGGGCACCATTTAGCAAAATATAACAGCAATCTCATACAAAGTGTAAACATTTAAGATGCATGATAAACATAAAATTTAAAGCTCATTTTAAAACATCTTGGAGGTGATGAGGTAGAAGAGGTAAACCGCTGAAAAACAAGGGCCTAACTCAAGAGAAACAGCCATCAATGGACATTTCCAAAAGCAGGACCTACCTGTATGGTTTGACTCTGATACACTTTGATGACATGAAAGTTGAAACTGTATATCCCCTTTCGCGGCGACAGAAACACTGATTCCAAGGTGAAATAGCTGCCTATGTTAACCAGAACCTGTAAAAAAAGATGGCAGAAGGGTGTGAAGGTGAAAAATATCTCAAGATCAGATGTAGAGGTGTGACGGCACATTTGAACTGAGTCCAGAACACTTAAGAACAATCTCAATGTTTAATGAGGAAGAACCACTCTCAAATGTGTCATGAAAGTTATAGAATTAGATATTTAGCAGACATTATGCATTCACATGCTATTTATGTGACTTTCACTTTAACACAGTTAAACCTACGCTCCAGGGGCATGTCACTGTGGTGACACATGAAGCTCTCAAGCTTCCTTGTCTCTGTGTGTCTTCACAAACAGGGAAGAATCATTTTTGTTCATGTCTTTGTCTTCCAAATGAACTGAATCCCAAATCTTGTTCTGATTCACCTAGGCCGCCTCTTAACTTCCAATTTGCTTCCATTTATATTACAAAAAAAACATTTCAATTATTCATATTCAATTATTTATAAGAAAATCAGATCTCTTCCTTGCTGTAGGTGAAATACCTACTTGCAGTGTACCCATGCACCAGTGAAGTATTGCCAGATTGGTCCACCAATGTTATGGCTGCATGATAACCTTACTGAGTTTGTAAACAACCAGGAAGTAACTATCCGAGGAATCACATAAATTGTAATTACAGAGACATCAGTTCCCTCACTGGTAATCAGAAATAAATAACATTTTAACCCTGACATTGGCTTTTTGCACATCAATAGGGTTTGTATGTTTACCAGGGGTATATTTTCTAGGTTATATCATGACATGAATGGAAGTGAATTGATAGTTAGGATGAGGCCTAAATCAAATGGCATAAGATTCAGTTAATTCAGGAGACAGAGGAGACCGAAAATGATTAATGACATTAGGACACACCAGAGGTAAGGAAACTATAGCGCTTAAGTAGCTACCAAAGTGAAATGAGCCCTTCAGATGAAGAATATGACACCTTTACAATAAATATGAAATAATATAAAGGGCACAAACATTTTCTTCTTGCTGCAAACTTTTTGCAGAGCATGTGGAATATGATCATATATAATTGAAGATCTTTCAGACCTCTTTTCCCTGGATGGAATGGTCAAGAGGCCAGCCAAGGTAAAAGCACACACAGCAACAACAAAAAACAGATGTGGAGCTGAGCTTTTAAAAAGGAATTTCTATAAAATGATCAGAATCCACACTACAATATTTATCCCACCAAATAGCCTTTATCCTACAACAATAACTAGCCATAAGTTCAGTCTGTGGTGGAAAGGAACTTGCAGTATCCAAACCTCTGAATAATCACCAACTGAAAACAATTTACCCTCATTACTGTACTCGACAACAAGACCCCCACCCCCAACCCTCACCCCATTTGTAGATATATAAAAAAACATGGTCTTCACAGGCACATTGTCAGCCACTTTGACTGTGCTAATAATTTTAATAATTAATAATTTACAGGTGCTAATGAGATAATTATCTGGGTTATGATCTCCTGTCACTACCAGAAATGTACTGGGAAACAGGGCGGCACTTTTAATTGTAAATTAATTCAAACTGAAGATTGTCAACACAGTAATTTTTTTTTTTCAAAACATCATTAGCAATAATCCACAGGCAGTAGTAAAGTGTGATTCATAAAAGGTGACTGTCCAAGGAAAGGGTTAATTCTGAGGCCTTAATTAGCCAATCACGTTCATTATCAGACACAGAATGTGTTTGTGGGAGGGGAAGGATTGTAATGAGGCAGATCGCTTCCATCCAATCACAGTGGGGCTTTGTCCATGGGTGAATAATTTAGCCTATCATTCCATGTTTTACTTTCAATTATTCGGTTCCGCTTTGTTTGATTGTGGTTTCAGCTTCACTGAAGAGAATTTAGTATACCCAGTAGTAGTAGTTTTAAGATTAAAATCCTCTCTCAAAGTAGATGTCACAAAACTCCATCCCAACCCCCACCCCCAAAAATAAAACAAAAAAAAAAATTAAAAAATATTTGTTTTTGTGATTAAATTGTACGACTGTAAAATGATGCAAAAGTTCCCAACAGGTAACAATTCCCATAATTTACATGTATTGGTCCTATATTTAAAAAAAGCTTGTAAAAAATTGGATATAAAACCAGTCATATTGTCTGTATATTTCAATGGCATAAAATTGTGTTCTTAGGAAGGATTTAAAGAGCCATGTGAAGATGGTGGGGAGTAAATTGTAAGAATGAGCATATCCTCATTGAAGTTAATTTGTGAAGGACGCCCAAACAGCAATGGCTTCCTCCAGCCAGAATAGTGAGATAAGCAGCCGTGGAATCGAATGGAACCGAGTGTGTCCTTCCTACATATAAAACAAGAAGCGAGGAAAGTCTTTTCTGCCCTGCTACCTTGTGGTTGTCACGCCTTTTGTTGCAGTCGCTTTGTAAAGGGACCTTCTACAGATCTATGATTAGATATAATAATACAACAGTGGGGTTAGTCCTTGCCATTATGGAAACCTGGTGCATGTAAAAATCATATGTATTTGTTTACTAAATTATGTAAAAAGCCATAACAGCACCATATAACCATATATCACAGCTGTATAAACCAATAACATTAGGAATGAAGTGTGTGTGTGTGTGTGTGTGTGTGTGTGTGTGTGTGTGTGTGTGTGTGTGTGTGTGTGTGTGTGTGTGTGTGGCAGGGTATCTAAATGTGTGTGTGTGTGTGTGTGTGTGTGTGTGTGTGTGTGTGTGTGTGTGTGTGTGTGTGTGTGTGTGTGTGGCAGGGTATCTAAATGTGTGTGTGTGTGTGTGTGTGTGTGTGTGTGTGTGTGTGTGTGTGGCAGAGTACGTGTGTGTGTGTGTGTGTGTGTGTGTGTGTGTGGCAGGGTATCTAAATGTGTGTGTGTGTGTGTGTGTGTGTGTGTGTGTGTGTGTGTGTGTGTGTGTGTGTGTGTGTGTGTGTGTGTGTGTGTGTGTGTGTGTGTGTGTGTGTGTGTGTGTGGCAGAGTACATGTGAGTGTGTTTGTGTGTGTGTGTTCACGGTAGTAGGTCTGGGCAGTAAGTCCACATGTAATGGCATGACACTCACGATGCACAGTGATGTTTTAGGCGTTCATGGGAAGCGACGTCATCATTGATAACGAAGGACAGCCTTAAAAAGGTGTGCACGCGCTCGTGTGAGGGAGCGGCGCTGTGGTTGAACAAATGGATTTGGTACCAGAGGGTCAATATTTCGAAATACTTGTGTGCTAGGGATGAATGTTGTTGTGTTTGTTCAGCTAATATTAACGCACACTGCGTTGGGGAGCCAAGTGTCAAAGTTCTCATAGTACAGTCTAACTCAATGTTGTAGTAAAAACGTATTTTCAAAAATAGCCATGGTGTTGACCGCAGACCTGTCGACTGACAGTAACGTCCTGTTCTCTTGCTCCACGTTGCAGCCATATTACCACAAAAGAGAGCGAAATAATTAATTTGCAACGCTACCTAGCGGTATCATAGCAGTGTCACTCTGTCTGACGGGCCGGGTGGGAGAACTACCCATCCCATGGCTTGGACGCGTCATTTGGTTTCGACCCATTATGGAAAGCGCCACAGTCTGAGTGGCGACGTTTTATTCCCGTCCGGTCGGCAGGCGTATCCTGTGAATCTTCAGACGCGCGGGCGGCGCGGGTGTATGTGTGCGTTTGCGTGCGGGCGCGCATCACCTTCAAGAGATACCGTTACTTTGCAGCTGTTGGTACAGCCCAAAAATTCGGTGGAAAAACATGTGCGCATTTTCGGAGTAAAGCAAAATGTAAACGTTTCATATTAAATAAAAACGCGATTGGCTCATAATTCTTCACATTTTATGTGGCAAGAATGCCACGTTAAAATATCAGATGAGGCTTGCCATAATTATAATCCAATGTATCTATGTCACAATCAGTTACACAAATGTGAAGTTCTGTAAAGAAATGTGGGTCATAAATACATTCAATTAGCAAATGAATTACTCTGAACCTTGTTTAAGTGGATGCTGAGCCCCTCATACTCATGTGGTCATCGCTGCACAAAATTTCCATGTCCCCAAAGCTCTGCGAACATACATTAAAAGTGACCCGAACTGTAAATGTTTCCAGGTGATTAGTATTGTAGTGCGGTTATTGTGTGCGATTATTTTATCATTAATTGTCCCTGCGCAGCAATGCACTTTTTACAGTGCTCTGAAAAAATTTAAATAGGTAAATTGCTTGCGTTTTAGCTGTATTTCATCTGAAATGTTCAATGGTCTGTGAACTGCTTGCTCGTATTTATGGGACATCTATAAAATAATCGACTATTCTTTTTTCAATCTACAAACTCATGCCACGGACCTCTGAAAAATCAGAGAACCTTTTCAAAGTGCGTACATCATTCTGCGCTGGACATCAAGCCCCGTGAAATGTTATATATTTTATATCCTTTTCTTATGATTCCTACATTGTAAAATTTATCGACTGTAAAAAAAAAAAAAATATTGATTATATTTATCACTGCGGAGATGGCCCCCTGTAACTTTGTGACAGCACAGATATCAGGTAACGCATTCATGTTAGGAGGTGTAATGTTTTGCTTGATTCGACATATTGGCCATGCCAAATTGAAAGTACCCGCGATTACACGAGTGGACGAAGGGTGGCTGTCGTTAGAAACGCCAAGTTGTTATGCTTGTGTAGGTAACTTTTACCAGTATTATAAAATATTCCAGAAAATCGTAACAATTTTGGGGAAAAACTCTGCAGAGATATGGCGTTTCACCATACATATATGCACTCCAATTAACAGTTTTTTTTACTTTGACCTGATAACCAGTTGTCTTACCTGATCGAAATATATGATTCTTGTTTTATTGCTCATTTCCGACGGCTCGTGGTTGTTGCTCCTGACCGCGGAGAATGCTACCTTGGAGTTTGCCGCGCGCACTGAAATCCCGAGCGGAGAAGAAGACCCCTTCGAATCTGAAGCTGGATTTGAGTCACAAACCACCAGGCATTTGCCCTCCAGAACAATGGGTTCCGTGTCATTCTGAGTCACAGCGAGCTCTGTGAAAATGGATAAACCGATAAAAAGAACCAAAATTGTGAGTACTGCCTTGTTGAGCCGCATTATCAATATCTTTTGAAAGCGATCTCCGCTGTACCAAGTTCCAAGTCTTCTGCCTGTCCCCTTTGGAGCTTCTGGTGCGGTTATCCTATTGAATTCAACAGCACATGAGTGTGGGCAGAAATCAGAGATCTTTCCTTAACATCCAGAAGCTTAAATTTGAATTATTGATGAAAGATCTTGATAAGTGACAAAACATTTGCCAAAGCCATTTTCTTCAATCGTTTACCTGTTTCCCCCACTCTATTCCGATTATGTCGCCCGCGCCTGATGAACTCACGCGCTGTAATGCGATAGCTCGTGGCTGAAGGGGTTACAGTCTGCCAGGCAGGAGCGCTGCTTCAGTGTGTCTGCTTTCATCGCTGGGTGGCTCGCGCGCTCAGTCTCTATCGCCGCGATTCCCTGTGGTGTTCCGTTTCAGATCTGTTCAATGTGCCAGCTATCATATGAATATAATATTTGCGTAATAGTCCAATTTCCCTTTTAAATGGTTAATAAACAAAGAAGACGACACCGCAAGCCCTCACAATATGTTTAGCTCCTCGATTACCCGCTCCGGCGCTTCTTACACGGACAGGCACGTGCAGCCTCCACACCAAGTAAAACGCATCACGAATGAAATAATCCAACTCTTGTCTATTTAAGCAACTCTTTGCAAGAACTCCTGCGACTGAGATTTTAGGGAGGAAGAGATTTAAAGGAGTAGGTCATGGCGGAGAATTAGTTTATAATTAAAATAACACAAATCTTATGTTATTGATGTGTGCTACTAAAATTTATGGATACGATTAAGGGAAAGGATATTAAGGGGTGAATTGTCTAATTTCTTGATTGTTAACGCAGCCATGGATCAATGACTGTCGCAAGTGTTACGACCTCTGGTTTCTCTTTTGTCTTTAAAACGAGGCCTCTTTGGGTAGCAATTGGCACTATTAAGAACCATACTCACATAAATCAATTTCTTCTCAAATTTGGAACAACAAAAATCCGCATTCAGAATTTTGTTGTATACACTGTTAAGTAGTTAGATTGATCATAATATTGATGGATACAAAAAACCAGATAGAATACATAATTTCTAATATTCGCTGTGTCATCAGAATATATCATTTTTGTAACCATCTCCTGTGTCATCGTCATCTCGTTCTAGTAATGATAATACATGCTTTCAGTATTTATGGAAGCCACATTCACGAGCACGAAGGCATCTAAACAGCGTGACGTGTACGTGCTGTTTTCCCAAATTGAACCATATAGAAATACATACGGCTACATTTTTAAGAAAAGAGAGATAATTCTCTCCATTGCAAAAATCGAACGCACTTATGTGCATGTGGAACTAACTTTATGTTACAACAGTTTCTTGTCATTTTACTGGAGACACAAAACCATGTCCCCTGGAATCTGCTCTTTTCATTTAAAAGGGCTAATAAATGCCCTTAAACAGTAAAGGCTGTTTTGATTGAATTACATATGCCCTTAAAGAGACTAGGTGTGTTTGACTGGGTCCCAGCCAAAGTGTTATATTTGAGAATATGTGACTGAATCAGTGATATCAGTTTTCAGTTGTTTGGGGATATCAGGTGTTTTGCTTTATGATAGTTAACAGCCAGTCCTCTTAAGTATATGAACTGAGGGTATGCTCCATGTATAGGCCTACAGTGTGTCAAATGTTCAATGAACATGACATAGAGAGAATATTGCACATGACCACAGACGTCACAGAAACAGCTAAAGCTGTTCTTTCCTCTTCGCAAATTTCCCACACAACAGGATACATGGGTCAAGTTTGACCGATCTCCCTGTTGCTATTTGAGCAATGTAGAGCAGGGGTGTCAAACTCCAGTCCTGGAGGGCCACAGTGTCTGCGGGTTTTTGTTCTTTCCTTTCGATTGGCAGCCATTTTAGGCCTTGGAAACCAGGTGTGTGGACTCTTTAGCCAACCAGTGATTTTAATTAATCAATTAAGTGCTAAAACACACCAAAAACCAGCTACCACTGCGGCCCTCCAGGACTGCAGTTTGACACCTCTGATGTAGAGCATTCCATTACCAGTAAAGGAATTACAGTGTTCATAAGTCAGAAGATATCGTCATCTAAACAGAATCCACAAACAGTAAAGACAGGAGCACCGGTTAACAAAGTTACATTTGCAACGAGCGTCGTAAATAGGAAATAGCACCGCGGAGTGGCCGATAATCAAGCTAACGTTAGTTTAAATCGCAGCAAATTATGGCACGTTAGGGATGGAAATCAAATCTGAGACACAAACTCAGGTTGCAGACCCTACGGAAACCTTGTATTTCTCGTTAAGTAACTCAGTGAAAGCCATTAAAATGTCCATGTTAATTAAGGGTAGGCCTAACTGTTTTTTTTTTTTTTAACTCTTTCACTTTTTAAAAAATATTTTTAGTTGAACTGGAAATCGATTGCAATATACATGAAACACAAAGGCATAATATCTCAATTTTGTAGACATTAAACAAAATGAACACAACATTTCATTTGCTTTTCATCAGCAATATTTGTACATGCATGTAAAAATGTTAACAGCATTCCCATGATGCATGATGTTCTGAGTTACATTACTGAGCTGACGCTTTTAGACAGTTGTTCTAGGCTAAAGGCCTAATAATGGTGTTCTTGCTGTGGCTATAATTTAACCAGTTTTCTATGGCCTTAGATGATTAGATGATTCGTTTTTTTAAATGTTTATGAACACAGGATGTCCATTTGCTCTGTTGTCTATATTTGTTGTCACTCTCTTAATGGCTTAATGTTCTATTTATTGGTCTCTAAATAAGAACACATGATTTCCAAAGAGTAAGGGATACTATTTGTGTATTGTAAGGGCCACAAAAGAGAGAAGCAAGAGCGGATAGGAGACATTTTTGACAAATTAAACATTTTCATCGCAAGAGTAGATATTATAGGTGCTTTTCATTGCTTTTGCATTCCGTACTAAAACGAAATCTATCAAAAACACTATGCAAGGCAAAAAAACATTTGAAAACCTCTCACATGGAACGTTTTTACTTTCCTGCATAAACACAAGATCCTGCTCAATGAGTCATTGAGAAGATAACCATATCAAGAGCACTTCACCAAAATATGCAACATTAAATACAATAAGCAGAGAACATCAAGCAAAGCATTGAAGTATTAGATATGAACAGCTTTCAAAAGTAAAATATTATCTTTGCTCAGAATGAATCACCATTAATAGGAAAAGCAATTTAAAGACCTTTACTCCAGAACAAGCTGAGAAAGAGTAAACGCAAATCATTTGTGACTGCTGGCATAAATCTTCCTTAGCGAAAAGGGAAGTGGCACCAAAAATGGCCATCCATATTCAAGCTCCGATTATCTCCACTCTGTTCAAACCATGCAGTTCTGCAACTTCATTATTCTCAGAGATAGCCTGTAACATAGCCCTGTAAATATGGATTGAAAGGTTTCTTACTTTTTGTACATCCTCCATAAAACTACCATCACAAATCATGCCATGGTTGTCAGCAGACAGTTTCATAGTTACCAAGGAAGCCATGGTCAAGAGTAAATATTGGATCCTTTGGAAATTTACCACCAGTGCTGCTAGTGAATAGTGTCATTGTATGAATCTGTGTGTTTGTATGTTACTTCACTTGTATGTGTGTGCGTGGGTGTGTGTATGAGTGGTTGTACATGTGTGTATGTGTATACATTCGTATGCATCCTTGCTTGTCTGTGTTTGTTGCTTTGCTTGTATGTGTTTGTGTGTTCGAGTGCTTGTTTGTGTCTTTGTCTGTGTATATATGTGTGTGTATGCTTACTTGTATGTGTGTGAGTGTATGAGTTCTTGTATTTGTGTGCTTGAGTGTGTATGTGTTTGTGTGTTTGCTAGTGTGATTGCACATGTGTGTGATCATTTAAGTGCTGGGAAAGGATTACATATTAAACCAAGGGAATGGTTGTGCGATTCAGGCATTGCTATCCCATAATCCCTCCCAGTCCAATCCTCCCCATTCAATTTTTCATAAGGGACAAATGATGCTCTACATGCATAAGTGATATGCATGGGCGGAATCCAGACCTCAGTTACATGCTGCTTAACTGCATGTTCCATGTAACGGCATGTAAAGTCTCAGAAACCCAGGGACATGGACCAGGCATATTCAAACATCCAGAAGCCAAAGGAACACTTGAGAATGCCATTACCTGCATGCTGGAGAGGGTGAATGACAGGTCATTACTCAAGTTTAAAATGAGAGGCCTTACTGTCATTGGCTTGAGTTGTTTCTCACAGGTCGAAGTAGCCGAATGTAAGCTCATGGGGCAGCTAGTTCAGCACCCCTTCCTTATTCTGTGTGATTTGTGCCATAGGGTTTTAATGACCCCCTAAAACATAAAGATGAATGCGAGACTGCATGGGGGCATTTGTTTCTTCTTATTCCAGAGGAAACCCCACGCACTACTGGCACAGCAATACTACCTGCAGTTCGAGTCTGGCTGGTTTTCAGCAAGGCTGTATATGCAAGGACTAATCCAGGCCAGCTCACCATGATGACAGTTAGCCTTCGCTACTTTCCATGCCGCAGATGTGACATCAATCACAAAATTGTCTTTGCCATCGGAGGAACACAAAGTCAACATATTAACATGTCTCAAATTGCACAGGTACTCAGCCGGCCAGAAGAGGCCGCTAGAGAGCTTAACTGGCTCAACCCCAGCTCTTCCCTGGAGAGGCTGAGCCAATGGTAGCCTTGCCAGTGTGGAGCCTAGGCTAAGGCTCAAACATCCAGCTGCACAACCCACAGCTACATCAAGAATGGACATTTTTACTCCCTGAGACGCATAAATGCTTGGCCATACTGTCCTCCTTCGGAGGATTTTTCAGCCAGATGGATTCTTGTGGTATTCAGTGTCTGTATGCAACCTAACCACACCTCCAAGTATCTGAAGTTAATTGGAATACAAACAAACACATTAGCACGATTAAATGAATTAAAGATAACATTTGCACAGCAAATCTTTCCAAATAAAGGGAAATGTAGTGCGGTCAACATACAGTACAGTATCAGGAAATTAAGTAGGCAATTTACTGATAAAAGTGCAGTTGGAGATAACCTCATGCTCTCTGTGCAACAGTGTGAATCAGATTAAGCAGGAACATCATGCCACCAGATGTGTAAAACAAGGTTAATGAACACATGTGAACATATGGTGCTACATGTACAGGGATGAATGAGTGAATAAATTGTGGAATGAATGAATAAATGGATGGATGAATGAATGAATGAATTGGAGACTGATGGATGCATGGAGGAATGAATGAATGAGAAACTCAATGAATGAATGAATGAAACTGAATGAATGAATGAATGAATGAATGAATGAATGAATGAATGAATGAATGTGTAAGCATGAACAGAAAATGATTTTCATCACATTATTATAGTATAAGCTTAAAGTGACCACAGGAAAATCTGGGGCCGAAGTCTATTGCTGGGGAAGAAGCAGACCGCGTGGAATGACTCTACCCCCAACGGTCCACGGGCTGTCCCCTCATTCTGCCTGGCCCCTCTTGAGCGTGGGGTGATGTGTCCTCAGCGGGGTTGACCCCCACATATGCTTTCTGCGTTTGGAAAAGCTCCTGGGCCCTCCTCGGTAATCGTACCTGCGTCGTGACCGGGGAGCGAATAACCCCCCTAATCAGCTGTCCGCCGAGGCACTCAGTCTTCAGGAAAGTGTAACTGACAAGAGCAGGATTTTTGGTTTAGCACGAAATGGTGAAGTTTTGGCTGAGGGGCAGATTTTTTTTTACCTGGACATCAAAGTGATGGAAACTCCACAGATTTGGGTCAGTGTGCATTTTCCATGCATGCAAGCCGCATGCATACACTAACACACACAAACAAAACAACACACACACACACACAGACGCTCTACTGTATGTACACACACACACAAACACAGTGTATATCTTATGTACACATACATTTCTGTAATGAACCCCTAAATCAGCTGGTATAGGTTTTGGAGGTGACAAACGCCATTTAAGTGGAGTCATTTTAAAGCTGTTTATTTCTTTCCCAGCGCTATTCAGGCCTCCAATCTGCCCCGATCATTTGCTGAAAACACTCCTCTGGGGCAGGTCTGAGGTACACCGAATGGTCTCCATTTCAGCTGACTTTGTAATAGAGAGCAAATGGCATTAAAATTCAGCTGGCAGCCCCCTCTGGTACATTTTTTTCTCTCTTTTTTTAAACCCCAGCAAAGTCTATCAGGGAAAGAAAACAAGAGTTTTACCTCAAAAACAGCAGCAGAAATCAGGAATGTTGCCCAAGACAAATAGATAATTAGACAGGCTGACCAACAGGCAGAGACAGAAGGCCTGTTGAAGTGACAGTTAGACCACATATCAAAATAATGTCTTGATTTAAAAAAAAAAAAACCTCCTTCCACCTCATACCTGAATTCACAAAGAGATAAAATAATATGAAAACACATCTATTAATAGGCCCTTCATCAAAGATGCATCCTCAGGAGAGTGTTCGTTAAGAGACGTGGTGCTGGCCCGTTTCCGTTTTCACGCGGGATAAAGGTGTAGTGCTGATCGCACCAGTTATGCAACGTCTCTCTGTTCAGCTGTCACCGTTGCTGGCAGAAGCCCTGGAACCCCAAAGCAGATGCAGCGTTCGAGCAGAGGAATGCAGGGGAAGCGTTCAGGCCTGCTACGCTACACACACACACACACACACACACACACACACAGGGACAGTGTCCTACTCTCTACATCGCCACGGATACCTGAGACCAGATCGTCCCAGCTGCAAAGCAGTTAACCTGTAAATAATGAGGTGACTGGGAGAGAAAGTGAGGTCGTTGGGGGATGGGGGGGGGGGGGTGTTGCAGGTTTCAGGCCAGTTTCCGCCAAAGCACTCTCTCTGTGGAGGAAGAATGACGGCCGCTAGCGCTAACCCCTGGGGGCTCTGGGTTAGCCGAGGGGGTAGCTGCGGGAAATTGATCAATCCCGATGGGCCGGCAAGTGCGGCCCGAGGTGCCGCTCTGAGCCTAACGCCTGACCGACGTCGGTACGGGAAGTAAATGAGGTCCCTGCCATGGGGCATCGTGTTTCGGGTGGCCCCCACATTTCATCCATCGTCTGGAGGTGCATGGGACAGCCAGGCCCTCTGAAACAGCCATGCTAAAATACGAGCGGCAGAGTGAGAGTGGCTGCAGCAGATTTCAGAGGCTTACTGCGTAAAGGCTATTCAATCCTTCTCCCCCTGTGCAAAGTGTTGTAACTGGGGCATCGAAAGTTGATTCAGTCGCTGAAGTAATTCTTTTGGGACTCAATATAAGGTGAAAAGCATAGTCAAGATTATTCCACTCAACTCCTCGTGAAATAACAATCTATCATAAGGTTCTGCTAACCTTTTTAAAGGTTGTCGTGATGCAAGCTCAGAGTCAGTACGTGTGACGCAAATCTGAAAGCATTCCTGTGTATACATCGCTCTTCTTTGAAGTCCTATATGGTAAATGACAGATAAATTCTACAGCAGATGGGGATTGTATTGATAATGTTACTAATAATTATCATTAGGGGAAAAAAACAAATATTGATTCATAACAAACATTTATGAAACTTCACTGTCAATGGTGTGTTCTAGAACCTCACCTGGGAGTCAATTTCATCTACACTCTAAAAAGGGTTCTAAAATGCACCAAAAGCGGGTTCTTTGCTCCTAATCATGAGGAAGATCTTTTCTGGACCCATCATAGAACCATTAACAAACCATTTGGTATATTTTAAACGCAGATTCATGGTTCCTTACTGGTTGTATAAAGCAACAAAAAGATTCCCCTGTGACTATGAGCGAAGAACCCCCGAAGAACCTTTTTTTTTTTCTTTGAATGTGTAGTGTGGGGATTTTTTCAAAGGGGAAGATGAATCCTGAATGCAGATCATGTTCGTTGTATCCTCAGTATGTTTAGCAAATTTCATCTTGTGCATGGATCAGTGCGTTCCTTTCAAAAGTCATTTTTCTCCACCGTTAATCATGGTTTCCCTTACAGAGGCCCATCAAGGTTATTTAAAGGTCGGGGTGCAGCCCTGCCAGCCGTTAATTAAGTGAGTTGTGGTGGTCTTGGCATGGAGTGTGGGAGAACATTGGTTGTTAAGAGGTGCAGTATTGCTGGTCATTTGTGGTAATTGATTGATTTCTTAATTAGCGGGGCTAATTTGTGTTGTTTTGCCATTTGGCTAGTGGCTACGTGCTTCACCTGTGTTAATTAAGGAGCAGGTGGAGTAATCAGTGGTGATTCTCCTCTCCTGGCTTGGCTGGCAATGAGGAGAGAGAAAGCAGAAAACGGTTTTCTATCAGAGGGGTTTTAAAGACTCACGTGACTCATCACAATGTTTTTCAGCTGATATATCGCGCCCTGCAGGTAGGAAATAACATTGCATGATAACCCACATCCAAAAATGTGACATTTTTCGGCTCTAATAGTCTGTCTTCTGAAATGACCAGAAGTGGAAAACTCCAGCTTCAGAGAGCAAAAGTACTACCATGTATTTGTTCTGCCCTTTCACTAAACCAGCAGATTCTAATCTGCTCAGCTCTTCAGCCAGGTAGATGAGCTAATTAATGAACTCACCTGGTTTTAGTGAAAGGGCAGAACAAATACATGGTAGGACTTTTACTTTCTGAAGCTGGAGTTTTCCACCGCGTGGTAAATAATTTGCCACATGTCATGATGTACGTCCTTGTATATATTGCAGATGTGACATAGCTGTCCTGTTTATGAAGTTATTAAGCAAATGAGGTCCTCATACTTACCCAGCTAGTTCCACGAATTCAGATTTCATTACTCTCTGCCCCCATCTATGAGCGTTTCTTCAAGAATAATACTTCTCAGGAAGTCAGTTTGAGTACCAGCAGTTGCATTTTGCCTGCCGTCAATCAATGTTTGTGCTTAACTTAAAAAATGGATGTTTGTGTTGATGTTCTAATTCAGCGTTTAGTGAAATAACTCGCCCAAACTGTGTGAGAGAGAAGTGAACTTTGGTTTTATTTCATATCAAAGTGAAGGACAAATGAGTGAAACCAGGCCGGCTCTTTCTTGATTTGTTCCCCTGTCTTTCAGTCCTGTTTTCCTTCGGTTGTCACTGAGAGCTGACTTTCAGTGCGGCATGATTTACTCTAGGAAAAAAAAAAATATTTATATTTTGTAATCCCATTTCCCGGTCTCGCGTTTCACCCAAAAACTTTTTAATAATGTCTGAGCTACCACCAGCCCGCCACAGTTAAGGAAAGCGTGACTAATATGTATTGTTCAGTTTGTGTTCCTTGCCTTTCTCCAGTTTCCATAAGCCTAAGATATACAGTTCAAGGACGTACAGCACTCACAAAACCACATTCATGCTACAGCTGGAGGGTATAAAGAGAAATGGACTACGGCGTCAAACACGTTCACACAGGGTGATCTTCATTCATCTTGCAATTCATTTTTTTCACCATTAATCAAAACAATCTCATCATATTTTGAAGTGCTCTGTTTGGAAATGTTATCTAGTAGGCTAAATCAATGTATTTTTAAGTAAATGTTTTTATTGTTGTTTGGAATTATTTTCATAATAAAACAAAGAAATTATAATGTTTTAATGAAAGTCTGCTTATTGATGATTTCCATCGAGACAGTCGGTGCAGCTAGCAGCTTATTTCCGTAAGTATGCTGGGACTGAATGACACAGGAGTCGCTTACAGCAGATCAGGGCGTCTGCAGAGCTGATGGGAACACCAACTAAAATCCTAAAAGAAGCGGAAATATCTCAGTAAATCACTAAATGTGACAGCCGTGATGATACAGAACAATAATAAATAGTATTTGGTGCAACATGAAAATGTGGCAGTTATGAAAATTATGGAGTAATAGTGCATCACCTGGAAAGAAATGAATAATGGAGCAGACTGGAGATCCAGATATTCTGGAGGGTGCCCCCCCCTCCCCAGACTGCAAAGGCACAATATTATTATTGTGTACCAGTTGACATCAGGTAGGAAACTGTGTGCCGCATATTGCGTAGGATACAATTCAGGATTAATTATTCTTAAAGGTACCTGTTTTTGAAGAGATTGTCGCAGTTGTGTTATCTCAGTGAAACAAACCTGAGAGCTGATACTTCCATATCCATTTTTTAAGAGATTAAAAACCTAATGTGGTGCTTTTTGCCCTGTTTAAGCTGACACAGACGCTGATTTGGAAGAGGAGTTCATTCTATGAGGACTGTGTCTCACCCGCCAGGACGCAATAAGACATGAACTCTCCTCAGACCCAAATGACTCGCGAATGCAGCGTGACACGGAAAGGTAGGCACCTCCTGAAACCGAAAATTACCGAAAACAAAATGGCGGACGCAGAAGCATCACCGTCATCACTGGTGATGTGTTTCCGGATAGTAAAACACTGTGTTCACTCCGGTGCGCAAACTAGTGAAAACGTATGGTGGATAGTGGATGGTCCCAAAAGAGGACCAATGCGTCTGTGGGTTTTCAGTCTAACCGAGCAGAAGCACACCTGATACAACTAATCCCAGTGTGAAGAACAAGATCAGGTAAGTCAGGCGTGTTCCTGCACAACTGGAGTTAAAACCTGCTTCTGCACCTGTCCTCTGGAGTGAAAATGGGCCGTCCTTGATGTGTCTAGGATTTGCCTCTCTTTCCGTTAACCGATTCCTCAAAAAAAAAAAAAAAAAAAACAACAGTATCTCGCACATTTCATCACTACCTTCTTCAGTCCTCTCTTACACATCTCTAAATAAGACAATATTTTACAGTGAGGGCTCTGAGTAATGATTATCTAAAGTGGTGTGGCTGATATGATACCGCAGACAGCTCATGGCTTCTGGCGACATTACCGTGCCGTTCCGCAGCACAACGTTATCTGACAGAGAGAAAACTATTTCACAGTTACAGTACCAACCCAATTACATTATGAATGATTACAGAATAACACCACGCCAAGGAAACCCACAATTTCTTTTTTTTTTAACTTCGAATTGTGAAACTATAATTGCTGAAGACTATATTTTCAGTTTTTTTTTCTTTTCTCGTTCTGTAAAAGCATCTCTAAACACGCGTTATGAAAACAGGATTTTTTTTCTGATCTAGAAAAAAAAAAAAAAGATAATTGAGAGCACTTCTTGTGTCTTTCATGTTTCTGTCAAAACGACTGGCATCCCGCTCTTTGATCCTTAGTTTATCAGGAAAAGCGTGGATCACAGGCCTTCACACCAGTACACAGAATCTGCCAGTTGCCTTCAAAGCCCCCCGTGTAGTAAACCTATTATCTGTGTTTAGCACAGGAGATGCGTTTGTGATATGAAATAAACTTGTGGCCTAAAAGCAAGCCGGCTTTTCAGCTTCTCGCTTCTCTCCATCTGACATGACAGAATGGAGTCACTGCCAGGTTATGTAAAATAAGAGGAAAACAGAATGAAAGATCTTATGCGCGTGTGGAGAAAAAGAGCTCGCATTCAGACTCGGCTAAAACGTGTGCAAGGCGTCTCTGTGCGCATAGTTCGGATGTGAGTGGCCTGCGACATCATTTCCTGCCGCAGCTACAGTCACGACGAGAAGAGTTTTTTTCAGAGGGGACCTTGACAGGAAACCCACAGGTGACCAGAACAGTCAAGGACAATCATCTCCAAATGTGTCCTCGAACACCAATTTCTCATTACCACATAATTACCACCATGCCATACATAATACTGAAAAAATATTACTTTTCATCAATAAAGCTAGGAGAGGAACGCTGCTTCGGTTTGAGTGCTGTAGTGAGTGGGGCTTTTTGGAAGGGGGGTGTAACATTCATAAGCCACTCTCTCTCGACAGAAAAATCCTTTTAAGTCAGCTAATGTGATGCAAAGGGTAAAAAATGCAAACTATCATTTTTCATGTTTTTAAAAGCTTTTTTTTGTTCTCAAATATTCATCAACTATGGCCTGGATTCCCTTAAAATCCTTGCCAATTTGCCTTACATGGTGACATGTACAGGAACGCGTATTAATTTATTTCAATGTTACTCATTTTTTCCTCCAGTCTCCCTCCATTTCATTTTTGTTTCTTAGTCTAGCTGAGTCTGAACTTGTCAATCTGAGTTTGTGAAGAAAAAGAGCATTTGAGTATTTCCACTGAATGGAAGTGGGAATCTGTAGGACACTGAACAATAGTGAGGTTTCATTGACCTTTTTAGGGTGGAGCAACGCTCAGCTGTCAATCACTGATTTATTTTAACCAATCAAAAATGTTGTTCTCTCCACAACCAGTGTGGTCAAATGAAACGCCCATCTTTCATTAATAAACATAAGTCCTTCAAAGATTAGCATATGAGATCCTAAAGCAAAGTATGGAGGGACTAAAGCAAAGTATGGAGGGACTAAAGCAAAGTATGGAGGGACTAAAGCAAAAGTATGGAGGGACTAAAGCAAAGTATGGAGGGACTAAAGCAAAGTATGGAGGGACTAAAGCAAAAGTATGGAGGGACTAAAGCAAAAGTATGGAGGGACTAAAGCAAAGTATGGAGGGACTAAAGCAAAGTATGGAGGGACTAAAGCAAAGTATGGAGGGACTCCAAAACCACGTGGCAGGTCTATTGAGATCATAATTTTGGTTACACAAACAATGATCGATTGCATGCTTTACACAGAATATGTACATTCAATAGTTAATCAGAAAAGTTAAGTTTAAAAGGAATAAAACTGCGTATAAAAACACTGGACCAAAAATCTAGATTTAATATTAAAAGCTGTTTGGTTTAAGTCATGTTTGCGAGATACATTAAATTGTTCCTACATGCACACATTATCTTTGATCCCCTACCCCAGAACATATGAAATATTGACGCAATTGAAATAGAAAGATTTAATTAAAAGGGAATTTTAGTTTTACAAAATATTTGAACAGTGCAATATGAAAGAGCCCTCCCTCGGCGTGGGTTGCAGGTTCATTATTTGAGACATTCACACTTAATGCTTTTTCAGTCTCCTAATTAAAATGTCAGGCACAAAACGACCTCTCCTCAATCTCAGGCAAAATCAATCTGACATTCTCCGGACCTTTTCAAGCACCACTTTTAGTACCCATTATGCCACAACAGCTATTTCAGGAGGGCAGAAAATAAGACGTCATTCACGGTTGCAAACTGCTCTCTGGAGTTTTTTTTTTTTTTTTTTTTTAATGTTTTCGAGTGTTTGTGGCCCTTCTGTTGCATAGCTGAGGACCGCAAAGAGCTTCCAGAAGCTTCCGGCAGCACCTCTCAATGAAATGTGAATCTCAGGTGGGTGGATGCAGCCTCTAGGTAGTGCCAGGACAAAATCCAGTGCTTCAGTCGCGTTCATACGTAAAGGGCCAGTCTGGGGAGAAAGACCTTCCCATCTTGCAAGTTGCCGCCGTCCCCCTTGTAAACTCATCTTCGCTGTAGGGCTGAAAATCCAGGGCCGAGCGGCGGGTCGATCGAAAGCCTGTTAAAGCTCTGAATCAACAGAGTCTCTTTAATTCATCACCGGAGGCTCAGAGTCCAGCCGAAAACCCCAGCGCCTCTGGAGGAGCAGTCTTTTACAGGGAACAAAAAAAACACACATACTCCCGTGTGACATACAAACCGCTCTGCATGCTGTCACAAGCCACATTCCTTCCAGAATGGCGGTGGTGACATGGCCTCGGTACTGCTGATATCTCTCAGCTATCAGGGTTTCTTTTAAGCAGGTTTTAACCCTTGCTTTAATTATGATCATTAAAACATATGCACGATTCAACACGATGCATTAAATTAGTCTGAAGTAAAACAATGTGACTTTGACTTTTACCACACAGTGACATGACTTTTGCAACATAAACAACAGTGATGGCGTACAAACGTCTCTACTTCAGTGCGTCCAGTGAAAACCATAGCAACAAAAATAACAACAATAAAAACCATTGATCTCTATGTCCTTTTAAAAAAATTCCAGCGAGAAAATTACTGCAATTTGTTCATTTTTTTTTTTTTTTTAGCGGAGAAACCTTTGGCATTTTACAGAGCTCACTGTGAACCCGTTGGTGGGTATATTTACAAAGGCCTTCCAGGCCAGGGGCCCTCTGGGATTTGGGCGCAACGGCAGCACGGTTCCCCTGACATTTCGCCGGTCTTCGAGGCCCGAGCAGCGGCTCTGAAAGCACAGGGCCGTGTCAAACGCTTTCATGCGGACGCTACTGTGTGATCTCGGTGTGGATCCTCTTGAAGTCGCTGGCAAACGAGCACACCCATCCGAAAAGCTCCTGAGAGTCCTGCTCAGGCGGCTCTCCAAATCGCACCTTGGAAAGGGGAACAAATGAGAGACATGGCGTTTGAGCACAGCCGACAAATGCTTTGCAATGTCACATTACACACATGCAATACCTGCCTCGTCTGTGTGGCTTACCTTCTCTGTGAACATTAAGGCCCTAAATCCAGTTAAAAATGTGTCTGAACCCAACTTATTTTTTTCCCCCCAACAAATGAATATGAGAGCAACGTGTGTTCTTCACAGCCTCGGTTTGTTGTCAGTTAATTTCAGTGATTGCTGAGCTGGGCAAACTGTTTTGTGGAGAGAAGGAAACAGTCGACCCAGCCGTAAGTGCAAGCCCGAAGGGAAACGCTGAGCGAACCCGGGGACCGTAGTCTCATTCCGAAGGGAGTGCACCATCAACATTACTGCTGTCATTTGTGATAACAAGTTGGGCTCGTGCCCAGGATCATTTGGGGGGCTTTGTGTATCTGCGCTAAGGTCGGCTAGCTCTGATCCCTGACATCCCACAATCCTTCACTCCGCTCTTCCCTTTCAGTTAGCCAGCCATTTAATCCTGATATACTCGCTAATAACGACAGTAATTAGAATTTGAGGTACTGTAGAGAGAGTCATCAGACCCCAGCACCGCAAACGCTGATGAGAGCGGCCCCATCCTCACCCAAAGATACTGAATCTAAATCGCTTTTCAGAGAAGAAGAGAGAGAGAGAAAAAAAACCATACTGGCTGTATGGATTTTTTTATATGTTTCCAAACAAACAAAGAGTGAGATGAGAGAAGATGGTAGTAAAACATTTCTGACTGCATCGCTTAACATCAATGCCGCTGTATCGATCTGGAGAGATGAAACCCGCGCACGTCTATCACATAAAGCAAAAGAGCCTCCGGGGGGGGGGCGTGCTGCGTCCAGCTAATGCGCCGGTCCCTGGTGCATCAGTATGCCAAACTGTTTGCGTTCAGATCACAACAATGCCAGTGTGTGTAGCCCAGAGAGCCAAAGGGCAAAGGGCGATAGCGCCGCCCTGGAGGGAGGGACACACATCGCAGGGTGTCCTACACCCCATCGGCCCAATGCCAACTCCATCTCTGTTGTTGGAGCAAATGTTACTTAAAGACAGATGCCAGGGTGTAGCTCAGAGATCCAAAGGGCGATAGCGCCGTCCTGGAGGGAGGGACACACATTGCAGGGTGTCCTACACCCCATCAGCACAATGCCAACTCCATCTCTGTTGTTGGAGCAAATGTTACTTAAAGACAGATGCCAGGGTGTAGCTCAGAGATCCAAAGGGCAATAGCGCCGCCCTGGAGGGAGTGCATCGGCACAATGCCAACTCCATCTCTGTTGTTGGAGCAAATGTTACTTAAAGACAGATGCCAGGGTGTAGCTCAGAGATCCAAAGGGCAATAGCGCCGCCCTGGAGGGAGTGATACACATGGCAGGGAATCTTCCACCTCACAGGCACAGTTCCAAGCCCATCTCTGCTGCTTGAGCAAGTGTTACTTAGAGACAGAAAATATTAATATGGGATGTACTGTGTGTTGCCATGGGCTGTATTATGGCTTGGAGTGGCACAGCCAACTTGCCTTCAGCATGGGTAAGTACACCTTGCTTGTATTTTTAAAGTTGCAGTGACCCTGTTTTTGTGCCTTTTGTACAAACCTCCTGCTTGCCCAATTGCATCATTCAATCTGCTCACACCCCGGGGGTCAAAGGTGCTGGGTCATTACACATCACCCCCCCACAAAAATCTCCCAAAGCT